>CM076569.1:783122145-783850266 GCA_034641835.2 Pinus albicaulis | reverse complement strand
TAATAGGTGTTGAGTCCCGAATTTGCATCTTTTCCATACACTTTTCCATACCTTTTTCACTCACCTAAACCTCCAAAATTGTCAATATCATGTGCAAAAGGGTATCTAACATGGTTTTTAATTATGTTTTTGTGTTTTCTATTTGATCTAGATTTTGTTCATACAGCTGCGGAAACTTTCCACTTTCCGCAGCTGCTGCAACTTTCCGCAGCTATTTTGTGGAAATCTATGCTACAGGTGTCTACAAAGGAAACGAGCCACATGAAGAAAGTTAGGAATGACGCAGGCGGCTCAACCAGCTGGTTCAAGCAAAACTCGGCCCAAAGAAGCGCGGTCACTGTGCCGTCCACGTGGAACAGAATCATGGAGTTTCATGTCGGCTGGACTCTGTTTCGTGGCAAATAAACATCCATACGGCCGTTTCTAAGCTTGCGGAGGTTAAATCGACATCTGTGCAGAGTTCTGGAGTTGAATTCAAGTATCCACCTTCCGTAGATTCACTTTCGAACACGGCCATACTCCTATATCCGTGGCTGTAGTGGTCTACGTGCTCTCTGTCATCATGAACTTTAGGAAACAGTTACATTTTGCTGTTATATATAGAGCGTTTGCATACGCACAGTTGTTGGTGGATAGTTGTTGGTGGATAGTTGTTAGTTGATAGTTGTAAGTTGATAGTTGATGTTCGTGAATAAACTCTGTTATGTTTGCTTTGTAGTGATTACGCTGCCCTTGAGCCGTAACACTACCATTCTGTAATGAACTGCTTGTTAATATGAGAAGACTCTGTTTTTCAACTTAATTCGTGTTTGAGGATCGTTACCAAAGCTGTGTAGAGGGCCCCTGCTCAGCTAAGGTTCTGTGTATTAGTGTATATATTTCTCATTTCATTTCTTTTAAAAAGTCATTGTATCATAATCCATCATATGTTCATATTTTGTAGTTGTTTCATTTCTGTTTATATTTCCATAATTTCCATTTCATTTCTGTCTTTTATGTTTTTATGATTGTTAATCACTGATCAGTTTTCTTGTGCAGGTTTTAGGTAGATAGCCCGGGCATTTTCATAGTATTTTGACTAATGACATGAAACTAACATTGTTCTGCTGCTAGTTTGCTTTTCATAGCTTTTGTTTAACTTCAGTCTTGCTTTGTACATTTCAGTTTTGCTTATCTGATTCAGTAGTTAAATTTAGACATATTAAGCTGCTCATAGCGTCTTCAGTTGCCTCCGAAAGCCACAGCTGGACTGATGGTGAGGGACTGCATTATGAAATGTGTAGTTTAGTATTAGTTTCTTTTCTGCAAATTTAGATATATTAGGCTGCTCATAGCGTCTTCAGTTGCCTCCGAAAGCCACAGCTGGACTGATGGTGAGGGACTGCATTATGAAATGTGTAGTTTAGTATTAGTTTCTTTTCTGCAAATTTAGATATATTAAATCATGTATGACATCTTCATTTGCCTCCGAAAGCCACAGCTGGACTGATGGCGAGGGATTGAATCATGAGTGTATGGTTTAGTATTAGTTTACTTTCTGCAAATTAAATATCAGTTACACATGTTGTTTATGATTACTTCCGAAAGTCATAGCTGGTCTAATGATGAAGGGTCAGAAAATGAATTGATGTAATCTGATTTAGATTTATTTTGTTGCAATTTTGAATTTCCTTAAGCATAGTTTCTTTTGTGTTTAGTTGGCAGTAAGAATAGTTTGGTTTTCATGTTCACTAGTTTACTGTTTTGATTCATTAGATTAGCAGCACCTTTTCATTTCAGCAGTACACTTTTACTTTCTTTCAAGTCTTGTCATTGTAGTTTTCAATTTGCTTTTAAAGTTTCAAGATTGGTAAATCATTATAGGGGATATCACTTCCTTGAACAAATATAACCAAACTTGTTTTTCATTTTAGAATTTCCATTTCACCTTAGAAAG
The DNA here is from genome assembly GCA_034641835.2 of Pinus albicaulis. Lineage (NCBI taxonomy): Eukaryota > Viridiplantae > Streptophyta > Pinopsida > Pinales > Pinaceae > Pinus > Pinus albicaulis. Next base: position 783,848,330 of record CM076569.1, on the reverse strand, counting down.
ACCAAAAAAACGACAAAAGTTAAGAAATAGGTTATCTTGCACATATAGTGCGCCGCACTTCATCAGCTTACGATTCCCGGATTGACAAATTAAATGCAGCAATTTAGGACACACTAAATTGACCAAACAATAGGTTGCCTTTGAAATAAGGTGAAAAAAATTTGTAGCAGTCAACGGTAGTGTTGAGCAGTGTTGGAAACAAAATGTCGGTGCAAGAGGGTGAAAAGGTCAAAGAGAAAGTGACAAAGCAGCTTGGCAAAGAAGGCATGGGTTCCAAAAATGATGGTTTATGTTTTCCAAAAGGTACATGGAAATGGTGAAGAAAATTTGTCAAGAGTCGATGCAAGTACAAAGCGAGATCAACTAAAAATCGCCATGGTGATAGTGTGCAAGGTGAGAAAGTTTCTAAGTTTTCTTTGATTGATGACCAAGGTAGGAACAAGATGGTTTCTGCAAAAATATATTATTGTTCTGCAAATTTAGAAATATTTCAGCATGACATTGTCAATGACAGCAAGAGAAGGTCGCAAGAATCGAGGAAAATTTTGACTTTTTATGAAAAGCTCCAAATGATGAAATTGGGAAAATTTTAGTGGATAGAGACTGGAAGAGTGAGAGAACAGTCCCCTCATCCACATAATTAGTAATCAAGTGAGATTTTGGGGTCAAAAAGGCTTCTAGTGGGGATGAATGATCAAGTGCTCAGTATTTAACTCAAAAATCAAAGTTTTCATAATTTCTCAAAACTAGGACAACAACATAGATCTCGTCACCAGGATTCTAACGCAACGCGTTTCATTTTACTCAAACAACTAAAAAAATTGAAAATTGGACAGGTTACTGACATGGAAGCCCAGTCAATAAAAAGGAATCTTCTGGAATATTCTTCAGGTTTCTGCCAATGAGGCTATGACAAGTGGCACTTTCTAATTCGCCAGTTTGGTCTATGTGGGTGAAATTCTCCTAATGGCTCTAAGGTGGAATTGTATTTTATTTATTTATTTAATTATGATTTAATATTAAATATATATATTTATATATATTATATAATATAATATATTATATGTTTAAAACATATTATATATATATATATATTATATTAAATTATTAATTAAATAAAACTCAAATCCGCATTATCCATAAACCAAAGTCGTGGGATAAGATATCAAATGATATGGTCCGTTGATATTATATGTAGTCTGCGCCAAGGTTTAATGACAAAGGTCTGTGGATTTCATTGATAATATAATATATTAAGGTCCATGTAATCAACGCAAAGTCAGTGTTATTAATATGGCAAAATCTATGTATATAATGGGGCGGTGTTGGGTTTGAACCCCTGACCTCCACCCCACAAATCCATCCGTTAAGCAACAAGCCACGATGCTAAGTTTTGAAATGTTAAGCTGCCAACCAATATTTAAATGTTATGCAGTGGACCGGTGGAGCGCGGAGGGGCTAACCCGTGAGCCAACCCCTCTATCGTGTGACCTTCACAATGCGACCAAGCGTCGAGGGCTACTACTAATTGCGCTTAGCGCTAATATTATCTTTAAAATGAAATTATGTTATAGTTAATCCACAGTTAATGTAGCATTATTTTTGGCGTAGCGTGCCAAATGCGGCGGATTTCTAATTTTAGCAGTGCTAATTGGTGGAATTTCCAGATTTGGTGGAGGAAAATTAGGGAATTTTCTTTTTCCATAATGGAGGAAATATTCGACCAAATTGGAAAAATGAGCAGTCAATTTTAGATGATTTTGGAATTATAGAGAAAATGGTATAGGTTTTAGAGCCTGAAAACAACTTCTACATGTGATTTTTCTATAGGGAAGTTCAAGGGAGCCTAGGGCCACCAGGGAAGGAGATCAAGTCTAGACCAGCCAGAGTCAATTTTTAGTAATTGGACAGTCATTTTTAGATGATTTATATGTTATGAAGACAATAGAACATGTTTCAAGAGAATTTGAATAATGTACACAACAATTTTTCCAAATTTGAGCTAATGCAAGAGGCCCAAGCTACGGAGCTGGACCAAGGAGATGTAGCCCAGGAGGAGTGAACTCCTTCAAAAAAAAATTGTGTTGATGGATCTGTTTATGGTTTTTTGTACATGTTTATGTTGTTGTTCAGTTCTTACTTATGTTGTTTATTTGTTTTTAATTTCAACATAAAACACAAGACAATTTCCTGTTTTGACACTCACCTGCACCAAGGAAACTAAAGCACCATAAGCAAACAAGAAGAAAATAAAATGTAATTATGAACTTCTAATTAGCACAACAAAAATAACATATAAGTTCAGATCAATCATCTTTCAATGATAATTTTGGCTCTTGTCTGTATTGGAGTAGGTTTTTCATACAAAAGTCCTAGACCATCATCCCTCAATGATAGGTTTGGCTCTTGTCTACATTAGAGTAAGGTTTGCTACTGCATTAGAAAAACCATGCAATTCACCTCTAGGATCTACTGGTCATTTTTTTTTCTCCTGATTTAGTTATTAAGGAATTATCCCAATTTCTTCCAAACTTTGATGGTTTGTGATGGCGAGTAAGTCAGACGAGTTACTGTACTATCTAAATTTGGAGGAGATATCACAATGGTGAAGCCCCATCTCTACTGTCATTATCTTATGCTCCACAGTCTCCTAAAAGACATCCATGATAAACACATCCCTCTATTCACTCTTTAGATACTTTCACTCTTGTTTGGCTCTCACCAAAACATTCCTCACCATTTTTACATGCAGTCGGCGGGGAGCTCCTAAGCTATGGTGAAAACAAGGGTTCCTAATAATTAAGGATTTATGTTTGAGCCCTAAGATTGAAGCTCAAAATAAAAATCAACTGTCTCAATCCAACAAACAAAAGTCTTGATTGGATATCAAAAGATCAATTGCAAAAAATTGAGTTAGATATATTCATTTAATACGTTCATATTTATTCATGGTTTAAATGTGTTCTTTCTTTGCATATTGTCCAGTCTAGCTTTGTGATAATGTCTTTACAGAGAGTAAAGTTTTGTCCATATAATACTTTGTAAATGGAGTTACATTTATATTATAGTGTAGGCTTGTGATGGAGGAGCTTTATGAAATGTAAGAGTTTTTTTTTCTTTTTTTCTTTTCTTTTTTGATGGTTATGTTGTGGTCTTTAATATCAGAGATGGTAGACCATCTGCAAGGAGAGGCTTTGTTGATGGAGACCTTCCAAAAAACCTGTCTATCAAAGAGAATTTTTTGAAATAGAACTAGTTGACAGGGATAGATACCCATGTATTTCTTCTTGTGAAATTTGGTCCCAATATAGAACAACTGTGGATGATGATATAGCTCTCATTAGGGATGTGCTAAGGCATGGAAGGGTTGGGTATGCTGACAAATTTCAAAATATAGATGTGTTTTCTGAGATTGATAACTTTCAAAAATTTGATGACTACCCTTATACTGATCATCTTCAAGGGTACGATTTTGAGAGGATTGTACGATTTTGTGAAAAGAATATGGAAGGTTTGGATAAATATAGTTTTGATCATAGACCACACTTTTTACAACCAAATAGAAAGGAAAATTTTCAAAGGGATTACAATTTTATTTATAATCATTTAAACCATTATTCTAGAAATGATAAAAGAAGCAATGTTCAACACAAATGGGTGAGTGACCATGAAAAGTGGCACAAGACTATGGTTAATGGAAAAAATGGTAAGAAGAGATGTCGTGGTCATTCTCAATCCCATGGCCATCATTACATTCAAGGTCAAAATCACCTAAAGTGCATATCCATGGGAAAAGTCGGAAGGGAGGGAATTCTAAAGATGTTCATACAAAGACCAAGAATGAGAAGCGAAGGGACCTTGATGATAAGCATAATCAGGAGGACATAGCTGTGGTAAATTCCATTCATATGACAATTATTTTATTAACAATGGACATGATTTTTGTTATAGAAATGTTTTTCTTCTTTTATCTATATGCTATGCTTGAATCCTAAATTCTAGACATTGATAAATTTCTACATTCAGGTGCCATTTGTGACACTTGTAGTTAAGGGACTATCCCCAAAAACCATAGAAGATGATTTATATAAGGTTACGGCAATGATTCCAATTTCATCCTTCTGTTTTTAAAGTTCATCACCAAGTAGAAGTAAGGTTGATACAATCTGTTTTATATATACAAATGCAACATGAATGGGGTCCTATGTGCCATATGCGTGTCATCAAAGAAGGAAACAGAGACTTGTCACGTGGTTTTTATTTTGTTCATCTTCCTTCTACTGTAAGTGGCTCATCCATCCTTTTTATTTTTTCATAGAAGTGGCTTGCAGTTCTCTGAAAGAGACATGTGTTTTCTTAAGAAATCATCTAAGTAATTATGTTTAATAATCCGGAAGGAAAAAGCACAAAAGATAATGGTTGAAATTGGTGAGAAGGGATTATTAGTGGATGGATGTCATCTTTTCCTTGAGTATAGGCAAGGTTTTTTTTTTTCCTTTCCTTCATCAAATAGAAAATTATGGTTCATTCTCCATAAGCTAGAATATGAGAATGTTGTTTCCCTAAGTGAAAAATATACATTGTCCGTTTGAAAGGTTTTGGTCAATTTAAATATATTTTTTTACACAAGGAAATTGTGCTTTAGATGAATGGAAATACATTAGCAGGGCAAGGCCTTGTAGGCATGGTGATAGTTGGAAAATAGAATCTGCTTTGCAGGCATAACTTCCAATCGCCATGGAATTTATAGAATGAGAAATTTGAGGGAATTAGTTCAGTTTCCAATTGATGTGCATCATTTATATCATTGTATGCTTATGCATCCTTCGACCTAAGACAATCGTTTCATCTTCCTACAAATTTTGCAGAGGTAAGGGCATTGCAGTGTTTGGAGTTTATGCTGCTAATAATCACTTTTTATGGGTCACAATAATAAGCCAACTGGAGGTTTATCCCAAGGCACAAAAATTAAACTTGACAAATGGATCAAATCAAGGAAGATCCAAAGGTCCCACTCTTGTAGTTGATTGGCTTTGCAATGTATGTGGTTGTGCCAAATTTTCTCATTGAATCTCATGCTTTCAGGTCAGTTTTATATCACTCTTGGGCTATAGTCATGGAAATACACTTCATGCCTAAAATTTTGTCCTGTTCAATTATTTTTTATTGTATTTCTACCTCCACGTGTTAGTTTGTTGCCTCTTTTGTGCCTAAAATAAGTCTATTTGTTTTGTCTTATTTAAATTTGGAATGAATGGGAATGAGATGGATTTTCCTTTTGTGAATAGTGTTGCTGATCATACTTTCCTGTTGTGAACAAGGTTGTTTCTCAACCTCTTAGTGAAGGGAAAATATAGTACTACTATCAAGAGCCAAAAGGTAACTTCTAGGCAAGCCATCAACTGTCACCTTGGTGGGCTTGCTTCCCACTTCTAGGTTGATAGGAAGGTATCCTAGACATAGTTTTCCAAAATAAAAACCAATCAAATTGGCCCATTGGACTAGGTGTGGTATTGAATCGGCCAATGGACCCAACTAAATGTCCAGGTCCAACCCTAACTGGCTGTCCAGATCTCACATGCATGGGGAGAGTCTGGTGTTGATTTTCTAGTGAAATTAGGGTCAAAACCTATTACCTTTGAGGGTCAACAGAGAATTAGGTGGATACCTAAATGTGGATGTCATTTGGCTAGAGGAAATTCCCTTCTTCAGCCTATGTTGAAGCTCTGTCCTCAACCTGGTAGATTAAACCTATACTAGCTCTTGAACAATACTAGAAACCACAAAGAAAACAAGGCTTTTGATCAAATTTAATTAGTATGTTCTTCATTATTCCTCAATATATTTCATATGATAATATTTCTTCTTATTTATAATTGAGTTCTCATTTGTTACAATTAGTTACAATAAGTGGGCCTGAAACCACTGGGGCTCAAAACCATGAGTTGAATTACAAAGCGAATATATCACTCTCAAAATGCTCATTGAAGGGAATTTTTACAATGTGATATTAAAAAATGCCCTTAAAAGAGTTTCTTTTTACAAATAAAAGGGGCCACAAAAGTGCTCTCTTCCCTAAATCATGGATTCAACTACCGTATGTGAAATTGGAAGTCGAGACAAAACTAAAACTTCAACATAATGTCTTTAAATAGTATCCTCCAATACTTGTTGAATTGAGATGATGTGTCTAAGGTAGACAATGAATGTAGCATTATTTTATGTAATTGAACAGTAATATCTTCATTTGGAATGGTGGTATGGACCCTCTTTGTGAGTTTTTAGGTGTTGCAATCCTAATAATTCCTCCTGACACAACATAGATCAATTTATAACCAATCATCAGTTCGTAGGACAATATGTGTTTCAAAAGAGGTTATACAAAGGTATGCTTTATAGTAACTGCTTATGGATTGGGAATGAAAGGGGGATCCTTCATGGCATGACCCTCAAATTCAATTGGTGCATATGTATTTCATTGTTTTCATGTCTAGCTGTCTACAGCTAGGACTTCTTTTTCAATATCCTTTTAAGAGGGAGCTTGGAGCATTGAGTTTTTATTCCTCAACTTTATTTAAATGGCCTCTTTTTTTCATTCATTCAAGTGTTCAGTTCATTGAACATGTCCCATTTATATTTAAATGTTCTTTAGGAAATCTAGTGACTGGGGGGGTGGGGGGCTCATCATGAGGTGGTAGTGGCTCAAGTACATTATGAAATCCATTATTACATGTGTTGCATTTATTCTAAACAAAACATAGTTTTTCAAAGGATTGAGATATTTCAGTTGGATTGCATGCTGATATATGTATGGAAATGTAGCTTGTGGAATTTACCAACATCTTTCTGTTATGTTGATGCTATCCACAAAGAATGTTTTAATCTTAGCGTTTTGGCACTTGACTTCAGGAAATAAAGTGGACAAAATTTTCTTCTGGCTATGTCAAATAAGCTGTGGAAGTGGCTACCTAAAAAAGTGGAAATGAATATGGACTCTAGAAATTTCCTTAATATCTCATTTAAATTTGGGTGGAAATAATGTTTACCTAACTACTGTGTTGCTAATTTACCTCAGTACATCATTCATTCTCGAATTTTGATTTGTTTTCTACTCGATTAATTTAACTTTCACATTCAAGTTAAGTGATTGGATTGAAATGTTGCCTTGACTTGTTAATGATGTATTCATAATGAATTTTATCCTGGTATCAGTGTTAAATAGTGATTCAAGTAGACATGGCTGTGGTTGAATGGTGTGAAGTCGAGAGTATATTAAACATTATTCTTGTCGTGGTCTGTCCTCAACTGTATAGCATGAGCTTCAAGGGGATGTGACGAGAGATGAGTCCTGGACCATTTTGATAGAAAAGATACCTCTGGACCATTTTGGAAAGAATAGATACCTCTCAACTTGGTGCCTAAATTGAAGGAAATATGTGATATTTCCAAGCAACCTCTTAAAACATGTATTTCTGAATCACTTTAATTTTTTTTTTTATGATTTGTCATGAAAGCCCCTTATTTTTTCTATTTGGTACCTATATGTAGGATTTGTTAGAAAATTTGCATATATTTTTATCATTTTTTTGTCTTCACCTCTTTGCCCCTTTAGATATTCTATGGAAAATCTTGTGCTTTTCATTTCAATTATTCTTTATTGTACTCTCATACTTGCATGGACCTTTTAATAATGACCCTTGAGAAGCCTAGCATGAAAGGGGGACAACACCTTCTCATGAGTGGAATTAAGGTGAAGAAATATAGTGGAGAGTGTGATGTGTGATGCGGATATGGAGAAAGCTTTGAATAATTTTGAGAAAATTTGGAAATTTTTTGACAAATTTAGAAGTTTTGGGACATTTTGGAAATTTTGCACAATTTTTGGTCCAAAAGGGTAGTGAGCCTCACGTTGTATTTTTTTTTTTGGGCATCCAAATGAATTTTTTTTTGCATTTCTTGATTGATTTTGACCTGTACATCGACTTCAGCTATTAGGAGAGCCATGTCAGCACATTATGGTGGGTGAAAAGTTCAAAAAAATACCAAACAATCACCTTTATGCCTGTTTTTTTCAGAGGCACTCTGCGCTTTTGGAGTAGTTATGGGAGAATTGAGCTTTAGAGGTATTGGAGCATTCCATTTCAGTGTTTTAGGGTTCTATGTTGTAGTAGACAGGCATATATTTCTCCATCATCTTTCAGATCTAGATTTTGAGCATGGAAAATCCTCCAAAATCCTCTTACACCTGGTAGGTTGCGTTTTCTCCTAGCAGGCTGCACTTTCCTGTCAATTCCTTGCGCTTTTGCTTGGAAGCCTATTTTCTTAGTTTTGTTAGTCAAACTCAGTTTATATTGATGTAATTACTCATTTATGATGTTTTCTTGATGTAATAAATGGTAAATATGCCTGTTAAAGTGAAATTTAGGTAGATTCATGCTTGTAAATGCTTTTCAAGGTCAAATGTATCATTTTTTTCTATTTTGAAGAGAGTTTGCTAATCCCCCTAGTCATTAGCTTTTTTTTTAGGAATTCATGTAAACTGTTTCTACACTCTAGGATTCGACCCCTGAGATAGGGGAAATCTTTTTTGGTCTATATGTATGTATTTTTCATAGAGAAAAAAGGTTGGACATCAGAGGGTAGAACCCTTGTAGCTTGTACTTCATCTTTTATAAAGGAAATCAAAGGACCAATTGTAGCTATTATTCATGAATTCTCGTGTTGTGAGTTTGTGATGTTATTTTCACTCTGTTCTAGTTTTATATGAATGATATACATGTCTCCTTTCCATATCTTCCTTCTTAAGTAACTTTCATAAGATATTTATAAGCATAATTATTTTCCTGAAAGCTCTATTTTGTTAGGAATCTCATTTTGTGTAATTTTCCTTCTTGATTAATGAATTCATGGTGCACATGCTCATTAATATCTTATTTCTCTTTCAAACCCTACACTACACCAACAAACTCCGAAGTCTGTCACAAAAACATAGCTATCTTTCTCCTCCATATCTCTTGAAGCTGTGACCTTTGATACTTTGAACTAGTTACATGATTTTCATCCATGATCCAGCAGAAAAACCCTAAATATTTCAAAACCCTAGAGCTGAGCTATCTAGCCTAAATTACACTCTTGCACCAGTGAGATCCTTGGCTATGTTTTTCATAGAGAGAGCCCTCTCTGGTTTGGTAGGGATAGCTACCAAACTAAAATCTTGGTTTGAGGTTACCTCTATTGATATCATTTTAGCCTTGGGACATTGTGGAGGCCAACATTTCTGGTGCAGTTGTTGGGGAAAGAGGTGACAGATCTTCCCCGGGAAAGAAAAAAAAGGATTATATCTGATTGCTGATGGTAAGTAGTGATCATGCACAAGAAGGTTGTGCATCTTTCACTTGGCGACTCCAGTGTCGAAAAATCTGAAGGTTCAAAATTTTCATGGCGACTCCATTGTTCAAGAAACGATACTTTGAAGAAATTCCTGGTGACCTCACTGTTTTCAAGATGGATTCAACTTCTAGAAGGTATGCTCCTATGAATCGAGCTCATATTCCTGGTTTTCTCAACTGTATTCCTTATATATATTGGAAAACAGGGATGCCAAAATTTAAAGGTCAGGATGGAGAAGATGCTAGTTTGCATTTGGTCAAATTTCATTTTCATATTCACAAACTAAAGATTGAGTTTCCTGAAGATTGTCTGATGAGGATGTTCATGGATACCTTGGAGGAAAAATTGAGATCATGGTATGAAGGTATACCATCTGATATTTTAGATTCTCTAAAGGATTTTCATTCAGTTTTCTTTCAACATTATCAAAGCTATACTTTTTCCTTATCGATGATTGATAATTGTTGTAATATTTATGAAAATTTCATTAAATTTCTTGAAATTTTGTATGGGGATGAAGAATGTATGGAAGAAGAGATGTTAGAAGCCCTTTATTATTTTTCCTCCTAACAAGAATCAATAGCTTCCTCTTTGGATGAAATAGACTGGGACCAAAACAGAGAAAGGCGTATTCCTGATCTTGAAAATGAAAATCACCAAGCCAATGTTAACTGCTATAAAAATCAGTTTTCTCCTCTGTCTAAAGATGAAATAGATCAGATCCCGAATAGTCATGCTACAACCAAAGATAATGTAGGTTTGCAGCTCTTACATTGTTCACACAGTTAAGAATGTGTGAGTGAAATTTATTCCATTATTGAAAATGAAAATATGGGTTTAAATGATGACAATCATGAGATTGATGAAACTATACAAGAAGTTTTGAGTAAGCCAATTTGTGGTGATGATTTCCTGCAAGGAGATCACATGACAAGGATTGTTTTCTTTCATGAAGAAGTTAAAGTTGTCATGTTTAATAATCTTGAAGAATGTTTTATGTTTAAGGATGATTTAGAATATGCAATGGAAGAGTATGAGTATGGGATAGATAGTAATATGCCAAAGACAGAATCAAAGTTTCTCATGCTTGAGGAATTTACAGCCAACACTCAAGTAGCAGAAGTAATATTTCTCTATGCCTTCCTATGGATCAACAACCAAGTATTATTTCAGATCAAAATGAAAGGGGTACTAGTATTTTTGCTGGATTTCAAGACAAGGTAATATTTCAAATTATTGAGGATGCTTACACTGATTTGCTACAGTCAACAGGGGATATTAATTTTTATGTATTTATTGATCATGAGTACATCTTAAGTGGACACTTAGAGTGGCCTATATTTTGTTTTCGCTACCTGCTGAAGGAAAATGTGAGCATGATTCTAGTAAGTAGCCATTTTCTGGATTAGTTACACTAGAGGGATCATTTCATATGATTGTATACATATGTCTTCAGCAGGTGGGTGATTATCTTCATAATTATAAGCTTGAGGCGAAGACCCTAAGATCTCGATGATATGATGCCATCAATAAGTTCTACAAGTGTTGTTGCAGTGAGTAGTTGGTTTTTTTTAGTCAAGTTAGTTCAATTTGTCAGTTAGTTTTCAGTATTGAGTCTAGTCTCTTTATTTTTGACTCCATGCCCAATGGATAAGGATACTTGGTCTACGATGTTCTTGACACATCCAAGGAGCTGCCATCCCAAGCTGGAGCCAATTTTAGTGTCTACCAGTCCTACCAGTCACCAACAATCAAATATGCTATTACAAGCTTTTGTTAGGGTCTTAATTCAAATTTTTATGGTTTCAGTAGGTCTTCAAATAAAAATTTGGTCACTGGCTAGTGTTTCTAGGTGTGTTACTACTCCTTCTAGTCCATGTTTTGGCCTTTCCATCATTCATTTTGATGAGTCACCACAAAAATGTCTCCATCACCATCTCAGTCACATCACCATGGTCATCATTCAACTCATTTCATGAAATTTCACCATTATGTTTTAGGGTCAAAATCATAAAATTGGTTATTTCACCACCAAATTCATCTTTGCAGGAGTAGTAATATTGAGAAATGTTGAATAAAGGTTTTAAAAGTGTAATTTAATTTCTATTATCATGTAATGTGTTTCTTAAGGTTTGAAAGTTGCAGTTTCAAAACAAAAAGTGAAAAAGACTTGGTGGGGCCACTTAACCACCAAAGGTGAAAATCAATTTCCAAAGCTAAAAAGGACTAAATGATCTTCTCAGTTGCTCATTTCATCTTTAAGAGACCTCTCTCTACCAAGAAAACTCAGTCTTACTCTCAGAGCAACCATTTCTTTCCTCAAGAAGTGTCATTTCTCCTCTGCGTTGCGCATTTGTTGTGCACTAGCTGCGCTTTTTCCTTAGCACTGTGTTTTCTGAAATAAGGAGCCAAATCATCATTGCAAATGATTTTTTCATCAAAATAAGGTCCAATGTATCAGTGATAAGTAAGTGGGCTTTCAAAACACCTCTTGTGTCTTTATTTCATGCTTGGAAAGATAAATTCCCTCTTCTAGGGTTTTTGAATGCATTTGCTTGGTTTCATGTTCACATTGACAAAATTGCAAAGTAAACCCTAATATTGAAGTCCACTCACCTTTCCCCACCTGTTATACACTCTCCTAATCATTTCCCATCATTCCTATCCCTCATTTACCCTATTCTCCTACAAACCCTATCCTAGACTAGACATTTCTTGTTGGAAATGTTGGAAATGTTATCGTTGATGGCAAAGGAAATGACAAAGAAGGAGCACTTGAAACATCAAAAAGGCAAAGAGAGCATGAGACATGAGGCAGAGGCAGTTTTAGAAGGGTCAGTTGATTAGAGATCTGGAGAGGCAGCATATTATAGAAGGAACATTTGAGGTTCTGTGGCAAAAAGGAAACATGTATTGACAGCTGAAATTGTCTATGAAAGTGTAAAAAGAGTGTTGAAAAGTTACCTCTTATGCACAGACCATACCAGTAGAGGTCATTAAAGGAGTTACGTAAAATGATTTGTAATTTGTAAGGAGTTTGAATAGCATCCAGACTGGAGGGTAGTGGCCTTTGTATTGAATATCTATCCAACCATGAAATTGTAAGTGATTACTTTTGAGATGGATCACCTGTATATATATATATATATATATATCTATTTATGGAGAATTTTTTATAAGTTCCATGCGTGACTTCATGTCTTCTTGGTCGAATTACATGGGAATAGTTGAATTCTGAGAGTTAGTATGGATTCTGCATTCTTGGTTGAATTAGTAATTCTGTGCAAGGTCTATATTTCTGTGTTTAATAGCAAGTGCAGTTTGTGTAGAGGAGGACTGTAAAATATCCCTCTCGCCCTTGAGAAACGGTGTGTGAAGGGTCGTGGAAATGCCTTGCATACAAGAAGGAATTCGGTGTTGATGAGTAATTGTAACAAGGATGAATGCCTGTGGTCGAACCAGAAGCAATTGAATATGTTGGAATTAATATCACAATGACTCCCTGTTAAATCCTGTGTGGAAGTGTATTCCCGGAACCCTTGAGCCTGCGCTTCCCATAGACAAATTGACATGCATTTATTTTGTAAGAAGGTGAATTCAGTGGTTGGAGAATCGTGGTGGAGCCACAGAGTCTCTTTAACTCTGTCGAAATGTTGGGAGATGGCGCAGATTAATGGAGTTGTACTAGATGGAACCGGATCACTAAAAGACACGAACGAAATCGTGAACAAAGCATTAAACTTAGCAATGGAACTGTAATGAAAAACAAAACATTGAAGCGGAGTTTAATTATAATAATATATTGAAGAGTAAGCGGAACTAGGAAGATGGAACCCGGTAGCGGAACGCGAAGTTAGGTGGAACCCCGAGCCAAAAGGGCGGAACCATGACCAGATGAACAGTGACGGCAGTTTATGGTTTTCATCGCACCACCTATCGTCGGGCAAGCGGTATTTAAGAATCGGGAGCGATTCCATATAGCATTCAACACGTGGCGAGGTGGACCCACGGAAAACCGCCTCCCACTGCGCGCCATCGTGCATTAACTCTCGACTGAAGACCCCGTGCTATATCGATACAAGCCGTCAATCTGGAGGGGAGCCATCGGACGGTGGTCATAGAAGGAAGATGCACGAAGGTTAACTAAAGTACGACGCGCCATCGCGCATTATCGTTCGTGCATCTTAGCCGTGCGAAATCTGTTGGATCGACTAGGCCGGTGCGACGTGATGTCAGCCATCGGATGTGGATGGTCGTAGGCGCTGGGGCCCAGTTCTAAAATTATATTGATCAAAACCTTTTAAACTAAGGTTTGCGGGGTTATTAAATGATGTTTTAATATACGAAGGGGGCGAACTCTAAGGTCTACGGCCTTTGTTTTAATCCGAGTCGAGGTTGTTAACTGGCGTGAATAAAATTATGGCGATCACATTAGTTTGGTAAATGTTTATTAACTTTGGTTATAATATTAGATGGCGGAGATAAGGGATTACCGTTGGATCGATTTATGTTATGGGAATGTGCATTAGCGTATATTAAAATAACCCAGATTCATTTATTTAAAATTTCCAGCTCAGGAAGAAAGAATGTTGTAAGTTTCCAAAATTGTAGATTGGTTGGAAAATGAAATATGAATGCAATTGCACACAGAGATCTGATGAAATAGAGAGCAAAATGGGACTGTCAAAGGTTCTGTAGTAAAAACTATTCAAAAGCGGTTACACAACTGCAATGAAGAGGAGAGCGTGTAGAAATGAAAGTTCGTTGAATAGGAATATGTACATGAATGAATTGGACAGGTGAATAAGCACAGAAAAATAGAGAATGTGCAGAAGACAGTGAGCAGAAGAAGGAAAAACAGTCACTCAACAGCAACAGAAAAGACAAATCCAATAAAGCCAAAATCCAGAAAAGGAGTTGAGTGTAATTGAAGTGTGTAACTGAAAATGTGAATGTAAATGTTGTAATTAATTTTTTATTGTTTGTGATGCATTGGCAAGTCTCCGGTAAGAAAACATAATCCCACTGTAATATTGAAATTAACACATATTGTTATATTTTTAATGAGCTGGTAAAAGAAATAAGGAGGCAGAAGGCAAAAAATCAGGACTATTCATTTCAAATTCCCTAAGGAATGTAAAGAGTCATGTGATGAAATCTATATATAATATCACATTGATATGCACAATGGGGTGAGAGAGTGAGTGAAGAGAATGCAGAAATGAAGCAGTGAGGCAGAGAAGAAAGAGGATCTGAGTAGAGAAGAAAGAGGAGCTGAGCAGAGAAGAAGGAGAAGTTGATAGAGAATCTGAGAAGATGCAGAGATGATACATGATAGATATGTGAATAGATGAACAGAAGAACAGATGGAACAGAACAGAGCTGACATCCAAGGTAAATCAGCAAGTGTTTTTCTTTTGAAAGAGTAAGGAAGTTGGAGCTTCCCTATCAAGTTGTAGCTTGATAGATGTCAGTTGGAGCTGACTGAGGTAGGAGCCTCCTGTAGGTTGGTGCGTGCAGAAAATAGATGGGAGTTGGTGCTTCCACATCAAGTTGTAGCTTGATAAAATTTCAGTTTTAGTTGACTGAGGTTGGAGCCTCCTGTAGGTTGGTGCTTGTAGAAAATTGATGGGAGTTGGAGCTTCCTTGCAAGTTGTAGCTTACAGAATTGAGGTAGGAGCCTCCTGTAGGTTGGTGCCTGCAGAAAAACAGTGGTGAGAGGGAGTTGGAGCTTGCCTTTGCATCAAAACAATAATAAGATGTGGTTTTCTCCCTTTATGGGTTTCCACTTATATCCGGTGTCTATGTGCATGTGTTGATGTGATTTATCTAATCTGCTTAATACTTTTTGCTCACATATTAAGACTGTTGTTACAATTAAAAAATCTGTTTGATACTTGCTGCTCACTAATAAAGATTTCTCACATATTAAGTTGATCATGAAGTGAAGGTGTAAATAAGGTTTAAGAGAAAAGTTTTAAAATTCCATGTATGTGTTAAACTGATTCATCCCCCCCCCTCTCAGTTTAACTAAGGGTTCAACATTTCTAGGTTAGGACTGTTTTTCCCTTTTTGGACCCCTTCCGCTCACTCATTCCCTAAAATTTCACTTTCCCCTTGATCCAGGTGGCTCCAGACACACGCAGAAGTCTAAGAAATCTTAGAAGAGGTCAAAATTCAAAGTGGTCATAACTCTCTCTAATTAAGACAAGATTGTATTGCTTGTCTCCCTGATTCCAACAACATGAACGACACTCAAATCTAAGTCCGTAGGAGAGATATAGGTCTCTTTAAAGCTTGAAAACACAAGGGAGAAGTGGGGCCCACATTGTGCCACATGGCATCTGAGTCAGCAAGTGGGACCCACAAGCCTACGTGGCATTAAACTGTTATCCTACCTGTTGGGTGTAGGAATTACACTTAAGCAAACTCCTCAACACTTAATTTGTCAACCCAAGGGATCCGTAAACTTAGAGAAGAAACAAAGGCAATGCCAGAGATGATATGAATCTTCCTAATATAAATCCCTACTTTATTTAAAGGAAAGATTTCAGAATCAAATTAAAAAAAGAAAAAGGCAACTTGAACCATAAAAAATAATCTAAGACTGGAACAAGAAAAAATGCATTTACAAGAGGGAATTAAAGATAAAAGGAAATCACTCCAGCTAATTATTGTTTAACTACTGAGTGTGTGTTTTTCTTTAGCAGAGACACTTAGCAGTATCATCATATGGGCCCTTAAATCTGCTTGTTAGAGATTTCCTTCTTCTGCTAATCTATCCTGCCCTATCGCAGTCTGCTTGCACTAGTGTAGGAACAAAGTTTTATGCATAAGGTATAAATGGTGTCTTTACTAAAGAATTTTTTTTACTTCATGCAAGGGCTTGAACTTTTCCAGGTTCGAAGCGCTCAGATCCCATGGCAAGAAAATAGTTCTTGCACCGGATCAGAGCTTCCTGCACTTACCTTTTAATTATTAAAATGAGTGTTTAATTATTGCAAGTGCTATTATACTATTAAATCAAATTGCACACATAGAAAAAGAATTTTTCTGATCTTAATTGAGTGTGGGAATAAAGAAACAATCAATATATATTTATCTTGTCATAAGCATTTAATGAAAGAAAGAGGATTCCGGGAAGTAGACTAAGAAATCTTGCGGCATCGCACCAACATGCACTGGTGCAGGTTCATTTCTCCTGCTTGGACCAGGCGGAGGAAAAACCAATTAAACAGAATTGCAGAAAAGGAGATATCACACCAACGTGCACTGGTGCAGGATTATTTCTCCTGCTTGGACCAGGCGAAGAAAACCAATCTGAAATCAAGTGCAGGAAAAGGAAAATTATCTACTTCACGGAACGGATCCGCTTTCACTCAGACAGGAATGCACACTAGAAAATTTGGCCCAATTTCTGATGGCCACTTCGTCGCTATTCTGACACATAGTCGTCGCAAGAACGACAACTAGAGGTCAGAAAAAATGTGGCTAGCCATTACGTCGCAATTTCGATGCTTTGCCAAAGTGTCGCAATACCGACACCTTTTCTGACGTTTCCAAACAACCGTCGCTCTTCTGACGTTTTCCAAAGTGTCTCAATACCGACGCTTTCAAAGTGTTGCAATACCGACGCCTATGGAAAATGTCGGAATACCGACACTTCCAAAGCGTCGCAATTGCGACGCTTACAAAGTGTCGCAATACCAACACTCACAAAGCGTCGCAATACCGACGCCTCCAAAGCGTCGCAACAATCTATGGCTAACCACGCTTTCAAAAGCATCGCAAGACCGACGAAAATGGCAAAATTTCAAGGCGTCGGAAGACCGACACTTATAAGGCGTCGGAAGACCGACAGATATAGGGCATCGAAAGAGCGACAACGGGTTCAATTTAAAAAAAAAAAAATGAAAAAATTATGAATGCCCGTTAGAAGATGTTGTTGGGAGGGCTTGTCTCACATCATCAATAATTTTATTCCGATGCAAATCTTGAACAGGGCTCAGATCTACATTCGCAAACTACATCGTTCGAGCGACGACAGGTTAAATTTTTATAATAAAAAAAATGAAATAGCCCATGGTCATTGCAGTATGGGTTATTCGATAAACGACAACAGGAATTTGAAACTATAATAAAAGACTCTAATGAATTGGAAACTGTAATGAAACTT
Organism: Pinus albicaulis; assembly: GCA_034641835.2. Taxonomy (NCBI): domain Eukaryota; kingdom Viridiplantae; phylum Streptophyta; class Pinopsida; order Pinales; family Pinaceae; genus Pinus; species Pinus albicaulis. Next base: position 783,830,764 of record CM076569.1, on the reverse strand, counting down.
TAATTGAAAGTTCCCTCGGATAATGAAAGAAATTGTAATGAAACGACAACAGGAATTGGAAACTGTAATGAAACTATAATGAAAGTTCCCTCGGATAATGAAAGACAAGGTTGTTAACAAGAACCAACACTAACTAAGCTCCATTCAACTGTCATGAATACTATATTCATTTAAAATAAATATGGGTGCGTTCCATTATTACTGGATAATTTGTTTTTTATGTTTCTACATATATGCTATAGTGACAAGGTTCATCTACTTGCAGAAGCCTCTACTACAAAGCTGTAATCGATAAAGCCTGATATGGATGTTGATGTGGTTCCCAGACTTCAAAATGTCTTATCAGCAACGACAATGCAAATGCAGATGCAATACAAGACAAATTACAAATCTTATTACTATCTTCCCAACATTTGTCTTGTAAATTCTCAAAAATGGTACTGAGAGGTATTTCGCCATCATGGAACCTGTAGCAATACTCTTTCAAACCATCGACAGTATTTCTGGATATTTTCATCTTCCTGGTAGCATCATTGTGAAACTCTTCAAATATATACTTCTGTAGGTAAAATAAATATGCGATGACATTGCATTGATGAAACCTGTCCAATTAAATGACATCTCATCCAATAATGCCATTGACACACAAGGAACAATTGGGGCAAGAGAAAACCAATGAGAGAAAGGGATATGCTATCAAGGTGGAGCTATCAAGGTTACCAATATACAATTTGAGATTGAAGCCAGTAGAAATCTCACTAAAATGTACTAGTGGCTACTTCTGTCAAGAATGTATATTCAGGAAAGAACATAGTGTGACAACACATAATTATCTTAAATTTATTAGGTATCAATACAGAAACCAACCTTGAAATAGTTTCCAACAGGGGACACATATATAAGAAAAGTAACCTCTGGACCTGGAGCAAGTCCTAAAATGGCTCCACTACCAAGATGTAGTGGGCGTATATAAAGAGAGTCTTTGCCAAAGGGTGGTATCTGCAACCAAATAACATTCATAAATAATCCAAATCCACTCAGTTAGAAATGCAACATTTTGGGTATGGAAAAGCAAAAGACTTTAAAGTCGTTCAAACAGAAGCACAAGAAAACTGGGGATAGGATGGAAAATATGAGAGAACTAAGTTCCAAGGACTAAAAAAACAAGGCCAACATAGTTCTGCCTTGAATCAAAGACAAAACAAAGTTGCCCAAAAAAATTTTTGCCACTGTCATAACCCCGAGGAGCGCAAATTCAGTTGATGGTGCCAATCATTTGACGAAGCAGAGAGAAGATTCATGGTGCCAATGGTTGTAGCACAGTTTTTTGACATGAGCCATCATTGTAACAAAGCATATTGATGGTGCCAATTGTTGTAGAAGACCATTGAGAGTGCAACTATTGTAGTAGAGCAGTTTGAGAGCACCCATTGAAGCTCCTATATATATCAGAGTCAAAATTTTCCTATTGAACAAGTTTGTATAGTCAAAGCCACAACAAGATCAGATAGCCACGATCCTAAATGAGAACTAGATCCAAAGCTAAGACAGATCCACGTTTAGCAGAACAAGATATCCATAGCAAAGGATCTAACCACAGAACCAGATCATGAGAGATAGCAAGATTCTTGCTTCCACTGTGGAAATGTAGAAACTGTACAAGGGCTTTGCTTCCAACAGATTTCATTGTGACAGTAATTGCTATGGTGTTGTAAGCGCTCATTAGTAGAATCTTAAAGCCATTATGGAATTCTTTTAACTTGGAGAGGGTTTTCTCTGGTTATAAATTCTCATGTTCAAATTCCATTGTGAATTGGTTGTGTTTGATATTATTGTGCAGTGGGGATCCAAAAAAAGCTCCACTAATATATCCTCTATTATGGAGCCAAAGTATATGGTTCTTGCAACCAAGAACCAAGTACAGGATCTTTGGTAGCAACGGTATTTGTCAGTTACACACATTTCATTCCCTAGCAAAATCTCATAAGATTAATGCCATATTCACAGCTAATATTTTTGCAGTCCTTGAGCAAGCATTTGATGAATTAGTGACCAGGACTGGTAGCGAAAATTGGACCATGGTTTGAAGGAATTACTACCTTTATGTCAAATGCAAGATATTAAAATACAAATTCCAATTCAACCCAAGCCTAGCATTTTTATAGTCTTGATGGGTGACACTGCCTCTGTTACACAACTGATATTGTATGTAACTGCTGTTACAGGCCTTCTAAGTGCTACAGTAAGAAAAAAAAGATTCCTATTTGTGCAACCCTTTGACATCTCATGTCTCTTTAAAGGCTACAAAGAGAAAACCAGGCATTCAAATGCAATCTGCATACAAGGAAGATTTCTTCAACATGGAGGCTACTCCTCAGAAAAGGAGATCAATCCAAAAATATAGGAACCATGAGGCAGTGGGAGAGTCATCACGTCCTCTGTTAGAAAAGGTAGATACCTTTCCTTTCCCCAGAAAACATGTGGGTGAGGAATGTGTATGCATGTCTTCATTTGAAGACAGATTAAATCGTTCAATTGAGGAAGCTGAGAGTTGTCATTGTTTTGTTGCTAGTAGTAGTAGTAGCTATATGTCAAATGATATTTTATGTTCAAATCAAAAGCATTCATCACGACCTGTAGTCTATAGCTCTTTCGATGATGCTATGTCTTCATGTGAATGTCCAAACCGCAGGCAAGATAAATCTTTGACTGAATAGAAAGGAGCAGCAAAAGTACATAAATTAGAACTTCGTGCATATCACTCTGCAATGAGAGCTTTGTATGCATCTGGACATATAACTTGGGAGCAAGAAACCTTGGCTGCTCCTATGATTGTGAATTCTACTGAAAAATATTGTTGTGCTTGTGGGCATTGACTACAGAGGGTGGGAGTTGAGTGTTTTTCACTGGTGTAGTTTTATGTGACCATTCATCTCCTCTTTGATGGTTCCTTTTTCTCTTTGTATATGTATATTTTTTTATAGCTACCTTTTTCTGGTGGCAAGTAGTTTCCTTAGTGCAGACTTCATCTTTTTTCTTTAAGCTAGAAAAATTATACTTTTAATAGTGCACAGTATGAATTACAAGCAGTTCAAACTGTTATCTGCTTCCATGGGAAACAGATTAGCAGTGAATTCAAAATATATCAGAGTTTTCTCAGGTATATCTTCACTCACATGGGCATTAAACACAACATTTACAAACCCAAAACATTTGACTTTTGATTGGGAAGATGTCATACATTTGATTTGCTTCTGTCAAATGTAGGTGTAAGGGTGATTTTAGGTGATACAACTAAAATCATTCCACCCCTTGATTCTCTGGCAATTTTGACCAAAATCAAGTAAAGGTAACCCAGAAATTATGGCATGAGTCAAGTAACAGTTTTGCTATGCTTTTTTGTGAGATAGTCAAGCCGATAACCACATCCCACGGGATTTATTTTTCCTATAGTGTTTTTTTTTTTCTAAATTTCAAGTGATGTAGTCTCAGGTGTTAGAGTTTCCGGTTTTAGGCATATTTTTTTACACTGGAATTTGGAGCTTCATGCTGGAAAGTTTCAAAATTAAAAATCGTTGTTCTTTTGGAAGTTGTCAAATGGGGAATTTAGTTTCTTTAGAATCTAGATAGAGCTTTCTCAGAAGGGCTTTCTCAGTCCTTGAGCAAGCATTTGATGAATTAGTGACCAGGACTGGTAGTCACAATTGGATCCCTTATCCTTATCCCTTATCTTTACTGACCTATTGAAGAAAAGGTATACAGATCTATCATTCCGCCAATAAACAAACTTGAGAAGTGTACAAATCTATCATTGGAAAATAGTGAAGAAAATGTATGCAGATCCCTTATCCTTATCCCTTATCTAATGTGTATGTAGTTGCTGGACAACAGCATATAGAGCACCTGCTGGTAGGTTATAAGGGAAGACTTTGGGTTAGTTTTAGACACCAAAAGGGTGCACTTCATGGGATAGCCTTATCCTTTTTCTAAGTGAAATGGATGAAGCAGCAAATGAATATCAAATCAGAGGTGTTCGTGGTAAATAAAGCATGCATGACTGGTGAAGGAGATAAGACACATTTATCCACGTAGATTGTTTCATAAGTTGCCTTGTTATCCCTACCTGGACTCTGTTTTGTGGGAAAATAATTCTACACTGGAAGATACCCGAAAGAACCCTAGATCTGTTGTAATATATTCTAGATCTAAAATTCATTGAAAATCTTTGTAGATCTATGAAATATTTGTTGCAAATTCTACAGATGTTTGTAGATCTTAAACAAAATGAGTTTTCAATTTTGGATTTAAAAGGGCTCTTCAATGTAAAATTTCCCAGATAACCATATAAATTTGGAGTTTTATTTGAGCCATACAAGTGTGCATATAGTTTCTTTCAACCATTATGGATCTAGTTTTGAATCTTTGTTCTTTGCTAGTAGTGATCGAGCCATCTAATCGACTAGTTGCTTATTCTATTTTAAAATTGCCCAAATATTTGTAGATCTGGCAATTCTCAAGTTATAAAATTGCAATTTTTTTGGATCTTCACCTGTAATACGAATTATAAAGTTATATATTTTTTTGGATCTGCATCTGTAGTACATTTCATAGTGTGAAACAGTTGATCTATCCCATCTTCAATTGGATGAACTCATATCAATGTGTTTCTTATTTTACTCAGTACCTCAGCCTCAAATTTCTTGATACTCCAAACTTTTGCACTTCCATGAGTTTGTCGAACTAAAATCCATAGCTTAAACTTCATGAAACTGGTGGAGTCAAATTCATGCAAGTGCAAACACATCTTACACATCCTCTTTGAAACTCATCCGAAAGAACACTGGAAGACATCTAGAGAGAACCCTATATCCTAACACAATCCAATGGAATTGACCGAAAAAAACCAAAATAGGGTCAACCTTACTATAGGACGAAGGGCCTGCAGTAAGAACTTACCATTTTGCAAGAGTTGAGGGCAAATGTTGTTCTGCAAGAGCTGAGGGTGAATGCTGAGGGCGAATGCACATGTAGTTTTTAATAAAATCATTTTTATGTCCTCACCCGCTGCTTGGTGACAGTAGATTTATGGACAATCCCTAGTAGTTGTAGAGAGAATCTAACCCGACTTAAGAGCTCCCTCATCATATCATGGGTACCACGAGCTCCATTGACGAATTTCTTTGCCCAATGTTTATAGGAAGAAGAAATTGAGGTTATAGTCAAGACGTGGTCAGTTCTTTCGAGTTGTTTATAAGGCACGCATCCATGATGCTACCAAGTTGTCCATTACCTTGACTATTTATTACACAAACCATACCCTTTTCTATGGTAAATTTGTTTCCACCGAGCAGGGACAATCATCAGGTACGTTGCAAAACACAACCCATGTCGTTGAAGATATCCTTCCGACTCCTCCAGTCCCGGACAATGAAGTGACCTTGTGTTTGATTTCTACCTCAGTCCTATGCTTATTTCACCCCTTATCTTAGTGAGACCAAGACCTTAACTTTCGATGCTGATTCCTTAACTTGTCTTCATAGCAAGCAGTTTCATTCCTCAGTTACATTTGATTTTTTCATTTCAAATGAGCACGCATTTAAAATGAGCGCGCATTTCAAATCATTTTTATTTGGAGGAAGTCGTCGCAATAACGATGCTTTGGGGCATAGTGTCGCAATTGCGACGTTTGGAGGAATCCGTCGCAATACCAACACTATGCCCCAAAGCGTCTTTATTGTGACGGATTCCTCCAAACTTCGCAATTGCGACACTAAGTGTCGCAATTGCGACGTTTGGAGGAATCCGTCGCAATAGTGACGCTTTGGGGCATAGTGTCGGTATTGCGATGGATTCCTCCAAACATCGCAAATGCGACACCTTGTCTAAGTGTCGGTACTGTGACACTTGTCTCTAAACGTCGGTATAGCGAAGGTTTCGGGCGAGATTTGAAAAAGTTGAAAAAATTTGGGGAAATTTCCGACATTTGGTCAAAAGTGTCGGAATTTCCGCCAAATGTACTAGTGGCATGTGCTTAAATTTAAATCACATTTGAAAACGTAAACACAAATTACAGGAAAATTGGAAATGGGGTAAACGTGCTGGGTTGGCTGGGCCCTAGCCAAAGAGCACGTTTCTCTTTTAAATAGAAATGCTACTCAGTACCTTAATCAATTCATTAACTCAATACAGAAACGTAATTTGTGAAACATGAGGCGGAGCTCCCTTTTATTAATTCACTGAGGCAAGTACATACATTAATACATCGTCCAACCCAGATTTTGGTGATAACAAAATACAACGACCTGCTACCGCCTCTCTGGCTGTGTTTCTGTTCTTTTCTGCTCTCAATTTTTTTTCTCCTAGTCCTATTTAAATTCTACATTATATAGATCTTTGGCCAAAGGAAAAAATAGAACATTTAACTGATTACATAACCAAACGCAGAATTTAGCTTTTTGGTCTTCAGAATCACACAGTTAGTAGAATTGGCCATAGCCAATCTCCAGCTTTCGCCCTTCATAGATTCAGTCTCGGCTGCCTTTGGATCACTCTTGTGGTTGTGGCTAAAGCGGCTCAAAACGAGGCAGTGATCAAGGAGGTTCGGATCTACTGCAAGGATTTGCTGTGCTGGCAATGGTGCAAGATCCGATCCTGCACTAGGATCAACGGTCACGGTAAGTACTCTAACTACCAAATAAACATTGGAGATATTGATAAGTTACAAAGAGTGATTAAAAGTAAGAAATCATGTAATAATTAATTAATAAATGCTAAGTTGAATTAAAAATATGAAAAATAAAGTTTATACGAAATATGTCACCATGCTTGGATTGGTGCAAGATGAGGGTGCATAAAAGAGGTAAAACAGAGGTAAATGGTTATGATTTAGGAAGGAGAAAATGGAAAAAAGAGAGCAAATAAGGGGGCTAACACTACCCAACCATGATACATGGCGCTCTTTCATTATTATCCTTTCCCTTGCCCAAAAACGATAAACGAAACATATTTAAACAAAATAATAATTAAAACTAAATAAAATCATATATTAAATTATCATTATCAAAATCATATATTAAATTATCATTTTCAAAATCATATATAAAAACAAAACCATATAAAATATGGTTATTCCACAAACAAATATGGTAGAATATATTAAAGGTTAGTGGTTATATAACATGACAAATATGGTTATATATTAAAGTCAAGTTAAAAAAAACCCACACCAATGAATATGGTTATTAAAATGGGCATAAAAAAATTTATATGGTGGGTCCGTTGAAATTCATATGGGTTGTTATGGTATGGGTTTGTTAACACCCACACCAAATCATATTAAATAGTAATCACACGAATATGATATATTTTCCAACTGTTATATTAACAACGTGTCAAGAAAAATGCGGTAACCATCGTGAATTTTGGGTGGGTGCGAGGATTTGAACCTGAGTCCCACGCACCCAAACTTGGCACCTCTACCAACATCCCAACGATATTTTCTTGTTAGATCCACCATTACATATTATATTTAAACCTGCATTTTCTCATTCGATGACAGAGAGAAATGGCGTGGAAAACAAGTTTTAATATGTTTTATTGTAGGAGCACGGAACCATGAGCAGCCAGAGGGGATGAACCTTGCCCGACGAATAATGAGGGGAATCAGAAAGATTCCCTGAGGTGCAGAACTTTCTGGAGTCAGTTTTTGACAAATGTTATGTCAATTTTACACCTCTCAGCGGCAGGAACTCAATGGCGATGTCCGTTTCAACAGTAGAGCTTCCCATTTTCTGGCCATTTTCTATATTGGAGTGACGATGTCAAATTCCTAAGTGTGGACAATCTATTTTATGCCTCTCGACGCCACGGATTCGATGGTGTATCCAGATTCAGTAGTTGAGCATCCACTTCTTCAACCAACTTCAGGGGTTGAGGTATATGCAGTATTGATGTCATGTGCTTCTTTGATCATTAGTTGTGAGATGTAATATGTTGTTTAGATCCTTGCTTGATGTATGTTGTGGGATCTATGTTTCTACTTCATGTGAGAAGTATTCGCCATGGATTGTTATGTTTGATTGAGATCCCTATTTAAGCTTGATGAAGGGATCCTCATTGTCATCTTGTGTGAAATTATGTCATGCTGATAGGAGGCCTATTGTGAGTGAGAGTTCTTGTAGAGGAACTTCCTATGGAGAGACAAGCCACTCATGTTGAGGGCATATATCCTTGTCTGAAAGAAAACGTAGTCCATGTACATCATCACTATTTCTAGCACTATATGAAACGGCCTACCCCATCTTGACACCGGGCCCGAAGACATAGCCCACACTGGGTGAACTCCATTATCAATGTCTCATGTTCTTATGTTGATGATTGTTGTCTTGCTTCATGTTGCTTAAAGAATGCATATGTGTTCTTTTAATGCTCTTTTCAGTGCAATTCTAACCACATCACAAAATTAAAGATCATCGTAAATACGGTAGCTGATGTACCCAGATCAAGATGGTATCAGAGTGGTATTCTCACTGATGTGAATTGCGAGCGTGTACAATGATTGAATGTGCAGAAACGGAGGATGACAAAGACATGTACAAGGCCATGATCAAGATTTCCAAATTAGTGGACATAATGTATGACGCTTATGAGAAGATAATAGAGGAAGAGGAGAAATAAAGATCAGAGAACAATGCTTCATCCACATATTCCAGTGCTTATGCATATTCTTCATCACCTTCATTATCTTCTTATCATTCGAATGAGGAGATCAACCAGAGTCTTCAAGAAGAGAATGCTGAATTAAGGAGGCTACTACGAGAAGAGAAAGAAGAGAAGCAGAGATTACAACTTCAGTTGCGAGCTACGGAAGAGGCCCTAGCTAAGTTGAAGCGAAATGAAGAATTAAAGAAGCCATCATCACATGTGTCTGAATCAACAAATGAGGTAAAAAATCCTAATTTCTCTTCATTTTCATCTTCACATGCTATTATTTTTGGTGGAAATGTGGAGACACCCATTATAGGAACTGACATGAGACTCCTTACCAAAATGGGGTATAAAGGAGGAGGACTTTGTGTTAATGGCCAAGGCATAACTTAGCCATTGGAGGTTGTGCAGAGACCTCGATTCACAGATTTCGGATACATTGAAGGAAAATACTCGAAGGTGTCAGAAGCTTCCAATACATGGTTGAAACCATTGGGGAAAGAGAATGATGGGAATACTTCACCATCATCCTATGATTGAACCAGATTGAACTAGAGACCAAAAAGAAAGGTATAACAAGTCTTAGTATTCTAGTGTTAATTTTGATTGCAAGCATGTCACTAACAATGAACATAGATCATGGCATCGAAAAACATGAAATTTTTTTGGATTACATAACCATGTATTTGTTGAGTGCTAGAAAAGAATGGTAGCACGGAAGAGGATGAGGTTGTAGAAATTATATGTAATATGCATGCATATGTCCAAGATTCTTCTGATCACACACTATTTTAACTTGATGCACAATACAGAATCTATTCCACCATTGATCATCACATGCAGAAATAAACAAGATTACAATGCACACACGAAACCATAAAAATTCACACACATTAACACAGTTGTTTTCACGGGAAAGCCTGAAGCTAAAAACCCCAACTATCTGTATATAATATATGTCATAGACATCATGTAAAAATCCTCATACAAAGCTTCTCACAAGCTCTCAGTACAATCCAATTGCTACACACTAATCATCCCATGATCTTGCAAATCCATGCATCGATCTTTGCCAGCCTTTAGCCTGCCTCTACTGCGCAATCACTGCTGAAGAATGAATCATAATGAAATCGAATCCATCCTATATTGACCATGAAATACTCATTGGCATATCCATCAATGTGTGGTGCAAACTCATGCAACACTATAGTCACAACTGATAGTCACACTTGCTCTTTCACCTACCTCTTCACTGGTCTCCACTGAAACTCTCCATGCACTGTAGTTAACTGATGTATTCTTCAGTTGATTAATGAGTTAATATTTAGTGAATTAATTAACTAATTAATTCACACCACTCTCACTATTGTATCATTTAGTTATACTAGATACAACTAGCTCAACTTTGTCTAACTGAGTTAAACTGAATACAACTCCACCAACTACTTCTCTAACTCCACCAAACTCTGTCACATGAGTTCTAACTGAAGTCCTCATGAATTAGCTCCAGTAAACCCTCAGGAATAGCATAATTCCTTCTGTCAGCTGTTGTGCCACATCTGTGCACTTAACTGAAGTGCTCCAAGAGAATGAGATAATGTTTAGAGTCCAAATATTATTAAGAGCTAATAATATTCGACATATCTATTTTTAGACTGGCAATCTAAAAATAGATTCCGCCCAATATGTCTAAAAATAGAAGTCCATCTATTTTTCCAACTTGACCAACCATCCAAAAATAGCATCCCGCAACTCATAGAATATGATCGACATGTCTAAAAATAGACATAGACTAAAAATAGACTTTGCGACAAAAATCACCTGTATGGGCCCCACCTATTTTAGGTGATCACTTTCCAAATAGGATCAGGAATGATGTTTCAGGATGCCTCCTTCACTGTTTCTTGTTTCAATATTCAACACTCCCTCTCAACATGAAAGGATTTTCTTTGCATGCGACTTGAAACTCCATGCATTTTCCCTGCAACCTTCACAAGCACCATGCAACTCCATGCATATGCTCTGCAACTCTTCCGAAAATGAATAGGCTCCAAAAAAATCAATCAGTCTGATGCATCTATCATCAAAGTCTTCGACTTCTTCTTAGCTACTGCACATGTCTTCAGGAACCACTGCGCGGTTGAACTCTGCACCCATGCACTCTGCACTTGCTGTCAACTCTGAACCGTGCTCCAGTATCCGACACTGTCACTTGATCTGCCTGCATCAATCCAACTGATCATGCTACTGCTGCTCTATGGGCACCTCGTAGCCAGGTTCAATTCATGAGATCCACACCATCTCAATGAATCCTTCCCAGAAATCTCCTCTTGGGATTAATCATGCATGTCGCCCCACCTCTCACCTAGTGGTATAGCTGCATGCACTCCCTCTACCCATCTGGCATGAAATTTCTCTGCATGAGTAGTTGCTTCCACTCCATGATCCTCATCTTGTGGCTGCTTCACATCCCGAGGTTCACTCTTACCTGCATGCAAAACTTGCTTCCTCTCAAGCATCAATTTCATGTCTTTCTTACACTTGCCAACAGTAGGAAGCTCCGTAGAAATCCCATCTACTTCAAGTCTGTAGAGATTCTTAGCTCGAATCCCAATCTTCTTGACTTGTCATGTTGCTTTGTACCAAATGAAAACTTTTCCTTCACTAAAGACAACATTATACCCTTTATCCTCTAACATTGCGACTGAGATTAAATTCTTCTTTAAACCTGGAACATGCACTACATATTTTAAAAGAATGTGTTTACCTAAATCCCTCTGAAAGGTAATGGTACCAATGCTGGTCGCATTGTATTGTCCATTTTCACCCAACTCAACATGTAATTGGAGATATTTCTCCACCAAGTCATTGAAAAGTTTCACATCTCCCGTCATGTGAAAGGATGCACCACTATCAAAGTACCACCCCGATCCCAATGCACTAGACACCATGCATGTGATCAATGAGAAGTCCAGCTCAAATTGCAAGGCAAGAGCATCACCAGCTGCAGCTCCAGCAGCTTTCTTTTTCTTCTTCTTCTGTGGACAATTTGTGCCGTAATGTCCGTGCTCGTGACAGTGAAAACACTTCACTTTGGACATGTCACACTCTTTGCCATCCACACCAGAATGAGAAGGATTATTCTTCCCCTTTCCTTTCCTTGATTTGGTAGCCAAAGCGAAATCCTCTTCATCATCATTCTTTGATGAAGAGCCATCCCTGGTACTCCGCCTTATCTCCTCCTGCACAAGATAAAAAAAGTCACTCCCATCCTGGCAGTTTCTCCGTCCATTGACAGAGTCCTCGTAGGAATGCCAAATATTCGAAAGCCCAAGGAGAGCCAAGCTCACTAAGTCTTCTTCATCCACACTAACTCCTACACTCCCAAGCTCATCCCTGCAGTCGAAAAAATTTGTCATGTATACCGGAATAATGTCATTCTTCTCCATTTTTATTTTCCTAAGCTTGTCTTTAAGTGCCAACTTCCTCTGGTCACTTCTGCTTTGGAACAATTCTGTCAAAGCCTTCCACATCAAGAATGGAGTGGATTTATCGTGAAGGCTGGACATAATGTGATCCTTCACACCTTCCAAAAGAATCCTTCGACACCTTGCTACCTTCTTTTTCCATGCATCAAGTGCGGCTGCATCGCTAGAACCCGATTTAGGAATATCAACATCTATGAACTTCTTCAACCCATTATCCTCCAGCACTGCCTCCATCCTGTCCTTCCATGCAATATAATTCGAGCTTCCCTCAAGGGCATACTCTAATCGCAATCCATTGAAAGACATTTCAATGAATGCTCAACTTCGACACCAAGAAAACACTGCAGCAATTTCGAATTCCACCAGTACAAAACTCAACTATTTCAATAATTGCAATCTGCTCCAATGATCAACACTCTGATACCATGTAGAAATTATATTCAATACGCATGCATATGTCCAAGATTCTCCTGATCACACACTATTTTAACTTCATGCACAATACAGAATATATTTCACCATTGATCATCACATGCGGAAATAAACAAGATTACAATGCACACAATAAACCATAAAAATTCACACACATTAACACAGTTGTTTTCATGGGAAAGCCCGAAGCTAAAAACCCCAACTATCCTTATATAATATATGTCATAGAGATCATGTAACAATCCTCATACAAAGATTCTCACAAGCTCTCAGTACAATCCAATTGCTACACACTAATCAGCCCCTGATCTTGCAAATCCATGCACCGATCTTTGCCAGCCTTTAGCTTGCCTCTACTGCACAATCACTGCTGAATAATGAATCATAATGAAATCAAATCCATCCTATATTTACCATGCAATCCTCATTGGAATCTCCATCAATGTGTAGTGCAAACTCATGCAACACTATAGTCACAACTGATAGTCACACTTGCTCTTTCACCTACCTCTTCACTGGTCTCCACTGAAACTATCCATGCACTGTAGTTAACTGATTTATTCTTCAGTTGATTAATGAGTTAATATTTAGTGAATTAATGAACTAATTAATTCATACCACTCTCACTAGTGTATCATTCAGTTAGACTAGGTACAACTAGCTCAACTGTGTCTAACTGAGTTAAACTGAATACAACTCCACCAACTACTTAACCCACTCTAACCGCTGCATGAGTTCTAACTGAAGTCTCCATGCAATAGCTCCACTAAACCCTCAGGAATAGCGTAATTCCTTCTGTCATCTCCTGTGCCACATCTGTGCACTTAACTGAAGTGCTCCAAGAGAATAAGATAATATTTAGAGTCCAAATATTATTAAGAGCTAATAATATTCGACATATCTATTTTTAGACTGGCAATCTAAAAATAGATTCCGCCCAATATGTCTAAAAATAGAAGTCCATCTATTTTTCCAACTTGACCAACCATCCACAAATAGCATCCTGCAACTCATAGAATATGATCGACATGTCTAAAATAGACTTCAGACAAAGGCAATCACTGTGGCCCCACCTAGTTTAGGTGATCACTTTCCAACTAGGATCAGGAATGATGTTTCAGGATGCCTCCTTCATTGTTTCTTGTTGCAATCTTCAACAGAGGTGTGAAATGCCTTCTCCATCGCAGGAAAAGAAGAAGGTAAAGCAGGTTTGGAGGAAGAAGACATATTGCAGTCATTGCGGAAAAAGTGGTCATCAGAGACCACATGTTGGAGGCTCCATCCAGAGCAGTGCCTTAAGGAAAAAGCGTCAGTGCAGGCACCAGTTGGAACAGTGGTTCAACAAGAAAATGCACCACAAAGAGATGACACATTCACTTTGATAAGTGAGAGATGTTTTTTGTAGGTGTGGTAGTGTGTCATTGCCTTACTTTGTAAATGATATGTTGCAACTTAAAATGTAAAAGTGATGATGTGTTTTCCATCACTTGTTAAGTGACAATGATGTTTTGGAATTGTATTGATAGCTGGGGTATTGATTCCATTTTGCTGTAAACTTGACCACAAAGTATGAGTTATAAAATCGTGGTAAGTATGGGATTCTTGGGTCATAGTTTGTCATGTAATTAAGCATATAATTTTTAAGAAGATTGTACTACAGGTTTGCAGGGGATGCAGGTGTCGGCTCATCGCTTATGGCTCCGAAGGATAAAGGTGAAGGAGAATGAACGGTGACCTTTCAGGACACTTGTGGTGTAAACAAGGTACAAATCAGTTGCAGATTATGTTCATGCTTTTGGTGGACCAAAAGCTCCTAAGTGGGGAGGATTGATACAGGTGGCTCTAGACACATGCGGAAGTCAAAGAAGGCTCATAATAGCTCAAAATTAAAAGTCCTCATAATGCTCTCAAATTAGGAAAATATTGTATTGCTCTTCGCCCTGATTCCAATGGCGTGAACGACACTCAAATCCGAGTCCGTATGAGAGAGATAGGTATATTTAAAGTTTGAAAAGATAAGGGAGAAGTGGGGCCCACATTGTGCCACATGGCATCTCAGTCAGCATGTGGGACCCACAAGCCTACGTGGCATTCAAGTGTTATCCTACCAAACCATGACACATGGCGCTCTTTCATTATTATCCTTGCCCCTACACAAAAAAGACAACAAAACATATCTAAACAAAAGAATCATTATAAATAAATAAAATCATATATTAAAATATTATTATGAAAATCATATATAAAAACAAAACCATATATTATATTCTTATTCCACAAAAAAATATGGTCGAATATATTAAAGGTTAGTGGTTATATAACATGAAAAATATGGTTATATATTAACATCATGTTAAAAAAAAACCCACACCAACGAAAATAGTTATTAAAATGGGCATAAAAAAATTTATATGGTGGGTCCGTTGAAAGTCATATGGGTTGTTATGGTATGGGTTTGTTAACACCCACACCAAATAATATTAAATAGTAACTACCTGAATATCATATATCCACCAACTGTTATATTAAAAATGCGCCAAGAAAAACACGGTAAGCATCGTGAATTTTGGGTGGGTGCGGCGATTTGCACCCGGGCCTCGTGCACCCAAACTTGGCACCTATACCAACAACCCAATGAGATTTTATTGTTAGATCCACCATCACATATTGTATTTAAATCCACATTTTCTCATTCAATGGCAGAGAGCAGTGGCATGGAAAACGAGTTTTAATATTTTTTTTATTGCAGGAGCGCGGAACCATGAGCGGCTAGAGGGGTAGAACCTTGACCAAAGAATATTAAGGGGCATTAGAAAGATTCCTTGAGGTGCAGAACTTGACGGAGTCCGTTTTCGACAGATTTTATGTTGATTTTATACCTCTCAATGACAGGAACTGAATGGAAAATTTTGTTTCAGTAGTAGAGGTGCTTCCCATTTTCTGACCATTTTCTAGATTG
The DNA here is from genome assembly GCA_034641835.2 of Pinus albicaulis. Classification (NCBI taxonomy): domain Eukaryota; kingdom Viridiplantae; phylum Streptophyta; class Pinopsida; order Pinales; family Pinaceae; genus Pinus; species Pinus albicaulis. Next base: position 783,815,179 of record CM076569.1, on the reverse strand, counting down.
GAGTGACAGTGTCAGATTCCCAAGTGTGGACAATCAATTTTATGCCTCTCGATGGAAAAAATTCGATGGTGCAGCTAGATTCAGCAGCTGAGCATCCACTTCTTCAGCCAACTTTAGGGGTTGAGGTATATGCAGTATTGATGTCATGTGCTTCTTTGATCATTAGCTGTGAGATGTAATATGTTGTTTATATCCATGTTTGATGTATGTTGCGGGATCTACATTTCTACTTCATGTGAGAAGTATACGCCAGGGATTGTTATGTTTGATTGAGATGCCTATGTAACCTTGATGAAGGGATCCTCATTATAACCTTTTGTGAGATTATGTCATGTTGATAGGAGGCCTATTGTGAGTGAGAATTCCTATAGCGGAACATCTCATGGAGAGAAAAGCCACTCATGTTGAGGGCATATATCCTTGTATGATAGAAAACATAGTCCATGTACATCATCACCATTTCCAACACTATATGAAATGGCCTACCCCATCTTGACATCGGGCCTGGAGACGTATCCCACATTGGGTGAATTCCATTATCAATGTCTCGTGTTCTTATGTTGCTGATTTTTGTCTTGTTTCCTCTTGCTTAAAGCATGCATATGTGTTATTTTAATGCTCTTTTTGGTGCAATTATAACCACATCACATAATTAAAATATAATGGGTAAATCTGGTAGCTGGCGTACACGGATCACCCCTACTCACTAACATCTCTCCCTACCCCCCTAAATTTTCCCAAGAATTTAGGAGACCCCTAACCCCTTCGTCTCCCTTCATTCCTAAAAACTGCCCAAAACCCCTGTTTTCCTAAACTAAACCCTAATTTCCCTTCCTAGTGAGGTAGGGTTTCACAATGGATCCAGATACCACAACCACTAATCAGAGGAAGCATTAAGGAGTCCAAGCATAGTAGGTCTCAAGAGGGCACTTGAGAAGCAAAGAGAACAATCTCCACCAAAAGATCAAATTATTGTTGATGACCTAATTGCTGCAGAAATTAATCAAGATAGGGAGTTTTGGCTTGAAAAGGAGAATTTCTACTTGGAGAGGCTTCTCAAGAGGGAAAATAGAAGAAATAACCTACAAAGACACATGGCTATGCATTATTATACAAGGAACAAGGTCTCCCAAGTTAGAATCAAGTAGTTGAAGAAAAGGTTGAAAGAAACCCTAATGAGGCAAAAAGAGAAGGATAGACTTGATTTGTTAGCTAAGGCCTCTCTCATGGCCTAACACATCCTTATTTCACTTCAAGGAGAAATTTTTGAACAATTTTGAGAAAATTTGGAAATTTTTTGACAAATTTAGAAGTTTTTGGGCATTTTGGCAATTTTGCACAGTTTTTGGTCCAAAAGGGTAGCGAGCCTCACGTTGCGTTTTTTTTGGGGCATCCAAATGACAAAATTTTTGCATTATTGGATTGATTTTTACCTATATATCTACTTCAGATATTGGGAGCGCCATTTCAGCACATTATGACAGGTGAAAAGGTAAAAAAAATACCAAAAAATCACCTTTCTAGTTGTTTTCTTCAGAGGCACGCTGCGCTTTTGGAGTAGTTGTGCGAGAATTGAGTTTTAGAGGTGTTGGAGCAGTAATTTTCAGTGTTTGAGGGTTATATGTTGTAGTAGACAAGCATAGCTCTCTCCAAAATATTTTAGATACGGATTTGGAGCATGTGAACTCCTCCAAAATCCTGTTACACCTGGCACGATGCATTTTCTCTTGGCATGCTGTGCTTTCTTGTCATTTCGCTGCACTTTTGCCTATAAGAAGATCTTCTCAGTTTCGTTAGTCAAACTTAGTTTCTCTTGATGTAATTACTCATTTATGGTATTTTCATGATGTAATCAATGGTAAATATGCTTTTTAAAGTAAAAATTAGGTAGATTCATGCTTGTAAATTCTTTTCAAAGTCAAATGTAGCAGTTTTTCTATTTTTAAGAGAGTTTGTTAACCTCCCTAGTCATTAGGTTTTTGTTGAGGAATTCATGTAAAATATTCCTACATTCTATGATTCGACCCCTGAGAGAGGGAATTAGGTTTTTGGTCTATATGTATGTATTTTTCATAGAGAAAAAAGGTTGGACATCAGAGGGTGGAGCTCTTGTAGCTTGTACTTCATCTTTTATAAAGGAAATCAAAGGACCAGTTATAGCTATTATTCAGAAATTCTCGTGTTGTGAGTTTGTGATGTTGCTTTCTCTCTGTTATAGTTTTATATGAATTATATAAATGTCTCCTTTCTATATCTTCCTTCTTCAGTGGATTTCCTAAGAGATTTATAGGCATAATTATTTTCATGAAAGCGCTTTTTTGTTAGGAATGTCATTTTGTGTAATTTTCCTTCTTGATTAATGAATTCATGGTTCACATGATCATTAAGATATTTTCTCTTTCAAACCCTACACTACACTGACAAACTCCTAAGCCCATAACAAAAAAATAACTATCTTTATCCTCCATATCTCTTGCAGTTGTGACCTTTGATACTTTGACCTAGTTACCTGATTTTCATCTCTGATCTAGCAAAAAAACCCTAAATATTTCAAAACCCTAGAGCTGAGCTATCTAGCCTAAAATCCACTCTTGCACCATTCATATCCTTGGCTTTGTTTTTCATAGAGAGAGCCCTCTCTGGTTTGGTAGGGCTAGCTACTAAACTAAAAGCTTGGTTTGAGGTTACCTACGTCAATATCCTTTCAGCCTTGGGACATTATGGAGGCTAACAGGTTCAATTTCTTGCTCAATTGTCACCATATTATTGTCAAAATTCAAATTTATTCTTCATTTATTTGCCCTTCATTTGACCTCTTGAGAAGCACATTACCATTCTCTAGGTTGATGCTGCAGATTGGTCCCCTTTTAGCAAATTTAAAGTAAGACTATGAAGGATACTAGATTATACTTCAACCATTACTATTTGCTTCATTAAATCCATCAGAACACCCATTATATCATCCTTTTGTGTTGAAATATTTTGTTCCAATTCATGTAATTTATAAGCCAGGTTTAACATAGAGGATCAATTACAATGCACATGTTCTTCAAGGATTTGAAGAGTCCCACAAATATATTGGAGTTCCCAAGAATCCATTTTTTTCCCAACTGAACCAGAATCATGAGTAGAAAAATTTTGTCCACTGCCTCCACTAACCAAACCATGCTGTAATAACCCCCAACAAAAATACCTCCGTGTCGGAGTGACCTCAAACTAGATAACGTCATGAACTTCCCTTGCTAAATTGACCAAGGGGTGGTCAGAGACTGTGTGTGCTAGAATTTTTCAAGGGGTTAAGTTGCCCTGGAAACTCTCTTTCTCCAAACAGACTTTGAAACAAAAAAAAAATGCCTAGTCACTAAAAACAAGTTCGAGGAACACCCAGAAGAACTGGATTGGTAGAAAACATTATCCTACAATGAAACTGAAAAACAGGTGCCAATGAAAGATAAGCATGCATAATTAAATATTGGAGCATGTGGCAAATTAGCTCCCATCTATTCATGTTACAAATTGTATGGGTGATGAATAATGGTTGGTGCACCATGTGCTAGTGAATGTGTACCACGATATTTTCCATCCAACCATTTAATACCATGCAATGTGGCATTAACTTGATGAGATTTAAGGAATGGATTGTTGTTCCAATGCTCCAATAGCCACTAACTCCCCAAATTTTAGTATCACTCCATAACTGGCCCATTGATCTCCCTAATTGTTGTCCTCACACAATACAGGATAGAAGGATATGGAGATAAAAGTTTTTTCTTCTCATTTTCTCATATCGAGAATGAATCTTAAAGGATGATCACCTGGCTTTGATTTATGTACCATATGACTGATAATATTTTTGGAATCTCCTATGTCAATAAAATATTGCATACCCATTCCCTTAGATACTTTAAGCCCTTTGCTATAGAGCATAGGATTTTGTCCTGTTGTTGGAAGTAATACCAAGGTTTCAAGAAAAATAAATTCTAGATATTTATGAATTAAAGTTGTGCATTAAGAAAAAAATGAAGAACTTTTACTTCAAGAAAACAAGTTGTCTTCAACTCATTAATTGTTTGACACGAGTTTGAAAGTGACCTTTGTACGTAGGCTTGAAAGATTCCACACATTACATGAGAAGACCTTCCTTTTGGGGATGCAAGGGAGATACTAAATGTAACCTCACCCATCTGTTACATCCATTCCATCAGGGTTGTTCAAAACATCATTCATTTTCCTCGGTTTCTGCAGAGGCACTATGCCTTATTGCATATAAGACTCTGTAGGCAGGTGCAACAAAGGTGGTGGTGACCTGGTTTGCATGTTTTCATTGTCGAAAGGTTGAAAGCTCTAAGGACTAGAGTTTACCCCTTAGGTGCCTCTAGGGCTGCATGTGAGAGGATTATAGTACCATAGGTGGATATGATCATTTGAGACATGGCTTGATGTTGCAATTTCTTACCAATGTTTTAACCTTTCCTTGTAACAAAAATCCAATCATCCCGGGGTTTTGAATTACTGGGAGGATTTTTTGCTACATGGGGGTAGACATTGATGCAACAATTGTGGCTTTGGAAACATAAACAGGTGTTTGGATGATTAATATAATGCACAGGTTGGTGGATGATTATATCCTCAACTTGGATATCAATGGACTCATACTCACATGACATGAGGTTGATTACAATCTCCACCACTATAAACCCTAGGTGAACCATGCCCCCCCTCCCCCAATGTGCAACCATATGTAAGAAACCGATGATTTGAATGCAGGACCTTATATTCACATTTAATTTTCATTTTAACAAGCTTTCCAAGTGAGCTCCCTGGGGGGAACTAACTCCTTCAACAAATTGGCTTATTGGGTCTAGGATGAAATTCCTTCTTGAGCTAACAACAAGCTCTACAAGCCTCTGAACAAATTTATAATATTGCACTGGTAGCTTAGTAGACTCTACCCAAACTGGGCAATGAAGCAAATAACTCTTCACAACAAAATACTCAATCCAATGAGAAAAGACAACTTGTAGATATAGGGCACTTGCTGTGGGACATCCATGCAAATAGAGGCCTCTTAAACTTATACATCTAAAATCCCTTAGTAACATTCCAGATATATATATTTAATATTCCAACTTTAAGGCTCCTGTGGCTTCCAGACACAAGTTCTAGTCATACTTTCAGATGATATTTTACCTATGAATATTGGCTACAATAAAAACATGCATTCTTATACTGATCCACTGAATTTTGAACACGAATATCAAAAAGAGGAGCATAACTATTACCTCCAAAGGCTTTTGGTACAACGTAAAAAACTCCTTTAGTGCCATTTTCCTGTGAGGTCACTATAGAATCTAAAGTTCCTAGGGTGTGGGCCATTATGAGGTCTTCTCCTCACTGGTAGGAAAGGCCACAAAGGAAGGACATGCAACCAAATGCAGATAAACACACCACTAGATCTCAAGCATATGAGAAAGAGGCTAGAGGCACATCAAGGAAACAAGATCCGAGGAAGAACCCCCTCAAAGCTAGGTTTTCACACTTAAACATTAGAATCACTAAAAACCACTTTGGCATTGCTAACCGTACACAATAATGCAATATTAACACCTTATTGGTGAAATTTTAGTGTTGGTAAAGAAACAATTATTACTTTTGCTCTTGCTAGACTTTCCAACCTTGGATTTGACAAACCAGTAGAGTTTCATTTACACCATAAATCAAAATTTGAAAATAACCTTTGCTTTTTGCCTTTCATATTTGATTTTCTCCAGTGAAAGGTCAAAGTCAATCATGGTGGGATTAGTGTGGGGTAAGTAGGTTGTCCAATCTCAACTCAAATTAGCATTTCAAAAATCAAGTTAATCCCTTTTTACTATAGATTGTTAGGATGAGCATGGGTAAATAATAAAATATTTGATTCCAATGGATGTTAATGCCCACTTAATATATCCTAGACATATTGAGAGGCGAAAGAATTTTTTATAGCGATAATTGTAATAGGTTCAATCCATTTTCAAAGACTCTTTTGACTTCTAGAAACTTTTAGTTTGTATTTTCAAATCAATTTAGTTACCTTTGGGCTCTAATTTTGAGAATGCATTTTAACAAATATTTCCAATCCACAGTACTTAATCTGACCGTTAGCTTAACCTGATACATTGTTTTATATTTGACTTTAGTGAGGCATATTTTCTCTCAGTACTTCCATAAATATGGTAGGACCAATCATTTTTTATTGTACAAGGAGGAATCTTGGATGATGTGTGTTGGATTTTGATTTGTTGGAAGTCAAATGTGTTCATGTGTTTAAATACTACATATTTTTAGCATATTTCATTGGAATTTATTAGGAAGCACTTGCAATGAGTCAAATATTTATTTATTATTGGGCCATTCCAATATTATTCTATCTTATGGTTATTAACACACTAAACATAGAACTATCATAACAATGATTTTATTCAAATAATAAAGGTGCAAATTAAATATGGGTTGAATTTCTTCCAAGAAAAATTCCATTGCTAATCCACAGTGGCAACCCTAGTAAGGTTTCCAGAACATACTTCATTCAAGTTTAGTGAGACCCTATACATCTACTTGTTTATGCAACATGGCATATCACTCAAGAAGAGCACCCTCCATCTTATATAAATAACATTTGTCCTCTATCTTATATAAATGACATTTATCCTCAGAAGTTATGTATAAGTCGGTGCTAATATAATGACCAAAACATTCATTTATAGAACAACATCTATCCTTAAAATATATGTAGAAGTCAGTCCAAATATAATGAGCAAGTCGTTCAACTCCAGAATAGTGAAAAATAGCCTCTCCCCATTGCTTTGAAAATCTCTTACACAAATGAAAAGAACAAGGGGCATCTTATGGCACTAAGGAAGACTGTTGTTTTTGTTTTTGAATGGAGGTTTCCATGAAATAAGGTTAGGATTGTAAAATTTTTCCACACGAATAAGTTTAACAATGGCCTTGTCAACCTATTCATGGCAAATCTTAGCAACCCATGTAATACACTGTGACTGATTTTATCATCTGAGACCCAAAATAAGTAGTATCATTTACCTTGTACATGCGTTATACTCATTTCATACTTGAATTCAGGAAAACACACAACAACTCATTAAAACTGAATTATAGCCCTCACAAAAGTATCTAAGATGCATTTTTGCATAGATTTTCTTGGTATGGTATATGCCTTCCTTGTCTCTTTTTTTTTATAACTATAATGGTTATAATTTATTTATTGATAAGAACTAGTTGGGCCAAGGCCAAATCAAGGACCAAAGCCAAAGCCAAAGCCAAAGCCAAAGCTAAAGCCAGCTTTCTATGACATGAGAGTCTTCACTAAAAAATTCAGGGAATAAAGATTTGAGAAGGGGCTTCATCATTTTTGCTGGAAGCTCCTTGCGGGATAAGGTAACCTTTGTTTGCGTTGGTGTCTGCTTCCTTGTTTGATCCTCAAAGAATGTGGAAAAATTGGTAGGAGGAGAAGTCTAATAGCATGAAATTTAGCCTTCAAAGGCTCTTATTTAGGACTGGATTGTTGAACTGATCCTCCGAGTTTAACATCTTTATCAAAATTTCCGAGTCGCTGAAAGCTTGGAATTCTCTGATACCTTTCTCACAAGCAATTTAGAAAGCTTTTAGTAGACCAATTATTTCTACCTAATTATTTGTTCTTTGCCCAAGGCCCCAACTGATGTTGTCCCTTCTTATACCATCCGAGGAGTAGAGCACACCCCCAATGCTCGCAGTCTCGAGATTTCATTTGGAGGCACCGTCGAAGAATATCGTTGCTTTACCCTGCTTCCTCCACCACACTTGAAAATATTTCGTCTGAGTCCCGTAAGTGCCATCCTAGATTGGTGAAGGGGATGGGTGAAATTTTTTTCTGTCCAGATAAACAAAGGTTCCCATCCACTTCTTTTCTTCAGGGAGGAGTGAGCTATCGGGTTTATGAGAATGCTGAGACACTGTCTCAAGAAGGAGGGCTTTGGATTTGGCTGTAACCATTGAAAGGGACCACAAAGTGCTATTGAAAATCTACTCGTTTCTTGCAAGCCATATTTTCCAACAGGCATATTTGGGGATGGTATACCAAACATGGTACCATAGAGACTTGCTGGAAATTGCATGGGGATAACACACCTTCCAAGTGGAAAATTGATCAACCATAAATATCTGAGTTGGGACTGAGGCATTGATACCTTGAAGGATAAAAGTCCACACATATTTGGCGAAGGTTCAGTCCACAAAGAGATCGTCCATGGTTTCGAGATAATTTTTGCAAAGCGCACATATGTGAGGATCAACGATGCTTCTCTTAATCATATTTTCCCCTGTCAATATCTTATTATGCATTAGAAACCAGAAGAAGAAATTAATTTTGGGGAGACCAAAGGAGTCCCAGACCTATTTCCAAAAGTTTGCAGGTAGATTCATCTCTCTCTGAGATTGAAGATACAGAAATCCTTGCGCAATAGTACAGGTTCGAGTGTTTCCCCAACCCCAAGAATCTGAAGCTTGCTTATGGACTGGAGATGAGTCAGTTAGCTACACTTTGAGAATGTTCTATCGGGATTGCATATGCTCAGGGAATTTGGGAAAGGCCCAGGATTTCCAATTTCCTATCTCATCCTAGACGGAAATGTCTTATAGTCTGAGGACGATGTGATGAGAAAGCCACTCGCGGGTCTCTTTTAGATCTTCAAAATTGGTAAGAGGCGGAAGCCCCATTATGCTATCTTGCCACAACAATATTTTTTTTTTTCCATTTCCATGGATGCGATAGAGATTATTTTTGAAGAATTATGTTCCTCTCCAAAAAAATTCCAAATCAGTGATCCTTTCAGAGTGTTATTGGCCTGCATATTTCTCAGAGGGACGCCTTTGGCATACTTCTTTCCTAGAATTTGACTGATCGGGTGTTTTGGATTTGCATATAGCTTCCACAGAATTTTGTATCCTAAGGAAATGTTTGCGTGGGTGGGATCTATGATCTAAAGTCTGCCATCCAAAATTGGACATTTAACCATTTCCTAATTGACTAAATGGAACTTCTTTTGGTTACCTTTCCCTCCACGCCAAAGGAAGTCTCGGATTAACTTTGAAACCTGCTCAATGATTAATTTTGGGGCCAACAGAAAGGAGGCCTGATAAATAGGCAAGGAAAAGAGAACCGATTTGATGAGAACTAGTTTTCCGCCAATGGTGAGCCAATGGCCTCCCCAAGAAGTGATTTTCAACTTGATTTTTCAAATGACAACAACCCACAGCGAATTCTTATGTAATTCGAGAGTTAATGGAAGCCCAAGGTATTTAATTTTGTCCCAATAGGCATACCCAACGAAGCCCAGATGATTCACGATTCTGTTAATGGCATTCTCTTCAACATTCCACCCATACACGACACTCTTCCTATCGTTTATGAGAGCACCAAAAAAATTACAGAAGTCATGGAGTATTTATTTGAAGGAATTTTCGACCCTTATTAAGACTCCACCAAGTAGGAGAGAATCATCTGCGAAGAAGGCATGGTTGGTAGGTTCCACTCCTTTCATCAGTATTATGCCTTAGACTGTCCCTGCGAGCTTTTTAGTTGTCATTTTTTTGCTGAGAGCATATGCCATTAAAATGTACAGGAATGGGGAGAGAGGGAAGCCTTACCTTAATCCCCCCGAGGCTTGAAAATAATTGGCAGGTCTTCCATTGACAAGCAGAGCTATCCATGGATTGTTTGTGTAGGCTTTGATCAGGTTGACGAACTCTGGAGAGAAACCAAAGGAATGTAGGAATTTGTAAAGGACGAAAGGTTGAACCTGTCAAAGGCATTTTCCATATCAAGCTTGATCAACATCCCTTGCTCCTTCCTTTGATGGCTGGAATGAATTTATTCCTGCACCTGTACGACATTATCTAGAATGTGTATGCCTTTGACAAACCCTCCTTGAGAGGGGGAGATGAGGTTCCCCAACAACGACTTAATTCTGTTAGCGAGGAACTTGGCGAGGATTTTGTACGAAGCATTTCAGAGGGAGATGGGCATGAATCTTTCAAAGGATCCAGGATTCACTTCTTTAGGGATTAATGCTAAGAAGGTAGAGTTAGTTCCACCCCACATATTAGCTTTTTTCTGGAAGCCTTTAATCATTCTCAGCAGATCGACTTTGATTATATCCCAACATTTTCTGTAGAAGTGGATTGAAAATCCGTCAGGCCCAGGGGCCTTGTCGGGTTCCATTGACCAAATGAATTTGCAGATTTCTTCATCAGTGAAAGGCTTCATGAGGACAAAATTATCTTCTCTGCTGACAATAGAGGAAATGTGAGAGAGAAACACATTTGTGTCCTCTTCACTTCCATCACTTTATTTTCTATAGAGATTCTGGAAATGAGACTCAGTGGTTGCTTTGATTTTGTCGAAGCCTTTGCAGACCAACCCTTTAGGAGAGATGATTTATAAGATGTGATTGTGGGAGAGGCGAGCTCTGTAATGGCGGTGGAAGAAACAAGTATTTCAATCTCCAGCATTGAGCCACAGGCTACAAGACTTAATTCTCCAATATTATTCTTAAATGAGGAAGGAGAGATAGGAATTGATTTAGGTGATCTGTTCCTTTTCAAGCTCTGCAGAGGTGATGTCTATTCTTTCCATATCCATTTGCAGGTCCTCCAATAACTAGACAACTTATTTTCTCTGACTGGTTGGGGTTTTAGTGGGCTTTCTGATCCACTCTTTCAATGCATGATTTGTAGCCTTGCGTTTCAACTCTCACACAAAACTTGGGGATCCTATAACAGGTTTGGACCAAGCCAAACAAATAGTATCATAGAACCCATCTCTATCAATCCAAAGAGGGTTGAACCGAAACGAGATTGGCCCAATTTTTCTTCCTCCTCCAAGAGGAGAAGGATAGGCTTATGATTAGAGGTAAAATTAGGAAGGAATTTGGAGGAGATGAGCCTTTATTCCAGCAGCAACGAACTCTGAACAAGAAAATTGTCCAAAATAGTAGAAATGTGTTCTTCCCCTACTCCATTATTGGACCAAGTAAAGAGTCCTCTCATTGGTTTGAAATCCAGAAGGTCCCATTGATGTACAATATCTTCCACCAGGGGGAGAATTTGGTCCCTGCTATAACTGCCTCCTCTCTTTTCTGTCGAGTCCAGAACAATGTTTAAGTCTCCGTCTAATATGATGTTCTTGGGAGAGTGGAGGTCTAAAAATTCAGAAAGAGATTGCCAACAATATCTCTTTTCAGCATAGAGCACAAGGACATAAATATTAAAAAGAGAAAAGGTTGACTTACTTGTGGAATGCCTTATCTCGGTGAATATATAGTGCTGGGTCTCAAAGAAAATATTTAAGTAAATCTTGTGGGTAACAATTGGGAGACCAGTTTGACTATTCAAGGAATGAATGCAACACTGAAAGTGGACCTGAATTTTCCTAGAAACTAGTAATTGATCTATATTCTTTCCTATGAAGTTTTCCATCAACTACAAATATTTCAAATATACTTTACAAAATTTTTCTTATAAACCAAAAAACAACTTTGATGCAACATATACACATATTGTTTGTCCCCTGAAACTCTTAAATTTCACAAAACTACAACTTACATCTCTGAAAAAATATCATGGCTAAAATCCGCTGTGAATGTGTCTAGAAACCATCGCTGCCAAATGATCATGAGAGATTAAGAGAAGTCCAAATTGATACCAAATGTGATCATAAAAAATAATTGAAGGAAATACTTGAATTGACCAAGGGTAATTTCGGTGATAACACAAATGTACTTTTATTTGTTGTTTGGAGAAACCACATTTTCTAAAAACGTAAGTGCTAAAAATAAGAATCACCCAAAATATGCTTGTAAACCCAATGCATTGGAAAAACTGCTAAAAGGATAATGTTGGGATATTGCATGGATTTTATCACAAAACATAACATAGGATGCGTTCTCCCTCTGAAACACTGATATTTGAATGCTCACCAAAACTCATATATTACACCTTTAGATCAAGGTAGGGTTGGAAAAAATCTCTACAATAAGGTACCTATATGGGCAAGGTACTAATGAACCATTGATGTTGAATGGTCAAATTTTTTATGTTGAGCTCACCTCTAATGATGTCCATGAAAATATGTTGGAAAATAAAACTCAGGTTTACAAAGGTAAATATGATGTTGACAAGGTTGTCTTGACTCGTGGAATAGGGAGTTGTATCTCACCCAAATCTCATAAAATATGAGGAGCTTGAAGATAAAATGTTCCCTAGACTCAACCTCTCGCATATGGCAAAGCTAATATCTTCTTTCCTACCATGGTCTATAGTGCAAGTCAATTACATGTTGTTGAGAACTTACCTTTAACTATAGGTTGGACCACAAAATATGGCAACTATTGGAACCATTGACGTATTATACTTTCAAGGTGGACAATAAGAATCAACATATGAAGTAAATGCGTTATTGTAGTGTTAATCAGAGCATTTTCACAAGAACTCTTAAGGTGGGCCAAATTTTCAAACTATATGTTTTAGCTCTATACCAATTAATCACGATGAATGGACTATGCTAATGAGATGTTATAAAATTTTAAATTAAATGGTATCTTGATTTCACTTACTTCATTGGGTGGTATGAGTGAAGTGCGTTTTCAAACAAGTGTTGGAAGAATTCTTGCAGTGGCTGCATAAAATATTGCATCAATTTTTGATGTTGAGACTAAGCACAATTTACATTCTTTATAGGTATGTTTTGTGTTATCTTGCATTCACATTTAGTCTTTTTTTATGCACACTAAAATTCTAAGTAATATTGGATGAAGATTCCGAGTTTGTTGATTAAATTGGTTTACATAAGGTATCTACAATTTCCACATGTGATGCCTATATATTCTAATTTTTTAAATATGTTCTGGAAATATATTTAATGGTTGTAAACATTGATCAAATTTAGATAGAGAAAGGCTTGGAAATGATTATTATATTTAATATATGTATTATTTTAGAGGCATACAAAACCTGTTCACTCAGTTTGCTGGGACACAAGTGGAAAATATTTTGCGGCTATAAGTGATGATTTTTTAGGGTATTGTATTTTAGTTCTGGAAAAAGGTGAATGTGTGCATGAACTGAGCTTTAGTGGAAATAAATTCCATTCATGTGTCTTTCATCCAATTGATCCAAAAATTTTGGTAATTGGATGTCAAGTATTGTTTTTCCTTTAAAATTAAAACATGGTTCAATTATCCCCTCTCAAATAATGCCCATTAAGGGACTTGCAAGATAGGTTTGCTTCAGATCTCAACAACAAATTTGATATATTGTTGTTTTTTTCTAATGATCAAGGGACTTGCATGATAGGTTTTCTTGAGATATTAGTATCATAATTGATATATTGTTGAACTTTCTAATATTGTTGTCCTATTAAAATTTGAAGACGAACAATTCATCCTCTCACTCAATGATGCTTGGATTTTTCATTTTCTCTTGTATTTTTGTGACATAATGGGCTGAGATAATTTTTTTCCTCTAAAACTTAGCATTTATTTAATCTAAGTACACTAGTTTCTAAATGATATCCATCTAGCACAGGCTACTTCTTTCATTGATTGTGCTGCTTTGGTACCTTCTTGGCACATGCAAGCATTTGAATTTTATTTTATTTTAATTTTTGATAATAGATTTGGGTGTAGGATGTTTTTCATGAGTTTATTTCATCCAAGCATTTAATCAATGGGAATTCTATCTTATAGAGTTTTTTCTCCCAAATATTGTATTAGATAGGTCGAATCATTCTAATAAATTGTTATTTGTTACAACCAAGCTATTCATTGAGAACATTTACTAGTCATTTAGGAATTGTTATGTCTCTTTATTTCCATTAAAAATTTGATCTTATCTACTCTTGTGATGGAGAAAATGAAATGTGTTACTGTCATTGATGGAAAAGGAACAAAAAGGAGTAACACCATAAATATCATTAATGGAAAAGGAGCAAACAAGCAACAGAAATAAGGAAAAGGAGCAGATCAGGCAATGATGCAGTGAGAAAGCATAAAAGGGAGGAAGAGGAGTAGAAAAGAGGCAAGGAGAAGCATTATATCATTATTTAAGGCAAAGGAGCAGAGAGGAGAAACATTAGAATCTTCATCAATGAGCAAACGCAGTAAAGGCAACAAGTTTGGGTCCATTTGTGAATGTGTCGAGTAGAGTCGTGAACGTGTTGGGTCAAGTCGTGCACGAGTGGGCAGAGTCGTGAATGTGCCTAAGTAAAGTAATAAACACATGCATCAATGAAGAAAACTTGTGAAGAGCGGGTCGAGTCATGATATTTTATGTTCAGAACAGTGCGCAGGTCAAGGGTAGATTCGTGCTTATTTACTTTCAGAACAGTGCACAGGTCAGGGTCAAGTCGGGCTATTCACATTTAGTATAGAAAGAAAAGGAAAAGTAGGTTGTATGCGTATAGAATGCGTACAAAAAGGAAAATAAATGAATGAGATGGGTAGAGTCGGGTTGCTTACAGTGCACGAGGGTGCATGTAGTTCATCGGAACGAGTTAGGTAATTTACAAAAGAAATGTGTGCAGAATAGTGTTTGGTGGCTTAATCGCATATCGCAATCGCAAGTGGAAGGATGATATGGTGATGTGCAGAAAACAAAAATCACAGAAAATGCGAAGTGCGATATGGTGATGTGGTAGTAACATGGCACCTCCATTGGAACCCAAACCCTTTTTCGCATAGCACACATCACTATTGGCGAGTTTTATATTTATATGTTAAGATTTCACAATTTAATTGTTTTTAGTTGCGGTGCGACAAGAAGTGGGGTTTGCAATGCAGTGTGATCACATATCGCTATTGGAGATTTATATGTTTTTTAAGTTATCGCAAGCTACATGTTGTAAGTAGCGATACCTGATATGCGAAGTACAGAAGATGATGTAGGCAGTGATGTGGAAAGGTGACGTGGCAGATGATGTAGCCCCGACCCCACAGATCGCAGTTTATTTATGATGACGTGACAAGGTGACGTGGAAATGACGTGGAAAGGTGACGTGGCATGATGATGTGGGGATGACGTGGACCTGGCCCACATTTTGCAAATCGCAAATCGCAAGAGGTGAAGATCCAGAGATCAGAGAACTTTGCGATAAGAAACATGCGATGGAAATCTACGATAACAAAGTTGCGATAAAGTTACGTGGGACCCAATCGCATATTGCAAATCGCAAAGATCAGGAGGATAAGGGTTTAAGAAAAACATAAGAATGGCGAAGTGCGAAGTGCGATTTGTGAAGTAGACGCGATGCGGTTCAAAGGTAAATATTAACAAATTTCATGTCCAGGTTTAATGTTTTTGCACTGTTTTTATGAAGAAAACGTTGGAAGCGGAGGTTGACTCGGGTTACAAAGGAAAATCTTGAACGCGAAGTTGACTCGGGTAATAAAGGAAAATATGGAACATAAGAGAGAGGACTCGTGTAAGACCCGATAAATTATAAAGATATATATATATATATATATATATATATATATATATATATATATATATATATATATATATATATATATATATAGTCTATTCCTCAAGGAAAAAGGACCCGACGTTTATGCAAAACAGTGTTATGCGGTTGCGGCTGTGAGTTAAAAGGAAAGGATGAACACAAGAGAAAAGACTCGGGAAGTGACGTGATTGTAGTGAAAATGGTAGTGCACCTATTAAAACAAAAGTTTGAACGCGAAGGAAGTACTCGGGTACATAAGTGACCCAACATAGAGAGAAGAGCATAGAACGCTACGAGTAAGATATGCAATAGGCAGAGGTTGTATAAAACATAAATGCATGGGTCAAGTCAGGAAAAGACGGTTAGGTTGCACAGTTGAAAATATAATAGCAGGTAGAGAAGACAAAATGAACAGAAAATCAAGAAACTAAAAGGGTTGAATTGAAATATTGTTGTAACTGTAAATGTAAATTCATTGATTATTTTATATTGTTTGTGATGCAAAGGCAAGTCTCCACAGGCATAGGAAAAACTATTATGAGTGCTGTAATGATTATTTTTGATGTAATAACCTGAACTAAAGAATGAGGAATAAAATGGGTGGAAGGCAAAGAGACAACCCTGTTCACTTCGTATTCCCTGCAGAATGCAAACAATCATGTATTTATCTGGATAAAACATGTAATATCCGTGTGCATAGAGGAGTAAGAGAGAGAGAAAAACAATTGAAGAGAGATGAAGGGGTTAGAAAGTTGCATAATGAAAAAGAGCAGAAGAATGTAAGAGAGATGTAGAAGGTTGGAGAGTGGAAGAATAAGAGAGTGTTGATATGAAGTAGATATGAAGGCTGAAGAGGCAGCAGTGGAGAAGGAGTATAACAGAGCTGATATCTAGGTAAATAAACATTTTAGTTTCATGTTGAGTGAGGGGATTGTAGTCTCCTTTCAATTTGTAGCTTGATAAATTTCCAGTTGGATCTGGGTGAGGTAGGAGCCTCCTGTAGGTTGTAGCCTGCATAAAATATTTTGGAGTTGGAGCTTCCTTGCAAGTTGTAGCTTGTAGAAATTGAGGTAGGAGCCTCTTGTGGGTTGTAGCCTGCATAAAATACATGGGAGTTGGTGCTTCCATTTCAAGTTGTAGCTTGATAGATGTCTAGTTGGAGCTGGTTGAGGTAGGAGCCTCCTGTGGGTTGTAGCCTACATAAAATACATGGGAGTTGGTGCTTCCATTTCAAGTTCCAGTTTGATAGATGTCCAGTTGGAGCTGGTTGAGGTAGGAGCCTCCAGTGGGTTGTAGCCTGTAGAAAATAGATGGGAGTTGGAGCTTCCTTGCAAGTTGTAGCTTGCAGAATTTGAGGTAGTAGCCTCCTGTAGGTTGGAGCCTACATAAAATAAGTGGTGAGAGGGAGTTGAAGCTTGCCTTTTCATCACAACAATAATAATATGTGTTTTTATCCCTTATGGGTTCCACTTATATCTGTTGTCTATGTGCTTGATGATTATGTGTTGATGTGATGTTTTAATATGATTAATTACTTGTTGTCCACACATTAAGTTTGTTGATTCATTATGTATTAAGCTGCTTATGAAATGAAGGTGTAAATAAGTTGAATGAAAATAGTTTTAAATGTCCATGAATGTACTAAATTGATTCAACCCCCTTTCTCAGTTTAGCTAAGGGTTCATCAATTGGTATCAAAGCGAGTTCCTTTGGTGTAAGCCTAATAGCTTTAAGGAGATCTGGTTGACGAACTATCGAAGTGCACCCACATTGAGTACAACAAACTTTATTGAATGGAGATATAAGGTTAAAACAAATTTAATGGCTTATGAACCTGAGGCATGGAAGCTTGTATGTGATGGTTACTGCATAGACTCTCCCTCTTTGCAAGAACAACAGTGGAATGCTAAGGAAAAATGTGTGATATATAATAGTCTTCATAGCAAGGATCTTGATTCAATAATGGATTTAACTTATGCAAAAGAAATATGGAATAGATTGCATCTCATGCATGAAGGAGACAATATTGGTTGCATTATCAAGAAGGAGAAGATAAACAAGAAGAAGAAGAAAAATTCCTTTCAAAAGGAAAAAGGTCAATCAAATGAGATACCTGCTAGGGTGAATGAATGTGAGTTTCATGAAGAAATTGCAGCTGAATAAAAAGCCAAACTTGACATAGCCTTGACTGAAATAGAAAGATTGAAGAATGAAAACAAATACCTTAAGGCACTTGTGCAAATATGTGATGAGAGAGAATATGAAGATAAGGAATAAATTTTTGTCCTGAATGCACAACTTGAAGAAGCAAGGAAAGTAGAAGACATTTTGCTGTAGAAAATAAGAGAGAAAAGTTAGGAATGTGGAATATTGGACGAAGAGGTGGTAAGCCTGAGGAAGAAATAAGAGAAGGCCGAAATTGAATTAACTATGAATATTCCACAAATGAAAAGCTCTGGACAGTTGGACCAGGTTCTAAATGCTCAAAGATATCCTCTCATAAAGGCGTGGATAGGATAGGAAGGTGTAACCATTAAATCCAATGTAGAAGATAACAAGAAAATCATTTTTGTGAAAGCTGTAAGGAAAAATGATGCAGAAAAAGTGGAACCCACAAAATTAGAAGCCAACAAGACCATGATATGTAATGAAGCAAACAGAAACAAGCAAAAGCCTCAAGTGACAAAGAAATAAATGAATAAATAGTCAACTGCAAAAGGCTCATACACTCCTAAGGATGAATTGAACAAATTCAGAATATGTCAAAGGAGGTTCCTTCCTCCTGTGAGAAGTATCACTTGTTGTTCCTGCCTCAAACCTGGACATATTGCGGCATACTATAAGTCAAAGAAAATCCAGTCCAACCAGAAAAAGATACATCCAATAAGAAGAATTCCTCAAGCAAGTAGATGGGAAGGAAAAGCTTTCACCAGATACAAAAATTAGTTCCATGGATACTGCTATTCATGAAATGACTATGGACATGTAGCAGCTCAATGTAAGACAAGCAGCTCAAGTTTAATCAGCTAAAGATGCAGCAAATGAAAATACTACCTCAAGCAAAAAAATGGAGAGGACAACCTTTCACTAGGTACACACATCATTTCCAAGGCTATTTCTATTCATGCAATGAATTTGGACATAATTTTGTTGAATTTAAATTATATTCAAAAAGGAGCACAAAATGTTATACATCAGCTCAAACGTACCTAGGTAAAATAAGATGTTATGTGTACCACAAGCTTGGATACAAAGAAAATGATTGCAGGATGCCATATACATTAGATAAACGTGGTTTGTCATTAGATTGATGATAAAAATGGGGACATTGAAGACCCCAACAAAGTATGGAAGAAGAAGAAAAAGGGGGAGCCTGTTACTTTAATGACATTACGAATCCATCATAGTCTCAGGGGGAGTTGCTCCAGGAAACAACGTAGATATCTAGTCAGTGATAGACAAGAAGCAACATCCTAAGGGGAGAGAAGTTCATAAAAGGCCCCCATAAGAGTTGTCAAAAAAGAGCTTCTTGGAATAAGAACAACTAAAAGTTCAGGAAGGGAAAGGAAAATTTCTCTGGCAGAGAAATATAGAGGAACAAGGATACCTGAAGCTTTCAATATCCAATAGGTTGATGGAAGAAGAGAAAGCAACAAGCAGCCATGGTGGTAAAGGGAACATCAGTCATGAACTTGGAATCTAAGAGGACGATTACTATGTGTCTTTCATTGCAAGTTTTGATAATGAAAACAAATTCTTTTAAGAAGGATGAATAATAAAATGTTATTGTCATTATATCATTACAAATATACATCCTAACTGTTATTATTGGAGCAGTGGTATGATACAGGTCCCCAGGATCAGAATATTATGGTATGCATCATGGTGGTGATATGGCATAAATACAACAAGGAATTAGTCTCAGCGTTATCAAAATTATAGTATATGTGGATTAAGCTCTGGTTGCTTTGATTTTTGCAAAGTATCTTCTGATTGTAAATGCTAGAGAATGTCAAGCTACATTATTAAAGTAGGGAAATGTCATTAAAAGTGCCAAAGGATCATTATCTTTTTTTCATTTGAAGTGTTATATTAAGAATTGAAGAGGTATATATTCTTGGATATAATTGCATTCCTTCCTCAAGTCAATACAGATATACTTTCAAAGCCTCTTTCTTAAGTCAACCATAATCTTGTTGAAGTCTATCTGATGAAACCTCAAGTATCCAAATTGAAGATGTTTTCCAAATAGTGTGGTGATAAAACAGTTGAAGTTTCTGAAGTATGATGGAGAGTTGATCATTGAACTACATACCCCCTTGTGTCATAAATAAAAGTGTATAGTTGATAGTAAGATTGTCCAATGCATGGAATGTATCAAGCCTCAAGGGTTTTATGTTTAAATCTGTAACTATTCAGTATTAAAGTCATTGAGCCTTTTAGTTGTCTAATTTTACAATAAAGTGTAAGTCCTGTTTGGAATCATTGTTCACATCAACATCAAGGGCTTTTGGCTTGGAGTGATTATATCTTCAGAAGTCTGGCACATATCACCAATATCAAGCAGTAAGGGACAAAATTACAAAACATTCTATGGTGACATGCCTTCCAACATTCTCATGAGTTTGGATAGCATCAATTTGCAACATATGCACGTAATCTCTATGATTTTCAAAGTGTTACCTCAACAATGCTCATATATCTTACGAAGTTTTCATTGCAGTCACAACGATGGCCTACTACACTCTTGTAATGTTAAAGTGCACATAAAGCGAAGCTTGTGTGTAACATAAAGCATCACCCACTATGTATGCAGAAGATCAGAAAGAAGTAATGCAATGATGGAGTGTGTATATTCATTTAATAAGAAAAGACCTTAATGAAGGATGCTTATACTGAACTCAAAGAGGAGTTTCTCTAGGAAGCACCCAAGCATTATTATTGGAGCAGCGTTGGTGTTGGAGCAAGCATTAATGGTGTGTTGAGCTTGCATTGAAGTTGGGCATGTTTTGTTTTGGAGATTCTGTATATTGTTGATTGTTTTTGATGAAGTGAAATTACCGCATGGATTATCAATGGGTATCATATTATCTCGTGGCCTTGGATGCATGGACACTTTTGGCATAAGTGTATACCATAGAAATCATATATATCAAGCTCTAACCATTATTCTTCCTTAAGCATGTGTTACACCTAAAAGGTATGTAACAGAGGTATGTGGGTGAATTTTAAAATCCCTTATAAGAATGTATGAGCGGCTGGCCTATGAACCAAGTTCTGTGCAAAAACATCCTTGAATCTGCAATGAAATCACTGTGTAATATGGTAGTAAAGGTGAACTGTGGCTGAAAAAGATATATTAGCATCATCGTATTTGAACAGATATGTATCTTAGATGAAGATCATAATATAGACTGAAGTATATTTGGAGCAGACTTTATATGTCGTATGGAGCATTCTAAGTATTTTAGTATTATTCCAATTATGCATCTCTGATTATATAAGGCTGGTACAATTTGGTCTATGAAGTGTCCTGATCATCATTTTCAGCATTATACAAGTGCAAGGAGTCTATGCTTTAGGATGGTATCAAATTACTGTGTATATACATACAAGTTCAATGATTCCCATAGTGTTCTCCCAACAATGCTTATACACCAAATGGAGCAGGATTCCCAGCTAGGTATGTGGATAGAATGAAGAATGCTTATACATAAATCTAATAAGGAAATGATGGAAAATACACTGGAAAAAGGTGTAAACCTTTTCCATTGATGTCAAAGGGGGAGGAAAAGAAAGCAAAAGAAGAAAGATACTTCTAAAAAGCAAGCAGAGGAAGATAGACACTTCTCAGAATGAAAGGGGGAGGAAGTATTGGAGTAAGTTTTGCCATCAATGCTAAAGGGGGAGACTGTTAGAAATATTGTCATTGATGGCAAAGGAACAAAAAGGAGTAACACCAGAATTATCAATGATGGCAAAGGATCAGATAAGTAGCAACAATAAGGCAAAGGAACATATTAGGCAATGATGCAGTGAGAAAGCATAAAAGAGAGGCAGAGGAGCAGCAAAGAGGCAAGGAGAAACATTAGATAATTATCTAAGGCAAAGGACCAGAGAGGAGCAACATTAGAATCTTCATCAAGGAACAAACACAACAAAGGCAGCAAGTTTGGGTCGAGTTGTGAACGTGCTGGGTAGAGTCGTGAACGTGTTGGGTCAAGTCGTGCACAAGTGGGCAGAGTCGTGAATGTGCCTAAGTAAATTAATAAACACGTGAAGCAATAAAGAACAGTTGTGAAGAGCGGGTCGAGTTGTGCTATTTTATGTTCAGAAAAGTGCACAGGTCAAGGGCACAGCCGTGCTTATTTACGTTCAAAACAGTGCACAGGTCAAGGTCAAGTTAGGCTATTCATGTTCAGTAAAGAAAGAAAAGGAAAATTTGGGTGTATATGTACATAATGCATACAACAAAGAAAATAAATGAATGATTCGGGTAGAGTCGAGTTGTTTACAGTGCACTAGGGCGCGTGCAGTTCAACGGAATGAGTAGGGTAATTTCCAGAAGAAATGCATGTAGAACAGTGTTTGGCGGCTTAATTGCATATCACAATCGCAAGTGGAAGGATGATCGCAAAAACCACAGAAGCACAGAAATCACAAAAACTACAAAGTGCGATATGGTGACGTGGCTAGATGATGTGGCAGTAACGTGGCATCCCCAGTGGGACCCGAGCCTTTTTTCGCATAGCGCACATCGCTATCGGCGAGTTTTATATTTATATGTTAATATTTCGCAAGTTAATTGTTTTTTAGGTGCGGTGCGACAAGAACTGGGGTTTGCGATGCGATGCGATCACATATCTCTATCAGCGACTTATATGTTTATTAATTTATCGCAAGATACATGTTGTAAGTAGTGATACCTGATATGCAAATTACGGAAGATGACGTAGGCGGGGATGTGGAGATGATGTAGGTAGTGACGTGGCAAGCTGACGTGGCAGATGACGTGGCCCTGCCCCACAAATCACAGTTAATTTATGATGACGTGGCCGTGGCATTGCAAGGTGTCGTGGGGATGACGTGGACCTGTACCACATTTCGCAAATCGAAAATCACAAGAGGTGAAGATCCAGAGATCGGAGAACTTTGTGATAAGAAACATGTGATAGAAATTTGCGATAACGAAGTTGCGATAAAGTTAAGTGGGACCCAATCTCATATCACAAATTGCAAAGCTTAGGAGGATAAGTGCTTAAGAAACACATAAGAACGTCGAAGTGCGAAGTACGATTTGTGAAGCGGATGCGATGTGGTTCAAAGGTAAATATTAAAAAATTTCATGTCTAGGTTTAGTGTGCTTGTGCTATTTTTATGAAGAAAACGTTGGAAGCAGAGGTCGAATCAAGTTACAAAGGAAAATCGTAAACGCGAAGTTGACTCGGGTAATAAAGGAAAATCTAGAACGCAAGAAAGAGGACTCATGTAAGACCTGAATTTAAGTGCTCAACGATATATATATATATATATGAGGTTATACCTTCCTTAAGGAAAAAGGACCCGACGCTCGTGCAGAATGGTTTTATGCGGTTGCAACTGTGAGTTAAGAGGAAAGGCTGAATGCGAGAGAAAAGACTCAGGAAAGTGACCCGACTGTAATGAAAATGGTAGTGTGCCTATTAAAACAAAAGTCTGAATGCGAAGGAAGTACTTAGGTGCATAAGTGACCCAACATAGAGAGAAGAGCATAGAACACTGCAGGTAAGATATGCAATAGGCAGAGGCTGTGTAAAACGTAAAGGCATGGGTCAAGTCGGGCAAAGACGGTTAGGTTGCACAGTTGAAAATATAACAATAGATAGAGAAGACAAAATGAACAAAAAAGAAAGAAAGTGAAGGGGCTGAATTGAAATATTTTTGTAACTATAAATGTAAATTCATTGATTATTTTATATTGTTTGTGATGAAAAGGCAAGTCTCCATAGGCATAGACAAAACTACAATGAGTGTTGTAATGATTATTTCTGATGTAATAACCTGAACTGAAGAATGAGGAATCGAATGGGTGGAAGGCAGAGAGACTGGTCTGTTCACTTCGTATTTCCTGTAGAATGCAAGCAGTCATGTAGTTATCTAGATAAAACATGTAATATCTGTGTGCATAGAGGAGTAAGAGAGAGAGCAGCAGAATTGAAGAGAGCTGAAGGGGTTAGAAAGCTGCAGAATGGAAAAGAGCAAAAGAATGTAAGAGAGATGTAGAATGTTGGAGAGTGGAAGAATAAGAGAGAGCTGATATGAAGTAGATATGAAGGTTGAAGAGGCAGCAGTGGAGAAGGAGTATAATAGAGTTGATATCCAGGTAAATCAACATTTTAGTTTCATGTTGAGTGAGGGGATTTTAGTCTCCTTTCAAGTTGTAGCTTGATAAATTTCCAGTTGGAGCTAGGTGAGGTAGGAGCTTCCTATAGGTTGTAGCCTGCAGAAAATATTTGGGAGTTGGAGCTTCCTTGCATGTTGTAGCTTGCAGAAATTGAGGTAGGAGCCTCCTGTGGGTTGTATCTTGTAGAAAATACATGGGAGTTGGTGCTTCCATTTCAATTTGTAGCTTGATATATGTCCAGTTGGAATTGGTTGAGGTAGGAGCATCCTGTTGGTTGTAGCCTACAAACAATACATGGGAGTTGGTGCTTCCATTTCAAGTTGTAGCTTGATAGATGTCCAATTGGAGCTGGTTGAGGTAGGAGCCTTTTGTGGGTTGTAGCCTGCAGAAAATAGATGGGAGTTGGAGCTTCCTTGCAAGTTGTAGCTTGCAGAATTTGAGGTAGTAGCCTCCTGCAGGCTGGAGCCTACAAAAAATCAGTGGTGAGAGGGAGTTGGAGCTTTCCTTTGCATCACAACAATAATAATATGTGGTTTTCTCCCTTATGGGTTTCCACTTATATCTGTTGGGTTTCGACTTATATCTGTTGTTTATGTGCTTGATGATTATGTGTTGATGTGATGTTTTAATCTGCTTAATTACTTGTTGTCGAGACATTAAGTTTGTTGATTCATTATGTATTAAGTTGCTTATGAAATGAAGGTGTAAATAAGTTGAATGAAAATAGTTTTAAATTTCCAGGAATGTACTAAACTGATTCACCACCCCCCCCCCCTCCCCCCGCCCCCCCAAATCTCAGTTTAGCTAAGGGTTCATCATTATTGTAGTGTTAATTAGGGAATTTTCACAAAAACTTTTAAGGTGGAAAATTGATAAAGTATAAGTTTTTTAGCTGTGTAATTAATTGTGATGAATGCACTATACTAGATAAGATATTGTACACGTTAAATTCCGAAAGAATTATTTTTTATTTCACTTACTTCACAGGCTAGTATGAGTTAAACACGATTTCAATCAGGATTTGGTAGACTTATTGCAACCACTACATAAAATATTGTATGAATTTTTTATGTTAAGACTGAGCACAACTTTAATTCTTTACAAGTATGTTTTTCACTATCTTTCATTCACATTCAGTCTTTTGTTATCGTCACTAAAATTCTAAGCAATATTGGATGAAGATTCTAAGTTTTTTTATTCTCTTATTTTTTCTGAAATTGTTTTACTTAAGGTATCTGCAGTTTCCATATGTGATGCATGTATATTATCTTTTTTTTTAAATAGTTCATGAAATATCTTGAGTGGTTGTAAACATTTATCAAATTTTGGATAAATAAAGCCTTGGAAATGATTAGTATCTTTAATATATTTATTATTTCAAAGGAATACAAAGCCTGTGCACGTAGTTTTTTGGGATACAAGTGGAAAATATTTCGTCATTGTAAGTGAGGATTTTATTAGGGTATTGTCTTTTCATTCTAGAAAAGAAGGTGAATGTGTATATGAACTGAGTTGCAGTGGAAATAAATTCCATTCACGTGTCTTCCATACAAGATATACAAAACTTTTGTTAATTGGATGCTATTAAGTTAGTCACATTCAATATTTGACTTTAAAACTGTTACTTATTTAATATGGTTTTTTTTCGTTGTAAGATTTGTTAAATTTTTGAAATTGGATGCTGCCAAGCTAGTCACATTCGATATTTGACTTCGAAACTATTACTTATTTAATATTGACTTTTTCCTTGTAAGAGTTGGTAATGATAGACATTGTGATTGAGATATGTGATATGCTGATCTTTATTGTGTTTGATTGCAATCATTGGAGCTATGGAATATGATAGAAAACATGAGTATGACCCTTCAAGCACACGATACCCAAACAATAATTGAAGAAAGAGGAGAACAATAACACTAGAGCGACAAATGAAAAAAGCGAGAGAGAAGAGAACATGTCTAGTGATACCCTTAAAGCAAATATCACACATGAGACACACACATAGAGACTGATGGTAAGGCTTTTAGAGTTGGTGAATTCACCTACAATGCCTTGGAAAACACAATGATAATGTTTTGAAGTGATGAAACAATATTTCATGTGTAAATTGTAGTCCAACCAATATTTAGTTGGAAACTCATATTGTAATACTTGACATTTCATATAATATAATTTATGTTGTTGATGTTATTTATAGTTGTACTTGATATTGTTTAGTATTTCAGTTAACATATGTAACTTTGTGTTTTCATATTAGATGAACATGCACATTTTATGACATTTTTTTTTAAATTTAGTCACAAAATAATACTAATTAATTTATGTTGATTAATAATGAACATATAAAATCAATCTAAAAATACTAAATTATTAGTTTATATTGATTAATGATGAACACAAATAAAATGAATATACAATGACTAAATTAGTCGTTTATAATGATTATTAATGAATGTAAATGAAATGAATATAAACTACTAAATCAATCATTTATATAATGAATATGAAATTACTAAAAAATGATAAATTAATACTATAAATGACCAATTTGTGATTACAAATCATGACCAAATTTTGCATGTATACGACTATAAACAACTAATTTGCAGTATCTTATAACATGACCGAAATTTAGTCATATTTATTTGGTCACTAATTAGTTTCAAATGATGACTAAAATTTGCATATATATGACTATTATAAAATGAATATGAAACTAATAAAAAAAGATAAATGACTACTATAAATGAAAAATTTATGATTACAAATGATGACTAAATTTTGCATATATACGACTATTAATAGATAATTTGCAGTATTTTATAACACAACCGAAATTTGGTCATATTTCTTTGGTCACTAATTGGTTTCACACGATGACTAAAATTTGCATATATATGACTATTAGTAGCTAATTTATAGTATCTTATAATGCAATCAACATTTTTTTCATATTTCTTTGGTCATTAATTGGTTTTCTCGGGTGATCATGTAATAATATATTTTGTTGTGTATTTGGTCATTAATTGTGGCAATTAATGACTAAATAAATGGCCAAATTAATGAAAACATTTATGACTATATATACAACAAGACGATAAAATTGAGACAACCAATTAATGACTAAGATAAATATGACTAAAAGTTGGTCATGTTATAAGACACTGCAAATTAACCACTTTTGGTCACCGGCTGAAAAATTGTCGTTTATATGAAAATTTTAGTTGTTTTTTTTAGTAACTAATTAGCCATTTTGTACTACTGTATCGTCTCCATACTTTTGAAATCACACTAGAGTTCTACACATTGTTTGGGTTTTCACATATTGAGAGAGGAAGATCTAATACTGAACACTACAAGGAAAAGACCCTCTAGCTGATGTTTTTGAGGAACCCCTTATAAAAATACCCCAGGCATCCATTTTTAGCGGAGGTTACTAGAGGAGGTTGGCGGGCGGAGGTTTTTGTGGATGTTTTTCATCTGGTGCGCTTATCATCGTAAATTAGACCGATGCATTCAACAATAGAAAGCACTGGTGCGCACAAAACATTGGCACACCGAACACCGTGCGCTCCGTACACACTCGCCCGGTGTGTTGTATTACTGTAGTGCACCAGTGCTTTACAACTCTTTCGCACCGGTGCCTCATAAAGAAGCGTGCCAAAATAGAAACTGCCCGGTGCGGTATTAAGCAATCGCACTGGTGCGCCCATAAAACACCGCACACTGGAACATGGTTAAATAAAAAAAAACAATTACGGCAAGAAAACCACATTTTTCACTTTTCTCAGTGCTCTAGAGATCTCAAGAACCGGTGAAATTTATCCTTGTCTGAGCCACCCTAGCATCGGTGCTCGCATTGCACCCATTGCACACACTGCTGCTGTGCATTGCCCACCAATCTCCAACTTGAATTTTGCAAAACGTTGGGAAAATTTTCTTTTGCAAATTCTACAGCCAATATGCTTCCTCGACGGCCAAATGTACATGTATTTTTCTTGTTTTTTCCATAATTAATCCTTTTATTGGTTAAAATTTCAAATAAATTTAAAATTTACCATTTAAATGAAAAAAAAATATCGCGCGGTGTGCTCGAGCCGTTCAGCTCGCACTGGTTCACGGTGCTACATATAAATTTACAGGCAGCACCGCAACCGGTGCTAACGGTATCTGCACCGGCTCTGGGGCATTATTGAAAGATGCACCGTGTTTTTTTAAATTTTTTTAAAAAGTGCGGTGTGGTCATTTACCCGGCCGCACCATTACCCATGTGAAATAGCGACAACACGGTGCATTGACTGAAATATACGCCTCGAGGTAGGTAATTTTGTCAGCGCACCGCATTCCGCATTTCGACAGGGTCAACGGTGTGGCCTGGTAAACTGGTGCTAACGGTATCCGCACCGGTTTTGGTGCGATACCGAAGGTGCACCTTGTTATTTTAATTTTTTTTTAAAAGTGTGGTGCGGTCGGTTACCCGGATGCACCGTTGACCTAGTGGAATAACGACAATGTGGTGCGTTGAATAAAATATCCGCCCCAGGAGGGGTATTTTTGTCAGCGCACCACATTTTGTATTTCGACAGGGTCAACGGTGCGGCCTGGTAAAATACCACACCGTTGACTATTTAATGATGGCAGGAGGTCGGTTCGTTGACTTAACTATACGCCTCGGGGCGTAGAGTTTAGTCAGTGCACCACACTCCTGACACTGTACATAGTCAATGGTGCGCTGCAAATTTTCAGGAGCACCATTGCCGGTGTGTTAAATATTATCTGGTGCACCGTCACTGGTGCGCTCCATAAAAAGACGCACCGAGACTGGTGCATGACTATTTTTTTTGGCGAACCGACTGTTTTTTTTTTGTTTTTCCAAAAAAAATTATATATGCATATTTCTAAATACATGTCTCATTTAATAAAAAAATTATATTTAATATGTCAATCATTCAGAGATGTGAAAGGAGAGAAGAGGGGGAACAAAATCAACAACAGATGGAATAGTATAACATGGTTTGCCTATGATAGGCACGAGAGAGGGAGAGAGATGCGTACCCACGCCCTATTACAAAAGCTACCTAGGGGCTCCTAAGACAGGTAGGCCTCAAGTTCTATGAGGAGGCTACTTCCCTAAAGGGCCATGGTTTGTTTTTGAGACATCT
The DNA here is from genome assembly GCA_034641835.2 of Pinus albicaulis. Classification (NCBI taxonomy): domain Eukaryota; kingdom Viridiplantae; phylum Streptophyta; class Pinopsida; order Pinales; family Pinaceae; genus Pinus; species Pinus albicaulis. Next base: position 783,786,093 of record CM076569.1, on the reverse strand, counting down.
TATCCGCAGGTGGAATGCCCACCTACATGCTTTCCAGGTTAGTCATAACCAGTGGTACACGCCCACTGAGGAGGATATATATTTCATTACAGGGCTATCGAGCACTAGTACAAAATGGCTAATTAGTTACTAAAAAAAGACTAAAATTTGCATATAAACGAATATTTTTCGGTCGATGACCAATAGTAGCTAATTTACAATATCTTATAACGCGACAAAATTTTGGTCGTTTTTAGCTTAGTCATTAATTGGTTATCTCAATTTTGTTGTCTAGTTGTATATTTGGTCATTAATTTAGTCACTGATTTAGTAATTAATTTGATCATTAATTTAATCAATGATTTGATCATTAATTTGGTCATTGATTTAATCTTTGATTTGGTCATTAATTGTCACAATTAATGACCAAATATACAACAAAATATATTACTATATGATCACTTAAAAAAACAAATTAATGACCAAAAAAATATGATCAAATTGTTGGTCATGTTATAAGATACTGTAAAATAGCTACTAATAGTCATATATATGAAAATTTTAGTCATCGTTTGAAATCAATTAATGAACGAAGAAATATGACTAAATTTTAGTCGTGTTATAAGATACTTTAAATTAGCTACTAATAGTTGTATATATGCAAAATTTAATCGTCATTTGTAGTCACAAATTTATCATTTGCATTAGTCATTTATTCATTATATAAATGACTAATTTAGTAGTTTATACTCATTTCATTTACTTTCATTAATAATCATTATAAATGACTAATTTAGTGGTATATTCATTTGATTTATGTTCATCATTAATCAACATAAACTACTAATTTAATAGTTTTAAATTGATTTTGTGATCATTATTAATCAACATAAATTAATTTTTATGATTTAAAAAATGTCATACAATGTGCATGTTCATCTAATATGAAAAAACAAAGTCTCATATTTTAATTACAATACTAAATAATATCAAGTTCAACTATAAATAATTTCAACCACATAAATTATATTATATGAAATGTTAAAGTATTACAATATGATTTTTCAACTTAATATTAGTTGGACTACAATTTACACATGAAATGGTGTTTCATCACTTCAAAACATTATCGTTGTGTTTTCAAGGCATTGCAAGTGAATTCACCAACTCTGAAGACTTGACCACCAGTCTTTATATGTGTCTTATCAGTTCTCCTCTTTTTTCAATTCATGCTTCTTACCATCAATACTGAGTTCATTTTCTGAAAACAAAAGAATATACAATGAAGAGTGTAAAACATGAAAGACTATGAACACTAGAATATAAACTAAATCAGACTATAAATAATTTATACAACATATACCTCAACATCAGCAATGTCAAAGCCATTTTTCCCCATACAAGTAAAAAACTCGAACAAATTTTCTTCTTTGGGGCGATAACTGCTACTATAATGTGGCCAGATAACCTGTATAAACAAAGCAAATAAAATATCACCATATATAGAAAATAACACCTTAGTAACTTAGTATTCAACTTTCAAGGAAAGCTTAGGAACAATCATGTCAACTAAGTTATATGTTAAAAATCTCAAGCTGTAGATAACTTGTGAAAACAAATAATCTGAGGTGTGATGTTTAATCCTTGTCGTTTTATTCACAACAACATTTCATTTCCTAATGGATGAACTTAGTCAAGTATATAAACAACATGTACTCAAATAACAACATGAAAGTAAGTTTTTCTAATAGTCATGAAAATATTTTAACACAAAATAACTATAATGATTCCAATCAATATAGTGTAATACTAATTTCATCTTCAAGCTTTAGTTGTTGTTTAAATGGACATGGTACTACGTATTTTCAATTTCATAGTTATAGAAAAAAAAAAGTCCAAAATACAATCAAACAATAAAGAGAGGATATCATGGAATGGAAATTGCAATTATAAAAAATTTGTTTACCTGTCCACTGATGCCGTGTCTGGCATTCCTAAGAATTTGCTTGCCCAAAATAACCATGAGGTGAAATAATCACAACATTAAAAACCATAGGAATTACTACTAGAAACATTTCCAAAGTTGATGGCTTAGGTGTCTAAGTGATCTCTAATAGTGAATGAACCATATCCAAGACGTGGCATGCATCGTCTTTTCCAATCACATTTCCTGTAACCTGCCCACAACAAAGTCAAGTAACAATCAAACAAAGACATTGACATTTGTTTTTATCTTTTATATCTATAAAATTTGAATCTGATTTGTTTCATGAACATATTAATTAATATTTAAAACCTTCTTGACATATGAGAAAGTATCAATCAAATAGGACATCAGAAAAATCGGCCTCAATGACATCCTCAAACAGTTTCTACAATATCAATATTTTTCTTGTTGTGATATCTTGGGTAGAAAAAAGAACACATCTACAAAATAAAAATGCATAATTTCTTATGGTCAAACTTTGTATATGGTGTATTCTTAAGCAGTTTTTTAAGATGTTCCTCCGCCTTTACTAAAGTGAATTGTAGCTTGGTTAAACTATGTATCCTTTCATTTAGCATCAATTTCTGCAAGATAAATGTCACACATTATTCTTTCCCATTTCTCAACATGCTACATATGATAAATTGAAAGTCACATAAAACCAAGAACAAATCATTTTCTAACCAAAACAAACAAACAAACAATATCTCTAATAAAACTTCATTATAATATTAGAAAATGAAAAGAGAGTGTACCATTTTTGTTGTTTGACTTTGCCTATTTTTGTTATGAAAATGCTCGAGCTTCAAGAACCAACAAATGTGAGGGAAGTCGTAAATGTGAAAAAAAATTATGTTGACATAATTTGTAGACTTCTTCAAAATTATGTGAATGATGCCATTTTTGTATGTGGTAAATCTCATAATAAAAAATGGCATGTATTCTAATAAATTACATTGCAATGACTACCATGGGTCTCCACGGGTTATAGGTCCTCAGTATTATAATCTTGATGATGAAAGAGAGACAACAACGATAAGTATGGGTGGTCCTAGTTTGTATGGTGGATATCTTCAAACCAAGGTCGTCATCTCAATGAACCTAGGTTCTGACATGGTAAACCTGGATCTAGGCTTCACCCAAATTCATTCCATCATATTTTGTCAAGACTCAAGAGGACATAATGGTCCTTCAACTTATAATAGGGTTTATTTTGAGGTTATAAATAAAGCTTATCCAAATCAAATGGATCTTTGGGCTCCAAGAGATATGGATAATTTAAATGATAACAATTATAAGTTTTTTTCCCAAGATTCAAATCTAGGGATACATTTTGTGGATTTTATTAATAAATAGAATGAGAGAAATAATCCATAAGGAGAATCTACCGGTCATTGTGATTAAGGAAATACTCAAAGATAATAAGACTATTTAGGTTCAAATCAAAGATGGTGTTGATTCTTGTAGCTCCTCAGTTGTTGGTAGTTTTTACGATAGGAATTTCAGTTCTTCAAGGGTGGGGTCCTTCAGCATAATTGCATCTACCTTGGTCATATCACCCAAAAGCAAAACATAATCAACAAAGAGTAAATATGTCAAGTTTAGGGAAAATACTATATGTATAGTTGTCAAGCTTATAGTTCTTTTTGACTCTGTTATAACTCTGTTGAGAGTCGAGACCACCTACTCTATAGTAAAAAAATGGCAGAGGAGCCATTAGTCATACCTACCCATGGTCTCTTGTAGGCATGATAGAAGAATAGGTTGAGCCATTAATTAGAATTTCACATATATTGAGGAAAGACAATTCATTATATAGTAAGCCAATTTCACATTAAACCCTATATGGATGAGTAGCCCTAAATAAAGCGATTTTTCTCTATCATATGCCTTGGAAAGACAAACTAACATTTCTTGCAATTTTTTTGGTTTCATGTTATGAATTCCTTCTTGGGCAACTCCTATTCCGTAATAGATTTTTTTCCCAGGAAGGATACAAAATTTTTCTAATGATATGGAATCAGCTTAGTGGATTTTGACCCTACATGATCAAGGAACTTGGGAGCCTTGGGCGCATACAGAGTAGCATCCTCCAATGAAAATAGAACAACCTCCAACCTAGAAACATCAAAATTATATATAGTCATAATTCATAATCGCAAATGACCATAGATTGTAGCAGTCCTTAAATAAATTCAAACTTGAATAAGAACAAACACAAAATTTCACATTACCCTTTAGTAAGTTGTCCTTGATTTAGCAAGAAAGGCTCAGACTTGCATAAATGTGTAAGTAGATTCCCTAGAAGATCAATTTCAACATCTTTCCTGAAAAAAGAATCTAATATTCAAAGCGAAACCATAGTTTAATGGAACAATGGTGCTTTAAGGTCATCTACACAAAAATTTGCCTCCTTCAAATCTCTCACATTGGATGGTATGTCATGCAAAATTGAGAAAAAGTCAAGGAAACTTGTAGACTTATCTAAAATACATGATGAAAATTCATGGAATCTTTGTAAAGGAATTCACCTGTAATATTCTTTGATTTCCATTTCAGCCTTTTTCCCAAGTTGAACCTCAATGAGTTGTGAACTCAAAGTTATTTGAGAAGAATGTTCTTACAGTTGAAATTCAGCATTTGCAGTCTTCCCACCTCCGTCACCTGATGATTATGAATTCTTAAACTCTCTTATGTCATTATCCAAAACATTTATTTCCTAGACACATGATTTTGTAAATAAAATCTTTATGCCGCATAAGTCCTTGTCAAAATTTTATCTCTCATACCAACTGGAATTATGTCAGAACTGCAACCTGAAATCGGACCCGCACCTATTAGTGTATTACTCAGGATGTGAATGGTGGAATATCTGCTAGAGCACTCTTAACATATGGTAGAGGCTGAGCCCTCCCTCTTATTCCCTTTCCAAGACCTCCCTTAGGACCAAGAGTCAAGTGGCCATCATTAGAAGCTCTGTGTGTTGAAGGGCTTGGCATAGACTGATTTTCAAATTGAGCCCTATCCACAATCTAAGCATCTTGACTGGTGAATCGACAGTCACGTGGTCCCATATGGGGTTATGGCCCTTTAATCCCACCCATTTGTGGAAGTGAACCCATCTGTGCACCTGCCATGTAAGGTGGCATTGCAGGTCCTCTCCTACCATGATCAAGTGCTGTCACAAGTCTCAGACCTGAATGTCCCATATTGGTACCTCGAGAGCAGCCTCACTGTCCATGTAGTTCTTGCACAACATCCCGATGCACTTCCTCTATTTTCTTGGAGCCTTCAACTTTCTTCCTTTGTTTCCATCCATTCCTCCTCGGATCACTCAGATCCTTCAACATGAACCTCAGCCTAGAAGAAAGCCCTTGGTTATTGGAAATTTTTGTCATCCTATCAAAGTAAGCATCAATATGTTCCTTGGCCTTTGAATGGTAAATCATATGACCAATAGTGCTCATTAGTTTGCACAAAGATTCAACATTTTCCTCCTCTCGATGTTGAAATTCACCAATTAATTTCTTGATGCATGCATGCATAATTATTTCGGCCAACATACTTTCTTTATAAATCTCACCAATAAACCTTAAATATCCTAGCATTCGTCGTCGTGCTGCAACCTTTTTCTTTCGTCTTTCTTCTACTGAAAGGATTTTTTCACCATGCTCTTCTGCTTTCTCAGCCTCAACCTCTTCTCTTTCATATTTTTCAAATTCTTCTTGACATTTGTTCAAAAGAACTCGCTTGAAAACAACCTTCTCATTATCTTCATAAAATTCTGGTATTCCTGCAGCAAGCTGAAAACTGAATTTTTTATACATTTCACAAAAGCTAGCTCCATCAAGGCTTTGTCAAATATTTGAATATTATACCATGAAGACATGATGCAGAATCAATGTTCACTTCTTTGACTTGTTCAAAAAGTTTCTCAAAGTTTTGGGGTGTTAATTTATTGAGGATGGATTTAATTTATCTTTGTTTCAACGGATCCTCATCAGAAACCTTGCCCACTTCATATCGATTCTCTGATATATGAACTGTGGGCAGAGAAGGTTGTGGAGGAGGAATCAAACCCTTTTGCAAACCAAAATAACGCTGCCACCTATCAGCATCAGAATTATTTCTCACTAGACCAACTTGTGGAAGTGGTGCTTGCACATAAGGCCCTCCAGGAAGGAGGACATTCATACTTATTTGTGTTGCACAGGTATTTCGTGCAAAGCCAGTATTATAACCTTGGCCAGGTTGAAACACAGCAAAGGAACCACTAAGATCTGCATCCATCGACATATCACAGCCATCAGCAAAAGCATCCACCGGCTTGGCCCATCTATCATCATCCAAACTAGCCATATTTCTCCCACGATGGTCAAGTAGATAATTCCCACTCAGTTGCATGTCAAGTCCTCTTGTAGTGCTTGCTAATGCATCAACCTCTCCTAAATGACTTGCAAATGCTTGGGAATTTCCAAGTAATTCAATAATGTCTGGAAAAATTTCAAAATTATTTGGTAGATCTTTTCACTAATCCTTGATTATCAACAAAAAATCTGTGGAGTACCTTATGTCTCCTGAACATTTAGTAACTAAAGTAGCTACTTCATTCATAGGAGTTGAAAGCTCGGATGCATCTTCCCAATCATCCACTTCTTTCAGGACTTGCTTCTTAAGCTCTTTTGAATAAGTCTTACACTTGACATCATCGGTTACTATTTTGGATGGTTCTGGAAGGTTCACAGCTTCCTCCTTCTCCTCTTGAACCTTATAAGCACTATATAAATCCCATTGGGAGTTGCAACATTTTCCTTACTGGAAAAATCCTTCTTTTTCTTCTTCTTGTTGACAATTACTACCTTGGCAACATCACCACTATTTGCAACGCTCTTCTTCGCAAAAACATTGGAAGAAATTTTATTCTCCTTTTCTGCCAATCTAGCTACTAAATCTTGCTTTCCGTCACTTTCAACAGGAAAAGATGACACCTAAACTTGAGAAAAAATTTCACAAATATCACTATTAATGGTGTATACTTGACCCTTATCTTGTGTGTCAATTGCCTTCACATTGGCAGCTGATCCTTCCCTAAGTACTTTAGCACTATCATGGTTAACCCTACCTTTGTTTCTATATCGAGAAGATTGTTTTTAGTTAACAACTTTGTTACCAGACAGAAAACCTGGTTTTTCCTCCAAAATAGCCATATCAACTTTAGGGAGGACTGTTGTAGCTTCTGATTGTAATTCCCATTCCGACACCTTGCATGTATTTGTTGTTGACTGCTCATATACAACTAACACTTCCCCATTTTTCTCTTTGAGCATATTTTAATCAACAACCACTGTGCTATTTTCATGTGTAGCCAGTTGAGATTCCAACCTACTCTCATGCTTTCCATTGATTTTTCTCTCCCCAACATGCAAACTAGCTTTTTCTTTTCCAATGAAAGAATTGGAAAAATAAGCCAGCTCTTTGTTTATGTCAGCATCAGGTGAACTTGACTACTCAAATGGGGAATAAAAAACCACAAGATTCCCATGCTTAAGATGGAGAACATTTCCAAGATCTTTCTTCTCTCCAACTACAGAATTAACAAAATTATTGCTGCAACTTTGTCTAGCATTATCACTTGTTGATTCAAATTGTTTATTCTTCACATTTCTAGGTTCTGAATATGATTTAATGCCATCCTCACTGCATGTTCGGCTCTTCAATGTTCCTACAAGAACATTATTGTTATCAAACTTCATATCTTATGCTGCTTTCTTTACTACTCCAACATCCATGTAGAAAAATCCATAACTAGCCTAGAAGTTTTTGTTTTTCCTTCATATCCCTCATCCAAGCTTCCCAAAGATGAAGACATATCAGCAATGATCAATTCACTCAAAGATTCTGAATCTTGTAAAGGTTCCAAATTTCCCCTGGAAATATTCCTTTCGGTGATCTCATCTACAGATGATGAAACTCTTGATATGCTTAATGAGGGAGTGTCCACAACATTAAGCATGTTTCCTGGGGACTTCTTTGGCAATAGTATCTTTTCACATTTTGTGGGATTGCTAAATGAACCACAAGGATGGGCTGCATAATCAGGCTCTGGCAGTGAAGAATGAAGAATTGTTTCTATAGCTAGGTTAGAATTGGCCCCTCCATCAACAACTTTAATTGTCTTCTGTAGGGATGTCATTAAAGGAGTTATTGAGGTAGATGATGAAGTCTGACTCAAAAGTAACTCCTCCACTTGCCTGTGAGAACCGCTAAGTTTAGAATCTTCTACAACCACCTCTCCTTTTGACTCCCTTTCCATATTTGAAGAGCTTCCTACCAATGCCACATGTTGTTGCATCTGCTGCTTTTTAGGCTTGTGCTAGGATTTTGTCATCTTATTTGAACATCCATTTGTTGAAAGAACTGCTTGTCTTTTAGATATGTTTTTCTTGTTTTTACTAGTATGATGATCTAATCCAGACTCAAGTGTAGAAACTATAGAACAATTTGAAACCGTACCATCAGAGAGATCACATGTTGTCACAATAGGCATGTTCACTGGTGAAAATTTAACTCCAACTGCTTTATCTATAGTTAATACTTCAAATGGAGGAATGATGGAAAATTGTAAACTAAAATTATCTTCGTTGTTGAAAAATGCAACTGCAAGAGAACTTCATTAATTGCCAAGAGATTTTGGCAAGGAGTTTTTATTTCCATCCAGAACTTAAAATGGATCCAGAGTGGTTTCTGAAGCCTATGGGAATGGTTTCAGTATATCCAGCATCTCACCATAATGGATTGTAGCCAATTTATTTTGTCTTGTTAATCAACGTGAATCATTTGATATGTCGGTTTTTATCTTTAAAGGTTGATGAAGAGTAGATGAAATATTACCATATGACCCAACCAACATCGATGAGTAGAAATTCATTGGGCGTGAACCACCTAAAGAAACACAACCTGAAAGTGGAGGCCTGTATGTAGGCAGTCCTGCTGATGGAGGAATGGAATCTTTAATTGATGACACAACATCAAAGTTCAAAGCAATGAAATAAAATCATTATGTAAAGAAATATGCAAAACTTGCTCATTTTTTGCATGTCAAATATGCTCCCAGTATGGGCACAAACATGAGAGTTGAATTTTCAACTCTCTAGGCTCTTGTCAATGTGCTCAATCAAAAAGATGTAAAAAAACTAAATATTTTGGGGGATTCAAAACTTGTTGTGGATTGAGTCTGCGACGAAGTCAGCATAGTGGCCCCTCATTTGGCTCACATTTTGCAAGGTATCAAACAAGTCTACGACAAGTTGGATTGGTTCTCTTGTGGCCATATATACCATGAACTCAATACCCTAGCAGACAAGCTCTCCAACTTATTCCACATGTGCTAGAATACCAACAATATACGAATAATAATTTTGTGGGGGTTGTTGCCTTCCATATCTAGTTTTTTTCTCACTTATTGGCTATATTTTGTGATTATTTATGTAAATAATCCAATGATATTATCCGAAAAGTGATAGGGATATTTTTTTCCTTTTAAAATCTTGCACATTATATAATTGGAACAAACTTTTATTACTAAAAATCAATTAATTACTTCTAGATACCACTAAAATTAGCAAAATCTCTATAACCTTTGATCACCTTGAACATCAAGCACACTAAGAACCTCGACAATGGAGTTCTAATAACATCGCCGGTGGAAATTTGCTTTGGATTTGTTGTTTGTTTTCATATTATTTATAGTTTCATGGTGATGACATGGTATCAGAGGTTCATGGCACTCTCTAGGAAGGGGAAAAAATTAAGATGAATTTAACCAAAAAGTTTGCAACTCTGTAGAATAGTTCAACTTCTGTTACTAGATAATTACTTGAGCAATATGAAAACCGTTTAATGGGTTGGTTTCATAATTCGTTTATGTTAACAAATTAATTTATAATTTTCTCAAATTCTTTTTTGCTGCCATCTGTCTCAAATTGCAATTTCAATGAACTTTTGGTGCAAAAGAAAACTGTTGTTGTTCATGATAAACCCGATAGAGCAGTTGACTCTAACTTCGAACTGCTGTTTTTTTTCATGATAAACCCCATAAAGAAGGTAATAATAACTTCCAACTGCAAGCCTCTGCTGTAGTTTTTTTCAACCAGGTCAACCTTCTCAAACAACATATTTCATACCATACTCTTGGAAGGGAGTAAATCATGCATGTCTGCTTCAAATAGGCAACCTACAGCTACAACCAATCAAACCCTCTAAATAAATCAAATAAGGCGACTTCTTTGAATAACGAAACCTCTCCAATTATATGATACATGGCGCTACTTTAATGAATTGACTTGTTGGTTAGCATAATCACTTCCAACATCTCATATTGTTCGGAGCATGTCTTCAATGAAATGTTTCCACCAAGACCGTCTACAAAACCTGCACATTTCACTTGAGAGCACACTGAATACTGTAGAAGAATGTGGGAATTTTCATGTCAATTGATTCAAACTGTGACAAATCTCTAAAGGTTTTTTCCTTTTCAGAGAGTGTCATTGACTTCTTCCTTCAGCAAAATCGGCCTGTATTCAATCTCCACTTCACCTCCTCCTTTGACAATTTTCTATTCATTAATATTAATGTCAAATCTATCCAAGCAAACTCTCATAATGTTGATTCTGATTAGCATCTTGTTACTTTTCTAATAATCATCATTAAGTCTTGTTGTTTCATTAAAATCACGACCTCTTAACGTGAGAACTCTATACCATTAAAACATGGGTCATGACATTCATACAATTAATTTCCTCAGAAGGTAGATTCTAACAATACTTCTCATGCTAACAATGGTTAAGGAAAATATTTTAAAGCTATTCACCTACCAAGGTCAAACCCATGTCCTCTATTTGGAAAAAGCAGCAAAAATATCAGTAAGAAGACTTGGATCCCTATTCCACATATCAATTACATTTAAATCGATACTTCATTCTGTTATTTGATTGGAAATTATGTTTTGAATTTTATTGGTACATCAGCCAACTGAGGTAACACCGTGGAATTTCTTGAATATATTTGTCCCTATCCATACCTTTATATATGTCACATATTCAACACAACTCATATCTTATATATACTATGACATTTAAGTTATATAAGATATATATCCTACCCTAGCAGGGATATGGAGTGGTTTGACTCTTGTCACCAAAATTGGAAGTGCCTAATTCATTCGGTCCGTTTGGGTTTTTTCTCTCCACCAGTGATTTGGGTTGTCATGCGAGAGTCCTCCCCTTATGAATGCCATTGTTGCTGACACACAGTAGCATATAAACATGAGGGAGATCTGAGAGTGAAATGGGTATCTATCCCATGAGGTTATTCTTCTGTATTCTCACCCTTTTGAGGTTTGCATATGTGCCAGATTTCATAGGAAAGTACACAGATGTGGAAGAGAACTCAAAGTTGTGATGTAGCTACAATTCCAATTCCAGAGGTGGTACAGAACTTTATGAATAATAGAACTCGAAGTTTTTATGATGCTATTGAACTCAATTTCGTAGAAACAGAGATCTCAATGAGTTAAAACTCAATTCAAGGACCATTTAAGAGTGAAATTGACAGTTTCAACAATGCCAACACCATTTAGTATTTCAATGAGAATATATGAAATACACAAATATCTTTGGCATCTAGCAATATATAAAAATACACAAATATCTTTGGCATCTGGCTTTTGTGTTTCTTGGAAATGCACGAGAAGCATTATGGAAACAAAATACAACCTTTTGGGAAATTGCGGTTTCAATGAATTTTGACAAAAAGAAAGCATTGTTGTTCATATGAAATGCATAGATAGAGAATTTTACTCTAATTCCAAGCTTGTTTTTTCATGATAAACCCCATAAAGAGAAGGCAAATTCTACTTCCAATTGCAAGGCTTCTTGTAGTTGTTTCAACAAGAGTCAACCTTCTCATTTATCATCATACCATACTCTTGGAAAGGGAATAAATCATGTGTCTTTGCTTCAAATAAACACAACCTACATTTCTGGACAATCAAACCTCTAAATAAATTAAATAAGAGACTTATTTTAATCTTAGAAACTCAATTATATGATTTGTCAACTCTTAATGGGTGTTTTTCTTGATTCTTTCATCCTTCCAAAGTCTCATATTGTTCGGAACATGTCTTCAATGAGATGTTTCCACCAAGCCCGTCTACAAAACCTGCACATTTCACTTGAGATCACACTGAATCATGGAGAAGAATGTGGGAATTTTCATGTCAATTGATTCAAACTGTGACAAATCTTTGAAGGTTTTTTCCTTTTCAGAGAGTGTCATTGACTTCTTCCTTCGGCAAAATTGGCCTGTATGCAATCTCCACTTCACCTCCTCCTTTGACAATTTTCTATTCATTAATATTAATGTCAAATATATTCAAGAAAACTCTCACAATACTGATTCTGATTAGCATATTTCTGCTATTCCTGTAAGTAATCCGCTCATTAAGTGTTGTTGTCTCATTAGTCTGTGTCCTGCGGGAACTCTCTCAGCCAAAACATGGGTCATGAGATTCCTACTATTAATTTCCTCAGAAGGTAGATTCTAACAATACTTCTTGTGCTAATAATGGTTAAGGAAAATATTTTAAAGCTATTCACCTACCAAGGTCAAACCCATGTCCTCTATTTGGAAAAAGCAGCAAAATATCAGTAAGAAGTCTTGGATCCCTATTCCACATATCAATTACATTGAAATCGCTAATTCATTTTGTTATTTGACTGGACATTATGTTTTGAATTTTATTGGTACATCAGCCAATTGAGGTAACACCGTGGAATTTATTGAATATATTTTTCCCTGTCCATACCTTTATATATGTCACATATTCAACCCAACTCATATCTTATATATACTATGACATTTAAATTATATACGATATATATCCTACCCTAGCAGGGATATGGAGTGGTTTAATGACTCTTGTCATCAAAATGGGAAGTGTCTGATCATCCGGTCCATTTGGGTTTTTTCTCTCCACCATTGATTTGGGTTGTCATGGGAGAGTCCTCCCCATATGAATGCCATTGTTGCTGACAAATAGTAGCATATAAAAATGAGGGAGCCCTGAGAGTGAAATGGGTATCTATCCCATGAGCTTATTCTTGTGTATTCTCACCCTTTCGAGGTTTGCATATGTGCCAGATTTCATAGGCAAGTATCCAGATGTGGAAGAGAACTCAAAGTTGTTATGTAGCTACTGAACTCAATTCCAATTCCAAAGGTGGTACAGAACTTGATGAATAATAGAACTCAAAGTTGTTATGATGTTGCTGAACTCAATTCCGTAGAAACAGAGATCTCATCTAGTTAAAACTCAATTCAAGGACCATTTAAGAGTGAAATTGACAGCTGCAACAATGCCAACATATTTAGTATTTCAATGAGAATATATGAAATACACGAATATCTTTGGTATCTAGCTTTTAGTGTTTTACTGGAAATGCCTGAAGCATTATGGAAACAGAATACAACCTTTTGGGAAATTGCGGTTTCAATGAACTTTTGGTGACAAAAGAAAACTGCTGTTGTTCATGATAAACCCGATAGAGCAGTTGAATCTAACTTCCAACTGCTGTTTTTTTCATGATAAACCCCATAAAGAAGGTAATTCTAACTTTCAACTGCAAGCCTCTGCTGTAGTTGTTTTCAACCAGGTCAACCTTCTCAAACAACATCTTTCATACCATACTCTTGGAAGGGAATAAATCATGCATGTCTGCTTCAAATAGGCAACCTACAACTACAACCAATCAAACCCTCTAAATAATTCAAATAAGGCGACTTCTTTGAATAACAAAACCTCTCCAATTATATGATACATGGCGCTACTTTAATGAATTGACTTGCTGGTTAGCATAATCACTTCCAAAGTCTCATATTGTTCAGAACATGTCTTCAATGAGATGTTTCCACCAAGCCCGTCTACAAAACCTACACATTTCACTTGAGATCACACCGAATCCTGTAGAAGAATGTGGGAATTTTCATGTCAATTGATTCAAACTGTGGCAAATCTCTGAAGGTTTTTTCCTTGTCAGAGAGTGTCATTAACTTCTTACTTCAGCAAAATTGGCCTCTATGCAATCTCCACTTCACCACCTCCTTTGAAAATTTTCTATTCATTAATATTAATGTCAAATCTATCCAAGCAAACTCTCACAATGCTGATTGTGATTAGCATCTTTCTGTTGTTCCTGTAAGTAATCTACTTATTAAGTGCTGCTGTCTCATTAGTCTGTGTCTGCGGGAACTCTCTTAGCCAAAACATGGGTCATGACATTCATACAATTAATTTCCTCTGAGGGTAGATTCTAACAATACTTCTCATGCTAACGATGGTTAAGGAAAATATTTTAAATCTATTCACCTACCAAGGTCAAACACATGTCCTATATTTGGGAAAAGCAGCAAAAACATCAGAAGACTTGGATCCCTATTCCACATATCAATTACATTGAAATCGCTACTTCATTATGTTATTTGACTGGAAATTATTTTTTGAATTTTATTGGTACATCAGCCAACTGAGGTAACACCGTGGAATTTCTTGAATATATTTGTCCCTGTCCATACCTTTATATATGTCACATATTCAACGCAACTCATATTTTATATATACTATGACATTTAAATTATATAAGATATATATCCTACCCTGGCAGGGATATGGAGTGGTTTGACTCTTGTCACCAAAATTGGAAGTGCCTAATTCATCCGGTCCGTTTGGGTTTTTTCTCTCCACCAGTGATTTGGGTTGTCATGGGAGAGTCCTCCCCTTATGAATGCCATTTTTGCTGACACACAGTAGCATATAAACATGAGGGACACCTGAGAGTGAAATGGGTATCTATCCCATGAGGTTATTCTTGTGTATTATCACCCTTTTGAGGTTTGCATATGTGCCATATTTCATAGGAAAGTACACAGATGTGGAAGAGAACTCAAAGTTGTGATGTAGCTACAATTCCAATTCCAGAGGTGGTACAGAACTTGATGAATAATAGAACTCGAATTTGTTATGATGCTACTGAACTCAATTCCGTAGAAACAGAGATCTCAACGAGTTAAAACTCAATTCAAGGAGCATTTAAGAGTGAAATTGACAGTTTCAACAATGCCAGCATCATTTAGTATTTCAATGAGAATATATGAAATACACAAATATCTTTGGTATCTAGATTTTAGTGTTTTACTGGAAATGCATGAAGCATTATGGAAACAAAATACAACCTTTTGGGAAATTGCGGTTTCAATGAACTTTTGGTGACAAAAGAAAACTGCGGTTGTTCATGATAAAGCCGATAAAGAAGTTGAATCTAACTTCCAATTGCTTTTTTTTTCATGATAAACCCCGTAAAGAAGGTAATTATAACTTCCAACTGCAAGCCTCTGCTATAGTTTTTTTCAACCAGGTCAACCTTCTCAAACAACATATTTCATACCATACTCTTGGAAGGGAATAAATAATGTATGTCTGCTTCAAATATGCAACCTACAGCTACAGCCAATCAAACCCTCTAAATAAATCAAATAACGCGACTTCTTTGAATAACGAAACCTCTCCAATTATATGATACATGGCGCTACTTTAATGAATTGACTTGCTGGTTAGCATAATCACTTCCAAAGTCTCATATTGTTCAGAACATGTCTTCAATGAGATGTTTCCACCAAGCCCGTCTACAAAACCTGCACATTTCACTTGAGATCACACTGAATCTTGTAGAAGAATGTGGGAATTTTCATGTCAATTGATTCAAACTGTGACAAATCTCTGAAGGTTTTTTCCTTTTTAGAGAGTGTCATTGACTTCTTCCTTCAGCAAAATTGGCCTGTATGCAATCTCTACTTCACCTCCTCCTTTGAAAATTTTCTATTCATTAATATTAATGTCAAATCTATCCAAGCAAACTCTCACAATGCTGATTCTGATTAGGATCTTGCTGTTGTTCCTGTAAGTAATCCGCTCATTAAGTGTTGTTGTCTCATTAGTCTGTGTCCTGTGGGAACTCTCTCAACCAAAACATGGGTCATGAAATTCATACAATTAATTTCTCTGAAGGTAGATTCTAACAATGCTTCTGGTGCTAACGATGGTTAAGGAAAATATTTTAAAGCTATTCACCTACCAAGGTCAAACCAATGTCCTCTATTTGGAAAAAGCAGCAAAAACATCATAAGACTTGGATCCCTATTCCACATATTAATTACATTGAAATCACTAATTCATTATGTTATTTGACTGGACATTATGTTTTGACTTTTATTGGTACATCAGCCAACTGAGGTAACACCGTGGAATTTCTTGAATATATTTGTCCCTGTCCATACCTTTATATATGTCACATATTCAACGCAACTCATATTTTATATATACTATGAAATTTAAATTATATAAGATATATATCCTACCCTGGCAGGGATATGGAGTGGTTTGACTCTTGTCACCAAAATTGGAAGTGCCTAATTCATCCGGTCCGTTTGGGTTTTTTCTCTCCACTAGTGATTTGGGTTGTCATGGGAGAGTCCTCCCCTTATGAATTCCATTGTTGCTGACACACAGTAGCATATAAACATGAGGGAGACCTGAGAGTGAAATGGGTATCTATCCCATGAGCTTATTCTTGTGTATTCTCACCCTTTCGGCTTGCATATGTGCCAAATTTTATAGGCAAGTAGCCAGATGTGGAAGAGAACTCAAAGTTGTTATGTAGCTATAATTCCAATTCCAGAGGTGGTACAGAACTTGATGAATAATAGAACTCAAAGTTGTTATGATGCTACTGAACTCAATTCTGTAGAAATAGAGATCTCAACGAGTTAAAACTCAATTCAAGGAGCATTTAAGAGTGAAATTGACAGTTTCAACAATGCCAGCATCATTTAGTATTTCAATGAGAATATATGAAATACACAATTATCTTTGGCATCTAGCTTTTCGTGTTTTACTGGAAATGCCTGAAGCATTATGGAAACATAATACAAGCTTTTGGGAAATTGCAGTTTCAATGAACTTTTGGTGACAAAAGAAAACTGCTGTTGTTCATGATAAACCCGATAGAGCAGTTGACTCTAACTTCCAACTGCTATTTTTTTCATGATAAACCCCATAAAGAAGGTAATTCTAACTTCTAACTGCAAGCCTCTACTGTAGTTGTTTTCAACCACGTCAACCTTCTCAAACAACATCTTTCATACCATACTCTTGGAAGGGAATAAATCATGCATGTTTGCTTCAAATAGGCAACCTAGAACTACAACCAATCAAACCCTCTAAATAAATCAAATAAGGCGACTTATTTGAATAACAAAACCTTTCCACTTATATGATACATGGCACTAATTTAATGAATTGACTTGCTGGTTAGCGTAATCACTTCCAAAGTCTCATATTGTTCAGAACATGTCTTCAATTAGATGTTTCCACCAAGCCCGTCTACAAACCCTGCACATTTCAATTGAGATCACACTGAATCTTGTAGAATAATGTGGGAATTTTCGTGTCAATTGATTCAAACTGTGACAAATATATGGAGGTTTTTTCCTTTTCAGAGAGTGTCATTGACTTCTTCCTTAAAAAAAATTGGCCTGTATGCAATCTCCACTTCACCTCCTCCTTTGACAATTTTCTATTCATTAATATCAATGTTAAATCTATCCAAGCAAACTCTCACAATGCTGATTCTTATTAGCATCTTTCTGCTATTCCTGTAAGTAATATGCTCATTAAGTGCTGTTGTCTCATTAGTCTGTGTCCTGCGGGAACTCTTTCAGCCAAAACATGGGTCATGAGATTCCTAGTATTAATTTCCTCGGAAGGTAGATTCTAACAATACTTCTTGTGCTAATAATGGTTAAGGAAAATATTTTAAAGCTATTCACCTACCAAGGTCAAACCCATGTCCTCTATTTGGAAAAAGCAGAAAAATATCAGTAAGAAGTCTTGGATCCCTATTCCACATATCAATTACATTGAAATCGCTAATTCATTTTGTTATTTGACTGGACATTATGTTTTGAATTTTATTGGTACATCAGCCAATTGAGGTAACACCGTGGAATTTATTGAATATATTTTTCCCTGTCCATACCTTTATATATGTCACATATTCAACCCAACTCATATCTTATATATACTATGACATTTAAATTATATACGATATATATCCTACCCTAGCAGGGATATGGAGTGGTTTAATGACTCTTGTCATCAAAATGGGAAGTGTCTGATCATCCGGTCCATTTGGGTTTTTTCTCTCCACCATTGATTTGGGTTGTCATGGGAGAGTCCTCCCCATATGAATGCCATTGTTGCTGACAAATAGTAGCATATAAAAATGAGGGAGCCCTGAGAGTGAAATGGGTATCTATCCCATGAGCTTATTCTTGTGTATTCTCACCCTTTCGAGGTTTGCATATGTGCCAGATTTCATAGGCAAGTATCCAGATGTGGAAGAGAACTCAAAGTTGTTATGTAGCTACTGAACTCAATTCCAATTCCAAAGGTGGTACAGAACTTGATGAATAATAGAACTCAAAGTTGTTATGATGTTGCTGAACTCAATTCCGTAGAAACAGAGATCTCATCTAGTTAAAACTCAATTCAAGGACCATTTAAGAGTGAAATTGACAGCTGCAACAATGCCAACATATTTAGTATTTCAATGAGAATATATGAAATACACGAATATCTTTGGTATCTAGCTTTTAGTGTTTTACTGGAAATGCCTGAAGCATTATGGAAACAGAATACAACCTTTTGGGAAATTGCGGTTTCAATGAACTTTTGGTGACAAAAGAAAACTGCTGTTGTTCATGATAAACCCGATAGAGCAGTTGAATCTAACTTCCAACTGCTGTTTTTTTCATGATAAACCCCATAAAGAAGGTAATTCTAACTTTCAACTGCAAGCCTCTGCTGTAGTTGTTTTCAACAGTGTACTCTTGGAAGGGAATAAATCATGCATGTCTGCTTCAAATAGGCAACCTACAACTACAACCAATCAAACCCTCTAAATAATTCAAATAAGGCGACTTCTTTGAATAACAAAACCTCTCCAATTATATGATACATGGCGCTACTTTAATGAATTGACTTGCTGGTTAGCATAATCACTTCCAAAGTCTCATATTGTTCGGAACATGTCTTCAATGAGATGTTTCCACCAAGCCCGTCTACAAAACCTTCACATTTCACTTGAGATCACACTGAATCTTGTAGAATAATGTGGGAATTTTCGTGTCAATTGATTCAAACTGTGACAAATCTCTGAAGGTTTTTTCCTTTTCAGAGAGTGTCATTGACTTCTTCCTTCAGAAAAATTGGCCTGTATGAAATCTCCACTTCACCTCCTCCTTTGAAAATTTTCTATTCATAATATCAATGTCAAATCTATCCAAGAAAACTTTCACAATGCTGATTCTGATTAGCATATTGCTGCTATTCCTGTAAGTAATCCGCTCATTAAGTGCTACTGTCTCATTAGTATGTGTCCTGCGAGAGCTCTCTCAGCCAAAACATGGGTCATGAGATTCATACTATTAATTTCCTCTGAAGGTAGATTCTAATAATACTTCTTGTGCTAACAATGGTTAAGGAAAAATTTTAAAGCTATTCACCTACCAAGGTCAAACCCATGTCCTCTATTTGGAAAAAGCAGGAAAAATATCAGTAAGAAGACTTGGATCCCTATTCCACATATCAATTACATTGAAATCACTACTTCATTTTGTTATTTGACTGGACATTATGTTTTGACTTTTATTGGTACATCAGCCAACTGAGGTAACACCGTGGAATTTCTTGAATATATTTGTCCCTGTCCATACCTTTATATATGTCACATATTCAACCCAAATCATATCTTATATATACTATGACATTTAAATTATATACGATAGATATCCTACCCTAGTAGGGATATGGAGTGGTTTGACTCTTGTCACCAAAATTGGAAGTGTCTAATCATCCAGTCCGTTTGGGTTTTTTCTCTCCACCATTGATTTGGTTTGTCATGGGGGAGTCCTCCCCTTATGAACGCCATTTTTGTTGACACACAGTAGCATATAAACATGAGGGAGCCCTGAGAGTGAAATGGGTATCTATCTCATGAGCTTATTATTGTGTATTCTCACCCTTTCGAGGTTTGCATATGTGCCAGATTTCATAGGCAAGTACCCAGATATGGAAGAGAACTCAAAGTTGTTATGTAGCTACTGAACTCAATTCCAATTCCAAAGGTGGTACAGAACTTGATGAATAATAGAACTCAAAGTTGTTATGATGCTGCTGAACTCAATTCCGTAGAAACAGAGATATCAACAAGTTAAAACTCAATTCAAGGACCATTTAAGAGTGAAATTGACAATTTCAACAATGCCATCATCATTCAGTATTTCAATGAGAATATATGAAATACACAAATATCTTTGGCATCTAGCTTTTAGTGTTTTACTGGAAATGCCTGAAGCATTATGGAAACAAAATAAAACCTTTTGGGAAAATCCATTCAATGCCTCCACTTGTTCAAAATTTCGACTGACACATCAATACAATACTTATATAATAAAATTTCACTGAGCTTTCACAACATTAAGACCATGTTATGCTCTGATTGTGAACAAGATCCAAAATTGACAAAGCTCAATTTAATGGGTATTGATTAGTCAAAATTACCATGTGGATCAACTACTCATGTCTAAATGATGGTATATTGGATTAGGTGTGGGTTGCACTTGCATTTGAAAGAGTGAACACAACGTGGATAAAGAACATTGACTACACTAGGAACCTCGACAATGGGGTTCTAATAACATGGCCAAAAATCCAAAATTGACAAAGTATAATTTAATGAGCATTGATTAGTCAAAAGTACAATGTGGATCAATGACTTGTGTCGAAATGATGGTATATTGGACTAGGCAAGGGTTGCAATGGCATTGGAAAGTGTGAACACAACGTGAATAAAGAGTCACTTGGAAAAGGAATACAAAGAATTGCAGTCTTGGTTGCACATATAGGGATGGTCAAACAAGCAATTAGAAGCATTTGGGACACCATAAAAATTGGCAACTCATTTTTTCTAAGAGACATCCAAAAGCGCATTTTTTTATAGGGAAAAGCTTAAAATCCTCCTTTTGGAAAATGCATCCTTCACATTAGGGAAAATTTTCCATCTACGTTTCCCACAGAGATATGTAGATAAATGTTTCTTCAATCATCCGAAAAAAGGAAAAAATAAAAAACACTTTTGGGAAAATGCATTTCCCTCTATGTTTCATCACATTTCCCAAAAGAGATATGTGGAAAAATGTTTCTTGGAGAATCCTAAAAGAAAAAGACACCTTGGGAACATGGAAAACATGGAGGTGCCCCCTCCCACCCTAATGGACACATCTCCATAGAACAGTGGTTTTTTCATTCATTTAGTGGCATTTCTGAGTCATCATTACTCATTTGTTTATGAATACAAAGTTTATCATATACTGCTATGTTGAATGGTAAGCATGTGTAAAAGCCCTATAACAAGAGGAGCTGCTTCGGATAGAATCAAAGCCAAGGCCTGACAATTGGGACTAAACTTTCATAGTTGCAATATAAGCATATGGACAACAACACAATGGAAATTCATTATAATACGGAAACCTACAAAACCATATTTTCTTGATGATCAGAGAGGCTTGGGTATTTCACTTGCACTAAACATAGCATATATTGTCATCAATCGGTAAGGTACATCTATAAGACCTCATTTACAGATACTTCCAAAAGTCTTCCTTGGAAATATTACTTTTATTTTAACAATCAAAGAACTTCTATAACAATTATTGTTGACTAGTGTAAGCATAGCTCTCAAAGAATGGAAAGGTGTTGTGGGCTATATCTAACATGCAAAAATCAAGAACTGAATAAGTAGGAAGTGATGTTAGCCCAAATCATGGTGTAAACTAACCAGTATTAAAATTTTCCACTTCATACTGTCACATTAATGTGTTTGTAGCAGAAAATTGGTACCGCTGAAGGTATAACTACGACAATGTAAAAGAAAATATCCACGGTGCAAAATTTTCAGTTTGAACCATATATATGAACTTAAAACACATTTTGGATAAGAAGTACATACTTGTTCAAATGCTGAGCAAAATTCTAGAAACTGCAATGCTGATCATTTGACAAAAATTCTATGCCTACAATCAACTGCATTGGCTTCCCTTGAAGAAAAATTATTTCATCCATCACTTTCTTGTCTTTGCATTTCTTCTTTTTCAAATTCATTTTTTCTTCAACAACCTCTAACTAAAAATACAGAAATAAACTGATCATTGATCCCCTTGATAACATCTTTCTTTCTAGGTTTATATATATTGTCTGATTTTATTTTCTTTGTTTGCTTCACATCGACCTTTAGAACATGTTCACTTTATGTTGGCATCAAATTTCCAGTGTTACAATTAATTTCAGACAGGGCAGTGAATGTGGCTGCAAGACTAGGGAATGGAAAATTGTGCCAAAATGAGATTTCAGCAGGAGGAAATTTAAAGGCACCGGATAGATAATAAATAAATTTATAGAAAAAACCAAAAAAAAAATCACAATTAGTGCTTTGTCAAATTGAGTGCGGTCTGTCATCGACATATAGATGTTTGGGAATACTGAATGGCCAGAGTAACAGAACCCATACACACCAACTGCAAAAGGAAGGTTGGTCTAATTCACCAGTGAACCACTGGGGTGGAAACCTACCCCATCTATGGCTCCCACCCAGAAAATTTTGACAATAACCAAAACATTTGCAAGCACTCCACCAGCTTCGCAAATCTTTCAGCCAAACAACAGGTAGCACTATCACTGCAGCTAAAATTACAAATGAATAGAGAGAACTCAGTTCAGTCCCAGCAATATCAAAATGAAAACCTGGAAAAAGCCTTGTCAAATTGTCCCCCTCCAGTATGATAAACTCTACGCAATATGCATATAATTCACAGTACAAAACAATAGAAATATAAAAATGACCAAGTCTCCCCAGTGCAACCTCTCCAATATCTAGATAAGTATAGATGCCTTCCTGGCTCTCAAAACAGTAGCATAAGAGAATACCTGTGTAGCAGCAAATGAAGGAAAACAATAACAACAATGCTAGACTTATCCAACCTGCTTCTAAAATAGTATATGGAGTAGAAAGAAGGCCAAAAACAACCAGTACATGCACTCCATTAACTATTTCTTGCACAAAGTTGCAGCCTTGTCCTCGATATTCTATAGCATGTCCGACCTCTCTGTCAACGACCCTTTTATCAAATCCATCTCTATTTTCCCCTTCTGTAGAAACTGGTATATATGCTGGCTTCTCTTCAAGTCCCTCCTTTTCCAGTAATGGTCTCCTGGAATCCCAGTAAGGTGCATCCTGTGTTAATAGACTAACTTTTTGAGAACATGGAAATTCAAAGATTGGTTGGCGTTGCATCCAACCAAACGATACCGATGGAGATGCAGCAATGCTGTATGTATCCATAGATTCTCTGTAACTCTGAGGCCATTCTGTGGACTCGAAGAATTGCTGAGAATAATTGTCATGGGTAAAAGAATCCTCCTTGTCCACAGTGAGCCACTCTTCATCGTCATCTTCATGAATTCACTCGTCCTCATTCTGCTATTCAATGCTTTTTTCACTCCCTCCATCACCACTATCATCAAACAAGTCAACAGTGGACTTGTCTGGCTCCATTGATGAAATGGGTATCCGGAGGAAATCTATGTGACTATTCAGCTGAAGAAATAGCAGAAATTGCAGTAATGCAGTTGCAAGAACAAGACCCACAACAAAAGCCCTAATCACTAAGGCAGTGGGAGATAACCCAAGTTTGGGCGGGAGAAATGTTATTTTAACTAACATCTAAAATTTAAATGAAAAATTAATACTGCCTCCCTCCATTTTTCCAAAATATCATTTTTAATATTATGCCTTCCAAATATCATTTTTAATAACATACCCATTGTTGTTTTGATGGATGTTGAGTGCAGTCAGTGATTCCTTGTAATATCAACTATTGTTTAAAAGAAAGTTTCAAAAATCAATTCAATTTCATTTTAATAAAATTATTTTAAAAACATTGATGATGAACCACAAAAATGAGTGGTTTGAAAAGCATCGAACTTATGTGACTTATCTATAAGAGTTTTTAAAGAAATTAACTAATTAATTATTAAAATAAAATTGAGATAAAATAGTAAATTTAGGAGAGGTTTTTGCAACCCATGGTTTTGCTCATGGTATTCCATCTTGCCAACAAGGGGAAATTAACCCGATCGTAGGTCCCAACTAGACCTGCTCTCGTTTGGAATGGCTAATCCCAATGGGTTTTAAGGATTGTTATAAGGGTTAGGGGAATAATGAGTTAGTGGTTAAGAGATTAATGATTAGGGGCTTAGGGGTTAGAGGTTTAGGGTTTATGGGTTAGGGGAATAATGAGTTAGTGGTTAAGGGGTTAGGGATTGGGTGCTTAGGGGTTAAGGGGTTATGGATTGGGAGCTTAGGGGTTAGGGGATTTAGGCACATTTAGGGGTTAGGGGAATAATGAGTTAGTGGTTAAGGGATTAGGGATTGGGGTTAGGGGAATAATGAGTTAGGGGTTAAGGGGTTTGGGGTTAGGGGATTTAGGTGCATTTAGGGGTTAGGGGAATAATGAGTTAGTATTTAAAGAGATTAGGGATTAGGGGCTTAGGGTTTAGGGGATTTAGGTGCAGTTAGGGGTTAGGTGAATAATGAGTTTGTGGTTAAGGGATTACGAATTAGGGGGGTAGGGGTTAGGCGATTTAGCAGTAAAGGATTTTAGGGTTAGGGGTGAGGGGTTAATGGGTTATGGGTTAAGCATTAATGGTTTAGGGGTTTAGGGGTTAAGGGTTTAGGTGTTAGTGGTTTAGGGGTTTAAGGGTTTAGAGGTTTAGGGTTTAGGGGGTTAAATGGGTTAGGGTTTTAGGGGTTTAGGGGGTTAAATGGGTTAGGGGTTGGGAATTAGGGTTAAGGGTTTAGAGGTTTAGGGTCTAGGGGGTTAAATGGGTTAGAGGTTTAAGGGTATAGGGGATTAAATGGGTTAGGGGTTTAGCGGGTTAGGGAATTTAGCAGTTAAGGATTTTAGGGATTAGGGGTTGTTAGGGGTTAATGGGGTTAGGTTTTAAGGGGTTAAATGGGTTAGGGTTTTAAGGGTTTAGGGGGTTAAATGGTTGGGAATTAGGGTTTAAGGGGTTAGGGGGTTAAATGGGTTAGGGGTTTAGAGGTTTAGGGGGTTAGGGGATTTAGCAGTTAAGGATTTTAGGGGTTAGGGGTTAAGGGGTTAAGGCGTTAGAGGTTAAGGGGTTGGAAATTTAGGGTTTAGGGGGTTAAATGGGTTAGGGGTTTAGAGGTTTAGGGGGATAGGGGATTTAGCAGTTAAGGATTTTATTGGTTAGGGGTTAATGGGGTTAGGGTAGGGGGTTAAATGGGTTAGGGTTTTAGGGGGTTAAATGTGTTAGGGGTCAGGAATTAGGGTTTAAGGGGTTAGGGGTTAAGGGTTTATAGGTTTAGGGGGTTAAATGGGTTAGGGGTTTTGGGGTTTAGAGGGTTAAATGGGTTAGGGTTTAAGAGTTTAGAGGTTAGGGGTTAAGGGTTTATGGGTTAAATGGGTTAGGGGTTTAGAGGTTTATGGTTTAGTGGGTTAAATGGGTTAGGGGTTTAGGGGTATAGGGGGTTAAATGGGTTAGGGGTTGGGAATTGGGTTTTAAGGGGTTAGGGGTTAAGGGGTTAGAGTTTTAGGATTTAGGGGGTTAAATGGATTAGGGATTTAGATGTTTAGAGGTTTAGGTTTTATGGGGTTAAATGGGTTAGGGGTTTAAATGGGTTAGGGGTTAGGGGTTAAGGGTTTAGAGGTTTAGGGATTAGGGGTTAAATGGGTTAGGGGTTTAAAGGTTTAGGGGGTTAAATGGGTTAGGGTTTGGGAATTAGTGTTTAAGGGGTTAAGGGTTAAGATGATAGTTTCGTTGGTCTCTGTTTGTGCACAATAGTTGCTTATTCTTTGATTCTCAATGTAACAATTTTGTAGGTACTGTTGCTTGTTGCCATGTCTTCTCTATTTATTAATTTCTAATATTTTTTAGCCATTGCTTTACATTTATTGATGAAAATGTATATTGCAATTATACCAAATGTATGTTCAATCTCTAGTTTCAAACTCAACCACAGTGTTTTCACACAATTTAATTCCGGAGAATGGCCATCTGATGAAGTCTTAATAACCACATTGCACCTCATGACTGCTACTATAAATCTCAAGTTCGAGTGTCCCATATTCATGAGAAATTTGGCTCTTATACTCTTGCTCCACCTAACTATGTCCTAGAAGTACCCTTTTTTATTGCAAAAACATCCTAATGTTGCTTACCTTGTCCCTTAACAGACCAAGGAAATAGATGGGACTGAGAGGAATGGAAAGCACTACAAATTTGGAGAGAGTACAAAAGACTAGGATGATTTAAAGGATAAGCTTGAAGAATGTAACAATACTAAAATAACTAAATGTTGTCCCAAACAAACAGTTGATAATATGAAACCTTCTTCTGTACCATTCAAGCAAGACTACATTCATGTGAGAGCAAGAAGAGGCCAAGCGAGTGATAGGAATAGCCTGGAAAAGAGGGTATGGTTCCCTCTTTTTAATGAAATATTTGATCTACATTTTTCCTATCGAAGATTAACCATTTTAACCTTGCCAACAAGGGGGAATTAACCTGATCGTAAGTCCCAACTAGACTTGATCTTTTTGGAATGGTTAATCGCGACGAGTTTTAAGGACTGTTATAAGGGTTAGGGGAATAATGAGTTATTGGTTAAGGGATTAGGGATTAGGGGCTTAGGGGTTCGGGGTTAGAGGAATAATGAGTTAGTGGTTAAGGGGTTAGGAATTGGGGGCTTAGGGGTTAGGGGATTTAGGCACATTTATGGGTTAGGGGAATAATGAGTTAGTGGTTAAGGGATTAGGGATTGGGGTTAGGGGAATAATGAGTTAGTGGTTAAGGGGTTAGGGGGACAAAGAGAGAGGGGTAGAGGAGTGAGAGAGTAGAGAAGGGTAATAGAGGGAGACATTGACACAAAGATGGAAGGGGGACAGAAAGAAGGAGAGAGGGAGGGATATAGTGAGAGGATTGGAGGGTAGAGAGAGAGAGAGAGAGAGAGAGAGATTGGGGAAGAGAAAGGGAGGTAGGAGAGAAAGGGAGAGAGAATAAGGACAAGAGATAGGACTTAAGAGAGAGGAACCAGTATCATAGAAGAAAGAATATGTGACCAAATTACTCTATAGTGAGATGGGAGATAGGGGCACCCTACCTACCTAACTAAATGTATAAACCAAATGTAGTGTAATCGTCTGTAATGGTGGTCGATTATATGAGGAGGCACTGGATTTTTAATGTGATATGCAAAAAACAAGTACCAAACCTAACCATTTCACATTCACCAATGTTCTCTTTGCATGTGCTAATTTGGTAAATTTAGAACATGGAAAAGGAGTCTTGTTTTGTGATCACCTCCCACGAGGATTCACCAGTTGTGAGAACACAACGCTTCTGGTTGCATCTTCTAAATCATCATCACTTCCATCAACACCTCATCCAATAATGCTAGTATAAAAAGTCTCAGGCTCTCGACAGCCAAAAGGAACATAATGCATGTGCCCTCAATCTCTTCTACATACTTGTAGCTCTCCTCCCAAACCAAAGCCACTAGTTTTGTGTGTTCACTTTGCCCTGAATCTTGTGCAAACATCTCGAGGTAAGGAACTGTTGCACCAAGGTATGGATCCACTATGTGTCATATCCACTAAAGGAGAACATGTTCCAAACAATAGGTAAATTCTCACAATTATCCCTCCGTGCAATGTTGAGAACTCCAAAATGCCACATGCTCATTAATGAAATCTATAAATTGAGAACTTTCGTACAAGACTTGAAGTCATACTGAACTTGGACCAAAAGGCTCAGGATCTGGGTAGCACAAAGGAACATCTGCAATATGATTTGTACTATTCTCATCTAGATCATTTTGCATGGATATCTCCTATAGTTGAAATGCATATTCCAGGTTCCACAGAACATCTCCCATTGAAGGCCTGTCGAAGCCCATCTCTTCCAAGAACTTTTCGGTAGTCTCCCTAAACATTTTCAAAGAACCAAAGTTGATGGTCCCAACAAGGTGAGGGTCAACGATTTTTTCAAGCTTCCCCTTTTTCTACCAATGCATTTACCACTCTTCTATATTGAATTGTTCTCTAGGAAAAAAAAGATTAAGAGTTTCCCTTACACACAAGAACTCCAGTAACACTACTCCAAAAGAATACACATCAGATTTATCTGTCAGTTGCTGCCTTCTGAAGTATTCAAGATCAAGGTACCCAAAGGCCAAAACTACCTTTGGATCCAGTCTTTGAAACTCCAAATTCCGCCACCTTTTCCCATGATCCTGTTGTCGTGGAGATCTTTGACATTAATTAGATAAACGTAGAGGATTCACGACAAGTGAATTAGATTGCATTGACCATATATTGGAGCTTCATTGGTATCTCACCAGTCAGACAATTTTCCAACAAGTCGAGGGAGTCTAAATTGGTGCAGTTGAAAATGAAAGGCAAGATTGTTCTGTCGAGGCAAAATCCCATGACGCTAAGCTTGAAAACCCTCTCATTATCGCAGGTCACGCCTTCGAGCTCTGAGATGGTGATGTTGCAGGTATTTTGATCCTGTCTCCAATCCACGATCACACCTTCGAGCTTTAAGATGGTGACATTGTAGGGGTTTTTATCTTGTCTCTGGTCCACTGCGTGAGCTTGGGTACATAAACGTGGTACCATGTTGAGATAAGGGAAATTATGAGTATTCAACGAATAAATATCGATAGAGAAATGGAATTATGGAGACATTGGCTATCATACATTTTGATTTCCTCTGTCAATTTACCAAAGTCGTCATTCCTCTAAAAGGACCCTTCTTCCCATTCATTCCTCCAAAACTAGGGTTCATTAGTGCTACCATATATGCTAATAAACCCCCTTCACCATCTCCCCCATCAGGAAATCTGAGTTGTTAAACAAAAATGTGAAGGTCAAGCTCTCCATCATTAAGGGTTATATGACATGTCTTGTAACTTTGCAAAGAATCTTCTTTCAATACATTTCTAGATGTTGGTATGATGCAGATATCCCATTTAATGTTGCTCGCTCACCTTATTACCAAGCTATGCGAGACTCTATTATAGCTATAGGAAAGGGATTTAAAGTCCCTACTATGCATGACTTGAGGGGAGCTCTTTTGCAAAAAGAGATTTACTACTTTGATTATTAATCAAATATAATCAAAGTAAGCGGGGGGATAACAGAGGTAAGTGGGGGGATATTAGAGGTGGGGGTTTGAGGGTTCAAAATTAGAGTCGTCAGGGTGGAGGAGGTCATGGTGGCCAGGGGAATCGTGGGTTTGAATGATTTGAGGTAAATGAGGGGCAGGTTATCTAATATTGCTGCCTAGAGAACTGTCATGCACTTATTAATAGCCTGATGGAAAGAGTGGACACAATTGAGAGATTATGTCGTGAGGAGCATGCAGAGCAAATGAAAACATTGGACCGAATGCACTATTTACAGTTCCAAGTCTGGGAGAGAATGGTAGTGGCTTGGTGAGGCCGAAGTCAACTCACTGAGAAAGTAGGAAAGCTGGAGACTTGGTTGGCGCACTTTGAAGGGCACAGTCAGTGTGACTTCAGTCCTCCACCATATTTAGGAACAACCTCGGACAACCCTGCATCCATCACATTGAAATACTAGTATGCTATTTGGTGTTATTTATGTTTTATATGTGTTTTGGTGCCTCTGGCCCAACTGTTTATAGACAATTTCCCTAGTCCCTCTTTTGTATTTTTTGGCATCTGGTGCAAAATTTTGTCAACAAACCTAGTCGAGGTTAGACTAGACCACCTGTTTTGTAACTGGCTATATGTACTCCTTTTTTCCTACATGAATATAAAATTGACTTATAAAAAAACAAAGGTTCACACACCATTAAAAAATTAACTAAGTTTCATACTTAAATTAATAAATTTTCATACCTATTTACTAAATAGGTCTATAAATATATATTTTAGGTTTATCTATTTAGTATTTATCAAATGTAAATATGATGATTTAATACTATATTTAAATGAAATCACATGTTTAACATAAGAAATGTTATATTTATCTATTTATTAAATGTAAATATGAATATTGTCATAGTCTAGAATGGACGCTGCAGATTCCTGAGACTGACATTAAAAATTGGTGGAAGTCTCGTGACAAAGCCACAATATTTTTTGATGGAGCTTATAATGGAAACCCGGGTACCTCTGGAGTTGGGGGTGTCATCTATCCCTGGATTGGGCAAAGCATAATCAGTTTCAGTTAGGGCCTTGGGCAAAGCTCTAATAATCAAGCAGAAATATTAGGACTGGTCAAAGCCTACCAGATCGCGCAAGAGAATAGAGAAGAAGACATACAAGTTTTCGGAGACTCGAAAATCATGATCAAGATCATGAACACAGGAGATCAATCCAATAAAACAACTCTCAATAAGACTCTGCAAAGACTTAGAAGAGTGTTACAAAAATACACTTCCAACTCCTTCCATGTCCTCCAAAATTTAAACACGGAAGCGGATGAAAAAGCAAATGCAGGTTACCTCTTAGCCCAAGGAGATCTCTCAAAAAACGACGATGTCCCAATTTGGTTTCCGACCCCTTAAGAATCAGCTATGTAAGAGCGAATGAACTATGTAAGAGCAGTTCTCGACTCAAAGGAAATTTTGGGGAAAAAAATATGTATCAAGGGTTGATTAGGCTGCGACCCGACCTAATTCCATAAATAAAAAATATTCCCGTTATTGTTAAAAAAAAATGTAAATATGAATATTTAACCTTAGATTTAAAAAATCTCACACTTTTAACATAAATCAATCAAGTTTAAAAATTAAACTTTATGGTCAAATATTAAATATAAATATAAATATTAATTTGGTTATCTAATTAATATTATAACCTTTAATAAAATTATAATGAAGGCATGAGTGTAAAGATTATGTTAATTGTAGATGAATTTATCTGCATTGTTAAACTTTAGAGACAAAAGGGTATTCATAATTTTAGCACTGTAAATTCATAGACCCCTTTGTATCTAAATTTTAACACTGCAAATGGATTCAGAGGCACCTATAGTGAAATGTAACACTTCGGTACCAAAATTGCAATTTTCCATATATGAAGTGACACAATTAAAAATTACTGACATAAATGACTAATTCATATACTTGTTGTACTTGTTATTTGGCCATACTTTTATCTTGGACTATAATAGTCAATTACATTAATCATTATTAATTTTGTCACTTATTATCTAGTCATATATTTTAGTCGATTTTACTTTAGTCACTTATTATCTAGTCATATATTTTATCCCTAGACTAAATTAGTCTTTGAAGTTAGTCGCTTTTAGTTTAGTCTCTTGTTATCTAGTTGTATATTTTATTCCAATACTAAATAAGTCATTTAAGTTAGTCATTTTTAGTTCGATCACATAGAATTGCTCAAATTTAGTAGTAATTCACTTGAAATAATTGCGGTGACTAACATTTTTAGTCACCTAGTCATTAATTTCATCATTTTTACTAGTGGTAGTGATGTAATTAGTGAAATAAAGTCTAGGTTTTTAGGGGAGGACATAAGATGATGGAAAGTATATCTTATGAATATATATGAGGGGAGATAGTGCAAATAAAAAACCTTAGTCAAGCCATGAGTAAGTATGTGAAGTTAATGTTGTGAAACTTTTGCATGGAAAACATCACACCATTTTTAGTACCATTGTGTTTGAAAAATGGTATATAATGTAAAGATGATATAATTTTCATAGAATGTTGTAGGTGCATTGATGAAGAAAATAAGCATAGATCATTTTAGAGGTTGGTGTCAATCTACGGGCCTCATGATCCCTAACAATTAGTTCACATTTTGATACATTCCCCCTTATTCTCTTCTCACGTATAAGACAAACGGGAGAATGATAATGCATGTTTGTCATACACCTTGCAACTAGTGGTTTCCAGCCTAAAATATTGCAAGTCATCTCATACATGAATGATGATTTGGATAGAAGCAAATATCTATGGAAATGATCTTATACATGAAGATATTTTCGTAAGAGCTAAAAGGATGGTAGTCATATCATGTATAGAGTAATTTTCTTAGTAAAAAAAAAATACTATTGGTGGCTTCTAATATGTACATGTAAAACTAGAAAGCATAAATGATTTATATTTTTGTTATGCCCATATATTGAGTGATTAAGTTGGAGGTACATTTCAAAGAGATTATTGAATGTAAAATTGTGGTGTTCAAATTTTGAGAATTACACACAAAGAACTTAAAATGTGTTGTAACGATTTTTAGTTTATAGATAATATATTAAAAAGGTGTTGTAATAATTTTTAGTTGATGGATAATACATTAAGTTTATTTAATGTGAGATGTTTTTTTAAAAGGGTTTTACTAAGAAATTTATTGTGTGATGCTTATATGTTTAAGTGTTATATGTGTTATGTATTTTAAGTTATTGTTTATTTAAATTTTGTGTACATTCTTATCTCGTTGATTAGAGTAAGAAGCATGTGTTTGTCATGATACTTGCAAAAATTTAACATAAGTAGAGAGAACAACAATCTTTTAATCATTTTAGATAAACCTAATTAACAATAAACATGTCGAATTATTTTAAAAAATGCAAAATTATTAATAAAACCCAACCAAGTGAAATACTATGATTATATGTATCGAAACAACTATATTGCAACAACGTTTTGATACTCCAACAAAATTCTATTGAAGCATGTTTTAAAAAAATTGCTTTAAGTTGAAACACGTAATTGCAGATTTGCATCTTCCTCTAGCCCAACTATAGCGAGACATGTTGCTACTCAAGTAACACTATCCGTTAATATAGGAATGCCATTTTAAATCTAAAACAAATAGATACCACAACCAAGTCAAGTTATTCTATAAAACAGCCAAAACCACTCGACATGCCACCAAAACTTTTGCTGGTTTGGATTCAAACAATACATTTTGAGACGGAAAAAATAAAAGAAGCATGTTTTGCAACTTCTGATACTTATCACAACAAATGTCTGAGATCTGTGATGTTGAAACAGAATAGAGAAAACTCTTGTTTGCAATATGGAGAAATAGGGATCTGGGAATCAAATTTTACTAGATTCCATTGTTTATCCATAAACATTCAATACAGAGTTGTATTCATGCATGCAATATATATGATTTTACAAACTGATTACAGAGTGTCATGAGCTTAGTGTGGTGAGGGTATGGTTTTTAATAGAATTTCTCTTATGTCAATGCTTGTGTATCTTTAGAGTTGATTAGGGCTTGTATTTGGCCTCATCAACTTTAGTTAGTATTGGGATAGAGCTTCCACGCAAATTACTAGGGACGATGAAGGCAGTTCTGACTGTTGACACTACATTTTTGCGCAATTTTGATGGTGAAGATTTTTGTATTACAAAGCAAAGAAAAGTATAAGGTAGGTTATAGAAACACTGACATGC
The DNA here is from genome assembly GCA_034641835.2 of Pinus albicaulis. Lineage (NCBI taxonomy): Eukaryota > Viridiplantae > Streptophyta > Pinopsida > Pinales > Pinaceae > Pinus > Pinus albicaulis. The sequence goes on along the minus strand of CM076569.1, from coordinate 783,752,410 downwards.
AACCCTCAAAGACAACGGAAAGGAGGAATCTAAGATGCCCTCTTCAAGGAGGTTATTTTGAATGTTTCAAGTCTACCTTTGGTTCCTGGCAGCAACAGAATATGATTAGTATTGTTCCCCTTCCATTAGAATAAGAGCTAAAGTGATTTTCAAATTTTTATGATTTGTATGAATATTTTCAAATTTTTGTCTTCAATCCTGGGTGTTTTTATAATTTTTTGGTTTGGTGATTTTGATATTATTATGGTTACTAATTTCTCTGAAATATACATAATAAGAATTTGATTAACAAGTAATGCGATAAATCTGTAAAAAACATCATTACAAAATAGATATCTCAGAAGTCTGAAATCCTAAATCTGATTAACAATCAACCAATTTGATGTTGTAATAGAAAATTGTATGGCTCTGACTAATGCTATAAAGATGGTTCACCTACACCATTTTCTGTAGCCACTATACAACTTAAAAGGACATCAAATTCATGGATATAAGAAGTAGAACAATGAATTTTCAGTTCCTTGAATTCAGATTAAATCATCCCATTATCCGTTCATCGTTATAGATGTGTCTCTCCATTCATTGAAAAAAATAGACTAAGATAATTTTCTAGCAGTTGGGTTGGGTAAGAACATTTCATCTTAACAGAACTGCTCAGGTAAGAAATCAGATTTGATCAGAAATGGGCTGAGAAGTGGGAAGATTTGATTGGATGGGATTAAACACTTGACAAGTATATTTGACAGTATGAACAGACATTGGAGAATGGACACACATGTGAAATTCCAAACCTTCCTTGGACAAAAATAGATAACGCATCACACTGCATGATCAGTTACAAGCTACAGCAAGTGTAGTGCTCGTGTCTGTCTGTGTGAGCCAACAGCAGGACATTTGGCCACGTTGCGTGCTGGTTAAAAGCTAAATGGAATGACAAAGCAAGAAAGGCATCGCCACGGATTGATTCACTAATCATTTATTGCTATAAAAAGATGTTCGATGCTAACCAAAACAGTCTGCCAATCGAGTGGAGGAGGAGGAAGAAGTGAGATAGATAGATAAGATCGATCGAACGAAGATGAAGATGATGCTGCTTATTGTTGCGGGTCTGTTAGTAGTGGCAGCTTGTACTTGTCATGTAACGGCAACTAGAAATTTGAAAAATAACACTGAGCTGCCATATAAACCCCAGGGTTTAGGAGCAGGAGCTGGACTAGGCTTGGGCGTGGGCGCTGGAGGCGGTGGAGGTGGAGGTGGAGGTGGGGGTGGGAGTGGTGGCGGAAAAACTGGAGCTGGGGGAGGCTCAGGTGCAGGCTTTGGCGCTGGCGCTGGAGGTGGTTCCAGAAAGCGTGGAGGGTTTGGTGGTGGTGGAGGTGGAGGCGGAGGGTTTGGCGATGGTATTGGTGGGGCAGCTGGTGGAGGAGGCGGTGGTGGAGGCGGCGGAGGAGGAGCTGATGGTGGAGGCGGCGGGGGCGGCGGTGGGGGTGGTGGAGGAAATGGCGGCGGTCTGTGAAATTCAGTTTGAGTGGGGTGGAACCAGATCTGGCATGACACAAAAGAAATAAGAAATAAAATAATGGTGAGTAGCACATTTAAGTGACAGAAATAAAGAGAAGCATTGTCATATCGATTCAAATCCATTAGATAAAACCATCTGTTCTTAGAAGAAAGTTGGCTGCTATATCATATATCTAAATGAAAATTAAATATGTTCTCTCTACGTTGCTATTCTCCTGCAGTGTAAAACTTTTATCATAAATCTAAATGATACATTGTATCTGTTCTGAGAAGAAAGTATGAGTCAGGTATATAATATATCTAAATGAATATTGTACATATTCTATCTTTGTTTATTCCATGCTATTCTCACGTAGTGTAACCTAGCGATTGTGCATGTAGGTTTATGGTCAAGTAAAATTTGAACCTTAAATTTGCAGATTGTGATTAGAAGTCTTAAATGTAAACCTAGATTTGCAAAAATTCTAAATAAAATCCTATGGTAGGACCTTAAATTTGCAGATTGTGATTAAAAGTCTTAAATGGAACCCTAGATTTGCAAAAATTCTAAATAAAATCCTATGATAGAACCTTAAATTCGTAATTTGCAGATTGTAATTATAAGTTTTAAATGGAACCCTAGATTTGCAAAAATTCTAAATAAAATCCTATAATAGAACCTCAAATTCGTGAATTCATATGTAGTGTATTTTTCCATGAACATTCATAACACTCAATTTTACAGGCATCGCCCATTGCAAACTTCATAAAAGTTTAGTCATCAGAATTGATTTACATAAATTTTTATATAAAAATCTATCCGTATAGATAATTATGAAATGTATTATTTTAAAATTATATGTATATCTTGAACTTGCATACCAGTCAACTTGGATTTGCTTAACTTAAAAGTATATTCATAATTATGGACTTGCCTAAATATGAACTTTTGATGACACTCCTTTTTACCATAAAACCATGATAAAGATAAATGTGAAGTGTATTTTTGATGAACTATGATAAAACTTTGTATTTTCGAAGGAGTTTTGTTTTAAATTTAACAAAAATAAATTACCACATAAGAAGTGTATTTCTAATGAACACTGATAATAATTTGTATTTATTAGTATTTTTGAAAATGGAGATTTAAATTTTGTTTAATATATTTATTTATTTTTATGATGGTGAGTTTGATATTCCAATTATTATTGACATTCGTATTTTTGAAAATGGAAATTGTAATTTTGTAGTTTTCTATTCCAATTATTATTGAAATTTGTATTTTTGAAAATGAAAATTTTAATTTTGTTTAATATTTATGATGGTGAGTTTGCTATTCCAATTATTATTGAACCGTTCTCACATGGGATACGTTCTCACATGGGATACACGACGATAACGGTTGCGATTTGAATTAACATTATCACATAGTGACTTAAGAGTTGGGGGATATGTTTTCATATGGGATATACGACGATAACTGTTGCTGTTTGAATTAACATTATCACATAGTGACTTAATAGTTGGGGTTTGAATTAACGTTATCACATGGTGCCTTAAGAATGATACACCCCCACTTTGACTCCACCCCGATCCTGATCCCGACTCCCTCTCCGACTCCACCCCAAGCCCGACACCAAGTGTGACGGAAATTTAAATTTGTATATGGTTTTAACTCACATTTTAAATTTTTAATGCATTTCTTGAGGATTTTTTTTCAAGTTTCTTTTCCATTGCAATATAAAATATTTACATTAGATAATATGTAATTATTCTCTTTGGATTTTCATCTTGGAAATTAGAGCAAAGACAATAAAGCAAAGATTCAAGAACTAAAAAAAAATTAATGTCTAATATTAAAATATATCAAAAATAATATTATTGAAATGAGAGACAAGTAGTGAGAGACAATTTAAGCTTTATTGAAATGAAAAGTATAAAGTAAGAGGAAAGTTAAACAAAATAGAGAGTTAAAGATAAACATGACTATAGCTTTGAGGGCCAACTAGAGTAGTAAGAACAAATATGAGACTGCAAGGAACCAGAGCATTAGGATGGCAATCAACTATCAAGGTTGATAGGTTATTCCTCAACCTTGCATGGTGGAAAAATTAGAGATCTAGGTGGAGAACCATCTCCAACTTCGCTAGCTAGACTTCTTTGTCAAGCATGAGGGCTTTGAATTCATCTAACTTGTGTATAAGATTGAAATGGGGCTATCTCCTATGAACCAAAATTTTTCCTAGTGACAACTTGACATACCAATATAAATCAATAGTACATAGATAATGATTTTGACAACCTCGTGAATTACTTGTATTAGGAATCCAAGGAGAAATTATAGCCATGACATTTGAATCGAGAGTGACTTTCCCTTCATGATGGATTTCTTCGTCCTTAAGATGAATTTCCTCTTATATGTCTGTAGGTGAGTTATGATCAAAGCTACGAGCTAATGGTTTTAGGCACACTCTAGATCCCCATGAAGTGCCACTACTGCCATTTCCACGACGACCATGAGATATCTAACATGTCATGGCTTCCAAAGGTTGTAGGACATCATATGAACCAAGGTTGAGATGAGAGGGGAGCTAGGCAGCCATGAAAGAGACATGCCATAACAAATTTCCAAATAGGCTCCATAGGCATGTAATTGGGGACCATACCTTCTCCCTATGAAAATTCAACAATGGAAATGGGAAACTCAATGATAAGAATGGGAGGCAAACCACCCAAGCAGCTAGGTGAGAGTCTAAGTGCATCGTGGATGAAGACACAAGTAGAAGGAAGTGGCATAGGAAGGGGTTTTTGTTTCCCTTAAAAAATTTTCTGAGAAGAATGAGAAATCAAATTTAAGCAGGGAAAATTTTAAGAACCCCCCTAAATTTATATGTATAATAAATGGGTGAATCCCCATGATACATAGGAAAAATGGAAGGTGATTTTATTAATAATATAATATATATATATATAATTTTTTTGGCAAATCTCTCACGATATTATATTATCTTATAAAATCATGGCGAATCACCAGTACAAATGGTGAATCACTAGTACAAAATGGTGAATCAATGTCTAGTGGAGTTCAGGGTGTTGGTTCCAATGAAGATATGGTAGTTGAACTAGGAGTTGAAGGAAGCGAACCACCAAGACCAATCATGGCACATGGTGACTTGTGAGGGAAGTAGTTCTCGTGCAGTTTGGAAAACGCATTCTAGTTCTGCTAAGCGTAGTGTTGTTGCTCATGCTACTACTAGCACTGTTATTGAGTTTGGAGAGGAGTTTGAGGAAGCATGGAAGGTAGCAGTGGTGGAGAATTACAAAGAGAACCCCATGATGGTCTCCATTTTGCCCTTTGGTATTTGGGCCTGCAAGATATTCTGTCCATTGAACCAATAATTAACCGTTCAACCAACAATAAAATTGACTGAGTTGATTAGGTACGAGTCAACTCAGACTAATATTCAAAATTATGCGTTGCACTATCCCATATTTATCACACTAATGCTACACAAAATTGTGCATTTTCACCCAACTCTCATGCATGCACACAAAATTTTCATCAACATCTATAACCCTAACCAAGTAAGAATTGATCAACAATTTGCACCAAAGTTTGTTATAGTGTTGAAATTTCATAAGAAATTTAGATCCATGGTACCTTTAATAAATTTTGAGATAACCTCCACAAATTCGACCACAATAGAGAAAAATTATTCCTAGGAACGATCATAAGTAGTTGACATATAGGTGGAGTTTTGAGCCTTGACACATTGATAATGCAATGGCTTAGGTCAAAACTCACACATTGAAAAGTCATCAATGAGAGAAGACAAGATCATTATGAATTACACATACTCCAAACTTCCTACCAAATTCTACTTAGTTGTCTGCAACTCAGCTATGCATAATCTTATAGTAAATACAAATTCCACAAAGCCTTCTTCACATAGCTAATAAATGGCCATTGGAAGAGCGCCCCTTAAATGATAGTAATAGTAGCAATCAATAGATTATTTCATATTGAACTTCATATCCATAACACTCCTATGTATTGTATGATGTATTCAAACTGCATTATCAAATATAGATAAAATCATACTTTTGATTGATACATGTAAATCATAATTGTGTACAATGTTGAATGCAATGTCAGTCAAGGAGTAAAGTCGGTTTGATGTGTAATGAGCTATAAAATAATGAAGAAACTTAGTAACGCATCACAACTTTCACGTTTGAAAAAATTATGAAGCTTTCATGAAAATCCATTGTTGTTATAGTTCCTTCTCTCGAACATGTTCCACATAATCATGGAAAACAAAGTAATATTAAAATGAATTTATAATACTTTGAAGTAATTAATGCTTATGGTGTCTTTTAATACTGAGTTATTACTCTACCCCAGTTGTAATTTATGCATTTAGATTGTATTCAATCCTTAGAAAGCAATTGAAGAGAAGATAGTTAGAAACTATGGCTCAATATATTATAAGCATTCATGCCTTGACCGATGATATAGAATGCATATAAAACAAATGAGATCTGGGTAAAGCACGAATGTGGCAATCCCATTGTACACAATAAATGGCATTGAATTTGACATAAGATATTGTCTTTTACTAGTGTTTTATGATAGATTAGTGCAACTTAAAATCTATAAGATGTTATAAATTTAATGTATCTAAATTTTACCTGAAGAGATAGTTAGAAATACATAGATTTTAAAAACAATAATTCTGTAAATAAATCCGAATGCTAAATTAACACACAAGTATGCCTCAAATAAAAGCATCTATAAAAACTTTTTCCTAAAATAAATTTGTCAGTTTGAAATTTTTAATATTTATCCATGATATTTAGATTGTAGGAGTATATATAGTTTATATACTAGATTTCTTAAATTAAATATTAGCTTACCATATGAATTACAGTGCATATATAGAAACATAGATGGCTTCCAACAAAAATCACCCAAAAAGGCAGCAAAATTCAGAGGAGATGCTTATTTCGCTTCTTCGGTGCTAGTCTTTGATGACCACCATCATCATCACTTCCAAATTCATCCTCCTGCACCTCAAGAGTTGCAGGTACCACTCTGCTCGTACAAATAAATCAATGAAGTGAAAATTACAATTAAAACATTCTATATTTTTACAAAGAGTTACAACGCACATTCACAAGAATGACACCAAGCCTTCTCCACTAAGCATTTCCATGCTAGTGAAAAATGTCTACATAGGGCATAAAACACTATTATCAGAATTCAATCCTATATAAAGAGGATAAACACTAAAACCAACTAAAAATTTCCATTTATTGGAACTACCCATCATCAAAAGTAAGTAAAACCAATCTACAAATTTATGATTAACTTACAAGCATGATATGTCACAGAGGAAAAATTTCTTAATAGAAGGTGCCTTGCCACTCAAAGGATCACAAAAACTGAAGTAGAATATGAGACTAAATAATTATTTATATATTTTGTCATTGACAAAGATTTTATTTAACTTCCACATTATTGTCTAATAGAGTCTATTATTTAACAACACAGTCATATTAATATGTAAATATTACATTTTAGAATACTATTCTACTAACATCTAATTCCATTTAATATTATTATGATACTGTCGAGTCTCAGAGCCAACAAAAAATTCCAACCCACCTTCTTGTCTAACTTTTAGGGGATGCCATCTTTCACAGGAAAAACAGATTCTTCACAAAAAATACTGAAATATCACTAGAACATCACTAAAAATCCTTGACACTTGTGTGCATAATAAATAATGTTAAAAGAAATAATATTTACAAGAAAAATCAATTCAGAGCCCGTGCATTCCAATCTAATCTTAAAACAATTGCCACAATTTAAAAATATGTGCAGGTTCAATGCCAGTTATAAAACGTGTTTGACTACAATATTGTTTCCAAATCAAAGTTCCCATCAGAGAACCTCTCTCTATATTCCTCTAGTTCCCACAACTTCCTCCACTCTAGATATCATTCACGTATCAATGTGTCAAACTGTGATTTTATTGGCACAAAATTGGGGTTGTTTTGTAACCAGTCAGTAATAATTGCTACTAAAGCAGTACAAGCACACTCCCCTACAGCACGTTCACTTCGTTGGTCAATTGAAGAAAAAAATACTTCAGTTGATAGCTTCATTTGCCCAACTCTGCTAACCAGTAATTTATGTTCCCAACTACTAATGGTAAAGTTGTCATCTCCAAAGTCTACCCAGACATGTTCAGAGCTACACTGGAATCAATCTCATTGACCTGCAACAGATAAACATATATTGATATTAATATCTACCAGATATTGCAAGAGATAGTTAAACACAAATGAAGCAACAAACAACAGGGTTCTATCAGTATCTAAATTGATGTTGAATTAAATTCAATACCTGAACATAATCCATATCTAGAAGCATCGAACTGTAACCAAAAGTATTCAATCCAAACAAAAAATCTCAAACACTCATGAGTCGTGCCAAACTAAGTAACACACATCCAAACTTGTTTGTAGCACCAAATGAAGCACTCAAAGATGCCAAAAACAATACAAGCACCCATCAGTATTACATTTGTACTTTTCATTATGGTATGAATAATATGACATAGTTATAAGGGAAGAAAAAATCTAGAGACGAGTTGTATATCACAAGGTAAGGCCACATGGTGAAGCCTGATTAAAATGAACCCAAGTCACCAATCATCTCCATTGGATAAAAAATAAACATAAACTCATAAAAAAAAACAAAATGTTTAACCTGTTTTTACTTAAAAATGCGAAGATCCCAAATTGTAATCACAAGCATTCAGGCCAAACACATTACCATACACAATACACAATCGTTTATTGTAGCACCAAAATAATGCAATCAAATATGCCAAAAATAGTACAATCATGCATCAGTATTGCACCAGAACCTTTCCTATATTAAATTTTTGTATTGGGCAGAGTGCTATGGTCAGGAGTAGAAAAAAATATAAGAGACATGAATATGTACCATTGATTGGGGGGGTAGTTGTGTAGGAAATCTTGATTGTCTACGATTAAAATCAATATTATCTACACCCTCTTCTCTTCATACCTTATTCAACAATGGTATATGGAGGAGCTAGTTTAAACCAAGAAGGAAAGAAACCAAAATTGTCTAAGTAAATTAATTCAAGAGAAGGAATAAATAAAAATGAAACTTATGAAACATGAGAAAAGTATATTAATGTGCATAATTTATGAGCAAAGTGGAGAAAGAAAATGGATTTTTCTAATACAAGAGTGACATGTACTAAGAAAAGTATATTAATGTGCATAATTTATGAGAAAAGTGGAGAAATAAAATGGATTTTTCTAATACAAGAGTGACATGTACCTACTAATGTGTTATAAGATAAACTACCTTTTTCAAAATTTTAACATTAGATTTGAAGGAAAGTAATAATTATTCCACTAAAACTCAGTCACATGTTTCACCATATGAGAAAGATGTCACACCCTCTAGTCAAAGCTATCAACCATGAATGTCCTTCAACCATTTAATGAATTTCTACTTAAATGTGACATTGTTGAGGAATATGTCACAAATATCCTATAACCATCTTAAACATGAAGGGCGTAAAAATGTTCCGAAAGCATGAATCTCCTTCAACCATTTAATTCACTGTTAGTGCAATGTCACGTATTCCTCATGAATATTTCCAAATCTGCTACAACTACTTAATGCATTGTTCGTGCAATATCACATTACTCACGATTATGTCACAATCTACATTATAATGAACTTGCAAAAATTGCCAACGAGTAAGATTACTAGTTACATCATATAATGAATGTGAAAAAATTACTAACGACCAAATTCATGATTGAAAATATTTAATTCCATTCATTGATTTTATTTTGGTGATCTTGCAGAAATCATGTGAACGATAGCAAGGGATACAAAATTAATTCCATTCCATTGATTTTATTTTGGAGATCCTGTAGAAATCATGTGAAAAATAGCAAGGGATAGTCGGCTACTTATAACTCTTATCTCCAAGAATTATTAATTCCTTCTCTTGTTTAGAAGAAGAAGATATGATATTTAAGAGTTAGTAAAATGGGCCAAATAAGAAAGGGAACCCACTAAGGGTGCATTAATGTAGGTGGAAGGTTCAAATTGATCATAGATGTTTTTGACATTAGTAAACCTATCCATGTTGTCTCGGTCTCCCACCACAGCTCCCACCAAGATGTTGGGATTGGGTGCACTTTTTTACAGAGATTGGAAGCTTACTTTAAGGAATGGGTTGAGGATAATCGGCCTTCGAGGGCAGAGAAGAGGCTCTATGATGAATAAGTTTTGGATAGAGGGAACCATATCCAATCATGTATGACATCCTCATAGGATTATCTCCCGGTATGTAATCAACCTTCATCAACACAAAATTGATTTACTTCCTGCAAACATTAGTAACTTTTTGAAATAATAGGAAAATTAAGCATTGGGCTATTATGAATCTATACCTTGTGTTTTGCAAGTGCTCTTAGCCTTTGAGGAGTGACTGTCAGATAGGGACAGTCACTCCTTTGTATTCATTTTAAATGGAACATTTTAAAAGGTACAGAGTTTGCATTGTATCCTCCTAATTTTTTCAATATAATTCAAAATACAAGTGTATTTTTTAAAATGTGCTATTTAAAATGAATATCTTGGCTGTTATTACATCCCTACCCCATGGTTCTACATTTTCTCGAATTGAAGGTCGATGCATTGGCCTTTCTCATAGATACCCATAAGACCAGCAAGCTTTGAGAAATATATAATTCTTATCAGTTCTGTCCAGGAACCAGAGAGACAGGATAGTCCAGTTTGAAGTCCATACACCAATCTTAAACATTGTTCCATCCAAGAACCATAGATACATGGTAGACGCGAAGGTTGTCCATTGTTGTCATTATAGAAAGGACCCATTGGCATGGATCGTATCCCATTAGCGCAGGAATAAAAAGAAGACGATTTTCCTACATTTTCATTAGACAAAACCTGCAAATTCTAGGCTGTATAGACAGTCTCAAGGTTGACTAACGATTAATTATAAAAGCAGGTCCTAAGAACACCTTGGAAGTCTAGCCTTTGCAACCCCCATAAGGCTCCTATATTGATATTTTGTAGAACAAAACCAACCCTAATTCTGCACAAGATGTATTCATCGCAGATGAATTTGAGACAAGTGTCTGCCCTCTTTTCAGTGATTTCCCAGGCAAGAGTGTGTGCATGGGATAGTCCCATCTTTTCCACACGAGATTTGAACCCTTGTACACAAGCAAAGAATTCACGGAATTATAATTCTAAAAATTGGTGTCCTTTGCTATTAAAATTCCTTTAGACTTATCAGTATTGATACTCCAAACCACGGTTCTATTCGAGTCTTTTAGGACCAGGTTCCCATGACTCCCCAGCTTAAGAATTATGCCCTCTACCACCGTCCTTTTTCTATTTGTTGTTTCACGAGGAGAGGTGAGATTCAATCCCATTACAAAAGACAATGAATCTACCAGAAGAATTTATAGCCATGAATCTGAACCTGAATCTATGATATCCACATTTCCATTGAGATTGTAAATATTTTCCTAGTGCTTAAGGCCCTTGCTTTCCCCCCCTTGCCATGGCAGATGTCATCAGAGCCATTCTTATGGTTTAAAGAATAAAGCATACTAATAATGACCATATTCCCAATTCTAGACCTTTCTCATAGCCATTGGACTTAAGCACAAGAAAAAATTATTTAGTGCACAAAGCCATTACATTGATTTGATCCAGTGGTACAAATACAAGTAAGTGATTTCTAGTTTGTTATGGTAGTATTTCAATTCATGACAAAAGCAAAATTTTACAAAGTAAGTTGGAATCTAATTGAAGATAGAGGGAATTGTTGATGTTTTGATTCCCCCAATACCCAGAACTCTCCAATCCTTGATGGATGAAAATATTGAGCCTTTTCGTCACTTGCTTCTGCTTCTATTGTCATTGTTAATTCTTCCAAAGAGGCCGAAGATTTTTTAGTAGCTTCCCATGATTGAAAAGTTTGCAGAGGATTTTTTTCTTTTGTCCATGGAAATCTACACAGATAAAACCTCATACTCTTGGTGCAGGTGTTAATTCTTCCAAAGAGGCTGGAGATTTTTTAGTAGCTTCCCAAGATTGAAAAGTTTGCAGAGTATTTTGTTGTTTTTTCCGTGGAAATCTACATAGAGAAAACCTCATACTCTTGGTGCAGGTGTTAATTCTTCCAAAGAGGCTATACATTTTTCAGTAGCTTCCCAAGATTGAAAATTTTGTAGAGGATTTTGTTGTTTTGTCCATGGAAATTGACACGGAGAAAACCTCATACTCTTGGTGCAGGGGGTTGCATTGTATCCTCCTAATTTTTTCAATACAATTCAAAATACAAGTGTATTTTTTAAAATGTGCCATTTAAAATGAATACCATGGTTGTTATAACATCAGTGCCATTTACAATGAATACCATGTTCACCACAAAGACATATACCAACCTTTTTATGCTTTGGACTAATGTCGAATACTTGCTTCAGTCCATCATCTGTAATTTTTAGGCACTCCACTAAAGTCAATTTTCGTAACTAACCTTGAGACCTTTCAGCAAGTTTTAAGAAGGAGTCATCAACTAGCCTTTCACGTAGAGGATACTCCACATGTATATTTTTCCATAGACGAGGATCATCTTTCATTGCATCATGTAGAGACTCGTAAACTTTTTCAATGGACAGAAGATCTTGCAGGCCCAAATACCAAAGGGAAAAATGGAGCCCTTCATGGGATAGTGAAACAAGTTCTTGTTTTGGACTAGCCTGAAATTTATTTAATAGAACTCTCCCAATTTCAAAGTGGCATTCCATCATAACAAAAACTTCTAAGAAACATGATGAATATTTTTTTCACAACATTAAATGGCAAAGTAATTGAACCATATTTTACTCCACCATTTCCTTCAAATTCATTGACATCTATTTGTTTATATTGTACCGAGTCCCCAAAAACCATCAACACCCAAATTCTGTGTTCAGTAGTTACATTTTGCAAAGTGACGTGTAAAGTAATTTGAATAGGCATGCCTATTACAAAATTAAGAGGACACTCATAACTATTTTAAGGAACAAACAAAAATGCTCTAATTTCTTTAAGTTATTCACTGAGAGGTATGTGTTCAATGAAAAAATGTTTAGGTAATTCCTGAAAAAAGTTTCAAGGGACATCATATATTTGGGTTTTCATCACAAATTTACTTGTTAAATCATTCTAAAAAGTCAAAATGCTCCAATCCAATTCCTTCATAGGGGACCTCAGCAATAGAAACTATGGACTTCAGTCTTCAATCTGGTAAATCTCTGTGAATATAAATTTAGTCCTGAAACAAACAACCTCAACATATAAATGAGGGAATTCAACTCAAGTATGTGCAACTCTTGTTCTTCACCTAGACCCAAAAATTAATTCCTTATTCATCTTAATGATTTGTCTAATTGTTGCACAAAGAATTTCGATGAATTTATTCCAGAATGATATGTATTTCGGTAACTTCTAGGTATCAATTTGGCCCACAAATTTGTTAAAATTGGAATCGAATATATATAAAGAGAAGAAAAGGCTATCATAGAGCTACGCCCTTCAAAATTTCTTTCAATTTTTCCCAAGTCTTCCCTGCCTAGGTAAACCATAAAAGTATGGAAAAATGGCATGAACATGAATGAAACTAGGTAATTTTATTACCACATCAGAGGATACTTATGATCTAACCATGGAGCACAAGCTGAAAGTGACGAAGATGTGATTATTTGACCACATTGATGTTGGTTCATGAAGAACATTATGACCCACTGAAGTAACCTCCACTGATAATCTAACCTTGTGAAGGCTAGAATCATCATTCCAACCAAGGAAACCACATTATTATCAAGGATAATCACTATATTGAACATCCAGGAAGATCATCACATGAAGGACTACTCTCAACCAAAAATAAGTGTGTGTCTCATGTGGTCCTTGAGAACCCTACAAGTTACCCCTGAAATATGCATTTACCAATTATGTCAACATGAGAGGTAACAACGACCACTAATGTGACCAAGTGGACAATGACAGGAACATGGCTGCAGGGGTTCTCGACCTGAAAAGACAAAACCCAGTCCCAACCTTGACAAATTGATGATATTTTTCTTCAAATAGGATCAATTGTAGTCTTCGTTGAAATATTTATTGGCTGGTAGATCATATGTACCAGTTAGAGCCAAGGATAAAAACCTAATTCAAACTATCACATGACCAATATACCTCCATGTCAAGTAAGAAATAACTACATAGGGAATCCCAACAGAAAGAAACTCTAAAGATGAAGGGAGGAGACTTGGAATTTGAGTTACACAAACCAATACCAAAAAATTTCAAGAAACAAGATTGCATATTTAATCTGGGCTCCATAGGTATCCCAATAAATCAGTCCCATGAAAGGAACATTGGTCAGCATACCTTGTGCTGCATGCAAGACACACCACAAACCTTTACCCTTATCTTCTGTCAATTAACTATGCTACAGCTAATGCACACAACCACCATTAGTAGACCATTAAATGCTTGGAAAAAACTAGTTAATAATTCCAAAGGGTCAAAGATTATGTAAATGCAATGCATCGATTTGAATGTAGGAATTGAGTGAACCCAATTTTAAGCTACTGAGTGCTATTTAAGAGGGTCAAATAAGGAAGTATACAACATAATAAAGGTATGAAAAAATTTCAATATTTGAATCACCTATCATAACTATCCTTAACAAGCCCTTAGAAGAAGGAAGAGCTCCATTCAAAGAGAGGGCGTCATTGGATAGGTTAATAATATCAAAAATAATTATTAATGTCCAACAGATGACCAAAAAATTAGGTTTTAGGACTGTGTTATGTACCAAAGGAAAATGAAACATCTCTAACTGCATCATATTGGAGTATGGAAATAGTGAGGTGATACAGAGGCATAAGGAGAGCTTGAAAAACAATATTCTTTATAGCTTTACTTAATACCAAAGAAGTCACACACCTAAAATAATTTACATATAGGCTTAAGAATCTGATCAGGATTTATACAAGATTATTTCCTCTGAGCCTGTATAGTAAGCAAGTCCAAACTTGTGCTCAAGTTCAATGGGGAATCTCGGGGTTTCATTCTTCTTGTAACATCTAAGTGCTTTGCCCTGCAATTTATGAAATATGGAATGAAGAAAGAAGTAAAACTAGCACCTTTTCTTGAATCATCAATATGCTGGAGGTTTATTAAGTTCCCAAAGGAATCTTGCAAAGACATCATGCACTCTTGCAGTGTAGTGCTTCAAGGAGTAGATACGAAATAATTCTTCTGGAAATGTTAGGATGTAAGCTTTCCCCATATGTTCCTTCAATCTGATTGTTCATCCTTTCAGAGCAATTGTTTCTAACTTTCTAGATGCTTCAGCTGCCCTATCTTTGGTAACCATAAGGAGGTGAGATAGATCAACTCTATTAACTGTGGAGGCTCCTGCTATGGACTCTTAAATATTAAATATGATTATTTCAAGACCCCTGCCTTCTAGCAAGGTCAAAATATGAGCACAAGCTTTCTTCGGAACTAGAAAACTTCACTTTCATTCTCAATGTTTCCTAGTGGCTTCTCTAGCCTCTACCACTTCTAAAATAGTTCTTTATATGAATCTGAGAATGCAGGGAGGAGTATGGACAACTATACCAGTAGAGCCATATAATATCTGACCATATCATCAGGATATAATATATATACACTTCCCAAATAATCACCTTCAAACCTTAGCAGCTGCAATCCACTCATATCAACAGAAAAATTACTGAACTCCTGAGGTTGTCAGTGATGTGGCACATAGGCTACCAAGGCTCCTCCTCCTCCAAAGGCTACGCCCATTTTAGAGAGGTGATCATGCATCATATAGTTTTTATCGTTGACCTCTACAAGACACTTTTTTTCCAAGTTATGGAGACTCAACAATCCTCCCCAACCATATCCATCCTTTACTCTTATGCCCTATCATCTTCTCCTATGAAGAAAACGAGACTGCTAATATTGAATTCTCTTCTTTCTTTTGGTGATCCATTTTTTTAAAATAAAAGGGCAATTAAGACATATTATATATACTCATGAAATAAATACAACTAAGAATCTGAGATATAAGGTTATAGGTTTCAATAGTGGGCAAGAATCCCAAATTTCCATGAAGTGCCCCCTAGCTATCATATCCATCCCATGAGAGCAGAAGGGCGATTTAAAGAGACTTTATCCTATCCCTAACTACAAACACTCCCTAACACAAAGGGGGATATCCTTTGCTATCTATATCTACATTTTTAACACAGAATGTCTTCATAGTATATTTTCTGAGCTACATTCGAGGTGCCTAAATGCACTGTACAATCTATCCAAAATATGAAACAAAATGAACTCATGAACAAGGGATATCTATCCAACGCCATAGCAGAAGCATACTACCAAAATGACAAAGAAAATAGACTGTCACATGACCCATCTTGAAATGTTGATCACAGGGATTGGGGTGTAAGAAACTTCTCTGCAGTGGGTTGTTACACCCCATCTCATGGCTAGATAACAAGATAATTATCAGTAAATTTATAGAGTAGGAATGGATAGAGGAAATCCACAGAGAGAAAAATATATATTTCTCCTCTTCTTCAAGTGTGTCATACCTAATTTTAAGCCTTCTTTGTATGTCTAAAGGAAGTGCTTTAGATATTTTTCAAAATTGGGCTTTCAAATAATCCAAAACATTTTTTCCATGAAATTTTGCACCAATAGCTATCATAGATAAGGGAAACCCATCACAAGCATCCAAAAATTGTCTAACTACTTCAAATCCCACTGCAGGATGTGGCTTGTGTAAGGCATGGAGGTCAATAACATTTTGAGAATGTTCTCTGTTGAGGCTTGTCAACTTTTAAATGGCCTACCTTCTGATTACTGAGATGCTAAAATTATTGTTAATGTGGCTTGTCAACTTTTAAATGAAGCAACCTTCTGATTCCTTAGATGTTAAAAAATTAAAATCATCATTGAGGCTTGTCAACTAAAATTAGGTTACCAGAATGAGGGGCATTGAAGGAAAGATGTCCTTCACCAGTGAAAATAATGCATGCATTTTCTCACCATGATCCATGTCATATAAAAATTATGAGGTTGAAAACATGAAATATGGTGTCTGAACATCACCATTCCTTCATTGATTCTATATAGTCTGACCCACTCCAGTCAAATCCTCATAAAGTTTCTATTTAATGATGTTAAATAGCTCTTAATGGAAGCTTCTCTTCAGTAAAACAAAATTCAGGATCGATTGTCAAACAAAAATCATATCTAATGAAAATTAAGATATGTCAGGAAATTTGAGGAGAAGCCACCATTGTGTGCAATAATAGAAGACAAATCAAGAAACAAGAGAAATTTCAAACACATAAGAACATGGAATACCAAATGGAAGAGTTGCATCAGTGCCTTCCTTCAAGGTTTCAACATTTGGGGTTCCTTCAAAAAATAAACTTCTAATATTTTAAGTTTCTATCCTTTTATCATTGTATTTAAAGGATACTAGGGGTTAAATTCACATGCAAACACATCCATTTAGTAACACAAATTGAAAACATTTTATGGGAAGCACAATTCCATTTCACGAAACCCATGCAATTACATTAACTGAATCTAACTCTTTGACATTTCTAATCATGCCAAAATGCAAAAATTCTATATTCAAAAAGTAAATATACTGTTATCTTCAAAATGCCAAGTGCAACAACAAATTCTATCTTTCTGTAATTTCTCAAAATCAGAAACCAACAAAGATACATACCAACCTTTGTAAGATTTGGACTGATGTCCAATACCTGCTTCAATCCATCATCTATAATTTTCAGGCACTCCACTACAGTCAATTTTCGTAACTGACCTTGATACCTTTTAGCAATTTTTAAGAGGGCATCATCAGTGATCCTTTCACTTAGAGGATACTCCACATGTATAGTTTTCCAGAGACAAGGATCATCTTTCATTACAGCATTCAGAGGCTTGCAAACTTTTTCAATTGACATAAGATCTTGCAGGCCCAAATACCAAAGGGAGAAATGAAGCCCGTCATGGGGTTATCTTTCTAATTATCCACCACTGCTACCTTTCATACTTCCCAAAACAGCCTCGGTTTCACCCTAAGAAATCTCGCAAGAATCATAAAAAGCTGATGTAGTTGTAGAAGGATCTCCCAAAGTGGCTTGCACTCGAATATTACCAATGTCATCCCTATATTTTGCAAGGCTCTCTTGCCATCTGTCATGATTTTCCTCCAACTCTCTTGGGAGTGATGCTTCTCTAGAAGCTTGGAAGTCTGCCAATAACGCACCATCTTTCGAGGATGTCAAATAAGCTCCCTCGTAGCTTAAATCCAAAAAATATATTTTATCAAGTAATTCATGCAGCTTAGTTGGTTCGTCTTCATCATAAGAGGACACCAGATCACAAGTAGTAGCTTTGTACTCAACCCGGCTTGCTTCAATAGCGTCATAACAAGTGGTTTCATAATCTCCATAGCCAATTAATTCATTCGGATTAATAGGTTCATGGTAAGGCACCCGCTCCCAACTAAACTCGACCATGTAGTCAACTGGTGAAATGTTGCATTGTCCTCAGTCAGCCTTTCCTTTGTCAAATCTTGATACATCTCCCTATAACAAGAATTATATTGAAAATTCTCATGTTCCACCTGCAAAGCATTGCAAAGTATTCATCCAGCGAATTCCATTCCAATCACCCTCCAACTTTCCAAGCCAGTAAATCATGGGCGTATGCATTATCCAATTTTCCAGTGACATCCAAAATCCATGGCATTGTCCCTCAACAATGAATAATTTATAAACAATTTTAAATAAAAATATCAGAATGTGCTATGCATCTACTCCTCTAATCATATGATAAACTCAAAACTAAATATAATGGCAATTCCTAATCGAAATTTTGCTTGTAAGGAGCTAATATCCATGAAATACCTCTCCATAGAACCCCTTAAATATAGATCTGTCAATTATACAATACTAAAGAAATATTATTCAAATAAAAAATTGGATACATAAGAGGATAGAACAGTGCTACCTTCGACGTAAGATGCAAAGATATATTCAAAAAATACCTATATTTGTCTAAAATGCTCATGAAAAAAGAAGATAAATTGAATCCCAATAGAAGGCTTTCAAGGAAAGCCCTACTTAAGGCTACGAGCACAGTATCCTCTTTCGCAATTATCCTTTTATAATTGATAATTTCATCAGAGAGTGATTCCATAAGAGAAAACCTGCTTTGTCCCAAACAAGATCTCCTTTCACGCATCTCCTCTCAATAAATATCACCAGATCAACCTTAGTCAATCTTGACAGAAGAGAAGAGGTAGTGAACAAAGTATAATGATGTCAAAAATCCAATGGTACCAGTGGCAATCATTATTGCAAGCACCATTATCAAGGAGTACCCAAGATAAAGTAGTGTAGAAACTGGGCTACTCAAGCTGTGAACATCAAAAACCAGATAGTTGATTGCATATAGGAAAACATAGAGAAAAACTGAGCTAGATGTAAAGAATGACTTCCACCACCACTGCCAATACTCCACACAGAGGTGCATGTATGTAAGAACCACGAATACCTCAGCACACACAATAACAAGTAGGACAAACACAACAAATAGGAAACCAAAAACATAACAGAACCTTCCCAGCCAAATGCTAGACATGATGAAGAAGAGCTCCATGAAGAGGGTCCCAAAAGGCAAGGTACCTGCTCCCAGGACAAGAAGCCATGATGGATATTTTCTGGCTGGGATTTATCTACAGATCTGGTTAGTTCTTATTGGATATTGTATGGCTTCAACTCTGGTCCCAAAAAAATCCACCCAAAACCCTCCATTTCCCTATAAATATGGGGCGTATGTAACTCAAAACCAGCATCATCAGCGTAAATCTAGGGCGTATGCAACCCAAAACCCTCCACTTCCCTCATCATCAGCCTAAATTGGGGGCGAATTCCATTCTAAAACCCTCCAACTTAGTAAATCGAGGGTGAATACAACCCAATACCGTCTAGACCAGTAAATCGAGAGGCGAATCCAACATTTCATGTTTTATGTGCCCTTATTTTTTTTGGCTAAAGCATAATAATTAATTATTTTTAAAATAATTTTGGGGCTAACTATACAAAACTATACAAAAGAGGTTTTATATAAAAAATTTCACCCCTCTAAAATCTAAAACCCCTTAAATTTCGCCCTTGGGCTAAAATTCGCCCCTAAAATTTTTGTTGATTCAAATCTCCATGAATAAAATTTCTTTTAAAATCTAACTATTATAACTCAAGGTCAATTAATTTAGGTAGTGCTAACACAATACAAATAGAAACAAGTTTTATGACTGGTGAAAAAATCTCATGAAAATCAATGCCTTCAACTTGAGAATACCATTTTGCAACCATCTCCACTTTATACCTTTCGATACTACCATCAATGTTTCACTTCAATTTGAAGACCCATTTGAATCTAACAACACTTTTCCCTTCAGGAAGTTCTATAAGATCCTAGGTTTTGTTCTTGGCTAAGGAATCCATTTCTTCATCCAAAGCCTTTTTCCACTTTTTGTTATCTGCATCATCCACTACTTCCTGATAAAAAGAAGGTTCCTTATCTTCAACAATCAATGAAATGGATGAAGAAGAATATTCATACCTTTTGGGTGTTCTTCTTTACCTTTTAGACCTTCTAAGAGTGAATAGTTGTTGAACTGGTTCTAGAACTTCTATAATTTCCTTGGCATCTTCTTCACCTTTTTCTTAAGAAGTCTCTCCTTCCTTTCAACTTTCTAGAAAAGGTTTAGCCTTGAACTAAATTTTCTTATTCGATGATATGTGTTCCTATTAAACTTTTACAACATTTTATTTTAGAAGAGAGTATTCATCAGTTGTTACATCTCTACTAATGTCTATCTTATGTGAATAAGGATCTCACAACCTATATCTTTTCACAGCATAATCATACCCAACAAAGAAATATAAATTTTCTTTTGGTTCTAACTTTTAACGCTAACTCTTTGGAATAAGAGCATATGCATCATAACCAAAAATCCTTAAATGTGAATAATCACAAGACTGACCTGACCAAACTTCTTCATAAACTTTACAATTAATGGTAGTTGAAGGTGATATGTTTACCAAATAACAAGCAGTAGATATTTTTTCTTCCCACAACATCTTCTGTAGGTTAGCATTACTGATCATTCCTTTGAAATCTTTCCATAAGAGTCTGATTTATACGTTCAACAACACCGTTTTGCTAAGGAATATAAACAACATTTTTATGTCTATCAATCCCTTCATCCTTACAATATTGTTCAAATTATAAAGAAGTAACTTCACTGCCATTTTTAGTTCTTAAACATTTAATTTATTATCATGTTTTCTTTTCCACCATAGCTTTAAATTGTTTAAAAAAATTAAATACATCAACGTTTATTTTTAACATATAGACCCTGACTTTCTTGGAGAAATCATCAATAAATGTTAAGAAGTATAATGCACCTCCATAAGATACAATAGGATATGGTCCCCAAATATCAAAATGAATATAATCCAAAATACCTTTACTATTATGACTTCCATTTCAAAAACAATTTTACATTGTTTTCCATATACACAATGTTTACAGAAATCCGAACTCAAGGATTTCAAATTAGGAAGAAATTTATGATTCATCAGTACCAGAAGACCTTTCTCGTTCATGTGACCTAGTCGTTGATGCCATAAGCGAGTATGGGTCTTTTCCTAAAGATGAACCTCGTTGGTTGGGTTCGAAACGTCGAAATCAACAAGAATGGATGCTATTAATCCGGAAAACTTCTCTACAAAAAATACTCATCGCAGAAGCCTCAAATATATAATTCTTCTTCCTTCTCATGACCTGATTACTTCCTTTGAGTCTGTAAATATTTCTCATCTTCTCTTCCCTCATAACAACCAGAGCACCCTTTGAAACTTTCAACATTCCATTTTGACCTGTAAACTTGTAACCTTCCGAGTCCAATACTCCCAAAGAGATCAAATTCTTTCTCAAATCGGGTAAATGTCTAACATCAATTAATTTTCTAATTGTATAATCATACATTTTAATTATTAAATTTCCCATTCCAACAGTCTGAAAAAATACAGTATTACCCATAAACGCATAACTACCATTCACAGCTTGATATGAAGTAAACCAGTTTTTGTGTGGACTCGTGTGATGAGAAGCACCAGAATCTAACAGCTAATTTTCATAATTTTGAGAGACATTGCAAACTAGTAAAGCTTCATATACCATACCTAATTTAACAGATAAAACTTCATCAATCATACATGACTCAACTTGATTTTCTTCCTTCTTTTGGTTTTCAATGAACACATTTATTTTCCAATGATATTTCTTGAGGTGTCTTATTTTGTTGCAGTACCAACATTTGTATTTACACTTCTTTCCTTTTGATTTTGATCTAGAATAACTTTTTTCTTTCTCCTCTCTTTCCTTGGACTGGCCTCTGGCTACCATGGCTTCTAGTGTGGAAATTTCAATGCTAGACTTCCTCCGTACTTCTTCAGATAACAAAGATCCCAATACATAATCAAATTACAAAGATTCGGTTTTGATTAAACTGATAGAAGTCATAAAGTGATCCCAAGACTCAGGCAAGGAACACAACAAGCTAATAGTTTTATCTCATTCCTAAAATTCAACTTCCATATCTAACAATTGGAAAATAAGTGTATTAAAAACATTTAGATGTTTTGTAATTTTAGTACCCTCCTTCATCTAAAGGCTATATAGTTTCCTCTTCAAATAAATTTTTTTGTTTAACTCTTTGGTCATATACAATGTTTCCAACTTCCCCCACAAACCTACTGCTGAGGTTCCTTCAACAACATTGAAGAGAACTTCATCTGTCAGGCACAACCTGATGATATTGAGATATTAGGCATCCAAGTCCTCCCAATCCAAATATTTCATGCCAATAGGTTTCTTCCTAACCCCATATAAAGCTTTGTGCAACACTTTCCGCACCAGCAAATCCCTTACTTTCAGTTTACACAATGAAAAATTATTCTTGTCGGTGAACTTCTCCACCTCAAACTTAGCATTAGTCATTTTCCATTTCTTCCTACACGGGCTCCTTCAAATAATTTTATTAATGATAAAAGTATTTTGAGTCCTCCAAATAGGTTTGTCCTTTTTAATTTTGTCTTGAATTAGGGTTTTCTGAATTCCTTTAATTAGGGTTTTTCTGAATTCTTTTCTTTTGGTTATTTAACTAGGGTTTCTCTTTTTAACCACTATTTAAAAGGAACTTCAAATGCCCTACTCAAATTTGAAACTCAACTTAACTCTTCAAAATTCAAACTTCATTTTCGAAGCCCAACTTAACTATTTAGAATTAAACAAACAACATTTTTTCTATGCACATTTTTTATTTTTTTATTTTTATTTTATTATTATTATTATTATTATTATTATTATTATTTCCCTGTTTTTTTCTGTTGCCAAAGAAATAAAAATTCTCGAGCTTCTGCTTCAAATACACCAGTAGTTGTCAACTTTGTTCTTTTTAAATCAGCAACAGGGACTGCATTTTCTTTTTCAGCGTTGGTGTATGCAGATCAACCTCCTTCCTCCGAGAATGCAAGGGTATTTTGCTTCAAAAAAAAAAACGGCAGTCAACCGACATCGGTTCGTGAAGCTCTTCTCTTCAATCGAAAGCTCTGTGGGTGCTAGGGCTCTGCTCTTCGACTAATGATTATTCTTATTCAGCGTCGTTGTATGCAGAGCAAAGGTGCTAGGGTGGCTCTACTCTTCGATCAACGGTTCTTCTTCAACCCTCTTTTCTCTTTCCTCTTTCCTCGGACTGACCTCTGCTCGGGGCTAGTCTACACATAGCAGCTCAGCTTACACTACAAACATGTGGTGATTTCGTGTGCTCTTCAACCAGAGCCTTGGTGTCAGCTCTGAAATAGACTCCCAATTGTCGTGAGCAAACGTTGTCATGCGTATGTTAGATCTCTATTCAAAATGGACGCCTCTGACAACTGTGCTCGACTATTCAAAAACGGCTCTCACAACCATCGTCTAGTTGTTTGGTCTACTTTAGTCTATATTCAAAATGATGATCTCTCACAAATTTTCCTAGCCGTTCAAAAATGACTCTCACAACCAATCTCTTCTTGTCCTTCACTCTGATACCTTTTGTTGGTATTAGAGCCCATTTAACATCTAATTGAGAAAGAAATACAAAAAGAATAGAAACTAAATCACACAACAAGAAACAAAAGAAATTGACATGGTAAAACCTTAATAGTGTGTCAAAGAAAACCTTCAAGGGGAA
This sequence comes from Pinus albicaulis, assembly GCA_034641835.2. Lineage (NCBI taxonomy): Eukaryota > Viridiplantae > Streptophyta > Pinopsida > Pinales > Pinaceae > Pinus > Pinus albicaulis. The sequence goes on along the minus strand of CM076569.1, from coordinate 783,728,411 downwards.
AGGGATTGGAATTCTTATTGCTCCAGGTCAAAAATGACTCTCCAAGTTACATTAAGCCTCTCGGGAAATCACCATTTTAATATGGAAAAGTTCATTACGTAACTTCCTATAGTTACAAAATTGACTAAACAATAAAATAAATTTACCCAGATAATTACATCATTTACAATAATTGTTGTCATTTTTCAACATCATGGGCCTCCCCTTCCAAATGTAATGAAATTAACCTTTGTCATTTGATGCAGAGGGAAGTAGGTGTCCAAATTTTGAACCCGTGATCTAGCTAAACATTTTGATGACCCGTCAAAACACAGAATAGACACTTTTCCCAGTGTCTTCTAATTGTTCTGCCTCATATACTTTTGAACACCTTTAGGCATCTTTTTCATCTAAAGGCTTCATAAATATGTGAATCTCATGGCAGATTGGAAGTATCATCACAGCCTCCTATACTCCACCAAATAATCCCCAAAAGAGATATCCTTGTCACTCTACTACACTTGTTGAGCTACTTTCTCATTAACAAATTGTGGCATAGTGGGTCTGGATGACCTGCTATATATGTGGGGGTGGTTGTGCATGGTTTTTCATGAATGACTAGCTTCTCCACTATTATATCCATTTCCATTAACATGATCCTTAATATGTTTATCCCCGTTTAGAATCCTGGTGGAATCCCCCTTAGTACCTAAGTTTCTCATTAGCTTCACCATCTCCTTTTGGCCCTTAACTAAATCATTAAGGAAACTGAGAAAATAGTTGAACTCTTGATTCTCCTTGTCTCCCATGACTATCTTACCCTTCTCAAATGGTTCTTCTACCTCTTCTTCTACTTCAGGAATTTACTCTTCCTAAAAAATTGGAGTGGTCTCTCTCACCTTGTAGTGTCTTTTCTATGTTACGTATGGGTGATCTTCAGAACTCATAAAATATGGTTATAAACTCCCTCTTAAACCTCACAAATGTCCAATACCATGCTCTGATAGCACTGTAAGATGCCCCTTTTGGAATATCTCAAAATTTGATTAAATTTCCTGAGTTTTTCTTATAGGTTGGTCTCTGTGATATGTTTTCAAACAGTTTGTGTACTCATGGCTGTAGGTGAACTTTTGCATTTGTTTTTGAATTAGATAAGTGCAATACTAAGATATGGTAATGAAAATATCATCCCATCTATATATACTTATATTAAACTCAAAATATAAACTTCACAAATGTATGTTCACCATAGTATCTAAATTTAAACACACTTAGGCACTTTGTTAACCTAGTATCAAAGATCACAAGGCAGATAAATAAGAGGAGTATGACTTATTTCTTCAACAATATATTCTTCAAAATATAAATCCCCTTAGTGGTATATATAAGCTAAAAATGATGAATGAAGACTTAGGAAAGTAACCATAAGGTAGCCTTCGACCTGTGCACTTCCAATTCGCAATAACTTTAATCAAAGTTGTACCACGACCCTCAAATTTGGTACAGACTCGTCCAACAAGTGAAGGGATGTACTATAAAGCGATTCAACTCCAAGAAGACATGGATCTCAGCCTCAATAAATGATAGTAAGCTCGTCCCCTTTCAAATTGTAGATATTGACCCCCTCTATTGCTCAAATCTTAGCCAGTGAGGAGAAGAACACATAACCCTCAAAAACAGGACTTCCATCCCCTTCAAATGACCTATTAGCCTGATTTAAGGAATGAAATCGACCCTTTTGATAGTGAAAAGATCGGCTCATGAATAATACCAAACTATCCTTGAACTCAACCCTCTAAAGACAGAAGGAACTCGACCCCTTTTGCACTGATAGTGACCCCTCCAAGTAGTGACTACGCAAAACAAGAGGAAATGGATTTGACTTCTACAAGATAGTTCAGTTTTGCCCCTCTAACACCAAAGATAACTTAGCCTACAAATATATTATAGAATACCCAATATTAGAAGATAAAATGAATTGATAATAGCATGAAATATTACTCTATCTCTTCCATTTCTCCTTCTAATTCCACAATAAATATCAATGATAAAATATGAGTGATTATGTCCCCAAACTGGCTAGGGTGTATGGTTTCGACACCGAAACTAGCAAACTAGAATGAGGGTTTCCAAAAAACCTAGACTCTTCCTCAAGAGTTCTCCAAAAAAAAATTTCTCAAGTGAGAAAATGCAAGAATAAGGAGAGACTCCTCATTTTCCCTCTTTTATAACTCATTCGCCACTTAAAAAAATTCATAATAAATTTGGGTTAATATTCATGGTTAAGAATCATGTGATATGTTTTTTAAAATGTATAACTATTTAACTTTTATATTAGTTCTTTTTTTCATTAATAATAATTAATATTATTTTAAATAAAATTTTAGCAACAATCTATGATGAAGTAAGCATTTCAATGCTTACATTTAAGAGTTATTTAGTTTATATATCTATGCTAATAATTCAATTATTAACTAAAAGTAAACCTTTTATTTCACATACCAAAAAAACTTATATACCAATTTAATATCTATTATTATTATTATTATTGAAGAATAAATATAATAATGCATGTACATATAATTGCATGTAACCCCCGAGATGTGTTGTTAGCAACCAACAAGATCCCTAGAGGTCTCATGGAGCTCAATCGTAGCATCCTTTATGGCCAAATCCATCTACTTTGAGGCACCCTGTGGTCGACATGGCTTTGTCCATTATGAAAGGGATCTATTAATCACTCTTCCCTCCTTATCGCATGGCATTGGAAGGCACCAAGTCCAATCTTGGCCTAGCTTATGGATCTTCCAGTAGATTCAGTGTTACATGGCCTTGCATGCCCTTTCGTTTGGATGTTGTAATCCGTGAACTTATTTTGTTCAAGATTTCGCTTATGGCCTTCCCATCAAACTCTTATTACTTCCTCCCCTGAAAAATGTAAAATCTCAGAGTTCTACATATTATACATACAAGGGGTAAGTAAGAAAGGTCCACTATATCTAGTAAGGGACTCTGATATCACCATTATACTCCTAATTAGAAACTCTAAGTAAAAAGAGGATATTAATTATATGGTCAATAGAGGCATTGGCACTACTTTGATGAGAGGTAGACCCGTAACTAACTATGAACAGAGGGAACTATAATAGCAAAAAATTGTGCAAACGGAAAACATAGCAATATAACATAATAACATGGGCATGGAAAATTTTAGGGGAAAATATTCGCAACTGGGCTATTTTTCCATGTTTTTTCCAAAAAAAAAGATTCATTAATTTCAATTTTTTCTAAAAATTATTCGCCCAAATTTTATAGTATAAAATTATTTTACCTTAAAAATTGCCAAATTTTATATAGAGACTATATAAAATTATTATAAAATTGAATACATTTACAAAAACATTTCCAAACATTTTACAAATTGCATATTGTGTACTAGTGAGATTCGCCAAGGTTTCTAAACTTTAAAATAAATTTTCATCCTTAAAATTTTCCCTGAACACGGGTACCACTCACAGCTATTGGAGAGCACGTATCGGGAGCTTCGCTACAACAAATTTTGACGTTTCAGGTACCTATTTTGATCAGATTTTCACCTTTCGGGTACCTGTTTTAAGGAAAGAAGTTACCATTTGTTTATTTTCTAAGTGATACATGATAGGTCAGGGGGTTGGACTGCATGGGCTCTATAAAGCAACAGAGATTTGGAGATCTAGCAAAAATTTCAACAAAAAATATACACTTGCCAGTCATTCCTTGGCTGCATCTATTCCAAATCTTGAAGTTCAGCAATTGCAAATAAGTTTACTTTCTTGAAGCCTATCTTGAAGCTTTAATTATAAGATTAAAAAAATTACAATGATGGTCAGAAAGAGAAAGAGTACCGTGTTAGTCAGTTTCATTTTATAAATTTCCAAACTTGAATTTCGAAATTAAATATAATATAGTGTTGCATGAAATCACATAATAATCAAATAATAATAAGCTAAGGCACAATACTTGCTAAGGTTTTGCAAATGGGGTAGCAAGCTAAGTGGACTTGATTGTGGGCAAAAACTCCATAGTTAAGCGCGCTTGAGCCAGAGGAGTTCTAGGATGGGTGACCTCCCGGGAAGTCTTGGTTACGAGGTGCAAGCCCCGGAAGTGATGATTGACACTATGTGATTCATTTCACTTGTTTCAATTCCACTTCTTCACCCCTGTGAGCACCACTCGATGCAATGAGTGCTAAGTGGACTATTCAAATATCATGAAAAATTAGTCAGTTACGACTACCTCTCATGGAAATGGTCATAGATGAATGACTTAGTTAACGCAGTTGAATCCCAAAAAATGATATCTAATATAATGTACTGCGGAAACCCCTCATACTTAAATACAAAGAGTAAAGGGAGCTCTACTTGAACAGTTCATGAGGCACAATACTTGCTAAGGTTTTGCAAATGGGGTAGCAAGCTAAGTGGGCTTGATTGTGGGCAAACACTCCATAGTTAAGCGTGCTTGAGCCAGAGGAGGTCTGGGATTGGTGACACCTTGGGAAGTCCTGGTTACCGGGTGCAAGCCCCGGAAGTGATGATTGACGCTATGTGATTCATTTCACTAGTTTCAATCCCACTTCTTCACCCCTGTGATCATCACCCGATGCAATGAGTGCTAAGTGGACTATTCAAAAATCATGACAAATTAGTCAGTTATGACTACCTCTCATGGAAATGGTCATAGATGAATGACTTACTTAACGCAGTTGAATCCGAAAAAATGATATCTAGTATAATGCACTGCGGAAACCCCTCATACTTGAATACAAAGAGTAAAGGGAGCTCTACTTGAACGGTTCATGAGGCACAATACTTGCTAAGGTTTTGCAAATGGGGTAGCAAGCTAAGTGGGCTTGATTTTGGGGAAAAACTCCATAGTTAAGTGCGCTTGAGCCAGAGGAGTTATGGAATGAGCGACCTCCAGAGAAGTCTTGGTAACCGGGTGCAAGCCCCGGAAGTGATGATTGACGCTATGTGATTCATTTCACTAGTTTCAATCCCACTTCTTCACCCCTGTGAGCATCACTCGATGCAATGAGTGTTAAGTGGACTATTCAAAAAATACTTAAATACAAAGAGTAAAGGGAGCTCTATTTGAACGGTTCATGAGGCACAATACTTGCTAAGGTTTTGCAAATGGGGTAGCAAGCTAAGTGGGCTTGATTTTGGGGAAAAACTCCATAGTTAAGCGCCCTTGAGCCAAAGGAGTTCTGGGATGGGTGTGTAAGCCTCGGAAGTGATTCCCTTATACTTAATAATTATGAATTAAAATTTTGATCTTTTACATATTTCATTGCAAGATGAATCTCCAGGATGGAATTTAATTGACAAGTTTTAGATGGAAATAAATAAATTATTTTATTTTTTATTTTTAATATATTATATTATTGCCACTCTCAACTTGACTTCCTTGTAAATTTGGGCAAAACAATAGTAAAAATAAAAAATCCTACCAAACCATTTATAGCTAACATTTCCAATTGCGTTTATTTATCTTCCAAATAGAAAATAAATCTGTTTGCATGGTAAACTTTTAGAAACATGTTTCAGCTCTTCCAACATAATATCAGGACATTGTCTAATTTACTTTTATTGCTTACTGGACATTTCTTCTCTGCATACAATAGACATTCCTTTATCATAAATTTTAGCATTTGATACTAAATTTTATGTAATCACAGCTCTTTCAATATAGCCTTAGGTCCCTAATTTGTTTTTGTTGATTATTGGTCATTTCTTCTGAGCATGTAATTCATTTTTGTTGATTATTGGTCGTTTCTTCTCAGCATGTAAAAGACATTCTAGTTTCTTCAAGCATTGTAATAAAGCATGTATGGGAAATTTTCATGGTTAATGTTTTCTCCCTTTTTTTGCTGGAAAACAAAATTGTAATTTCCTTAGTTTTTAAAAAATTAAAAAATTACATTTTTTATAAGCTTTTCAAGTATCAATATTTTAATGGCTAAGATATAATTTTAATATATAGAAACAAAATATATATAATGTAATTAAAAGTATTAAAATTCAGCTGTTATATATATAAAAAAAAATTAAACACGAATATTTATTATTATTGATTATTAATTATCAATAATAATACTAGAATTGAATATTGACCATGATATATATATATATATATATATATATATATATATATGAGTTGATTTAGTTAAATGATAAATTATCAATTCTAAAGTATATTACTTGCCGTTAAAATAGATATTACTGACTAAAATGGTTGATAACCAGGTTTTAAGTGCACTAAGAAATGCTGTAGTCTAACTAGAAATCAACTTTTACTAAATTGCATATAGCTTCATGGGATGGAATTGCAAATAAATTAATAAGAGGAAAATCATTCAAAACAATAGCATTATTAGCCCAATATTCCATGAAATGATTGTTCAAAGAACTGTAATTATGTACAATAAGATTATTAACCCAATCTATATCAGTAAAACCGGGAGTTTTATTTAAAAAAAAAAAAAAAAACCTGATGCAATTTATGGAAATCTGGGTGTAAATGGACCTCCTTATTTTCAGGACTCTATAAGAGGTGTAAAAACTACCCAGGGATCTTAGAACAATGACCGGGGGCGTTATCTATAGCTGATAGGAGCTAATTATGGTTATTAATTACTTCTCATAAATCTCAATGACAACCATCTTGAGACATTCAGGTCTATTATTGGTTATGAACAAATAATAATATCTGTCCACAAGGTCTTCAGGTTATCAAGAAATATACTTTATCATCTTGAAAAGTCATAAGCCAATATCTTAAATACCTCCGAGGTATTAGTTGCCCAGACTTTGTCAATACTCTGCAACAAAATCAGGGCACTCATGGTTACACAGTCTTCATTTCGCTTTTGATAGCTTCAGCCAATTGGGTATAGGCTTCATCCCAGGCTGTTTTCATTTCTAGAGACCACATGTCTGGAACAGCATCCTTAATAGTCTCGAGCAAGCAGAATTTAACGACCTGCAAAAGATTGAGATCAAAACAAATCATCAGCATTTAGAGGCCATTTAAAGTGAGTCCAGCTATACTTCCAAAATTTCTCCATTTCATGTAGAGTTGAAGACTGAAGTCATTAAAATTCACAAGATCTTGCAGATTTCAGTGTGTTCTTATCATTCTACGGAGGTACTGTACTAAACACATTTGTTGCTATAATTTAAGTTTCTCTGTCTTTACTCCAACTTAACAAAAATACCATTCTTTACGAAATGGGCTACGAAAAAACCCTTCATGAGATTTTGCTCTGCACTTACATCAAAATGTTCATCAACTACTCCATATTTGAGATGAAGCTTCCCCAAGTCCTTGACGTTTGATTCTGAGAATGTTGCCGTTCCTTTCTCTCGTAGTTGAACAGCAGATTCACAAGTCTGCAATGTCGTAACAGTAAGATTCATGAAGTTTTTGTGTTGTTATGCTTACTTACCAGAGAAGAGAGTAAGCGGTATAAATTTTTGTGAAATTCAAGTTTAGCAAAACCAGAAGATAGAGGGCCTGTTTATATTCTATATTCGTGTCTATATCTATTTAAAGTCAATCAAAACCAGTCTTATGCCATGACTGAAATGTGAAAAAAAAAGAAACACAGTCCCACCGAAGGCAAAGATATACTACAAGGATACAGTAGCAAAGAAACAAATGCAGAGACAGAAACAAGTACTAAGAATTAACATCCTTTCAGCAATGCTTCTTAGATGCAGTGACAGACTCTGAAGCACTGTTGAACGGATATTTATTCTTGCTGCAGTGCTTCTTAGATGCAGAGACAGGCTTTGTCACTGCATCTAAGAAGCCCTGCTGAATTTTTTGTCTGTGGTTTTGTTTCTTTACTGTTGTGTATGTGCAATACATCCTCGTCTGCCTTGGGATTGTGATTTTTTTGTACTATGTATATATTGCATAGATACAGTAGTAAAGAAACATATGCAAAAATAGAAACAGTTACAGCAGGAATTAATATATGTTCAGGACTGCTTCTTAGATGCAGAAACAGGCTTTGTCACTGCATCTAAGAAGCACTGTTGAACAGATATTACTTCTTGCTGTAACTGATTATGTCTCTGCATATGTTTCTTTACGACTGTGTCTGTGCAAGATAGAACATTTTAAAAAAAAGCCAAAATCCCAACCCAGGCAAGAATTTATTGCACAGGCATAGCACTAAAAAGAAAAACTAGAGACAAAAACAATTACAGCAACTATTAATATATGTTCAGCAATGATTCTCAGATTCAAATACAGAGTATTTTATCCCTCCATACGAGATCCCCTGCTGAACAGATAGTTCTTCTAGCTATAATTGTTTGTCTCTACATTTGGTTCTTTAATGTTGTGTCTCTGCCATAGACACTTGCCTGTGTTGGAATTGTGGTTTTTTCCCTGGTATCAATTTTCAAAGCGACATGGTCAAAGATCCATTCCAATACGAGAATACACTGTGTTATAGAATTAGAGGCAACAAATATCAACCAATACCCCTGTCTATTTTGTTATAAAGCCAGTCTGCCCTCGTCTAGAATGCATATAGCTTCGATATTTGTTGCCTCAGTTCTGTTACATAGTGTAATCCGGTGTGGAAGAGGGTCTCTGTTTTTTTTTTCAACATAAGCAAGTTTAAACTTTATACAAACAATCCTGGCTACACTCGTTGGCAATAATCTTAATAAACTTACTATTTTGAAAACTGGAATAAATCTTACCATTTTGAAAACCGTAAGAGCATGCCCCTTAAGCTTTGCATTCTTTTCGATTGGGACTTCAGTATCATGTAAAAACGAGAATAGCCGTTTGGCTGAAGGCGCAATCTCAAACACTCTGTAACCAAATAGACGTTTTGCATAACTCAATGACTTTTTATGGTTTTATGGAAGAAAATTTGTTGAAGGGAACACACAGATTGCAGCGATTGCTAATACAAAATTACCTTAGAAAGAACTTAAACCCTAGTTCGGGAGCATTTGATTTCATGGCATTCCATGATTTCTTAACTAGGGCTTCCTGCTCCTCTGTAAAAGCCCTCGCCCGGAAGTTTGTATTTCTGCTGCTCCTACCGCTTGTAACACGGCTCCAGTTAGCACCTAGATTCAACCAATATGGATGTTTTGTTGAGAAAATTCAGTCAATAGAAATGTATAATTGAAGAAATAATTACAGATTCCGGAAATCCAGTTGCAGCCAAAGATGTATTCGAAATAATACTTTAACCAAGAGGCACGAATATCAATGAATAAAATTGAAGTACAGTGTAACTAAAAGACTAGGAGACTGCGCCTAAAATTGATATCAATTCAGTCGATGTTATATTCAATTAAAATTTAAACGAAAAAGTTAGTTTAAACTTATCTATATTTTATAGTTTAAAACTATAAATCATTAAATTTGAATTTATTAAGTTTAAAAAATTATATTTTCTCCCTTTCATACTTATATACAATTAGTTTTTCCCAAATTTCATTTACCAACATAACTTTCCTAAACATCTTTTTAGCATTCCATGTAGAAACACTTCCCAGGTCGTAGAGCATCTTCTTCTCCCGAGTTCAATAAAATAGCAATATCTTCATAAAATAAAATAGCAATATTTTATGAAGATATTGTTATTTTATTTTATTCAATATAATATTGATAAATAATTTTTTTTAGTTAACATATATATATTTAAGTATAAGAGGTTTCAACAATGCATTATATTAGATATTATTTTTTAGATTTAACTGATTTAAGTAAGTCATTTATTTATAACCATTTTCATGAGATTATCTTAATTGACTAATTTATTGTGATTTTTGAATAATCCATTTAACACTCATTGCACGAAATTATATATATATATATATATATATATATATATATATATGGTTAAAAAAATGGTTTATAGATAATATATTTAATCTATATTTTCATATTTTGTGAGTTTTAAAAAGTTAAAAGTTTATATATATATATATATATATATATATATATATATAATTTTGAGAAATGAATACATGAAAATTAAACATTAAACTGTTGAGGTTTAACAATTTGAGTAGGTCTAATAGCTAAGAGTAGAGCATGTGTTTCTTTATAAAAGGTCACAAATTCTATATATATAATTTTGAGAAATGAATACATGAAAATTAAACATTAAACTATTGAGGTTTAACAATTTGAGTAGGTCTAAGAGTAGAGCATGTGTTTCTTTATAAAAAGTCACAAATTCAAAACCAGAGAATAAAAGTATGTATGTCTTAATAAACTTAGCAGTCAAATAACTGCGCGCTAAAGATCTCTTGTTCCACAAACAAAAAGTCTCATACACCAATTTAGTGTCTAACTTGGCTGTGACTCTAAAATTGAATAATACAATAACAATACAGATATTATGCCAAAACTACACAATTCAAGTTCAAAATACAGGAACGCAGATCACTTACTTGTCAATCTGAAGGGAGATTTCCGTAACATCATTGGGGTGTCTCCATTTCTTTGGGTTTTACTCCACCGGAGACCAAATATTTCTCCTCCGTGAGGATTGGCTTTCAAACTACATAAATCCTTGTGCCTTGCAACCGAAAGAAGTTGCCCTTTGATCGTTCCATCTACGGGATATTAAAAGAACAATTTTCAAAATTTGAATAAATTCACAGAAAACAATAAAATATATGGCACTTCCTTATTCAACTTACTATTATGAGATGCTGATATATTCATGCCTTTGGGCAAGACAGCAATAGAGTAAACTGCAGCCATTAACGTATACCAATGTCCAAGTTTTTGCTTACGAAGTGAAACTGAAGTCGCATCCCACGCACAATATTCCGTTATTCAGCAGCTTCAAGAAAAAATATATATAGAGAGAGTGATTGCAGGTCTCTTCATTGTAATAGGCGTGAAAATAGATGGGCGTCCGCCCGCACGATTGTAGGGTCGGGTCATCGCAACGTTCTAGTGACTTGACTCTACAATCGGGTTAATGGTCATCGTAAGGTTATAATGACCCGACTCTACAGTCGGGTTAAGGGTCATCGTAAGGTTCTGATGACCCGACTCTACCATGGGGTTAAGGATGGTTTCGGTTGACCCGACCCTACAATAAGGTTAAGGATGCTCGCTCCGGACATTGCAACACTGGTGTAGATTTCTTTAATCAAAGTTTCCATGACCCAACCCAACACTCAGATCAGCACTAGCGGTTTTTTTTAAAACAAACTCTGAATTGTATAATGCATTCCTGCCGGTGGGTGGATCTGTGTGCTCGACTGAATTTTTTTAATGAGTTTTTAATTGAAGATGACTTTACGCGCAACAAATGAGAATTTTACGGCAACCCTTCAATTTCGAAAGGTCGTTTGACCATTCTTTCATTTCTCTCAATTTCAAAGTAAACAGAGAGTAGTTGTGTTGTAACTTTACAGTATAATCAATGTCGTGTGTATTTAGAAATATCACCTGATCGAGATATGCTTCAGAGAGGCCCCATTACCCGGATTGACGACACTGAGTTCATACCGTGTATATGGACAATGAATTCATTTTTCATGTGTCATGTAATTGATATACGCATGGTGAGCACATCATGTTGGTGTGCGAATTTAAAAGAAGTAGGTTTATAAAAGACAAGTCCCCTGTTTTAAAGTCAATTAGACATTTACAAAAATTTATATATTTTTTTCTTAAATTGGCATTGTAAATATGTATATTAGTAATTAGAGCTCCGAGACACTTCCTTATATGGAAGCGTCCAAATTTGGGATTTTTCTCATTGGAGACTGGTGTAAGTGTGAGGTGGATTTGATAACAAAAATCAAATCTTTTAAAGAATAAAATTAATTTACTTAAATATATAAAATTTCAAAAAAATACTAAAATATTATTTCAATAATAGGAAAATTAGAATGGACTAGGAGGACAAACTTTATTTACATGCACACTCATGTTCAAAGATTTATTAAAGTTTGGCAGTCTTTTAGTGGCTTAATTTCTTGAACTTTTTGGAGAGAACCATCTCTATTGAAATTGGCTAACATAAATTTGGTGTTCATTTAGTTGCTACCAAAGGGCCACATTTTCCTCTTCTACACTTCACAATTTGACTTTGTGCCCAACTAACATTTCCATTATAATTGTAAGAGTTGACAGTGCCTATGATGAAGTTGAATGTGAAATAGCTCCTGTTGCATTTGCTCCATATTCTCTGCTCACTCTAGGTGAAGAGATACAAACTAGAATTGAGTGGGAGGGTGAGCGTTATTTCCGTGAGATTACTCATATTTAGAGGATATATTTAAATTTGGTTTCCTCTTATTGGCCTAATTTGTTGAACTTTATGGAGAGGACCATCCTTGTTGAAGCTAACTCACAACAATTTGGAGTTCATTTAGTTGTTGACAAAGGGCCACAATTTCGTCTTTTCACTTTGTATTTTGACTTTGTGCAACCAGTTGTTCCATAGTAGTTGACATTGTTTGTTTATGATGAAGGTCAAGGTGAAGTAACTCTTGTTGCATTTACTCCATATCTTTTGTACACTTTGGGGGGTGGGGATTTTTCCCAAAATCATTTTGCATCATACTCCCAATAACAAGACTTAAACTTGACAATTCGATAGTCTGCATTCTGAGGCTTTGCTTTCCTTGAAAACACAACCTAGATTCCAATTTGTGGAGGCAACCACTGATGTTAGACACTTCCCTATAACATACAGAGATGACCCAACACCCACAAAAGAAGGAAAAAGAGATAAACACCCAGCCAGGATGAAGCCCACCTGCCCACAGGAGAAAATTCAAAAAGACCGGGGAAGAGGAGCTTTTATCCCCCAACAACAAAAATTGAGAACCCAAAGATATAATAGAAGAGAGTAAAACAACGCCATAGCCTAAACAAGGAGGAGAATCTTTCAAGATACATGAATGGAAATAAGGGATGTTGAAAGGATAACATGATTACCAGTACACTTCCTTAAAAGTAGGGGATTGAATAACCATACCTGGGACTAGAGCAAGCTGATCTAAAAATGAAACACCAACATTGGGAGACCAATAATTCAGAGGGGAAATAGAAGATACACAGGGGAAGGCCTCATTGACCCAACATGCAATCATAATTTAGATCATACCAACTTCCTCCAAGAGTGAAGGAAATTTGCATTCGAGAGCCTACCATCCATAACCAAAACAACATTAATAGGTGCAATCATATTGGGGAGAGGATAACATACAACAATATAACATGATGAATCCCATGAGAGGCACATACTCTCCAGTCATCCAATGATCTCTCGATTTCCCAAACACTCCCACTTCCACCATTGTTCATTATAAACAAATGGCACCTCAAGCCCCTTTAACATGTATTGCTTGGCATCTACTCAATCAACTTGTGCCAAAGGACAACTATAATTATCAAAGTCAAGTCACATAGAGCAATTATGTCTTTCCACCCACACTCACACATTATCACCTTAAAATTGCCTTTTTCACTTCCTATATGATGCATAGACAACGTGTCTATGCATAATTGCATCTAAAGTAATATTAGGATGGCCAATATTTTATTATCTTTCATCAAGGGCATGTGAATAGAGGGAACATCCACTCCCCCAAAACAAACTTTAATGACCATCCTTACCCCTTGACATGTTTTGTGATCACCAAATTGGCCTTTCCCTAATAGGGGCAGTGTCAAGGGATGGGGGATAAGAAATTTGATCGTATCCCCTACCATGCCAATTTCATTTTTTACCATTACATCTACCATGGTGTTGTTATGCCTCAAAGTATGAAAACATTGATAAAGTAGGTGAGAAGAATCGTAATACAAATAAAAATGGAATTATGGAGGAGGTCTTTAGGGCTAGATCCATTCTCAAGATGGCCTATAATAATTTTGGAATTATTAACTATGAAAATCCTTTTAATTCTATTAGCCTAAATCTTGAAAGATGTTATATGCTTTAGTGTAGTTATTAGAGGCATTCCCTAAACTTGAGGTGAAGTTAATTTCTATTTATCCTCCAAAACTAAAAATAACCCCTCTCACACTAGCCAACTCATATAAATATTGAATTGTTAATATATACTATGTAACCTATTAATAAGATTGAAATATGACCATTTTATTTTAAAAAATTAAGCTAAATAATATATATTAATATATAAAGCATTATTTTATTATTTTATATTTTTAAAAATTAAACTAAATAATATATATTAATATATAAAGCATTATTTTATTATTTTATATTTTAAAAATTAAACTAAATAATATATATTAATATATAAAGCATTATTTTATTATTTTATATTTTTAAAAATTAAAAATAAATAATATATATTAATATATAGAGCATTATTTTATATTTTTAATTAAGTATTATATGGATGTTTATAATATATTAATAATACGTGGTTAGAGTGTAAAGGCTCTGGCACCTTTGACGTCATCAAACACTTGATGTGGATATATATGCAATGGTATTACTTAGTGGTCTTTTTTTGGTTTTATGCGATAAGTGTTTTCCTTTGTTTCTAGTAAATAATATAACTAGCAATTGTACCAGAAGTTGCAAAGGAAACATGGTAATGCATAAATTCGAGATGTATTGTGACATATAAATTTGAGAAACATTGTGAAATTGGTGGGTCTTATTTTATTTAATTTGAGGATATTTTATTTAATGTTATGCATCATATATAATTCATTAAGTAATTAATTTTAGAAGTTGTAATATATATATATATATATATATATATATATATATATATATATATATATATTTGAACCATTTTATATAAAAATATATATAATTTATAAATTAGGTGGTTTGTGTAGGTTATAATTTTTTATAGTGTTTTATTATTTGGACAACTCAATTGTTAATCACTCGATTATGAAGTATTATCTAAATTATGAGATTCAAAATTTAAAATTTCATAGGTCAAAACACAAAAAAAAAACAATGTTATATTCAACCTAGAGTCCGACTTTTGCATGACACTAACTTACAAAATTAAACATAAAAAAAAATAATATGCTATACTTACTAGATTAAGATCTCAAATCCTAAAATTTTATTTAAGAGAATTGTCAATATTTTTCTTATCAGTGTGTCATGAATTTAATAGCTTTTTGAAAGAGCTTGGTTGTGGCTAGGAAAATGTGTAAAAAATTGTATTCAATTTGAAGTTAACACAAAAGTTAAAGAAATCTAATATTGAATAAAATATTTCAATATTTACTTTAAATAAAATAATTATATATTAATTTTATTTTTAGTGAGTCTAATGGTTAAGAGCATGGATTTTCTCTTAAAAAATTTATAAATTTAAATCTACAATAAAATAAAATATGTACACTTCACTAATTTTTAATAATCAAATCTTTGCAAAATTAAAATAAACTTACATTTATTCTTAAAAATTTCAACTTAAATCCTAACTTGAACATAAATTTTAAACTTAAATCCTAAATTAAAACATAAAAAGAAAGACATGTAATACATCTTCTATTTATTATTTCTATTTGACATGAGTTATTCATATATAAACTTTATTTTTTACTTGTTTTTAACCATGTAGATTTTATAAATAAAACCTTCCCATATTACTTTTAAATGGTACAATCCAACGGTTATACTTATAAAAAGTCTAATCCAGAGTCTTTTTCCACAAATGATGACAATAAGCTTAAAAAAAATTCCAAACATCTCCCATTGACATTAACATTCGAAAGTAGAAGATAATATAAATCCAATACAATTATAAACATTTAGCCATTATATAACCTTGTATATGATATTAATTAATTTCTATTAATTAAGTGCATATTAATAAAGATTATTGAACAATGCAAAAATGGAAACTCTAACTTCGTTCTTCTTTGTCTCTCATACGTAGTCATTTTGTGACACATTTATTCTTAAAAATTTCAACTTAAATCCTAACTTGAACATAAATTTTAAACTTAAATCCTAAATTAAAACATAAAAAGAAAGACATGTAATACATCTTCTATTTATTATTTCTATTTGACATGAGTTATTCATATATAAACTTTATTTTTTACTTGTTTTTAACCATGTAGATTTTATAAATAAAACCTTCCCATATTACTTTTAAATGGTACAATCCAACGGTTATACTTATAAAAAGTCTAATCCAGAGTCTTTTTCCACAAATGATGACAATAAGCTTAAAAAAAATTCCAAACATCTCCCATTGACATTAACATTCGAAAGTAGAAGATAATATAAATCCAATACAATTATAAACATTTAGCCATTATATAACACCATATATGATATTAATTAATTTATTAATTAAGTGCATATTAATAAAGCGTTATTCGAACAATGCAAAAATGGAAACTCAACTTCGTTCTTCTTTGTCTCTCATACGTGGTCATTTCATGGAGATTTACGTTCACAATTAGGACACTATCAAATCAACTGACTTGTATTATGTTGTTGAAACAAAGCCAAACTTAAACCAAGTTCCTGAGTAAACGGAAATAAAATATTTAAATTCCTCGTGCGAGTCAGATATTTAAATCTATTTTTCCACGTATATATCGTTTTCCCAAGTTGATTCATAATCTAAAATTTAGATTTATATTTAAATATACATTATCAAAATTAAATATAAATTTAAGTATAAATCAAACTTTTGCTGAATAATTTTTGTTTAATTTTAAATTTAAATTATATCAGAGGAGGTGAGTATCTAATTCTAATTACACAGACTATGCTATAGCTGAATGCACTGGTGTCCAAGGCTTACCTCTCAAGTTGTTACTGCGATATTTCTGGTAGTACTTAGTAATTGCAGGTGACCAATTAAACTAATTTTTTTTCTTCCCAACCTATTAGAATTGGGTTGTATGGCAATATTCAAACATGTATTGATTTAAAGAGATTAGAATTGAGTTACACGGGAATATTAAAACAATATTGATTTAAATAGATGGCTGTTGGAATTGGGCTATACGGAAATATTTAAACGAATATTGATTTAAATAGATTAGAATTGGATTGTAGTAGATTATTCAAACAAATATTGATTAGAAAATAAAAATAAAAATTTATAAATTAAAATCTTACTCATTCTAATAAGTTTTTCTTTATCACTGCATTTTTTTCTACTACATCAGCTTTCACTGATAATCTCCCCCGCTTTCACTGATCATACTCTGGCACCATATAACCGTTGCATACTCCAATGAAAAATTCTTCAATTAACTGTACTGTTTGTGGATAAATCAAATTATTGCATAAATGCTTTAAGTGCTAATAAATTGTAAATTGGGTATGCCTATTTACATAAAAAAACTACGATCAGAGATTTTAAAAATACAGTACTCTTGTGTGATGGCAAAGACATGTTCAAAAAAGCATTAAAAAGAGATAGTGCATTGTTTTCAAAAGTAGCAATTCAAGCAAGAGGCGTGACCTATTCAAAGATGACTCCTTGAGTCGACGCACTTTCTCCCACTCGCCATCTACTTGCTAGAAATATGCGTTTGGCTTTCTGGGAAAAATATAGGTCAAGATTATTATTTGACATGAATTCGTAAACCAGCAAGCATTTCTTCCCTCGCTTGCAACATCCGAGTAAACAAACCAGATTACAACAATTATAAATCTAAATGAGCTTCAATTCCGTCAGAAATTCCACAGAAGCTTGAGTAGTCTGCTTTCCATTTAGTTTCTTAATGGCGACGTCCCTACCATCAGGAAGTCTTCCTTGCAGATCATTGGATTCAATACAATTAACATATGAACAAACCATATAATGGACAAAACCATCAAAATCACCTTTGATATTATACCTTATAAACTTCACCGAATCCTCCTTTTCCAAGCATGTCCTTCCGATCAAAGTTTCCAGTGCTTCCGATCAAAGTTATATTCTGAGAACGATTATAACGCGGATAGACTGTTGTTACCTCTGTGGCGGACAGTATGCTGTTAAGTTTAAAATTTACTGGTATCTCTCCAATTTAAAATTTAAATTTTGCACAGCCGAGCTTCCGCGTATCTCCCCAATGTTTCTCTGCAATTGAACCAATAAACGCCTGAAATTGAAATTGTCAGTGAAACCCTCTCGAGTTCCTTTCCATTTCAATGAAGCTGGTCTAAATGGTGGTTGGTTCTTTTCTCAATCCATGGCATGCATGTACCAAAGTCGAGCCCAGTGTTGCAGGACGCACAGAAGCCATGCCATGTCTATGCTAGTTTCAAATCTTCTAGAGCAGAGTAGTTAGTAACTGTCGTAACTGTCGCTGTTATAGTTATATTTCAATCAACGATTCATATTGTCTCAATCGTCTAACAAGAGATCGGATGGCAAATATTAAGACAGAAAGACATTTAAAAAAATTGTTTTCAAATAAATACACCTTACGACGTAATTAATGTGCATACATATACATAACATCTTAAAAATAATATATTGATATTTTTAATTAAAAATAATTAATATGAAAAAGATATGTGGTGTGATCACCACATAACGTAAATTTACTCAATATAATCATTAAAAATAACTCCATTTAATATTTTGATACTTAAAAGATGTATAGTTTATTAAACACATACTTTTCATTAAGATGGTTATTTACAGTTTCATTAAGGTGTTGAGTAAGATTGAGGCTAGATATTCTTTGAAAGTATTTTTTTTATTTTTTTTAGTTTTATAGTTACAGTAATAATAAATGATATTGGTTTTTTTATAGGTCAAATCATCTTTTGGTCTTAAAGAAATAGTGAAAATTATTCTTATTGGCTTAGAGTTGGTCTTCTTCATATATTATGAAGTATATCATTTATATATGATCTAAATTCATTTTGAAGGATTGAAATTCTTCACAAAATACATATCAATTATAGTGGTGTGGCTTTTATTGAATAACAATGATGAGTTAACTCACATTTTATTATAGTAGTTCAAAATATTTATCCTTACTACTAATTGACTAGTGGATAATGATAGGTTCTCACATCTTCTATATTTTTTACCAAGTAAAAATCATATTTTCTATTCAAGACGAATTGAAAATACAATCCTCCACAAATGTTGTTGAACATACAATATATGACTAGCGTTTGTGGCCTAGAGGATTAAGACCGCTACTAAAATTTTTTCATAAGATGTCCCAACAACTTAAATATCTAATTGAGTTGTAATCAAAATATTTCATGACCGATTGACATATTATAGGTCAATAGCCAAATAAGCTCAAAAGTGTAAAAAGTTACAAGACCTTGAGGAAACTAAATGTCCTTAAATAAACTCATTAAAACAAGCAAACCTTCACTTAGGTGCAAAGCATCTTTAGATCATGAATTGATAAAATTGTTCGATTATATAGATATATATAATTAATCATCTGAAAAAGACTATAGACATGCTTCAAATGCAATGCCAACTATGAAGGAATAATACTATGGATCTAGATTTCATTGAAGACTATAAACATGCTTCAAATGCAATGCCAACTATAAAGAACTAGAACTATGGACCTAGATTTAATTTTTCATCCATTTGATAAATAATAGCCATAGTAGAGACTTAGATTTTCCTTACTATTGAAATAGTGATCCTCAACTGTAAATAACATGAAATTTTGATTTTAAAAGTATTATGGACCTTGGAAGGCTCCACCAAAGAAACTCTATGCATAATCCTTACTCATAATCACCTCTCGAGTCATACGACTGGATTTTTACTTTATATATATACCTGCA
Organism: Pinus albicaulis; assembly: GCA_034641835.2. Lineage (NCBI taxonomy): Eukaryota > Viridiplantae > Streptophyta > Pinopsida > Pinales > Pinaceae > Pinus > Pinus albicaulis. The sequence goes on along the minus strand of CM076569.1, from coordinate 783,708,643 downwards.
TCTACATATATAATGAATATTAAATAATAAAATACGAAATTATTAAATTAATTTGTGGCCATTTAAGCATAAAGTTATCATTAAAAGCGAATATTAATTAATTCTTGTAATTACACATAATTCCTTAAATTATTTTTATTTAATAAAAAAGCTTCGCATTTCTAGAAATTTAATACCTATAAAAAAATTAAGAAATTTATATTTGAAAATAAATCTATTAGAATTATTGAACATAAAACTATATATCTTCACATATTTTTGATATGAGGATAGTGCATTGTCTCATGTATGAGTTTAAGGTTAGTTTTTACTTGAAATTACATAACCCCACTATTATAACCTCAGGAATGATGGTACATCATACTACATTTGTTTGCAAATATTGTCCAAGATTAAACCCCCTTTGATACTAGAGTAGAGGCATTTCGAAACAATATAATTTTCCCCTTTATAGACTATTAGTGGATTATTTTAGGTTGAATTTTTGTTTGTACACTATAATGTAACTTGATTCAAAGATTTTATTTATTTTCCGTAAATTTAGTAAAACATATCATAATTCATGGTTGATTGATAGTGTCAATGACCATCATTAGTTTCTATCTACAAATGTGAAATAAATCATCACTATTATTCAAAAAAAGCATGCCACTTGAAATAACCCACTAATGATGCATAAAGTGGACAACCTTTCACTCTTGCCAAATGTCGCTTGGTCATGGATCTTCACAAGTTTCCTTGCTTTAGAGGAAAATTAGTCCTTATCAAATGAAATATGGTTTTAGGTCCTGTTAGAAGATAGAATGGTGGGTTTTTCCTATATGGTATCCACAAGAAAGTAAATATCACTTACTTCCATTGCTAAGTTTACAACAATGGAGTAATTATATTTCAAATAACATATAGCCTTAGTCATGTATATGAATTGAAATAATATCACTAACTGTAATTTATCCACAGACTCAAGGGGAAAGCTTTTTCATATTTGATTTTAATCTTTTATATAGAAATTTTGGGAATAATTATTTTCATATTTTTATGGTGCATAACTAAGAGTTTTACACTTGCATTTAACATATTATATATCTGATTCCAAACATTTTAAATGCTTTAAGAAAATTTATACATATATAAGAAGAATAGTTAAGGTTTATTTAAATATATATATTTTTTTTGTGTGTGTGAGAGAGAGAGAGAATAATACAATATTATTCAACTATTATAAATAATAATAATGTTACATTTATTGATGATGATGAAATTTTTTAAATTCCAAAAAGACAAACTCTTCTCCATTAAACCTTAAGAGAAAGGAAAACAATTACTTGGTTTTCCTTAGACTTTTATTTATTTGGTTGAAAAGCTTCAAATGAAGCATTTTTAAATCACCATAGGTTTAACGAATTAAATCTAGGAATTTTAATATTCATGGAACAAATATAGATTTGAGTGTACAAAACACAATCTAAGAGAATTGTTTTCATCTTCAACCCTCTTAGTGTCGCAAAGACAACAAATTCTTTTGTATGAAAACATTTTAGGAACCATCAAATGTCTCATTTTTCATTATCGTGGAGCTCATGAGAATTGACTCTTATTTTATTAATGTTGAATTTATTCTTTATGTTATTAAAATATATGGATACTTTGGACCTTCTAGGATAGTGCTAATCACTTCCTTATATTATATTAATTTCCACTTATTCTCTAATTCTTTATCATGCCAAAATTTAGATGTAATAATATTTATAGGGCTATGAATATTATTCAAAATGATAGTTACCTCAATTTTTAATGATTTATCCAAGAATTGACTCTTTTTATGCCAACAATTCTTGAGCCTTAGATGGTTTTTTTGAAGTTTGAGGTAATCCTAGAAATCCTCTTCCCTTCCATATTCTTTATTTTGTTCTTATACATTAGGCACCTAGTCATAGTCATGCTCTCAAGGGAGGATGACTCACTTTTATGAGAAAGATATTATTTCATTCTAAGATTATAAGTAATAAAATGTTTCTAATTGTGCTTAATATTTCTCTATGATTTTCTAGAGATGTTGCAATCTACAACTCATAACAATATAGCATAATACGAGAGATGAGAGTGTCAAAGAGGAAATTTTAAAACTTCATAGCCAAATTTTGTTGACATACAATTATTTTCATAGCCAAAAGAATCCTTCCACCCATCATTTATCCCTTTTGTAATGCTATAGTTGTAGTTAAGCTTGAGATGTAGATAATTTTGAGATATTTTTATGAAGTCACTTCCTTTAAGCTGTTTTTGTCAAACATGAAGTTATCATAAGTGATCCTTTTGGATTTGATTATCATAACCTTTATCTTGTCAATGTTAAGAATAAGGATGATGACTATTGATAGTATAAAGAAGAACTATGATGACTATTACAATGAAAGGCATGATGAAACACCTTGCTTATTTGAAGAAACCCTATAACTTGGTATATTCTCCAAAAAGGGTAGGGGATAAGAGATGACATTGCTTAACCCCAATATATAGTTAATTTAATTTACCCAACCCTCAATGTTTCTAAGCTTGCCAAAAATGTTCTTATAAAAACTTAACTATATGTGTGTGTGTGTGTGTGTGTGTACACACACACATATATATATATATAATTTTACATTAAGACTTAAATAGAAGATTAGTAATTTAGTGATAGGAAACAATTTAGAAATTTTAATACATATTAATACATAAGTGTGTATCATTATTATTTTTAAATAAATAGTTATTTAAAAAATAATATTATGCATGCTCTTATGTTTGATAAAAATCTATTGAAGATGTTGGGTCATCATTTTGTCATCTTTTCACAATTCAAGTCATTTATTTTTTATTCAATCCAATTCAATTGATCGAACAAGTCATCAATTCTCAGCAACAGATACTTGTTCTTAATGGTTACCTTGTTCAACTTCCTATAATCGATGCATAGCCTAAGAGTACCATCCTTCTTCCTCACAAACAATACTGGTGTGCCCCAAGGTGATACACATGTCCTAATGTATCATTTTTCAAGCATTTCCTTCAACTACAACAATAACTATACTAATTATTGAGTGCTCATCTTGTATGGTGCCTTTGATGTTGGTGTTGCCCCTAGTACCAACTCAATATAAAATTCCACTTCCATGTGAGGCAGAAACTCTTAAATATTTGCTAGAAACACATCCTGAGACTGCTATAGAATCAGGTACCTACTCAAGACATCCACATCTTCAACTTCCTTACCTAAATTATTACTGAAAATATGTACTGCAAAAAACACACACCCTTTTCTATGATTATGATTTGCCTACATAGTTGTCACCATTGTTACTGATGTTTCCTTCTTCTTACCATGTAGGATTCTTTGTTCCCCATTGTCATCCAAGTACTTAATAGACTTATAATAGAAGTCTACCTTAGTACTGTGAAGATACAACAAGTCCATACCCAATAGCATACTATATGATCCCAATGGTAGTATATTCAAATGTGTTGATGTAGGCATACCATTCATCTCAAATGCACAAGCTCTTACCTAGTGATGAACTCTTCTTTGTACCTATATCAAACTGCACTAACCAATAATTTGCCTGCACTTATTTATTCAAACCACACTTATCCACCAGGTTAGTATTAACATAACTATAATTAGATCTAGGGTCAATCAAAATAAAGACAACTTGATCAAAAATCTTATTGTCCATCTCATTGATAGATGCCTGATGATCTTCCTATCATTTATCCAATGCTACATAAATATGAGGAATACTCTATCCAACACCCCCCACTGTCTGTGCCTCCTTAGCACTATAAATCTGTGACCTTCCACCTTGATGTTATGTACAATATATCCTACAATGATCCTTGCCACAAGTCCAACAATGTAGAGACTTCCAACATGCACCCTTATTCTACCCCTCAGACTGAAGTTCATGTCCTCTGTCAGATGCATTGAACTTCTTAGTGGATTCTACATTATCTTTTTTACCTACGTCCTTAGGCCTTTCTCGCTTCTTATCCCATTTTCCTTTCTCTTTGCATTAGCTCTCTAATCCTTCTTAGTCTCAGATCTCTGCTTTGATTACTCATAAAAATTCTTTATCTTCCCAATGTACTCCTCTAATGATATCATCTCATCGAACTCAATCATTTCTTTGAATTCTATCTGCAACCCACTAATGAATCTTTGAATATTCGTTTTATTTTCCTTCAGATAAGACACATACCTCAATAACTCCAAGAATATCCTAGTGTACTCCTCATCGGTCATATATCCCATCTTAACTCATAGAATTCTCTTACCCTGTCATCATAATATCTCTCTGATAAGAACTTCTGATCCAGGTGGATATCGGTGGCCGCCCACCTATTCCATTTGAACCCGCAATATCAATACTTTTAGTTTTTCAGCTTCAGCACAACTTACTATTTTTAGCGGGTTTTTGGGTCCTACACTCCCAGAGCTGTTTTGGGGACTTAATGATCCAGGTGAATATTGGTGGCCACCCACCGATTCCATTTTAACCCCCACCATCAGTTCTTTCCATTTTCAAGTTGTAGCACAACTTACTATATTTAGCAATTTTTTGAGTCCTGAACTTCTGGAACCGTTTTAAGCCCTTAAATGATGTTTTTTGGGGAAACCGGGAGCAACATGGGTTGTAATACTCACCCAAAAGTTTCTCACTCAAAAGTTGTAATACTCGAACAGATATTTCTAACGAGCTATTGAGCTCGTCAAATGGAGATCAGATGCCAAAGTTACATCCCTAGGAAGTTGAAACACCAACTTACCCACAAGAGGCCCACAGTTTTGGCGCTTCATCTCCTAGGGTTAGATTTTTGGACATTTCAAATTTTACATTATTTCTCAACAATAAATAGGCCTTCCAGCCTCATTGTAACACAGTTCAGGGGGTTGGTAGCAGACACATCTCTTCTCAGAGATAAGCGCTACTCGTGCCCTAGCTCGCTTGTTCACATCATTTTAGTTCTATAACACAGGTCAGGGAGGTGTTAGCTGACACATCTCTTCTCAGAGATAAGTGCTACTCATGCCCTATGTCGCTTGTTCACATCATTTCAGTTCTATAACACAGTTCAGGGGATGGTAGTCGTCACATCTCTTCTCAGGGATATGCTGCCAGTACCCTAGCTCATCTATTTCCATTACATATGTAATAGGTCTATGAGCCTCAATGTAACACAGTTCAGGGGCTTGGTAGCCGACACATCTCTTCTCAGAGATAAGCACTACCCGTGACCTAGCTCGCTTGTTCTCATCATTTTAGTTCGGTAACACAGTGGAGGGGTCTGTAGCTGTCACATATCTTCTCAGGAATATGTCTACCAACACCCTAGTTGTTTATTTCATTCATTTGTTTTATTAATAAAATGAAACATTATTTCTGTTGCATCTATGCATCTATAGTTATATGTGTATTTTGTTGCATTCCTGCATAAAATCCGTATCAACTTCTTCCTGAATAATATCTCTAACTCACTCCAAGTCAATTCCTCTTCTTGAATATCTCTGACATTATTTACATCTTCCCACAAAATCTATTATTTACCTTTAAGACCGAACACATCTATTTTGGCTTTCATGTTCTCCGAGTAGTCATGTAACCTGAAGAAATTATTCATTCCAAGAAAATGAAATTCTCCATCCTATGAATTCTTCATTTCCCCATCAAATGTATGTGTCTTTGCTTTCTTAAACTCATCTGGAAAATATTGTCATTCCTCCTGTAAGTTGTAAGGATGATGACCATGATACCTATAAGAACCAGAACTATAATAAAACATGTGTCCATCACCTTTCCTGTCTGGTGTATCCATGAATCTTCCATCTATGATTGTGTCATCTCTATCCGACCTATTCCAACCATGAGAGCAACTATCATATGCCCCATTAGTCCTATCCTCCTGTTCATGAATGATTCTAAGCGGTCCTTGTCTCTGTAGGTCTGAAAAGCTATGAAGGATAATTGCATTGACTTCTTATTGTTTCTCCTGTTCCCTTGAAAGTATCTCTTGTGATTGAATTATTTTTTCATTGTCTTCTTTGCAACTCCTTATTTCTGTCTTCAAACTTCTCAAAGTGTATGCTATGTGTGGGGAGTACTCATCAACATGTTGCTCATTTGATCCATAGGGAGAATCCCGTGAACTATAGTCTACCATTTTGCGAGCCATAATTATTCTTAACTTCTTGTAAAGCATACTATGTCATCTAAACCAAATCATAAACAAACCAATGTACCTTAGCACAATTCGGGGAGGATATCTCATCTACAAGACTAACCAAATTATCACAATACATGTATAATCATAATCACGATAGTATATAAACATCATCTCAATCCTCATTTAGTTACCATGCATGATGCCACAACCACACATCAACTAGACATAATGGATGCATAACAACATATGTGAGACACTCATACAACAACAATACATACCAAGACTGACTTACATTACCAGTGCATAACCAAAATACACTCATGATAAACACATCCAACATCCACACTATCAAATTTCACATGGTGACACAACTGCAACCATGACCACCACCATGAATACATAATATGCACCTATACCACAAGAATAAGAAACACATATTCCACCGACATGTGTGCATGATCAACGCAATTCCCATCCAGTCCAAGGGGTGAACCATGCTCTGATACCACTTTGTAATACACTCCTCCCACATTTACCCAAGTTAATCGTCCCAATGGGGTAAACATGTGATGAGAAGCTACTATGATGTGATTCAACTACCCATGTACAGTTAAGGAAGTAGAGCCGACATAATGCAACCAAATTGACCTTCCACATATGCTACAGAACCTTCAAGAGCCAACCAACCCTTCTAGGTGGCCAACCTCTGATACAACCTTACATTTTACTGATCTGAAGCCTCATTCGCTCCCATAACAAGCCATGCATGTGACTGAGGCCTTCCAATCACTCCCACAACAAGGAATGCCAACTACTTTGGACATTTTTAGGTAGTTCTATGCCAGGGAACCTTAATTCTTAGCCACTTTTTCGGGTCTAGGTCTCAGGCCACTACCCAAAACTTCATGAAACTCCCAGAAACGATAAATAACACTAAAATAAGGTTACTAATGCAAATATTTGATCAAGGACTTGATCTAACCCCTACTAGCCATGACAGGAATTTCGTCAAAAATGTCACAAATATGTAATCTACGGGTCATAACAACAGATCTGAGCATAGGGGTATCATACTTATTTGAGAATCGTTAAGAAGCATTGATGCCTTATCACACTTTTATCTTGATAATGAACCACGGTAGATGGTTCGAAAAGTCGGTATAACTAATCAATTTGATGTGATGGATCTGAAAGATACACTACAGTAAAGCATTGATGTGTTATCATAACAGTCACATTATCATATATCAGATCATATGTTGATTATTCATTCATTTACTAATCAAAATATAATGAGAGACATACAACAAGTCTATCATAAAACATACTCATAACCAACATATAACCAATAGAAATAAGAAGGGTATTATATCCATAAAAACCACATATGAGAAATTGTATTTACCCATCAAATACAAGAGGGAAAGATCTCTTATTAACATGTGTAAAATGCAACAAGTTCTGGGACTTACACATACCACCCGGCCTTAGACTAGGCTGAACCAAATCTTTCTTTCAGCCAATCACCCCCATGCCATATTCCAAGCATGAATGTGGGATCTCATGGAATAAATGAAAAAAAAAACAAACCAGGGATTTTGGATTCTAAACCAACTCAACCAGTGATTACATCTCACGGTCGAACATCACTAACCACCACCAGATCGATATTTACCCATTTTTTCTAGGGCTCCAAAGTGTTTGTTCCAACCAGGGATTCTAGGACCAGTAACTCAACCCACAACTATTGTCGGGATTCCAGAGTATTTATCCAGCCATAGCTTATAATACTAGTAACTCAACCCACCAAGGGCTTCTAGATCATTTCTCAAACTAAGGCTTACAATACTAGTAAATCAACCCAAGTTCTTACAAGGCTTCCAAAGAATTTTTCCAACCAAGGCTTCCAGGAACTAATAATTCAACCCACAACAAAAGGAACTTGAGAACCAAACAGAAAACAAAGCTAACACCCACAACACCATGGCTATTCAGGAAATTGAAAGGCTAGGCAAAACCACTATCAATCTTGACAATCCTCCATGCCAATGACATATCATACCAAAGAAAGCACACATATATTCCATGCATGCCAAAAATAGAAAGGAAATCATACATGCAACTCGATACCTATAAACAAAACTCATTGTAGTTGTTGATCCCAATGTCCTCTTGTGCTTTCCTTCTTTTACTTTACCTTCTTGCTCCAAATCCCAAGTATGCTACATTCCTCCAAGAGTGATCCAAGAAAACTCTAAGTGTCCAAGAGTATGAGAGAGAGAGCTCCAAAACTGAGCTGATCAAAAGCCATGAACTAATCCTCCAAATCCTTTTTATTAATGAGGCCTCTATTTTCTTCAATTTCCATTATTTTCTTTCATTTTCCTCCTCACATGCAACCTATGACCTTTCTTTTTTTCACGAGGGGAAAGCTCACGGGAAACCCGGGCGTACTTCCCCAGAATTTCTGGATGGTACACGCGGTAAACCGTTTGGCGGACTGCGCCTGACCCCAAAGGACTCAAGGATCGAACCCGTGACCTCCCTCAACAGAGAGGCCCACGTATTGGCTCACTACCACTTGAGCTAACCCTTGGGGCTACAACCTATGACCTTTCACTTTCCTTTTCTCCTATTTTCCATTATTTTCATAAATAAATGCCAGTAAATGCCACTTTATTTGTCCAAATCCTTTTCCATTTACTTTTCCAATTTCCATAGCCATAAATTAATCACAAGTGATCCCCGTCACTATGTTTTTTCCCAACATCCAGCTCGTAATACATGTCCCATGACCAAGGTCTTATTTTACCTTTATTAACATTGTTACATGGATTTTTAACCAGGGTTGTTACACTCCATTGTTACTATTTCAAATATTTTGTCAAGGAACAATATTACCATGTCGAGATCTATGAGAACAAGTACCTATAGTACACCACACTATGATAGAAAAGTGACCAAGACGTGCATGATCTCACAAAAGTTTTTCATACTCTACACACAAAGTTTGGTATCAAAGAATCTATGTGACATGTGGTGCTCAGGTACCACGGTTGTCTATACAAATACATTCAGGAATAAATGGAATTCTTAGACATCTCCTCGCTTGGTGCAATGTGCAAATATACTGCCAAGATTGAAAAAATATTTAAACAAAATAAGGGTGACTTTGGATTTGCGAATTATAAGCAGGGAAAGAGAGCCCCCAAATCATAAAGCAAATTAAAAATCTAAGCTGGAGTGACCCAGGACAACCCATCAAAGCCGCAAGAAAATAATGGCACCATGAAAACAAAGCACACAATAAAGTGGTGTGAGTTCCATAAGTAACCCACTCACAACACAAATGAGTGTCACGCCAAGCAGGCACTAGTGGCCAAGATGAAAGCTTCAGATTTTGATGGATGTTCTAATTTTTATCCAAAACCTGATAAGGGGAATGACAAGGGGAAGAAGATTATTAATGTTGAATGTAGTGTCACTGTTTCCACCACCAAGGTCCAGAGGATTTATCCCAAAATCGTGAGGAGGGGGGCATCTCTTCCACTCACAGATGTGGGTGAAGGGTTTTCCACCACATTTCATTGTTAACAGCGAGACCCAAAATAATCTCATTTCAGGAGAGGTCATGAAGTGGTTGGGCCTACCTAGCACACTACACTTGCAGTTGTACACCATTGGGTGGCTTCACCAAGGATGATATATCTCCGTCAGCCAGTAATGCCACCTTCACTATATCATCAAGCCCTTCATGGATGAGGTACTATGTGATGTTGCTCCTCTGGAGGTTTGTGATATATTATTAGGCCAGCCATACTTTTGGAAGTGTCATGTTGTGTATAAGTCTAGGCCTCACATTTTTATTATTACTTTGGGAAATAAGTCATACATGATACCATAGGTATCCCTGCCTACCCCCATTTATTTGATGTCGGATAAGTAATGCAGTAAGATCATCTCCTAGACCAGGAAATTTGTTTCATTTTTATTCACTCTTAGAGAAAGGGGAAGATCGAGGCCACATGCATAGCCCTCGGGAAAGGTTCCTCCATGCAACAGAAGAATATGGATACGGTAGTGGAATAATATAAGGACATATTCTCATCACCCACAGGGATACTCTTACACTGTCACATCAAGCATTTGATTGATTTGACCCTCATAGCACCTCTACTTAATGGGTCGATATATCACTGCTTCATTATGGAAAATGAAGAGACCAAGTGGAAGATCTAGAAGTTGCTGCAAAAAGGGCACATCTGACCAAGTTCCTAACCTTTTGGGAACCCGATTATACTTGTACATAAAAAGGATGGGACCTAAAGGGTCTTTATTCATTATTGGGAACTGAACAATATCACTACCATGAACAATTATCCAATGTCGTGGATTAATGACCTTCTTGACCAACGCAAGGGGGCCAAGTATTTAAGCAAGATCGATTTGAAGTTTAGTTATCACTAGGTTCTACTAGAGACCACATATGTAATGAATACCACATTCAAATCCAAGGAGGGCCTTTTTGAATGGTTGTTCATGCCTTTCAGGTTGAAAATTTCCCCTGCTACTTTTATGAGGTTAATGGATTACATCTTCTAGCCCTTCACCAACTTGTTTTTGGTTGTATATCTCGATGACGTTCTTATATCCAATAATATCTGGGAAGAACACGTGTAGCACATTCGACAGGTCCTTCAAGCCTTGTGGAAACACAAACTATGTGCCAACCTAGAGAAATTCACCTATGGCATGGGCCGGGTCTAATATCTCGGTTACATCATAGATGAGAAAGGAATGCATGTGGATCCGACTAAGATCCAAGTCATTTAGAATTGGCCAACCTTAACCGCTCTTATGGAGCTTCACAACTTTTTGGGCCTTTATCATTTTTATCGAAGGTTTGTGTTGGTATTCTCCCATGTCACTTAGCCTTTGAGTCACGTTACCAAGGGCAAAGTGAAAGAAAAAATTTACTGATATGATTCACAACAGAAGTCATTTGTTGATTCGAAGCACCACCTCTACTTTGTAGTTGTACTCACATTTCCATACCTGCAATAACCATTTGAAATCTAGGAAGACACCTTCCATTATGTTATTGGTGCAGTTATCATGCAGTAAGTTCATATAGTGGCATATCACAGTGAGACACTTTTTGATACAATTCGTAAGTAGCCCACCTATGATAAATAAATGTATTCTATCATGCAGGCTCGCCATAAATGGAAGCATTACATTTTGGGGAAGGAAACGGTCATCCACATAGATCATGAGCCTCTTCAGTTCATATAGACACAAGGAAAGTTGTTGAACTCTCATCATCAGAAGTGGTCTACATATCTGGAAAAATTCCACTTAAACATTAACTACATGAAGGGAAACACCAATCATGTGGCATATTGCCTTAGTCGCCCACCAATTGCAACACTAACTACTTTTCTCAACTCTTGTGGCCACAATACCTCTGAATAGCCACAAATATACAAGTGTCAAGAATGATATAGACTTTTAGGCCACTTACCGTATGTTAGTGGATGTAAAAAAAGTTACAAATTTCCACAACCAAGATGCATTACTATGCTACTCGGCCGCCTTTGTGTTCCTTCAAGTGAGCATGCCAAAATGATTTTGGAGGCACACTACAGTCGAGTCGCAAGATACTTTGATGTGGAAAAGAATATGGTCGCACTACAAAATTATTTTCATTGGCCAAAAGTATAACATAATGTTGGAAAATATATTAGATCTTGCACTCCCTATGCCATAGATAAGCCAACCATCAAGAAGTAAGGCTTGTACACTCCTCTACCTACTCCAAGCCATGGGGTATTCATTCAATGAACCTTTGACATATTATATATGTTCGTGGAATACTAAAAAATACCCCTAATTTGACTACATATTGTAAAATACCTCTAAAAATCACATTATTTAACCCCCTACCAATACAAAACCAATACGCCTTCCAAATTTAAAAAACCCCTACTTTCACTAGATATTCTATGTATCCATATTTTCATTAACAGTTTTTATACCCCTTTATACTTTTTCATTAATTTTAAGGTCCATTTTTTATACCTTCCAATATAAAACCCCTTTACCCCCTATATCCCCCAATATATTATGTCATATTTTCCTCAATATATATCCCCCAATATGAAACCACGTGGTATGGTATTTCTTAGCAGTGAAGCCCCTGTGCTCCCAACCAGCCCCGGGAATCCATCTCAATGGATTATATGTCAAGCCTCCCTTCTATCAAGCATGTTAATGACTATGTATTTGTGGTCGTGGATATATTTTCTAATATGGTCATACTATCAGCTTGCAAGAACAGCATCACAACAGAGGACACTGCCAAACTCTTCTTTGAATGAGTATCTGTACATTTTGGAATCTCGCAGGCCATTATATAAAATCAGGATAGTAGCTTCCTAAGCACATTTTGGTCGAGCCTCTAGACATTATTAGACATTAAGTTCACCGAGTCAACTACATTCCATCCCAGACTGATGGTCAGACAAAGTTCGTCAGAAGGACGATAATGCACATCCAACACATGTACAACTCCAAGCATCAAAACCTGGGATGATGCCTTCCTTATGTGCAACATGGCTATAACAAAGCTTTCCATAGCTTAATTGGTTTCATTCATTTTCAAGTGGGTCTTGGTTTTCAACCATTGTGTTTGATTGATGTTTTCATGCCTCATGCGACTACACAGACAAAATCCACACATGTATAGTCCGAGGATGATAAACTAACCTAGTTTCTTGAACGCATCCAACACATCCACTAGTAGGTGCACAACATCTTGAATAATTCCAATGCCAAGTACAAGTAGTGACATGATCAACATTGAGTGACACACAAGTTTCTAGTGGGAAACAAAGTTATATTGAATTTGCAGAAGGAACACCTTCTCAGATCCCATTGGAATCTTAGACCACTCTGATATGGGCCTTACACCATCACCAAGGTTGTGGAAAACAATTATTTTGAGCTCAACATTTCACCATTCCTTGTCCTACACCTAGTTTTCGATGTGGACCACCTGTGGTCATACTTTCCACCATTACTGGACACATCAGACATTACAGAACAACTCACACCAACAAAGCTAAACCCATACTGCATGGAACATGCCACAATTAGTCAAATCATGAACACGTATATCAAGAACACTTGCCAAAACAAGATCCAACTGTATCGATTTGTTAAAGTTGGCCAAATCCTGCACCAAGGCAAGTGGCTCACTATGGACCAAGTTTAACAGAAGTTTCCCCATCTCATGGAGGCACTCAACACAATGGAGACCATTGCTTTCTAAGGGGGGAGGAATGATCCAGGTGAATATTGGTGGTCACCCACCTATTCCACTTTGAAACCACCATTGTTTCTTTTAGTTTCCTTAATTGTACCACAATTTACTATTTTTGGTAGTTTTCCCGGTCCTGAACTTTCAGAACCATTTTGAGGCCTAAATGATGTTTTTTTTTTTTTAAATTGAGAAACATGTAGTTTATGGAAGAGGTTTTTAGTTGAACATTGTATTCCCTGGATAGATATTTCTAACAAGGTATCTTGCACATCAATCGGAGTTCACATGCCAAAGTTACGACCTTGAGAAGTTGATGTACCAATTTACCCCAACGGGGCCCATAGACTTTTGCCGCTTCATCTTCTAGGGTTATGTTTTTGGATGTTTAGGGTTTTCCATTGTTTCTCAATAATAAATACACCTTCAAGCCTCATTGTAACAGAGTTCAGAAGGCATGTAGCAGCCACATCTCTTTTTAGAAATAAGCTACCATCACCTGAGCTAATTTATTTCCATTCTGCATATAAACAATTTTCAGTACTTCGTTATTAATGAATTGAAGTTATGTTTTTGTTTTATCTCTATATTTATGTTTCTATCTACATTTCATTTTGTTTCTTCATAAATTTGGATCAAAAATATAATTTTATTTGTATTTTCATAATACAATTTAAAGAATAAAATAATTCTTAAAGTTTTGTTTCACTAAATTCTATAAAAAAAATAACATAATGGCAAACTAATTTTAAATCCATAAATTAATTCAAAATGTTAATCGCCCCATCATGTAACAAATTTGAAGAGAAATATGGCATTTCAATTTGAAGAGTTAACTTCATTTCAACTTTTACATATTGAGAAGTTAAAATAAACTATTATTTCGTGTAAATAGTTTTGTTTCACCAAATTCCAATAAAAAAACAAAAAAAGTGATAAACTATTTTTAAATCCATAAATTAATTCGAAATCTTATTGTGTTAAGGTGGATGAGGTAAACTTTACCCACTCAAGTTACCAATGGTGTTTTGGCTCCAGGTATATGACACCCATTGTTTCGCCCATGGTATTTATCTTTGATGTAGCCTATTTATAAGCCAAAGAAGTCCATGATTATTTGTCCTACTAGCTAGTGTGATGAAGAATTTATGTCTTTAGAAACCACTACATCTCTCAGTGTTATGTGATCTTAATGCATTTCTCCATTGGGCATCAAATATGAAGAAATCCTAACACATTGCTCCATAACGTATCAAATTTGACTAGAAAGATGAAATTTCATTTTGAAGAGTTAAATTTATTTTAACTTTTCAATATTGAGAAGTTAAAATAAGCTATTGTTTTCATATGAAATTGAAAAATAATTTAAAATTTCATACATACCTTACATCATGTCTATTGTGTCAATTTGTGTAGAATTTAAATAAAAAAACTTATACTTAGACCATAACCTCAAGTATACTTGAAAAAGTAGACATACACACAATGTTACACTTTATACCAGAATTATATAAAGAGAATTTAACGGGACAATTTGCATAAAATGTATATAAAAAATATATGGAGAGAATTAAATTGGATCATTTAATTATAATGTATACAAAACCTATGTGGATGGAATTAAAGAGGACCAGATCTCCTCGATGCCAAATTCTCAAATAAAATTAAAATATTCTTCTTTCTAATGCAACGAGCAATGTGGGTTTGCCTTGTGCCAAGATTTCTTCAACTAGTTTCTTGCTCATAGTTCTTATCATTTCCTTACAATGTTAAATAGCACTCACAGATAATCAATCACTCATTAGCTTAAGTTCTCGTTGGCTCGCCCACGGTCCACTACTTACTCCACAGGACCAACTACTAAGCACTTTACCTTGCTCTCGTGGATTAGCTGGGGGGAGCGGTACCCCGTGTCGTGAGAAAAAAATGTGGGGGGATCCGCCGTGATGTAAATCAAATAGGTGGGGGAGCTACCCTATGATGCAAGCGAAAGGAAGGGGGTTTCCACAACCAGAATCCACCCTCGCATTAAAACCAATGGGTATCATTTATGGTTACTTGAAAATGCCTATTGGCTCGTTCCAATACATTTTACTGGTCGTGAGGTTCAATGCGCATTCAAAAAATTCAATTTTCAACCATATCAATGAATTTCCTTAACATGCCTCCCCTTAGACCTTCTCAAAAATAAGCATGGCGATAAGTCACCTCCAAGACATTAATTATTGATCCTCAGGACAACCTACTTACTTCATCATACTTGATAGAGAGACTCGTCCACATCATCAATAGGGTTTGCTCGAGGGTGTTAGGGTAAAACGATAATGATGGCTAACTCTCTTCTCAATAATACCTTGATAACAGCGCCACCAATCATTTAATCCTAGTATAAGATACCAACGTTATACCAAAACATACTTTAAAAAGATTCAGCGTGCATGTGCATGCATTCACATAGGCCAATTTTACATAACAATCATTTAGTTCTAGAAGGAATTAAACGCACAGGAGACCTACAAAAAAAAACCATTTTGTTTAATTACTTAAAACAAGGTATATACGGAGAATGCCACATTTTTTCATTTCAAGCTACAAGTTCTCATTCTCCTTTCTCACGATCGTGTTCCCTAAGTTACACCCACAATTGAAACAACTCTAATTATTCATACATGTATATCCTCCCATTCGTCCAAACTCCTACAAATTCCCTAGCACCTCAATCTGAGATTTGACATTTTTACCAAGGCCCATTTGGCTAAAACACGAGCTCAAAAAAACAACTTCGCTACCCAGATTCTTCTAGAATCTAGAAACTTGTATTTATGTTAAAAACCCTAATTTTATACAAATTACAATTGAAGTAATTTCTTTCCATTTGGAGAATTTCATGATCCCCTTGGGTCTAGTAAAAAATGGCTAACTAGGGGTTAAAAATCTTGCATTAGACTCCCTCGGTAGAAGTTTTATGACCTCTTGTCATATTTATTCACTTTGTTGAACCTCTTGGAGCCTAAATTTTTTGTTATTATTACCCGTTCATCCATACATGTTGTTTTCCATCTATCCTTCTAGGATCCCATGTTTCATTTTGTTCCTACTTTCCACTTGCTTTACTGATGCAGTTTCTTATAGCCTACTAATTTTTGCAATTGACTGCTTCTTCCTTCTCATTGTACCATTTCTTAGGTACCCTCTTCATCAACATCCATATTCCTCCAATTTTAACGTTCAACTCATCTTGATGCTGAATTAAATAATTTATTTGTAGAATTTCCACTAAGAACTTCATGGCTTCACTTGCTACTTCTTCATTTCCATAACCTTGTTGGTTCTTATATTGATCATTACATATTTTAAGCATAGTCAAATCCCTTAACAACCTTACTCTCTTTTTATTCATGGAACACAAACTGCCTCCTTTTGCACATAATGGAGGTTACAGCAATCCTCTTGTTCATTAATTGCTTGTTTTCCTCCATCATTTTCCTCAATACAATATGAAAATTTATTATTTGTAGGATACTGGTTATTTTATAAAACAATTTTATGTTCCATACTCCTTGCTTGAAAATGAAATAAAATTTCAACTTAATCAAACAAACTTGCCTCATGCTTCTCCTTTCCTCTGTGTTTTAACATCATCTATTGTCCTTTTTCTACAATCCTAGAAATTTTACATCAGGTAGTTTATCAAAGAATTTTTATTCTTTAAGCATCTTGACCTCTTCCTGCTTCTTGTTTATGTTATCTATACAGTCTCCTTCAACCCTTGGATTTTTCAACAAGTCCTCTATAAACCACAATTATTTTTCATATTGTAACATCAGTGTAGGGGAATGTTGTCCCTTCTCCTTTATGAGGTTGTCCTCCTCATCTGTACTTTCTTTTATAACAACTTCCAATGGTTTCCCTTTTTCCTTTACATGGCCATATTCACAAGTCAATTTTGTCCTGGTTGCTACCATAGTTGTATTTGTCAATTGTTTACAAGATTCCTTTCGACTACTCATAATCTTATTCCTTCTTGCCTCTACATTTGTAAAGTTATTTTTATACTTCCTTCCTCGTTTGGGGCAATCTTTAAGTATTGTTTTTACTCTTATGAGTTCCCTTTCCCTTGGTATCCCTGAAGCAGTTTTTTCATACCCCATTCCTTTTGGAAAATATTTCCATGATGCTAGTCTAAAAAGCATTAATTTACATACAAATTATTGGTTTTAAAAACATGAGGCCTCCTAGGCCCTCCTGTTGTCTTCCTCAGTAATTCTCCCTGTTGGGTATGGATCTTATTCTAGTTTCCTTTACAAGGCAATATTTCCTCATCTCCCATTATGTTATATCCTCTCTTTCTACAATTATTTGAAAAGGCACTCCCTCATCCCCTTCTATTCTCATGACAGTTGTGGATGATTGTCCATCTTCATGTTTCTTGTGACCTAAAATTGTATACAAAATATCAATTTCAAAATCATAAAGCCCCCTAGCCTCTGAATTCATATCCTCATACTGATATGAGCTCTTCACATAGTCCATGAGATTCTCATTCAATATCTCTATAGCATATTCATCCTCCTCCTCTACAAGGAATGCACGTTGTTCTAGTTCACAATAGTGAACTTCCTCTTCCCCATACGTGGATACTCTGAGTTCTTCATTACACAGTTGAGCACTTAATAGGTTCCTTAGTTTATTTCTCATCTTCTTGACTTATAGTTTTATAATAGGATATTGGATATTTTTCTTTAAATCCCATCCATGTCTCTAATATTCATTCTATATCTCTTGTAGTAGCATGTTCATCACACCGAGTCTTTCCATTAACTCAGCCATCTCTAGATCAATTTTCTCGTGGCTCCTTTTTCTTCTCCCAATGCCATATTCGTTGGAACCATTCTCCTTTCCCTTGTGGCTTTCGCCTAAACCCTTGTCAAGACCATTAGTGATCATCTATTTCTCCTTCTATATGAGCTTCTACATGTTCATTGTGAGCTAAAAAGAAGCCTCCACATGAAACCTCACTAAGCTTCTCTCCTGAGGACTTGGCCTTTTGGTATCACAAGTTCTCCTTCACTATAACCTATCGAGACTCCTATTATCTCTTGGCCATTGTTCTATTCTCACCTTTCTCTTGAATAATTCCTTTTCCATCTAATCTCTTAGCTAGAAAAAATTATGATGTAACTTATCTTGTGGCAAGGATTTTTTGCTACAATTCTATTTCTCTTCGTTCTACATGCAATCACGAACCAAATCGCTAGATTAAAATAGAAACATGAGATTAGTTACCTACGAGACCTCCTCAACATTGAGATATCAAAATTTCTTGCATTCATTACTTTACATGTGCTCTAACTATCATCTTCAAGTTCTTGCGTAGTTGGAAATCTCATCAACCTGCACCTAGTTCACTGGATTATTCTCTCCTCCACATGCAGACCTTTCAAGTCTTCTTTGCTACATGAAAATATCTCATAGCACAACATTTTTCTCCTTATCCAACCCCAAAGAGTGTTAATGTGCTCTTATATGTCTTTGATGTAATGATAAAAGTGGTTTCTACCTTGTGCTGATATTTATGAAGCTAGCTTCTCACTCACAACTCTTGACCTTACCTCCCAAAGATGCAATAACACTCACGCCCAATCACTCAATAGCTTCAACTCTTATTGGCTATCCAACAGTCCATTCCTTACTCCACAAGACCTACTCTTGGGAAATCTACCTCATTTTTGGATGAATTTATTCTCGAACATGCAATCACGGTTGTTAGGTTTGACGACCTATCGTAACTATAGGAAGGGATTACTCATTATATCAATAGAGGGGGTCGAAGTTGGCTCTCACACACAAAATGATTTGACGGTGGGGATTTGTAGGGAGATATCCATGGCTCTTATGGACTACAAGGGGGGGATTAACTCATGAAGTAAGTGAAAAAGGAGTGGGGGTTACCCCATGAAGTAAGTGAAAAAGGGGTGGGGGAGTACCCATGACTTAAGGGAAAAATTTGGCAAGGGGGTTAAAACTAGACTCCACCCTCATATTAAAACCAACATGTCTCCTTCCTTGCTATTTGAAAACACTTATTGGCTTAGGTCGATACTTTTTATTATTCATTTGGTTCAATGCATAGACAGAAAATTTGGTTTCTGACCATAGTAGTGAATTTTATTAGCAATGTGACTCTGACCTTCTCTCGAAGCCTCTCAACCCTTCTCGATAATAACCAAGGAAACAAGTCACAAACCTCTAGAGAATTACTAATTGAACATCATGATGGCCTATTAGTTTCACGATACATGATAGGGAGACTCATCCACTTCGCTTTGGGCTAGAAAATAGTGTTACACTAATATGATAATAATGGCCGACTCTCTTCTCAATATTAACTTGATCACAGGGCCACCAATCATTCAAGCCTAGGGAAAGATACAAGTGCTATATCAAAACATATGTTAAAGAGATTCGGGGTGCATGCACTTATAATCACATAGACCAATTTTTTAGAGAATTCACATAGTTCTAGAATGAATTAAACACACAAGAGACATATAAGAAAAACCCCCATTTTGATTAATCATTTAGAATATGATATATATAGAGAATGACATAGTCTCTTGTTTCGAGATGCAGGATCTTGTTCCTCTTTCTCGGGCTCTTGCTCCCTAAGTGTATAAATTATAAAAACATATTTATATCAATGGATTCAATCCAATCAAGAAATGTACTAAAGTTAGATAATGAATCCTTCTACAAATCAATTGCGGAAAATTAAACACGATCACCAATCACAACAAGTAAAGAAAGAATAAAATCAAACCACAACACAGATAATTTTTTGGGAAAGCTTACTGCTCAAAACCCCTCTATCATATATTGTATATTCCACAAGGAATCATGAAACTATTACAATGCACTCTTCTCACAAGAGTCTCCCGCAATCTTCCTATCGTATCACATTGATCCAGACAAAATCGGGCCAACACTTAGCCAATTCTCAGCCTGTCTTCAGCCTGCCTTGCTCACCCAATTCCTAATGAATGCAATCCCTATTCTTTAGGAATTCCAGCCTTCCTCAACTGCGCTGAGTATCATGGGCATCCTATGGTGTTTTAACTGCATCTGGGTAGTGTGATAATATCACAACTAATATTTAACTTCCCTTTAACCTTTATCTCAACTTGGTCTCCACTGGAATTGACATGCATGAAGCTATTAATAGTAAATCATCAGTTACATGGCATATCACTAATTGTGAATTAAATATGATTTAATTCACTTGATCTCTCACTAGTGCAACAACTAGTTATAACTAGTTCAATTGACTTTAACTCACCTAATTGAGTTAACTGATTACTCATGCATTAAACTCATGCACTTAACTGCAACTTGAACTCTAAAACACATAGAATCACTCTACATGCCTCACCAACTACCCTCAACTCAAAATTCATGAGCTAACTGAGTTTATCACACTCAGATAACTATTACAAGTGATTATGAGATAAAATTACATTTTATTGTCCAATTTAATTAAGGGAAATTAAATTTGACACATATCTAGTTATTAAATAAATTGAATTTCACACTAATGTATCGCTAGGACCCATCACTACACAACCTGTGGTCCCACACTAGTGTAGGTGTTGTCATGTTGTTTCTAGATGCCAATTTCACTGTTTCTTGTTGAAAACTTCAACACTCCCTCTAAAAAAGAAAGGAATGTCCTTGCATGAGACATGCAACTCTTGCATGCAACATTTCTCTAGTGTTTCTTGCACATGCAACACTTCTCTAGTGTTTCTCGCACATGAAACTTTTGCATGCAACACTTCTCTAGTGTTTCTCACACATGCAACTCTTGCATGCAACACTTCTCTAGTGTTTCTCACACATGCAACACTTATAAAAATGAATAGCCTCCAAACAATTGAATCCATATAATGCATCTTTCATCATAGTCTTTTGACTGATGGTACTTATTGCACATGTCTACTAGATTCTCTACGTTGTTTGCATCTGCATCCATGCACTTTGCACTGCTGCCAACTCTAATCTACGCTCCAATATCTGACACATGTCACTGATTTATGTCCTCCTGACATCTTACTGCATGAATCTAACTGATCCTACTACTGCTATATTGTGGGCTCCTCGTAGTCATGTTCGATCCATGAGACACACCATCTCAATGAACCCTGCCCAAATTTCTTCTTGGGATTAATTTTGCACATCAACCCACCTCACACCTGGAGGTATAGCTGCATGCACTCCCTTTACCCATTTGGCTCGAGATTTCTCTGCTTGAGTGGTTTCTACCACTCCATGATCCTCTGCGTGTGGCTGCTCCACATCTTGAGGTTCATGTGGAAATATGCACCACTATCCAATTACCATCATGATCCCATCTTAATTGACACCATGCATGCAATCAATGAGAAGTCCGACTTAAATTGTGAGGCCAAAGCCTCACCAGTTGCAGATCCTGAAGCCTTCTTGTTCTTATTCTTCTGTGGAAAATTAGTGGCATAATTTCCATGCTCGTGATAGTGAAAAAATTTCACTCTGGACATGTCATGCTCCTTGCCTTCTTTGCCGAACTTAGATTTGGAATAGGATTTCTTTCTCTTCCACTTCTTCACCTTACCAACTAAGGCGCCATTTTATTCATCATCATTCTTAGATGAAGATCCATCCCTGGTATTCCCTCTGAATTCTTCTTGCACAAAATTCAACCAAATTCATTCCCAATCTAGCAACTTCTCCCTCCCATTGACTGATCCAGGTGGCTCCAGAGACACACACAGTACAAAGAGGGCTCAAAAATCAAAGTGTTTGGATTGCTCTTGAACTAGGTTCAGGTTGAAGAGCTTGTCGTCCTGATCGCAACGGTGCGAACGGTTCATCAAACTGAGCCTGTATGCGAAAGTTAGGTGTAGTCAAAGCTTTAGGTTGACTTGTTGACTCGGTAGCCTTAAGGAAGGCGCAATTTGGATGAAACCCGGCCACCAGATTCTGACCAGTTCTGACCAAATCCCAGGTGAAATTGTGACCTATTTAAAAGCACTCCTACGGTCATTTTCGAAAATTTAAAAAATGGCTAATTTTTTTTAACAAAACAAAAATTATTTTAAAAAAAGGGGGTGGCGGGCCACCACCCTTGCCACCCCACCCAATAGCATGTCACAATATATATTGGGCCGGGCCATGACCCCCACTGGACCCCATGGAGTCACCCTATGCTCCACATAGCACAATGGTTGCTACCGTGGCCATATAAATATAAATCGTGGGTGGGCGGGGCTTGAACCCGCCTAGCCAGAATGGTTGCCCCACCTCCCAAGTGCCCACACACTGACCGCATACACCCACCGTTGTAACGTGGCCGGCTGAAACCAACCCACAACCCCTTTACACCTTTTAAAAATGGTGTGGGTTGCCCAATGCGGGCCCGACCCCCCGTCCTTTCTTAAATTAATGCTGCAGTTTTAACAAAAGAATATATGAGGGGGGGGGTTGTGAAATTAAATGCGCAGTTCTAAAACAAGTGGCCACTTAAATTTAGAGGGGTCAGGGTTTGATCACCAGACCTCCTCTCCAACATTTTAGATCGTAACCAACTTAGCCAACGGGCTTTTTTTGAAAACTCTACCCACCTTCACATACTTAAAACCATCATTTGCAAGTGCGCCCAGACCATGGAGGAAGAGATTGTGCACGCATATCGAGGAAAATTTTGCAGGTGGAACCATAAGTGTGTAGCAGTAATTATGCAGGCGGAACCATGATCCTTGAAATTTTCACGGGTAGGTAATTTTTCTCCATGTCAGAATATAGTCAATTTTATAATAATTTTTCATGATTTTCCGTAGGGAACACAATGGTGAGGTCGAATTCACCTTTTGAATTGCAGATTTCCAATCCACCCATGGAGCAGCTACATGGAGGAATCTAGGGGAAATCTAAAAGATTCCTTTTTGCCCCAGATTTTCATTTCATCAGAATTCAGCAAATGGATAGTCGTTTTTGCACTATTCGACGCCCTAAATCTGATGGCACAATTAGATTTTTCATATAATATTTATAATTTTTGGTCAATTTTTGAAGTGAAGTTGCAGGTGTCAGCTTTTAGTGAGTGAGTTGTCGATTTCACACCTTTTGATGCCATGATGGTGATGGTGATTTCAGATCTAGAAACAATAGCAACCATTCTTTAGTCATCTTTAGTATGAGGTATATGATGAGTTGATTTCATGTACTTCTTTGTTCCTAAGATGCTTAGTGTTGTCCATATCCCTGTTGATGTGTGAGTCATGAGATCTTGTCTTGTTTTGTTATTGATGTACATTTTGTCATGGAATTGTATTATTTTTTAGATCCCTTTTATGCCATGTTTGTAGGATACTCCGTGTCACACATATGTAATGGCCAAAGTGTCCTCAGACACGTAATTTTATTAATAAAAAAAAACAATTACATTGGAATTATGCAAGAGTTTACACCCGAACAACAAAAACACTCTTGCAATGAGCTATTTATAAGCTCAATGTCCTAACTTCCACTAATTATGGATCACTTATTAAATAACAAGTGTCCACTTACATTAAATGACCTCCTATCTATTCTACTAACTTTATTCCTAACTTAGAGCCTAGAAAACGACTCTTTTCTAGAGTCCTATTTTTAATAACACATTTCTATTTCTAAGTATCTTAAAAATTTATTAAATATTCTAGAATAATAATTATTAATTTAATATCTTAAATTAATAATTATTTTATTCAAACTTTATATCCTATGATAATATTTATTTTTGGATCATCTA
The DNA here is from genome assembly GCA_034641835.2 of Pinus albicaulis. Taxonomy (NCBI): domain Eukaryota; kingdom Viridiplantae; phylum Streptophyta; class Pinopsida; order Pinales; family Pinaceae; genus Pinus; species Pinus albicaulis. The sequence continues at coordinate 783,684,296 of CM076569.1, read as the reverse complement.
ACATTCCCCCCTATGATCCAAAGATACATTACAACAGATACCAAGTTCATCCCTGAACTTAGTAAACTTTATTCTACCAAGAGGTTTTGTGAAAATGTCGAAGGTCTGATCTTCTGAAGGGCAAAACACTGGCTTGATGACGTCCTTTGCAATGAGAGATCTGATATGATGATACTTGGTGTCCACATGCTTTGTCTTTGAATGGAAAACTGGATTCTTAGCAAGCTTTATTGCTGATTGATTGTCGATGAATAATGAAGTAGCTTTTGCTGGAGGAATCCCCAAGTCCTGTAAAACTCGACGTAACCAAACAATCTCACATGTTGCTTCCCATGCTGAAATATACTCTGCTTCTGCTGAAGAAGTGGCCATTGTACTTTGCTTCTTGCAACTCCAGGAAACTGCAGCTGACCCCATGTTCATTAAGTAACTTGAGGTTGATGCCCTGTCATCAATACTGCCAGCAAAGTCAGCATCTGAAAATCCACCAAGTACAAAATTTTTAGTCTTTTTGTAAAGAAGACCAAAATCTTTTGTTCCTTGGATATATCGAAGAACTCTTTTGGCTGCATTCCAGTGGCTGTCTAATGGTTCCTGCATAAAACGTGAAAGAATATTGACTGCATAAGATAGATCAGGATGAGTGGTTGTCAAATAAATCAAGCTGCCAATCAACTGTCTATAAGTCGTGCTATCCACTCTTTCCCCCCCTTCAAATTTTGAAAGTTTTAAGTTTTGTTCCATAGGGGTAAGGACAGGCTTACAATCCTGCATTCCAAATCGCTGAAGAATTTATGCTGCATATTTACTCTGGGAAATGAAGATCTGATGTGGACATTGGAATACTTCAACTCCAAGATAGTAGTGAAGTAGTCCCAAATCTGTCATCTTAAAACCTGCATGTAATTCCTTTTTCACATGTTCAATGTGATCATCATTGTTGCCTGTGATGATCAAATCATCGACATACATAATGAGAATAACCAAATGTTTTCCCTGTTGGCGCACATACAAAGTATCATTAGATTCACTTCTTTGAAAACCAACTTTTTGAAGGTATTCATCCATCTTTGCATACCAAGCTCAGGGAGCTTGTTTTAATCCATATAAATCCTTGATTAATTTGCAGACTTTATGTTCTTGCCCTTCAACTTCAAACCCTGGCGGTTGTGTCATATATACATCTTCCTGTAAGTCCCCGTTGAGAAAAGCGCTTTTGACATCCATTTGATGAACTTTCCACCCTTTCTGAGCGGCCAATGAAAGTGTTAATCTGATGGTGTCCTATTTAACTGTAGGTGCAAAAAAATTTTCATAATCAATGCCTTCCTGCTGTGCAAAACCTTTAGCGACAAGTCTTGCTTTATACTTGTCAAGTTCGCCATTTTGGTTGTACTTAACTTTGTAAACCCATTTGCATCCTATGGGTTTAACATTTGGAGGACAATCAACTAGTTTCCAAGTGTGGTTATCAATTACTGCTCGATATTCATCAATCATGGCTTGTTGCCATTCTTTATGTTTGACTACTTCTTTGTATGTGGAAGGTTCAGTAAAATCATGTGCCAGCAAGGCGAAAGTTGCTTCACTTCTGTGTTTTTGTCTTGTTCCTGTTTTATTTTGTTCATCAGGCTTTACATCTTTCAATAGTTGAACTGCCCATTTTGGAAGTTGTTGCTCACTTGTTTGAGATTCTGAGAAGTCCCCATCATTGTAAAGGGGATTAATGTAAACTGATGTTCGTCGTTCAGGTGGTGAATATGGAGAATCACTGTCAGAAGAACTGCTGCTGCTTGGAGATGCTGATGAACTGCTAGAAGACCCAGATGATTTTTTTGAGGTAGATGGACTTGATGACTCATCTTCAGAGGAAGGAAAATCAAGTTCATACCAATTTGGTGAAGTTGGTTGACTTTGCATATTTCCTTTCCTTTTACTGCCCTTAGTTTCTAACTTGTGAAGAAGATTTTCGATTTCTTCAGCACTCTTACTCTCTGTTTCATCAAAAATGACATCCCTGCTCACAATAAATTTTCCATTTGTCAAAAGACGATACCCTTTCTTTTCATCTGAATAGCCAATCATGGTGCATTTCAAACTTCTTGAGTCAAGCTTAGTTCACTTTTCTTTTGGAACTAAGGCATAACAGATGGATCCAAAAACTCGAAGATGTTTAACTTTAGGTTTGAAACCAAACCAAGCTTCATAATGGGTGATTCCGTCTAAAGAAGCAGTTGGAGATATGTTTCTTAGATAGACATTTGTATGGATTGCTTCTGCCCAATATGTTGGACTTAACCCTTTGAAAGTTAGCATGGATCTCGCCATGCTTAAAAATGTGCGATTCATCCTTTCTATGACTCCATTTTGCTGTGGAGTGTAAACATTTGTAAGATGCCTTCTGATGCCATTTTCACTACAATAAGTTTTGAATTCATTTGAATTGAATTCTCCCCCATTATCTGTCCTGAGAGTACCTATCTTTTCTTTGACCTCATTTTCAACAAGTTGTTGAAAAATTTTAAACTTCTCAAATGCTTCTGACTTGTTTTTCAAGAATTAAACCCAAGTCATTCTGTTGAAATCATCAATAAATAGAAGAAATATTTGCAACCACCTAATGAAGTTTGTAGTGGACCACACACATCACTGTGAACTAGTTGCAGCAGCCTGTTTGCGCGCCATGTACTTGTTGGAAAACTTTCTCGACTCTGTTTGCCATAAATGCAGGCTTCACATTTAGCATTTTCCTTGTTGAAAGTTGGAAGTCCTTTAACCATCCCTTGTTTCTGAAATTGAGAAAGACTATCAAAATTCAAATGTCCATATCTTACATGCCATAATCTTATAGGTGAAATTCATGTAGTAACTACCCTTGCAAAATTAGAATGCCTTGGAATAACTGTCCCTTTCATCCTTAATAGTTTTCCGTCTTCATATCCTGTTATTACTATTTGGAAGTTTTGTTTGACTGAATTAATCTTAACTAAGCTATCTTCCATAATTATTTGATGTCCTGCTTGTCGAATCATGACCAATGACAAAAATTTTTTCTTAAAGGTGGGTACATACCACACATTGGAAATCAATTTTTCTCCAATGTCAGGGAGAAAAAATTTAACTGCACTTTTTCCATAAGGCGTATGTTTTGTATCATCTGCTAAAAAGATGGAATTAAGGTGGAACTCTTGAAAATTCCAAAATAAATCTCGTCTACAGGTCATGTGCTGAGTCACTCCTGAATCCAAAATCCAAGCATCTTCATAATCACTCTTAATATAGGAGGAAAGTTGGATTGCTGGTGAAGAAGTGAAGACATATTCTAAGTCATTATCATCTTGATCTTGATTTTTTGCAAATTGTGTTGAAGGCTGTTGAAACTTAGAAATTTTATTGGTAGATGTGCGACAATTTGCAGCATAGTGACCAACTCTGTTACATCGCCTGCAAACAATTTGACTCAAATCGGTGCCTCTTCCTTAAGAATGTCCTCTGCCTTGAGACTGTCCTCGACCTCTGCTTTGTCCTCTGGTTTGAGATTGTCGTCTCCTTGGATTATGTCCTGTGCCTTGCTGATATCCTCTATTTTGATTGTTGCCTTTGCCTTGAGAATTGTTTTTGCCTGAATTAGAGCCTCTATTGGAGTTGTTTCCTCTGTGTTGACTGTGACCACAACCTTGCGCTGCTTGATTTTGATTAAAATTACCTTTTCCTTTGTTTCTGTAATTTTCAACTGAGGAGTTGCTAGTACTGGCCTCTATGAGAAAAATATCTTCACCAACTTTCTTTTTCTTCCCAAAATTTTTATCATGTTGATTCAACATTTCGTAGAGCTCATCAAACTTTAGCTTTTCTAACTTTTCCAGTTAGTTGTAGAGTTTCCAAAAAATGCATGTGTAGGAAGAAAGAAGTCCAGCAATTAAAATTGTGACCATAAAACTATCATCTACTACTTGAAAACCAGCATTAACAATTTCCTACTTAATATTCTTAAGTATGGAGATGTATTCAATAATATCTCCTTCTTCGGTCAATTTTTGATGCAACAATTTTAATTGTAGGTCAAATATTTTTGATTGAGGCTGAGTATCAAACAACTCTTTAAAAGTTCTCAAAGCAGACCATGCATCTTTAACATTTTCGATATGGACATACATTTCATCATTGACAGAAGATTTAATGAGAGCTAATGCTTTGGCATTTTTAACTTCCCATTTTGCTAGTGCAGTTGCATCTATAGGTTTATTTGGCTTTACATCTCCATCACAAATATCATGCCATAGTTCATTATAAATGAGAGTGCTTTCGATGAGGCGTTGCCATGTTTTGTATGATTTTGAGCCTTCAAGTTTGTCGGAATCAGAAAAGAAATTAATCAACTTAGACATTGTAGTGTTTAAACTTCACACCACAAATCAAGCTCCAAAGAATATCAAGATGAGCAACACAACATGCAACACATGACACAAAAAACAAACTATTGGGGCTTGGCCTTGACCCTCAAATAGTCATTGAAATAGGAGAAAATTGATTGAGCTTTGCACTTGGCTCTAGTCAATTTCTCAAATATTTACAAGGCAACTTTCAAAATTTGACTTATACAATAGTGCTCTTGCACAATCTAGTAAAAAAAGTTACCCCCCCTCAAAGTAAAATTACTTTGAGTTACAATATCACCCCAGAAACAAATTATAAAGAAAAACTCTCCTTATTACTCCAAAAATACAAAATTATAAATTCACTTTATAAAAAGTGAATCAATTTTCAATTCTATTAACTCGACTTTTCACTCTACTCACTTATCACTCCAATTACAAAATATTACTTCACTAACCCTTTACTTTACATAAAAATATACCATATCACTTCCAAAAAAATTAACTTTGCTCCAAAAAATATTACAAAAATATACCATATCTTTCCATTATGTAACTACCACTAGTTTAATAATCACAAATTATTAAACTATTCGATTCTACCTGCATAGGCATCATAATAAAACGGTGCATTAGCGAACAATGATCCACACAGAGCATCCCTCCTCTTCAACTAACCTCCTCAGCGTCTCCAAATTTCCATAGGAAGCTGCAGAATAAATATCATTCCTAACAGTTTCTTCTAATGCTGAGGATGAAGAATTCTGCTGCTTCTGGGCTTATGTGACAACCTCGATTTTGGAAGCCATGAATACTAAAATCTTGTAAGTTTGAATGTCAGCGGCCTGTGAACGCTATCTAACATGCTGACCCACTGTTAAGGCAGGGAAGGATCGGACGCTGGAAAATCAGAAAGAAAAAGGAAATCATACAACTAACTTTAGTTTTGGGTATAACTGATTATTCCCGCTATACGACTATCTTCAATGGATGGAGGATCTTCCACGACCTTTTTAGGAAATTTTAGATTCGTTATTTCACATTATTTGGAGTACATGTGGTCCTGAATGGCATAGACCATGATTAAATGGATCCAATACTGTATTTCATGTGTATATATTTTGTCCGGAAGAGAGCGTGCCCATCATGGGGTATAAGGTTGCCTTAATTCACTTGAATGACGCACAATCAAACATTCAACTCAACTTTTTGAATTGCAAACGCAAACGTTGCAAAATGGGGGCAATTATTATAGAGTTTAAAAAAGAGCAAAGCGTTCAAAGCAGTGGATGCGGTCTTTTTGAATGTTGGTCTTTACACGCAGCGATGGCTCCTTCAGCGCAAATGCGCTATGTTAACAACACTCTCTCTTTTTTATTTTATTTCAACAACACTCTTACAAACAAAGTCACCTCAACAATTTGAAACAGGAAATTCACACAGATTTTTCATTTGCTCTTAAAAAATGATTTTAGAATTTACAAATCTAAAATCAATAATAAAATTTCTGTTCTTTTTTTAAACAAAAAATTTGACAAATTTCATACCAATCTTTTGCTGATCGATTCAACGAAGTTGAGTTTTCCAAGAACTGGGAGAGCTGGAATCCTCCTCCTCATATCCACTGCAACATTACCGTAGCTCTGATACCACAATCATGGCCAAAGTGTCCTCAGACACATAATTTTATTAATAAAAAAAAAAACAATTACATTGGAATTATGCAAGAGTTTACACCCGAACAACAAAAACACTCTTGCAATGAGCTATTTATAAGCTCAATGTCCTAACTTCCACTAATTATGGATCACTTATTAAATAACAAGTGTCCACCTACATTAAATGACCTCCTATCTATTCTACTAACTTTATTCCTAACTTAGAGCCTAGGAAACGACTCTTTTCTAGAGTCCTACTTTTAATAACAAATTTCCATTTCTAAGTATCTCACAAATTTATTAAATATTCTACAATAATAATTATTAATTAAATATCTTAAATTAATAATTATTTTATTCAAACTTTATATCCTATGATAATATTTATTTTTAGATCATCTAACAATATGTCATTGAGATCCCTTGTTTTCCATGTTGGTGGGATACTCACAGTCTTTATGTGTGAGCTATCGTCATACTTATAGGAGCCCTTTTTATGCTTGAGAGTTCCACAGTGGAACATCTCGTAGAGAGGTCTAGCCACTCCTGCATGAGGGCATTTTCCTTGTATGTCAGAGAAACACATCCATGCACATATTCTTCTTACAACACTTAATGCAGCGGCCTACACCATCTTGACACCGAGGCTCGAAGATGTAGCCCCTCCTAGACGAACTCCATTATCAAATGACATGTTCTTATGATTGCTGATCTTGACATGTTACGTTTCCCTTCTTTACAGCATGCAGTTGTTCATTTAAGTTCAATAACACTTTAATTAATGCAGTTCTAATTTATCAGTTGAAGTAAAAGGTCTTGGTTAAGGGTATCAATAATTTACCCTGTATCAAGTGGTATCAGAGCAGGTCTTCTTGCGGATTGGATTGCAGGCGTGAACATTGAACATTCATTGAGTTGAGCCATGGAGAGTGTCAAGGACATGTACGATACCATGCTCAGGGTGTCCGAGAAAGCGGACATGTTGTACGAGGCTTATGAAAAACAAGCCATAGAGAATGCCAAATTGAAGACCTTCCTACAGGAGGAGAAGGAGGAAAAACATCGATTGCAGCTTCAGTTGCAAGCCACGATAGAGGCATGTGAAGAATTGAAGCACAACAACGAAATTCTTCAAGTAGATCATGATGCATTGAAGGAATTCCTACAGGAAGATAAGGAGGAGAAGCAGGAGTTATAGCTCTAGCTACAAGCCACGACAGAGGCCTTGGAGGAAGCGAAGCGCAACGAAGCCTTAGAGAAGACTTCTTCACCTATTTCGCAATCAACAGCTAAGGTAAACAATGTTGAATTATCTTCAGTTTCTTCACATGATATCGTTTCGGTTGGGAGTGTGGAGATACCCATTGCAGGAATTGGCATGAGATTCCTCACCAAGATGGGGTACAGAGGAGGATGAGTTGGCATTCATGGCCAAGGCATAACTCAACCATTGGAGGTTTTGCAGCGACCTCGCTATGTAGGTTTGGGGTACAATGAAGAAGGATGTTCGAAGGACATAAAATGGAAAACAGATATTGATGAACTCTCCAGGGAAGAGCAGTGATGGGGACACTTCACCATCGTTCCATGGTAATGCTTGTTGCAGTGAAAGAGCTGAGGTGAGCTCCCATCATCATGAGCGCACTAGAGATCACCCGAGAAAGTATAATAAGTCTTATTATTCTAGAGTGCATTTTATTATAAGAATGTTGATAATCATGGTCATAAATCATGGCCTCGCAAAGTGTGTCATTTTTTTGGTTTAAATAACCATGTGAATTCTAAGTGTTTGAAAAGGATGGCAACAGAAAGGAGGATGAGGCATGAAAGACCTCCTCCACAGCAGGGAAATAAATCGGTAAAGCAGGTTTGGAGAAAAAAAACCTTTTGCACCCATTGCAACCAAGGTGGCCACCAAAGAGCCACGTGCTGGAGACTCCATCCAGAGCAGTGCCTTAAAGACAAAGAGACCATGCATATACCAGTCGAAAGAGCTGATCGACAAGCAAGTTCGCCATAGGGAAATGATCCACACACTTTGATAAGTGAGAGATGGTTCTTCTAGATTTTTTTTTCTAGAGATTTTAGCTTGTCATGGCCGTGTTTGTAAATCATTTATCGCATTTTTTAATTATGAAAGTGATGATGTGTTTTCCATCACTTGTTTAAGCGACAATGATATTTTTAGCCCTGTTTTATAAGTCGTCTAAAGCATTTCTTTCATGTAAAAGTGACAAGGTGTTTTCCATCACTTCCAAATGTGACGATGATGTCTTGTCTTGTAATGATAGTTGGGTTATGATTTCCTTGATTTAAACTTGACCACCGAGTACATATTTTAAACTCGTGGCAAGTATGGGAATATTTGGGTCATAGATTGGTCAATTTGAGAAGGTATTTGTAGGAGATTGTACTACAGATTTGTAGGGGATGTAGGTGTCAGTTCATCACTTATGGATTCGAAGGACACAGGTGAAGGAGAAGGAAGGGTGACTTTTTCAAGATGCTTATGGTGCAGACATAGTTCATAGTAGTGCAGATTATTTTGATGCTTTTAGAGGACCAAAATCTCCTTAGTGGGCAGGATTGATCCAGGTGGCTCTAAAGGCACACAGAGGAAAAATAGGGATCAAAAATAAAAAAGTTTGGATTAATCTTGAACCAAGTTCAGGATGAAGAGCTTGTCTCCTTGATCGCAACGGTGCGAACGGTTCATCAAACCGAGCCCGTATGCGAAAGTTAGGAGTAGGCAAAGTTCTGGGTTGACTCGGTGACTCGGCATAATTAAGGAAGACAAAATTTGGACGAAACCTGACAACCAAATTTTGGTTAGTTCTGACCAAATCTCGAGAGAAATTGTGGCCTATTTAAAAGCACTCCTATGGTCATTTTCGAAAATTAAAAAAATGGCTAATTGTTTTTAACAAAACAAAAATTATTTAAAAAAAGGGGGTGGCGGGCCACCACCCCCACCACCCCACTTGACTGCATGTCATAATATATATTGGGCCAGTAGGCCATGACCCCCATCGGACCCCATAGAGTCACCCCGTGCTCCAAATATTACAACAGTTGTAACTGTGGCCATATAAATATAAACTGTGGGCGGCGGGGCTCGAACCCACTCGGACGGAATGGCCGGCCCACCTCTCGGGTGCCCACACACCAACCACATAAACCTACCATTGTAACATGGCTGACTGAAACCAACCCACAACCCCTTTACACCTTTTAAAAATGGTGTCGATGGGAGTTAAGGGGCGGGTCGCCCAATGCGGGTCCGACTCCCCATCCTTTCTTAAATGAATGTTGCAGTTTTAACAAAAGAATATATGTGTGGGGGGGGGGGGGGTTATAAAATTAAATGCGCAGTTTTAAAACAAGTGGTTGTCTAAATTCAGAGGGGTCAGGGTTTGATCACCCAACCTCCTCCCCAACATTTCAGATTGTAACCAACTTAGCCAATAGGAATTTTTTGAAAACTCCACCCACCTTCACATACTTAAACCCATCATTTGCAAGTGCACCCAAATCATGGAGGAAGAGAGCACACATGTGTATCGAGGAAAAATTTTCAGGTGGAACCATGAGCATGGAGTAGTAATTATGCACGCAGAACCATGAGCCTTGAAATTTTCCCGGGGAGGTAATTTTTCTCCATGTCGGAATATAGTCAAGTTTACAGTCATTTTTCATGGATTTACGCAGGGAACACAATGGCGAGGTCAAATTCGCCTTTTTAATTGTAGATTTCCAGTCCACCCATGGAGCAGCTGCATGGAGGAATCTAGGGGGAATATAAAAGATTCCTTTTTGCCCCAGATTTTCATTTCATCAGAATTCAGCAAATGGATAGTCATTTTTACACTATTTGACACCAAAAATCTAATGGCGCATTCATATTTTTCATCTGAGATTTATATTTCTTGGTCACTTTTTGAAGTGAAGTTGCAGGTGTCAGCTTTCAGTGAGTGAGCAGCCGATTTCACACTTTTCGACACCACGATGGTGATGGTGATTTCAGATCTTGAAACAATAGCAACCATTCTTCAGTCATCTTCAGCATGAGGTATATGATGAGTTGATTTCATGTACTTCTTTGTTCCTGAGATGCTTCGTGTTGTTAAGATCCCTGTTGATGTATGAGTCGTGAGATCTTGTCTTGTTTTGTTATTGATGTACTTTCTGTCATGGACTTGTATTATTTTTGAGATCCATTTTATGCCATGTTGGCAGGATACTCCATGTCACACATATGTCATTGAGATCCCTTGTTTTCCATGTTGGCTGGATACTCACAGTCTTTATGTGTGAGCTATCATCATAATGATAGGAGCCCGTTTTATGCATGAGAGTTTCACAGTGGAACATCTCATAGAGAGGTATAGCCACTCCTACGTGAGGGAATTTTTCTTGTATGTCAAAGAAACAAATCCATGTACATCTTCTTCTTATAACACTTAATACAATGGCCTACACCATCTTGACACCGAGGCCCGGAGATGTAGTCCCTCCTGGACAAACTCCGTTATCAAACGACGTGTTCTTATGATTGCTGATCTTGGCATGTTACGTTTCTTTTATTTACAACACGCAGTTGTTCATTTAAGTTCATTAACACTTTAATTAATGTAGTTATAATTTATCAGCTGAAGTAAAATTTCTTGGTTAAGGGTATCAAGAATTTACCCTGGATCATTAACAGAGTCCTGATAACTATGCCAACTCTTAGGAAGTCCTAGAAGAGCTAGGCTCACCAAGTCATCATCCACTTCCAAGCTCATCTCGACATTGTACAAACTTGGTGAAGTATACCAAAATAGTGTCGCCTTTCTCCATTTTGATTTTCCTGAGCTTGTCCTCTAGTGCCAACTTTATATGATCACTGTTGCTTTGAAATAGATCTATAAAAGCCTTCCACATTGCATATGGAGTCTCCTTTCCATGGATTCTTGAGACAATGTGCTCTCATACTCCCTCTAGTAAGATCCTCCTCGCCCTTGCAACCTTCTTTTTCCAAGCATCAATATTTGTAGCATCTGCTACAGCGAGTTTGGGAACATCATTATCAATGAATTCTTTCAACCCATTATCCTCCAGTACTACCTCCATCTTGTCTTTCCACGCAATATAATTTGAACTTCCCTCAAGTGCATACTCCATTATCAAGCCATTGAAAGCCATTTCGATCATGATTCGCTTGTCGCACTAAGAATACTTTTGAAAATTCAAATTCTATTTAGTCACAAACTCAGCCTCTCCTCCACTATAGTGATTTCTTGTGCTCCGATACCATGTAGAAATTATACAAACATATTTATATCAATGGATTCAATCCGATCAAGTAATGTATTAAAGCTAGACATTGAATCCTTCTACAAATCAATTGTGGAAATTAAACACGATCGTCAATCACGACAAGTAAAGAAAGAATCAAATCAAACCAAAACACAGATAATTTCCCAAGGAAAGCTTACTGCTCAAAACCCCTCTTTCATATATTGTATATTCCACAAGGAATCATGAAACAATTACAATGCACTGTTCTCACAAGAGTCTCTTGCAATCTGCCTTCATCTCACACTGATCCAGACAAAATTGGGCCAGCACCTAGCCAATTCTCAGCCTGTCTTCAGCCTGACTTGCTCACGCAATTCCTGATGAATGAAATCCCTATTCTTTAGGAATTTCATCCTTCCTCAACTATGCCGAGTATCATGGTAATTTTGTGGTGTTTTAACTACATCTGGGCAGTATACTAATATCACAACTGATAGTTAACTTCCCTTTAACTGTTCTCTCAACTGGGTCTCCACTGGAACTAACATGCATAAAACCATTAATAGTAAATCATCAGTTGCATGGCAGATCACTGATTTTGAATTAAATATGATTTAATTCACTTAATCTCTCACTAGTGCAACAACTAGTTACAATGAGTTAAACTAACTTTAACTTAGCTAACTGAGTTAATTGATAACTCATGCATTTAACTGCAACTTGAACTCTAAAATACATAGAATCACTTTGCATGGCTCACAAACTACCCTCAACTTGAAATTCATGAGCTAACTAAGTTTATCACACTCAATTAACTATTACAAGTGATTATGAGATAAGGTTACATTTTCTTGTCCAATTTAATTAAGGGATAGTTAAATTTGACACATATCCAATTTATTAAATAAATTTTATTTCACACTAATGTATTGTTAGGACCACTCACTACACAACCTCTGGTCCAACACTAGTGTAGACATTGTCATGTTGTTTCTAGATGGCAATTTCATTGTTTCTTGTTGCAAACTTCAACACTAAGCTACTCCCATAGTTGATGGAGATATAAATGTACATACATGTATATCATCCTATTGGCTAGAAAATATCTTAACAGAACAAACGTTATTTAGACATTTGTCTCAACTCCTAGAAATTTCCTAACACCTCATCTTGACATTTGTCATTTTAACAAAGACCCACTTGACCAAAACACTAGCTCACCCAAATAACCTAACCACCCAAATTATTCTATAATATAGAAACTTGTATTTATATAAAAAATCCTAATTTTATACAAATTACAATTGATGGAAGTTCTCCCCCTTAGAAGAATTTCCTGACCCCCTTGGGTCTAGTAAAGAATGATTGACTAGGGATTGATGCTCTTACATAAATTTATTATAGGGTAATTGATACAATTGTTCAAATAATTGCAATGATTTTTTTTTAAGAAAATAAAAATATAATATTATTTTATTAATATCACTACAATGCCCAATTAAAAAAAAGAAAAGCAACAACTATTTAAAACCTCCAACATTACAATTTTCCATAAAAGAGATATTAGTCACTAGGAGTGTTTTCCATAATAATTATAGGCCTGATGATTGTGCACATGTGCATTATGATGTGGATCGCCCAAAAGAACACATAAATAACTTTTTCTGAACAAAAATGAATATTTAAATTGAATACTACTTATTCAATGTTGAATTTCTAAAAATAAGGAATCAAACCTACATTGAGTCAATTTTAATCCATGGTTCACACTGTTGTGTCTACATATTAAATAAGAATAGTTAAGATATGTGCATACTATTCTTAAATCCAAGTAAAGTATACTTATTCACAAACCCAAATAAAGTGGTGAAAGCTAAGCAAACAATAAATACAAGTAAGTGGAGTAGGTAAAAAGAATAAAGTTGGATCCATGGAAGAGAGAGAAAATTTTAGTGGCTAATATTGGTAGTTGGATTAATTTTCTATATTAAAAAAAAAAAACAATTTACATTTTTTCTAAAAAATATTGGCTCAAATTTTACAATATAAAGTTATTTTATAAAAATTTCTATTTTTTTTACAAAGACTATATACAATCAAGTATTGAGGGGTTTTCGCAGTGCATTATATTAGAGATCATTTTTTGGGATTTAATAATCACTTCCAAGGCTTGCACCTGGTAACCAAGACTTCCTAAGAGGTCACCCATCCCAGATCGTCTCTGGCTCAAGTGTGCTTAACTGTGGAGTTTTCCCCACAATCAAGCCCACTTAGCTTGCTACCCCATTTTCAAAACCTTAGCAAGTATTGTGCCTCATGAACCATTCAAGTATAGATCCCTTTACTCTTTGTAATTAAGTATTGAGGGGTTTCTGTAGTGCATTATATTAGATATCATTTTTTGGGATTTAACTGCGTTAAGTAAGTCATTCAACTATGACCATTTCCCTGAGAGGTAGTGGTAATTGATTAATTTCTCATGAATTTTGAATAGTCCACTTAGCACTCATTGCATCGGGTGATTCTCACAGGAGTGAAGAAGTGGGATTGAAACTAGTGAAATGAATCACAATTATTATAAATTGAATACTTTTGCAAAAATATGGTCAAACATTTTATAGTTTGCATCTTAGGGAATAGTAAGATCTACAGAAGTTTCTAAAATTTAAAATAATTTTCCATCTGTAAGATTTTCTTTGATGGAAGATTGATAGGTATCATTTGTAAATCTAAGTAGCAAGAGAATGAGGAGTTGATTCTAATTAGAATTGTTTCTCCCTTATGCAACAATAAGATTCACCACAACCAAATATTTTGATCTTCAATACCCTATACTTAAATATAACTTTAATTAATAAATTATAGATGTAAGGCATTATAATAAGATTTTAGTGTATAACACTGATAATGCTTTTTTTTTTTAACTATTATGATATGGGAAAAAATTGTTAACATTCTTTTTTTTTAATTGTCATAATATACTATAGAAAAGTTAGTAAAGAAATTTTTTTAAAATAATAACAGAAAAATATATTATAGAAATTTTCCTTATTCTTCATTTAAAAATCCAAAAAAAAAAAAAGAGTTAAAAAAGTTTTATGCCTTCTTATGACGGCCTAAAATGTTCTTAAAGAGCAATGACAACTTTAATTTTGAACTTTATACATCACTTTAAAATTCATAAGCAAATAAACAATTTTGAAAACTCTTATAATACTCCTTCTATATAAATTTAACATGTGCTATATAATAGCTTGCCTCACTTATTTTATATATAACTAAATTAAATAAAAAAATAACACTAATTTATATTAATAAAATTACAATTAAAAAAAATTAATCACTTTATAATAATACATTGCATTACTTAAACCAAAATCATTACATATTTACTTGGTACAGAGACGATAATATTTATTTGTTTGCACTCACTCTTACATTGCTAGTTAGTAAGTCAAGTTAATTCCAGTTGTTGAACATTCTTCTCTAAAAATTTATGAATTTGTTGTCTCTTTGTTATTTGACGTGAGTTCCACCTAGCCAATAGTTTCCGTGTATAATATCTCCCATATTAAGAATTATGATCCTTAATAAATAAAATAAGGTAGGATTTAGTGTTCTTGTGTGTGGGGCCGATCTATCAGTAACCGTTCATATTTCATTTAATATTTATAACAGTGTACACGATCTATCAATAACCATTCATATTTATTTTTTCAATCATTCAAATGTATATATATTTTTGTTAATTTTACTATACCAAAATAGAATTATTTTTATGAAGATGATGACGATGGTTAGCGTCTATTGAGACTAATCTTTGGTCTATCAGACTTAAAGAAACGAATTATTTAGTTTAATTTAAGATTTTATTCCTATGCTACGAATTATTTAGTTTGATTTAAGATTCTATTCCTATGCTCAAAAAGCTTGGAGAGAAGCCTCTTGAGCTTACTATAATTTTGACATCTTAAAAGACTAGGAAGGTCAGTGTTGCAACAAAGATTATGAAATTGAGATCTAATGTGGTTGTACGTGGAGCACTCTAAGAGGAAGTGGTTTTCATCCTCGATGTTCATTTTCTCACAAAGATGGAAGATCCTTTCCATCCATGGTGTTTTAGGCATTGTCCAACGATTTGTTTCACTATGGAGCTCATGAGAGTTTGTTCTAATCTTGGCTATATTAATTTTCTTCTTTGAGCTAGTTAAAACAGATAGATACTTTGATCTTCTAGGGTGGGGTTGATGACCTCCTTATAATATCTTAATTTTCCTTTATCTGATAGATCTTTCTCACACCACATTTTTTCTTTGAACTTAGAAGTAACATTTTTTTTAATGTTATTAATGTTTTGCAATGCAACATTCTTGTCGATCTCCCAATGGTTTAACCAAGCCCTAGTGTCTTTATACCAACCTCGTTTGAGCCTTAGGTGGTTTTGGCTAGAATTTAAAGCTAGCTTAGGAAGTCTATGGTCTCTTGTGCTTGTACAATAGAAGCTTAGTCATAGCTAGGCTCTCGATAGGGGAAAGACCCACTTCTATAAGGAGAATAGGATAGGGTGTATTGCTTTTAATTTTAGGTTATATGTTATAAAACACTTCTGGATTTGCTCAATCTTTCTCCAGGATTCTCTATAGATGATGCAACCCCAAACCTCACATCCATATAAGATAACAGGAGTGACTAAAGTTTCAAAGAGGAACTTATTCTATTCCACATTACGAGGTTTGCAGTTTTACAATTATTTTCAAGGCCAAAATAAGCTTTCCACCCCCCATTAATCCTTTTCTCAATGCTATAGTTCAAGTTAACCTTGTGATGAATATCAATTCCTAGGTACTTGTAAGAAGACACTTCCTCCAAGTCACTATTGTCATACATAAAATTAGCGTAAGTGTCCTTCTTGGATTTGATAATCATAACTTTTGTTTTGTCAGTGTTAACAGTTATACCCATGGTAGAGCATAAATCCTTAAGTCAAAGTTGCTTATCAAGATCAGATGGGCACCTTGCAAGAAGAACAATATCCTCAGCATAGAGAAGACGGATGATGACTATCCCAGCTAAGATCGTGCTAGCACAACCTGCTTCCTCTAAATAACCTTCTATCTTGTCGATGTAAATGCCAAATAGGGTAGGGGAGAGGGGGCAACCTTGTTTAACTCCGATATTACACTTAATATCTTTTGACCACCTCTCATTGCTCTTTAACTTGTAAATTACATTCTCGTATAACCTTATAACGGTCGCTCTTAGCTCGAAAGGAACATTTAGCTCTTCTAATCTATTCCATAGGTTTTTTTTAGGAAACGTATCGAAAGCCTTTCTAAAGTCCACAAAGAAACAAAAGAGATTGGATTTATCATTGCAACATTCCTCCACAATAATCCTAAGTGTAACGAGGTGGTTCATTGTTGAGTGCTACCTTCTAAAACCCACTTGGCCTTTAGCCCACTTACCTTCACTTTCAAGCCATATGCTCAACTTATTTTCCAAAATAATACCATATAACTTGGCTAAGAGAGGGTTGATCATAATTTTCCAATAATTAGAGGGGTTATTTGTATCCCCACTTTTAAAAATAGGGATAATGAGGCTCTGAGTCCATGGTTGAGGGAACTCTTTCTTGACCGCTTGATTGAAAAGCTTATGGACGTGGGGGATGAGGACAGGACCTCCAATTTTTAAGATTTCCACTTGGTAACCTTCAATGTCTTTAGCTTTCCCATTTTCCAGGAGTTTAACCCAAAATAAATGTCTTCTAATGAGAAAACTTCTTTCGTTGTGAGCAGGGTTTCAAATTTATCCTTGACATTTGGAGATTCATAAAGCTTTTTAAGATAGGAATTCCAGTCGTGTAAAGAAATTTTATGATTATCTTTAGTTTCCCTTGTTAGAATCTGCCTCCAGAATTTCTTAGGAGCCACCTTAGAGAGGTGTAAGATATTCTCGTCTTTTACAAATATATTGCCTTTTTTTCCTTTTAGTTAGGGCTTTGTAGATTTTTATCTTGTCAATTTTAAGAGATTCATCAACAGCGTCCTTAATTTCTCTCCTCGCACTTTTACAATCTTTGTCATACCATGGGTTAGTTTTGCTATTTCTTTTATTACTTGAAACTTCAATTGAGAACTTGTTAATAGAATATGAGAGGGTTGTAGCAAAATTATGATAGAGGTCATCTATGTTGTCTATACTAGATAAAGGAAGCAAATTATTTTTTAATTCATTTAGACAAAGATTGTTTTTATTTATATCAAAGATTAAGTTCTTTTGGCTATAAGGATTATTTACTATGGGATCTCTATGCATGACAAAATTGAGAGTTACAAGGCCTATGATCAGAGTCAGGCTCGTGGTCGTCTAAGATGTCAAAATATATTATTTCATTGTATAAAGGGAAATCAGAAATAACATAGTCTACCACGCTACTACCAAGCCCATGGATGCAGGTCATATAGTTTTAAATAAATTTAATTAATAAATATTTTGATAAAGTATTTTGTAAATGATTTAAATTTTGAAAAGTATAAATATATAATATAAAAGTATTATAAAATTATATTTAATATAATATTATATAATTTTAAATACATTTAAATTAATAAATATTTTGATAAAGTAGTTTGTAAATGATTTAAATTTTGAAAAGTATCAAATAAAAACTTATTATTTCAACTTTTAGTTTTGTGTCAAATTTTATTGGATCTAATTATCATATTTGATAATTTTCATGTACTTATTGATATCGAGACAACTCTAACCAATGAGAAAGCGAAAATGCTTTTTAAGATGTAACTCATATTCAGATTAAAATTACCCATCAATAATAAACCATTTAAATTCATTTTATGTATTTAAATTTTCATTAAAGCGAAGTTTACATGAATATATTCAATTAAATAAATATTGATAATAATGTGTTATTGTAATTATATTTATATTAAATCAATAAAAATAATTATTATGCCGATAGGCGTTCTATTGTGGGGTTTTTGGTTGCAACACTGTAGCGATTCGTCGTCCTCTACAGTTGTCCCTAACCAGATTTCCCTATGTCATCTTCTACTACCTGGCTAGATGGGTGGATCTATCCACCCACTGTCATAGTCACTCTCACTGGTCATAATAGTCATTCTCCTATCTCTGTCTCTGTCCACATGAACAACACAGCCATTAAACATGGCCATTACTCCCTCCAGCTACCCCCACTAATGAAATCAATTTCTTCTTAATCCAGATCTCTCTACTCACTCAATCTATCATTAACAGATACTCTCACTGCTACTGAAATCAACGGTGAAATCAATTCTGTCATTAATTGAAATGTAATGACATCAAATCTGTCATTAACAACACTTCCAGCATTGCCTGTCATTAACACCACTACGTAACACCACTAGTTGACTCTGTTGTCCCACACTTGCTCTCATTAAGGCTGCCTAGCTCTGCTCTCCGAAAATTAGATTAGCTACACTTCAGGCAATCAGATCATCTACACTTCATCATCTTCCAGATCAGTTACACTTCATCATCTTCCATGATCTTCCCCAATCAGATCTGATCAAATTATTTATGTGTTGTCTTTGTAATCTGTCACTACTCTATTTAGCCTCTTCATCTACATCCTTATTCTTCTTGTGGAATTGAAATTTAAATTTGTTGTTGCTCTTGACATTGAAATTCGTTGTTGCTAGACTTTACTGGAATTTTTTGTTGTTGCCTTTGTTGGACTTTGCTGTTAGCTACGATTAGCTGTTGATTCGCACAGATCCATTGCTCCATATTTCTATCGCAAGATCCCTGCTCTAGATTTCCAGATTTCCATTGCTTGACCATTGTCATTGCCAAACAAGTAAGTATCGAATTGTCTGCTAACTAATAGTATCAACCCATGAATATAGATGTTAGCCTGCTGCATATATAACTTTGCTGCAAAAAAAAATTAAGTTTCATTTTTCAAATACAAACTACTGTAAAATAGTTCCTTCTATAATCAATTAGTACTGTACTTAGTCAATCAGGATAGCTTAAAACCAATCAGGATAACTTAACTTAAAACCAGTTGACGATGGAATGCATTTTTTTTGGATATTTGGAGGGACCTGATGCTGCAACTTACCTTATGGTCTGGATAGTAGCTGCCGAAGAGGTTACTTCGCATGTCATGGATATGGATATGGACTACATATGATATCTATGAAAGCATATGAGCGCACATCCCTTCCAGCGACAGTGGTTGATTAATCAGTTTCACCCTTTCTCCTATTTCAAAACCAAAAACATATCCAGGCTCAACAGTTGTAGCAAACAATGATTCTATTAGTTCTTATTAAATGAGTGAATAAGTTAATTCCATTCCTTCATAAAGCATTAGCAGCGAAACCCAATCTCTGTATAGTATCTGTGCATACATGGTAGAACTACCCTGATCGGAGAATGGATTTGTTTTCCAATGCCTGCCTCATTAGGTCTCTTCTATGCTACTTTGCCAGGATCGCCAAATGAGATAGCCATGCTCCATTTTGCATTGATTCCCAGTGAAGCAACAAGAACCCGCCTGCAGGATAGTCTTACGCACTCCCAAATAGAAAATCGTGAATGGTTAGGTGGTCTCCTGTAGGCCCTGCACCTAATTACAGACACAATAGTGGAGCTATCGAAACAGACTGGTCGGGCACCTGGCGGGCCACATGGTCACAGCTGCGTCTGCCTAGATCATGAACAGTTGATTTTTATAAACGGTAGCCCTAAGTAGCTCTATATTATAATCTCATTTTCATATGTTTAAATGAATTCGATTAGAAAAGCATCGTCGGTGGCTTCTAAGGACCTGCTATCGTCTTCATTCACCATGAGACATCAACCCTTCATCTTTAGCAATGTCTATGTCGAGGTGAGCTTCAAACCTGAAAAAAATCTTCAGATTTATATTTCTGCCTGGAGTCAATTCATACATAGTGTTAAAAAGTTACATTCTTCCTTCTTTTAGTTATTGTGCCTTTCTCCCTAACCAAAATAGCACTAGTTGTAGCGCAAGGTAACTCTCATATCCTACTTTTCCAGGATCTCCAGATGAGATAGCCATACTCCACTATGCGATAGCCATACTCCATTCTGCGTTGATTCCTAGTGGAGTAAGAGGAACCCGCTTGTAGGATAGTCTTACACATTCCCAAATAGAAATCATGTATGGTTAGTTGGCCTCGTGCAGGCCCTACACCTAATTGCAGACGTAGTAGTGGAGCCATCAAAATAGTCTGGCCGGGCACCTAGTGGGCCACATGGTCACAACTACATCTTCTTAGATCTAAGTGAAAAGTTTCCTTTTATAAACGGTAGCCCTAAGTAGCTCTGTATTATAGTTTCCTTTTCATCTGTTTAAACGCATTTTATTAGAAAAGCACGGGCGGTGGCTTCTAAGGACCTGCTACATTGACCATGAGACATTAAAATTTCATCTTCAGTAATGCGTGTGTCAAGGTGATCTTCAAACCTAAAACAATCTTCAGATTTCTATTTATGCCTGGATTCGGTTCATACATAGCGTTAAAAAGTTATATTGTTCCTGCTTTTAGTTATTCTTCCTTTCTCCCTGATCGAAACAACATTAGCTGCAGCACAGGGTAACTCTTTCATTGGTTTGGCGCATAGGATTTATTTCCTATTTAATTATTGTGCCTTTCCCCCTGATCGAAATAGCCTTAGCTATAGCACTGGGTAACTATTTCATTGGTTTGATGTAGGTGATTTATTTCTTATTTAAAAAGGACAAGTAATCCCTAACCATATGTATCATCTGATCCAACTGTGTGTCCAAAGGACTGAAATCTCTGTGTGCAAAGGACTAAAATGCTTACATGCGGATTGTTCCACAAATATATTTTACAGGAACGTTAAGACCATTAACATTTTTCTAGACAAAAATATGTATGCAAAACTGGATGCTTTTGGTATTTCAAAGGAAAAAAAAGGTTGCCCCAGATTTTTTATGTAATTACAATCAAAATTTGCATGTTGTCTGATCAAAATCAGATCTTGATCTTCCCAAAAATTTCTTTGTTGGTAAATTGCAGTAACTATGAAAACAGAGGTTAGATTGAGACAACTATAATAGATAGAGACCATGTCAAGTCTGAGAAGTATAAATGGACTTGTATTGACTACCGATTCTATGAAGTTGAGTTGTGATGTTGCTGGGTGCCCTGTGACAGAGTGAATTCTCTTTCGTTGGGCATCACTCTTCTGATGGCACTCCTTACAAACATGAACTTGCCTTTGGTTGAGAGTCTGCTTCAGTACAGAGTGATGGGCATGAGACATGGTAGCAGCTTCTCTTATGAGAAGGGTAGTAGAATAAATTCATCTGCCGTGTGGGAAGCTCCTTTGCTTATATTTATATATTCAATTGTAGGTGTGATGGAGGGTGTCATGAGCTGTGTGTTTTACTACACATGCAAGTCAGCACGTTTAGAGGGCATTTGCCAAAATTATTCTTCTTTGCAAAATCCATTGGCATATGAGTTTTCTCTAGAGTATAATTTATTCTTAGTCCAATGTTTGGAAAACAAGATTCAAGTCTGATGAAATTTATTGTCTTGTTAGAGTTCTTTCATTAGCAGATGAGTTTTCTTCAGATTAGATTTTATTCTGAGTCCAATGCTTGGAAAACAAGATTCAAGTCTAATGCATTTTTTTCTCTTGTTAGATTTCTTTCAGTAAGAAAAAGCTTGATCTGTCAGATCATAGAGGCTCCTACACCTATATATACATATAGGTGAGAGTGTTGATACATTATTTGAAATAATGTAGGCAATGAAAACAGTTCAACACCTCCTTGTCTTTTTTCTTGTAAACCTTTTTCAGCTTTGCACATTGTTAAGAAAAACAATTGTCAGCCTTTAACTTCTCTTGGATATGTAGTCCCACTTGCCCCGAACTCCAGCTAAGAATGCATTGAGCAAGAATGCAGAAGAGTACACTAGAATTCCATTTTCAGTCCACTTCTGAAAAATTTGATTGTCAGTCCACTTGTGGAAATTTTCCTTGTAGATAGTAGTCATAATGGGGCCAGAATCATAGTTTGACAAACGCTCGCTGAGAAGGTAACTGCCTACTTCCCATTTCACCCAAACCAGTTTTTGTGGACCATCGTATATACATCTGCGAAAACCTTTTATTTCCCAAACTCTTGCTATTGTGCTGCATACTGCAATGCATATAGTCTCCAGCACTATCGTTGCACATACAATAATAAAAGGGACTCGATTCTTGGAAACACAAGTAAAAATATTAGCTAAAAATGGGTTCTTAAGCCTTAAAATGGGACATGTTTGGTGAATGTTTGGTAGTATGAGAAACTAGGCATCTGGCTAAGTGCAACACCCATACTTCTCTTCAATTTGGTTCGGGTTAGCATCTAATAACTTCACATTACATTTTTATGTCCTATGTGATGATATTTGGTGCGGATATGAAGTTTACAATGTTGCATTTTATAGTTTGCAGACGTTATTATCTCTATTTCCGCTAAATTTACTAAATTTTATGTTGTTATACTATAATTTATTAATTTATTTGTGTTTCCATTAGTAAACTGAGTGTACAGGATCTATTGTTATAAATATATCAATTATTGATAGTTTAGGCCTTTTCTTTGTGACAGTATGAGACCATAATAATGATATAAATGTGCCAACTCACAAAAAAATCATAGCAGGAATTAGTTATCAAATTGTATTTCAAATCAGGCTCATAACATTCACTAAAAACAAGAGCCCTATGTAATGCAACCAATTATAAAAGGATAACAATAAAAAGGCTTGAAAACTTAAGAGTAAATACAAATGTAAGTTTATAATTGATGATGTCTATAAAGAATTGAGATAAGTAAGAAATACATTTATTTCATGGAAAGACAAATTTACCTTGTTGTATAAGGGTAGGAAAGCATAAAGGAGTTATGAAAGAAACTACTCCACAAAGAAGAAAACAGGATAAAGGATCAAATTAGCATAACGTGCAAGTACAAAAATGCTATATAAACCAAGCTAACAAGGAGAACTTGTTAAGATAAAACAATATTATAAGGGTATACGAATCTATGCAAGAACATAAGTTTTGGGAAACGTGCCCCAACAACTGAATTTTTTAACCATGGAAGGTATTCTTGAAGGGTAGATAAGAAAACTAATAGTCAATGAAATAAACAAGAAGAAAAGAAGGTAATAATCTTATCCATAAAATAGCGTAAGGGGTCATCTCAACTACTCATGGCCAATGTTGGGCATTTGACCCATTTCACACTGGTAGGTTACTTGGTTCAAATCCCCCTGAGTGAGGCATGCCATTCTACACCTATTTTTTTTACTCGGGATGCCATTCACAAATGAAGATAAGCATCCCTTGGGCTCTTCTGCAAATTTTTCCTTAGAAAAAAAAATGCTATACATGATAGACAAAAAAAAATCAATGAAAGTATGGATGCCTCAAACCAACACCAACCATGTAAGGATGTATGGTGGAGTTATTAATAGACACAATGGTGGGTAGAAAAATATGGAATTGACTATAAGATTATCATTAATTTTTTTATCAATATACCTCTTGTAGAAATTATATGCACTAAGCATGCATATGTCCAAGATCCACCTGATATCACACTATTTAACTTTATGCAAGATACTAAATCTATTCCACTTGTTAATCTTTTGCGGAAAAATTAATTGCACACACATGTGAAGCATAAACAAAAATTATCAATTGCACATAACACAGTTTTTAATCGGGAAAGCCTGAAGCTGAAAACCCCAACTATATATTATGTAACATGGAGATCATATGACAATCTCATACAAACATACAAAGCTTATCACAAGCTCTCAGTACAGTACAATCGTCATACACTATACATGCCTAATCTTGTAAATCCATGCACCGATCTTTGCCACCTGCTAGCCTGCCTCCACTGCGCAATCTCTGCTGAAGAATAGATCTGAATGAATTTGAATATACCATCATGGTACGTACAATCATAGTGGCATCTCAACGGATAACTATATCTTGCTCTTTCACCTATCTCTCTATTGGTCTCCACTGAAACTGCCATGCACTTTAGTTAACTGATGTTTTCTTCAGTTGATTAATGAGTTATTATTTAGTGAATTAATTAACTAATTAATTCACACCACTCTCACTAGTGTATCAATCAGTTAGACTAGATACAACTAGCTCAGCTGAGTCTAACTGAGTTAAACTAAATACAACTCCATCAACTGCTCCTTCCAACTATGTCATAACTATGCCACTTGAGTTCTAACTGAGTCCTCCATGAATTAGCTCCAGTAAACCCTTGGGAATTGCATAATTCCCTCAGTCCACTGATGTGCCACATCTGTGCACTGAAACAAAGTGCTCCAAGAGAATAAGTTTTTGTTTAGAGTCTGATTATTATTAAGAGCTAATAATAATCGACATGCATCTATTTTTAGATTAACGATCTATAAACAGACTTCGCCCAATATTCTAAAAATAGAATTTCATCTATTTTTCCAACTTGACCAACCATCCACAAATAACATCCTTCAACTTCTAAAATATAATCATCATGTCTAAAAATAGACATAGTCTAAAAATAGACATAGTCTAAAAATAGGCTTGCACCAAAAATAGCCTGCGGGCCCACTTAGTGAAGGTGACTCTTTTCACTAAGTTCATCATCTTGTTGAATCTCAACACTCCCTTTCAACAATATAGGGATTATCTGTCACCCCGATCCTGCCTCTATGGTATTCAAATTTGCTCCTGGTGAGCGCCTTTGTTAGAATATCGGCATCCTGATCCTCCATGGGAATATACTGAAGCAACATGATCTTCCACTGCACACAATCTCTGATATGATGATACTGGATATCAATATGTTTAGATCTATCATGAAACACAAGATTAACCGAGAGTTTAATGCAACTTTGATTATCACAATGAATCACCGTGGGATCTAAATGTGAACCGAACAAACCAACTAGAATCTTCCTCATCCAGATAGCCTCACATGCAGCTAAACTTGCTGCCATGTATTCTGCTTCCGCTGAACTAAGTGCCGTGAATCTTTATTTCCTTTTGTACTAAGAAACTGTCGTAGATCCGATACTGAAAATCCCTCCTGATGTGCTCTTTCTGTCTGTTGGGCTTCCTGCCCAATCTGCATCCGTGAAGCCATGCAACTTCACCTCATCCTTTTGTATGTACCATAAACCATAGTCAGATGTGCCCCTAAGATATCTCAGGACATGCTTGCCCGCCTTCCAAAAGAGCTTGGTAGGCTTAACCATTGCTTTTGAAATTTAGTTCACCGCATAGCATATGTTTGGTCTTGTATTGACTAAATACATGAGCGAACCCCCCAACTGTCGATAAACAATGGCATCCACTACCTCTGCCGATGTAGCATCCTCTTTCTTCCAATTTCTTGGAAGTGGAGTGTCGATAGGCTTGTAGCCTTGCATGTGAAACTTCTCTAGTATCTCCTGAGCATACTTTCCTTGAGACACAAACAGTTCACCTTCCCACTGCCATATTTCCAATCCAAGGAAATAATGAAGGAGGCCTAAATCCTTCATCTCAAACTCCTTTACAAGATCAACCTTGCATGAGTGTATCAACTACTCATCACCTGTTAGTATTAAATCATCAACATAAAGTACAATGATTAAAAGCTTACCCTCAACCACAATCTGGTACAAGTTTGCATCTGCCTCACTCTTGGTGAAGCCAAGTCCAGTGAAATAGCTGTCGATCCAAGTGTACCAAGCACGGGGTGCTTGTTTTAGCCCATACAACGCTCTTTTGAGCCTACACAGATGCGACTCGTTGCTAAATATCTCAAATCCTTCAAGCTGCTCAATGTACACCTCTTCCTCAATGATCCCATTAAGGAACACAGTCTTCACATCCATCTGATGAATGTGCCAACCCATCTGCGCTGAGAGAGCAAGGATGGTCCATACGGAAGAATACTGGGCGACAGGTGCAAAGGTTTCTTCATAGTCAATCCCCTCAATCCGTGAGAAGCCCTGGGAAAAAAATCTTGCCTTATACTTCTCGACACTCCCATCAGCAGCTTGCTTTACCTTGTAGATCCATCTTGATCCTACAACTGATTTTCCCACCGGCCTTGGAACAATCTCCCAAGCATTGTTTCTGACAATGGAGTCATACTCCTCTACCATGGCATCTACCCATGTGGGCTCCTGTGCTGCTTCTTCAAAAGAAGATGGCTCTGTCACAATACACTTGCTCATAAGAGCCATGTATCCAGTATATCGGTCAGGTGACTGTCTTTGTCTGCGCTGTGATGTAGGGACTCCTACATTCTATGCTACATCCACCTTCAGTCTCTCAGCTTCTGTGGTACGCTTCCTACCTTGTCGAATGTTTGGTTCTGCATGAGTGGACTCCTCCACTCCATGAATCTCCTCCTGTGGCTGATCCACATCCAGAGGCTCATCTTTGGGAACAAGTAGTTCCTCCTCCACATGCAAGTGTAGCTCCCTCTCAAGCGACAACTTCATGGCTTTCACCTCATTGAATTTTATATCCCGTCGCATAACAGTCATCCGACTATTTGGAAAATACACATGATAGTTGTAGGGTGTTTCTGTGTACCCCACAAATATCCCAACTTCTGCAGTTGGCTCCAGCTTCTTCCTGGCATCCTTCATCACATGAATGTAAACAGGTGAGCCAAAAATCTTCAAATGAGAAATATCAGGCTTCTTACTAGTAAAATCTTCCTCGGGTGTACTCATGCCAAGTACTCTATGAGGACAATGGTTTTGCACATAAATTGCAGTGTTGCATGCTACCACCCACAAGTGCATCGGTAGGCCCTAGTCATGCAGCATCGCTCGTGCAACACTCACGATCGTTCTGTTCTTTCTCTCCGTGACCCTATTCTGCTGTGGGTTATGAGGCGCTATAAGTTCTCTTCGAATTCCTTAGTTTCTACAGAAGTATTTGAATTCGCCCGAGATGTATTCACCACCATTATCGCTCCTTAGAGCTTTCACGTGCTTCCCTGACTCCTTCTCCACCAATGCCTTGAACTCACAGAACTTTGAGAACATTTCACTCTTCTTCTGCATGAAGAAGATCCAGCATCTACGAGCATAATCATCAACAAATATCACATAATACCCGTGTTTTTCTGTTGAAGCAACCAAGAATGGTCCACACACGTTTGTGTGAATTCTCTCCAGGATCACCGAAGCACGTTTCTCCTTCTCATGAAAGGTGGTCTTCACAAAATTACCCATTTTACGTCCTTTGCACTGATCTAACTGCACAAGAGTACCCTTGGGAAGTCCAGTAGAAATTTGCAACAAAATTTTCAAAGCGCCATGGTGAAGATGACCTAATCTCATGTGCCATAACTCACCCTCATCCCGGCTCACCAATTCTTCTGCTTTTCCCACCATTGCAGCGCAGCCATCTACCTCTAGCTTGTAGAGATTATTAATTTGAACCCTTATCTTCTTGGTTTGACCCATTTTTTTATGTCGAAGGAAGGATTTTCCCTCATTGAAAACAACATCATAACCCTTGTCTTCCAGCATTGCAACTAAGACCAAGCTCTTCTTCAGACTTGGAACATGCATGAAATTCTTCAACAAGAATGGGTTACTGGAATCACTCTCAAAGGTAATGGTCCCAATTCCAGTCACATTATACCGACCATCATCGCCCATCTCTATATGCATCTGGAGGTCCTTCCCATCCAAGTCACTAAACAACTCTTCGCCTCCCATCATATGGAAAGACACACCACTGTCAAGATACCACACTGATCCCATGCAGCTTGAAACCAAGCATGTGATCAAAGAAAAATCCATCTCAAATTGCGAGGCTAAGGCCTCTCCAGCCATAGATCCAGCAACCTACTTATTCTTCTTCTTCTGTGGACAGTTAGTGGCGAAATTTCAATGCTCGTGACAGTGAAAACACTTCACTTAGGACAAGTCCCGCTTCTTGCCTTTCGCACCAAATTTTGAAGAAGATTTCTTTCCCTTCCCTTTCCTTGCTTTGGCATCCAAAGCGTAATTCTCTTCAACTTCATTTTTCAATGAATATCCATCCCTGGTACCCCACCTTATCTCCTCCTTCACAAGATCCGACCAAAGTCGCTCCCATCCTGGAAGTTTCTCCTGTCCATTGACAGAGTCTTCATAGTTATGCCAACTCTTTGGAAGCCCAAGGAGAGCCAAGCTCACCAAGTCTTATTCATAAACAATAACCCCCACACTTCCCAGCTCATCCTTGCAGTGGAAAAACTTCGTGAGGTATTTTGGAATACTGTCGCCTTTCTCCATTTTTATTTTTTTGAGTTTGTCTTTAAGCGCCAACTTCCTCTGGTAACTTTTGCTTTGGAACAAGTCTGTCAAAGCCTTCCACATTAAGAATGGAGTAGCTTTCCCGTGAAGGCTGGACACAATATGGTCCTTCACACCTTCCAACATAATCCTCCTCATCTTTGCAGTCTTCTTTTGCCATGCATCAAGTAATGCAGCATCGCTAGATCCCAGCTTAGGAACATTGCTATCGATGAACTCCTTCAACCCATTATCCTCCAGCACCGCTTCCATCCCTTCCTTTCGAGCTATGTAATTTGAGCTCGCATCAAGGGCATACTCCAATCTCAACCCGTTGAAATACATTTCAATGTATACTCGATTTCTGCACCAAGAATCTTCTATAGCAAATTCGAATTGTCCACCAGCACAAACTCACTTCACAATTGCAATCTTCAATCAACAATGCTTTGATACCATGTAGAAATTATATGCACTAAGCATGCATATGTCCAAGATCCACCTGATCTCACACTGTTTAAATTTAGGCAAGATACTGAATCTATTCCACTTGTTAATCTTTTGCGGAAACAATTAATTGCACACACATGTGAAGCATAAACAAAAATTATCAATCGCACATAACACAATTTTTAACCAGGAAAGCCTGAAGCTGAAAACCCCAACTATATATTATGTAACATGGAGATCAAATGAAAATCTCATACAAGCATACAAATCTTATCACAAGCTCTCAGTACAGTACAATCGTCATACACTAATCAGGCCTAATCTTGCGCCAAATCCATGCACCGATCTTTGCCACCTGCTAGCCTACCTCCACTACGCAATATCTGCTGAAGAATAGCTCTAAATGAATTCAAATTACTCCATCCTTGACTTCGCAATCCTCATTGGCATCTCCACTGAGTGTGTGATGTAATCAATGCATCACTATAGTCACAACAAATAGTCTATCTTTCCCTTTCACCTATCTCTCCACTGGTCTCCACTGAAACTACCATGCACTGTAGTGAACTGATGTATTCTTCAATTAATTAATGAGTTATTATTTGTGAATTAATTAACTAATTAATTCACTCCACTCTCACTAGTGTATCAATTAGTTAGACTAGATACAACTAGCTCAACTGAGTCTAACTGAGTTAAACTGAATACAACTCCATAACTACTTCTTCCAACTATGTCATAACTCTACCACTTGAGTTCTAATTGAGTCCTTCATGCAATAGCTCCAGTAAACCCTCAAGAATAGCGTAATTCCTTTTGTCAGCTGTTGTGCCACATCTGTGCACTGAATTGAAGTGCTCCAAGAGAATAAGTTGTTGTTTAGATTCTGATTATTATTAAGAGCTAATAATAATCGACATGCATCTATTTTTAGATTGATGCTCTATAGACAGACTTCACCCAATATTCTAAAAATATAATTTCATCTATTTTTCCAACTTGACCAACCATCCACAAATAGCATCCTGCAACTTCTGAAATATGATCATCATGTCTAAAAATATACATAGTCTAAAAATAGACTTGCACCAAAAATAGCTTGTGGGCCCACTTAGTGAAGGCGACTCTTTTCACTAAGCTCATCATCTTGTTGAATTTCAACACCTCTCACACACCCTTGCATCATGTCTCATTACAATTTCTAACATCCCTATGTGTAACCACATAAGCCCTAACTACAACATCTAAGTATTACATTGGTAACATGTCACTAGTCACATTAAAGTGGCCCTTGTACAACTATTTGTCTTACAAATATTATTGGTGTTAACTCTCCAAAAACCACCTTAAGAAAAATTAATAGTTTTCATATTTTACCCTGCCACCCTTGTTATAGGTCAATTTAGGCATCATTCCCAATGACCTGGTTAACTGGGTATCATATCCAGGACCAATGACTAAGGGTCTATCATTCCCTATCATTTCAAGTTGCTAAATGCCCTAAGGAAAGAACAAGACAAATCAAGCATGACTTTCATCAAGCAAAGGTTTCCAAGGTTTGAAGTTTATTATATAGCATGTGGGAGCTCACCAACGCTGCCTATAAGGGGACTAAGTGTGTTTCATATGCCAGTAGCCCCATGCAAGGCTGCTCTGCAAAGCACTTCCCAACATCTATGGGTGCGTTGGTCACATTGGGAGAGAAATTCTCATTGTTCTGGAATCTCCACTTGGCCAGTGCGTTCTAGAAGAGTTCACATGTGTCAAGATTTGAATCCAAGTGTCCATTTGACATCTACATGACTGTGAACATGTCTTGCCTATTATTGGAAAGTCATTAATTGCAAAACAACCTTCAGTTCATCTATAAATTGAACACATATATGAGTGTTTAGGAAGGAAGAATTTGAGTAGAGAAATGCTGGAGGATTTTCAATTAAGAGTTAGATTTGTGTCACAGCTACTGGAGATATTTATACTGTGAGGAGGCTGAGGATCATTGCTAGAAGGGTCACTTCAAATAAGTCATTTGGTTGTAACCTCTCCTTCTATCATCAATAAATAATATAGCTTAATTTTCCCTATATGCATCTGTATTGGCTTTGATTTTCCATATTGCAAGATCTTGGTTGATGTATATTGTTTATGCTTTACTAATTTAGCTAACTAACTTGAATAGACATCTGTATTATTGCTATCTTCTGTTGCTTTAGTGTTCTTTCTTGTAGGAATCATTTTTCCCACAAACCGCTTGAATTTGAAGTTACAACGGAAGTGACAGAAGGAGCCATTTAGAAGTGCTTGGATTACAAGTAAGCCTCTAATCCTTTTTGTGTGTCTATTCTGAGTTAGGAAAGGTAGTCGTATAGTCTTTAATCTGTTGTTCTAGATTTTAATCTGTCTAGTGAAGCGTGTTTTATCCGTAATTCACAATTCTTGCCCAAAAAATTGGCGACTCTGCTAGGGATTGAACCCAGAATCTCTGTGACTTAGCCTCTGATTTTCTTTTTTAATCCACCTAGTAGTTATTACACACAAAGATTAAACATTTTCAAAGCCAAATTTGTAAATACAGTGAGTTAAACAGTAGTGTTTTTCCTTATATACTGCGCCCAATGCACCCTTAGACAGGACATAGTGCTTTGCATAGCACTATCTCCCTTTCAGGCCTGCGTTACAGAGCACTGTCTCCCTTTGGAGACTACGTTGACTCCTGAAACCACCCATATTCTTTTGAATTTGCCTTTGCAATTTGCCTCAATTTTTTTTCTACTATGTTTTGAAAAGTATGATCCTCATATTGACCAGTGACTCTATATACTTCTTCCTCCTTTGAATGGAAATTTGTTAAATGTTTGTTTAAAAAAGTTTTTCTTTATCATTGACAATTTGATTTCAAAGTATTTTTTATGGTCACATTAAGAATCATTTTCTTTTGAAATAGGAAATTGTTGTAAAATCTTCATTTCCTTGATAGGAGAAATTGTTGTTGAAATCCTCATTTTTCCTTCAAAAGAGAAATTTTGTTTGTATTCTTCATTTCTCGAAAGTAAAAGGCATTTGAATTGTTGATTTAGTGCACCTAGTTTCTTTTCTACATTCATAACATTAAGGAAACTGAAAAGAAAAACTTGCATTTGCATGTAGGATTTTTGTGTGTTTTGCAAAAAGGAATATTAGGAAATTTGCATTTAGTTTGTGACCATTTTTTTTTTTTCTCATTGATTTGTTTGATCACAAATTATTTACTCTCTTCCCTTAGTAGCTAGGTTTTTCATTGAAGAAACTGAAAGTGAAAGATTTCTTATCATTTTTAGTTGCATTTGAGGAATTTTCCAATACATCATCGCAGTGAACCTTTGAAAGGAAAATTGTAAGTGTAGAAATTATATAACTAATGTGTTATATATCCAAGATTCTCCTGATTGCACACTATTTTAACTTCATGCACAATACATAATCTATTCCACTATTGATCATCACATGCAGAAATTAAATCAATTGCAAAGCACACATGAAACCATAAAAATTCACACACATTAACACGGTTGTTTTAACGGAAAGCACGAGAGCTAAAAACCCAGCTATCTGTTAATATTGCATGTCATAGAGATCATACAAATCTTATCACAAGCTCCATTACAATCCAATAGCTACACTAATCGGAGGGCTTGATCTTGCAAATCCACGCATACCGTCTTTGCCACTGCCTGCTTTGCCTCTCTTGCGCGATCTATTTGAAGAATGGCCCTTGATGAACTCAAATTTCCCCGTACTTGCTCATGCAATCCTTAAAAGGCATATCCACTAAATTTTTGGTGCAAAAAATACAACACTATAGTCACAAGTGATAGTCACACTTTCTCTTTCACCTACCTCCTCCTTGGTCTCCTTTGGCTTGTCCATATGTCCATGTACTTTTGTAGTGAAACGTGATGTATTCTTTAGTTGATTAATGAGTTTATAATTAGTGAATTAATTAATAATTAATTCACACCACTCACACTAGTGTATCAATCAGTTAGACTAGATACAACTAGCTCAACTATGTTTAGATTAGTTAAACTGAACACAACTCCATTAACTTCCTCAATCAACTCCACCAAACTCTCTCACATGAGTTCTAACTGAAGTATCCATGCAATAGCTCCACTTAACCCTCGGGAATAGCGTAATTCCTTCTGTCAGCTCCTGTGCCACATCTGTGCACTTAACTGAAGTGCTCCAAGAGAATAAGATAATGTTTAGAGTCCAAATATTATTAAGAGCTAATAATATTCGACATATCTATTTTTAGACTGGAAATATAAAAATAGATGTTGCCCAATATGTCTAAAAATGGAAGTCCATCTATTTTCCCAACTTGACCAACCATCCACAAATAGCATCCTGCAACTCATAGAATATGATCAACATGTCTAAAAATAGACATAGTCCTAAAAATAGACTTTGCGCCAAAAATCACCTGTGTGGGCCCCAACTATTTTAGGTGATTATTTTCCAACTAGGATCGAGATGATGTTTTAGGATGCCTCCTTCAACATTTTTCTTGTTGTAATATTCAACACTCCCTCTCAACAAGAAAGGGTTATACAGCATATTGCGACATGCGATGCCACATCTGTGCACTTAACTGAAGTGCTCCAAAAGAATAAGATAATGTTTATAGTCCAAATATTATTAAGAGCTAATAATATTCGACATATCTATTTTTAGACTGGCAATCTAAAAATAGATTCCGCCCAATATGTCTAAAAATGGAAGTCCATCTATTTTTCCAACTTGACCAACCATCCACAAATAGCATCCTGCAACTCATAGAATATGATCGACATGTCTAAAAATAGACATAGTCTAAAAATAGACATAGTCTAAAAATAGACTTTGCGCCAAAAATCATTTGTGTGGGCCCCAACTATTTTAGGTGATTATTTTCCAACTAGGATCAAGGATGATGTTTTAGGATGCCTCCTTCACTGTTTCTTGTTGTAATATTCAACACTCCCTCTCAACAAGAAAGGATTGTCTTTGCATGCGACATGCAATTCCATGCATTCACCCTGCAACCTTTGCAAGCGCCATGCAACTCCATGCATCTGCTCTGCAACTCTTCCAAAACTGAAAAGGCTCCAAACAACTCAATCAATCTGATGCATCTATCATCAAAGTCTTCGACTTCTGGTAGTACCAACTGCACATGTCTTCAGGAACCATTGCACTGTTGAACTCTGCACCCATGCACTCTGCACTTGCTGTCAACTCTGAACTGCGCTCCAGTATCTGACATTTTCACTTTGATCTGTCTGCATCAATCCAATTGATCATGCTACTGCTATGTGGACTCCTCATAGCCAAGTTCAATTCATGAAATCCACGCCATCTCCATGAATCCTGCCCAGAAATCTCCTCTTGGGATTACTCATGCATGTTGCCCCACCTCTCACCTGGTGGTTTAGCTGTATGCACTTCCTCTACCCATCTGGCATGAAATTTCTCTGCATGAGTGGTTTCTCCCACTCCATGATCCTCATCTTGTGGCTGCTCCACATCCCGAGGTTCACTTTTACTTGCATGCAAATCTTGCTCCCTCTCAAGCTTCAATTGCATGGATTTCTTACACTTCCCAACAGTAGGAAGCTCCGTAGAAACCCCATCTACTTCAAGTCTGTAGAGATTCTTGGATCGAATCCAAACCTTCTTGACTTTTCCTGTTGCTTTGTATCGAAGGAAAAATTTTCCTTCACTAAAGACAACATCATACCCTTTATCCTCTAACATTGCGAATGAGATTAATTTTTTCTTTAAACATGGAACATGCACTACATCTTGAAAAAGAATGAGTTTACCTGACTCCCTCTGAAAGGTAATGGTACCAATGCCAGTCGCATTGTATCATCCGTTTTTTCCCAACTCAACATGCAACTGGAGATCTTTCTCCACCAATTCACTGAAAAGGTTCACATCTCCCATCATGTGAAAGGAAGCGCCACTATCAAAATACCACACCGATCCCAATGCACTAGACACCATGCATGCGATCAATGATAATTCCAGCTCAAATTGTGAGGCAAGAGCCTCACCAGCTGCAGCTCCAGCAGCTTGCTTGTTCTTCTTCTTCTGTGGACAATTTGTGGCGAAATGCCCATGCTCGTGACAGTGAAAACACTTCACTGTGGACATGTCACGCTCTTTGCCATCTGCAGCGGATTGAGAAAGATTTTTCTTCCCCTTCCCTTTCCTTGCTTTGGTAGCCAAAGTGCAATCCTCTTCATCATCATTATTTTATGAAGAGCCATCCCTGGTACTCCGCCTTATCTCCTCCTGCACAAGATCTGACCAAAGTCGCTCCCATCCTGGCAGTTTCTCCCGACCATTAACAGAGTCTCGTAGCTATGCCAACTCTTCGGAAGCCCAAGGAGAGCCAAGCTCACGAAGTCTTCTTCATCCAAACTAACTCCTACACTCCCAAGCTCATCCCTGCAGTGGACAAACTTTGTCAAGTATACCGGAATAGTGTCATTCTTCTCCATTTTTATTTTCCTGAGCTTGTCTTTAAGCGCCAACTTCCTCTGGTCACTTCTGCTTTGGAACAATTCTGTCAAAGAATTCCACATCAAGAATGGAGTGGTTTTACCATGAAGGCTGGACACAATGTGATCCTTCACACCTTCCAATAGAATCCTTTGACACCTTGCTACCTTCTTTTGCCATGCATCAAGTGCGGCTGCATTGCTAGAACCCGGTTTAGGAATATCAGCATCTATGAACTCCTTCAACCCATTATCCTCCAGCACTGCCTCCATCCTATCATTCCATGCAATATAATTCGAGCTGCCCTCAAGGGAATACTCCAATCACAATCTGTTGAAAGAAATTTCAATCAATTCTCAACTTCAACACCAAGAAAACACTGCAGCACATTCG
Source organism: Pinus albicaulis (assembly GCA_034641835.2). Taxonomy (NCBI): domain Eukaryota; kingdom Viridiplantae; phylum Streptophyta; class Pinopsida; order Pinales; family Pinaceae; genus Pinus; species Pinus albicaulis. The sequence continues at coordinate 783,648,236 of CM076569.1, read as the reverse complement.
AATTCCACTAGCACAAAACTCAACCACTTCAATAATTGCAATATGCTCCGATGATCAACGCTCTAATACCATGTAGAAATTATATAAATAATGTGTTATATATCCAAGATTCTCCTGATCGCACACTATTTTAACTTCATGCACAATACAAAATCTATTCCACTATTGATCATCACATGTGGAAATTCAATCAATTGCAAAGCACACATGAAACCATAAAAATTCACACACATTAACACAGTTGTTTTAACGGGAAATCCTGAAGCTAAAAAACCCAACTATCTATATAAAATATATGTCATAGAGATCATGTAACAATCCTCATACAAAGCTTATCACAAGCTCTCAGTACAATCCAATCGCTTCAATAATTGCAATCTGCTCCATTGATCAACCACTCTGATACCATGTAGAAATTATATGCACTACGCATGCATATGATTTCTACATGGTATCAGAGCGGTTGATCATTGGAGCAGATTGAAATGTGGAGTGATGGATGAGCTTGTATCTTTAAAATGAGGATTGTTATATGTATATGGTTTTGCTTTAGGCACATCTTTGTTAAAACAAACATTGAACAATGATGGTTTCATGTGTGCTTTGCAATTGATTTATTTTCCGCGTGTGATGATCAATAGTGGAATAGATTCTGTATTGTGCATGAAGTTAAAATAGTGTGTGATCAGGAGAATCTTGGATATATAACACATTAGTTATATAATTTCTACATGGTATCAGAGTGTTGATCATTTGAGAAGATTGCAATTATTGAAGTGGTTGAGTTTTGTACTGGTGGAATTCGAATTTGCTGCAGTGTTTTCTTGGTGTCGAAGTTGAGCATTCATTGAAATGTATTTTAACGAATTTCGATTGGAGTATGCCCTTGAGGGCAACTTGAATTATATTTCATGGAAGGACAGGATGGAGGTGGTGTTGGAGGATAATGGGTTGAAGGAGTTCATAGATGTTGATATTCATATTATCCTCCAGCACCGCCTCCATCCTGTCCTTCCATGCAATATAATTCGAGCTTCCCTCTAGGGCATACTCCAATCGCAATCCGTTGAAAGACATTTCAATGAATACTCAACTTCGACACCAAGAAAACACTGCAGTAAATTCGATATCCACAAGCACAAAACTCAACCGCTTCAATAATTGCAATTTGCTCCAATGATCAACGCTCTGATACCATGTAGAAATTATATAAATAATGTGTTATATATCCAATATTCTCCTGATCACACACTATTTTAACTTCATGCACAATACAGAATCTATTCCACCATTGATCATCACATGCGGAAATTAAATCAATTGCAATGCACACATGAAACCATAAAAATTCACACACATTAACACAATTGTTTTAATGGGAAACTCGGTTAAAAAACCCCAACCAACACATCTATACTCATACAAAAACACATGTCATAGAGACTGTGTAATAAATCCTCACACAAAGCTTATCAGCAAGCCTTTAAAGATAACCAATTCCTGCCACACCAATCGTGCTCGACTGCAAATCCGCGACCGATCTTTGCCACCGTTAGCCTCGCCATCATAGTAATCCTCGTCAAGAATGGTTTCATATGAACTCGAATTGCCCCAGCCTTGCTCATGCAATCCTTAAAGGCATATCCACTAAATTTTTGGTGCAAAAAATGCAACAATATAGTCACAACTGATAGTCACACTTGCTCTTTCACCTACCTCTCCACTGGTCTCCACTGAAACTATCCATGCACTGTAGTTAACTGATGTATTATTCAGTTCATTAATGAGTTAATATTTAGTGAATTAATTAATAATTAATTCACACCACTCTCACTAGTGTATCAATCAGTTTTTCTAGATACAACTAGCTCAACTGTGTCTAACTAAGTTAAACTGAACACAACTCCACCAACTACTTCTACAACTCCACCAAACTCTGTCACATGAGTTCTAATTGAAGTCCTCCATGCAATAGCTCCAGCAAACCCTCAGGAATAACGTAATTCCTTCTGTCAGCTCCTGTGCCACATCTGTGCACTTAACTGAAGTGCTCCAAGAGAATAAGATAATGTTTAGAGTTCAAATACTATTAAGAGCTAATAATACTCGACATATCTATTTTTATACTGGCAGTCTAAAAATAGACTCCGCCCAATATGTCCAAAATAGAGGTCCATCTATTTTTCCAACTTGACCAACCATCCACAAATAGCATCCTGTAACTCATAGAATATAATCAACATGTCTAAAAAAAGACATAGTCTAAAAATAGACTTTGTGCCAAAAATCACCTGTGTGGGCCCCACCTAGTTTAGGTGATTATTTTCCAACTAGGATCAAGGATGATGTTTTAGGATGCCTCCTTCACTGTTTCTTGTTGCAATCTTCAACAGTAAGCAAGATCAACATAAAATTAATCCCAATCTACCTAAAAACGCATTTGAACCATAATGATAACATTTAGAAGGTCTAAGCTAGAGACGTGTTCCGGTGTCGTAAAACATATCAGTTGTCGTTAACTTATCTGCGATACATTCCGAGTGGGATACCTCACTCCAGGTACGTAATTATATCGTAGCTCATCCACGCACTTTCGGGTATATCAGGCGGTGTTACGATATGATAAGTATAAATGGGTACTCTCACTGCGCGGTTTCACATCAGACAGCGCTAATACGGACTTCGGCCTCCACGTAACTTCGGGTATATTTGGGAGGAAAAATTTTAGGTGCTATCTATCCATAGTGAACCAAGTCAGCTGCCTTGTAAATTGTGAAGCACCGAACACAACATTCAGGGAGATTGTCTACTTGTACTTCTTGGTTTGCTAGGAGGTATTCTACAGTTCACAGTTTCTTGGTAAACCCTTTTGCCTAGCATTACCCTTTTATTTTTTTTATTTGTTTTTGGTTCAAATTAATCAGTAATTGTGGAAGAACAAAATCCTTTCCCCCATATTTCACGTAGATTAGCTTTAAAACCACCTTTACCGCCAGAAGTTACTTCTAGTAGGCAAAGGCGATCTCAATCCGTCGAATCAAGTACAATTCGTACCTCTGGTGAAACATCATTTTCCCATAAACCAGAGTTAGCTCAAGTTGTTTCTACACATCCTGGTTCGTCTACTATTGTTGAAATGGAGTCTTCACAGCTACCCGTGGTCACAACCATCCAATCAGTGAGACCATACCTCCTAGACCCGACGTTGTTCAACCACAAATTGATCTAGATCATGTCTCTTCTTTTCCAGAACATATGAATCCCGAAGTCGAATGACCAGAAGTTGTTCCTACCTTGGTCATCCCACAAAGTTCTGTAGCTATTGGATCTCCCATATCACACAGTCAACCACCTGAAATATACTTTGGGCCTAATGGTGAAATTATTCCACCTAGTTTAATTGCGATTGAATAAATCCCACAAGACAATAAACCTTTAACTCCAACCCATTTTGGGGATGACCTTTACCTGTACAAGTATTTTTCTCAATCAACGCCCTTTGCTTTTGTTGATCTTCCTCCTTTTCAAATTCCCACCGATTCAAAAGGGTATACATTTGGTCAAAGAACCATGTTTGAACCAACATCTTTGGTTGGGCTTGCTGTTCCAATTACGTCAACTCCTGCCCTCGCTACTTCGTCGATGTTTACCACTTCACTAGAGTCATATTTTCATGGTGGCCCTATGGTCCCATCAAGTTACAAATCATTATCTAGAATTTTCTCTGGTGCATCTTCAAATCCATTGAATTTACCAATGTCATCTTCCGGTATTTTAACTAGTAATCCTATCGTAAGTACTGAATGACTTGATTCATTATACACATCATTAGGGAAATATCAAGCTGATCCTTCTGGGTTTATTCTTTCAAGTACCATATCAACTGGAATCCCAGCATTTGGAGAGAAATATTTTCTATCTCATCATCCTCCTCATGCTAGGGGGAAATCTTTGGTCACCCAATATGACAGTACTCCGTCACTTTTTGGTCAATCTAATGTTGAAACGAATGTTTGTCAATGGGAGCCCATTCTGCCTATCCAACCACAAATGGTTGTACACTCGTATCAACTGGTTCAACTTGTTACACCCACTTCATTACCACTTGTTAATACATCTATACCCCTATTACAGAATCAAAATTTTGTACATCATCAACCTTATCAAGCGGGTCCTTCAACTCAATATCATCAAATGTTGGGTCCACAGACTCCAAATCCTTTAATTAATTTACAACAACATGTATCAGGAATTATTTATTCACAAGCTGGTTTATCATTTTATGGGATGTCACAGCCGCAACTGAGTTATACATATCAATCAAATCCAAGTTATCCTAATTTGGGTTATAACGTTCGTGGACAGACCCCTTGTCAGCCACATGCGCAAATTCCTCAAACCTCTTTTCAACAAGTATCATATCTAGGTTTTGGTCAACAGAATCCTCAAGTTTTTGCTATGCAAAATAAACCCTATTTGGGTTACCAACAATAGATTCCTCGTGCTGGTGCTCAAAGGCCTGTTTCTCAAGCAATTCCATCTTACCCTGGCTATGCTCAAACTGACCTTAATAGACAATTGCCCTTTGTTGCAACTTTAGAGTTACCATATTTAAATCAGTTGACCAATAATCCAATCAACTATGCCCCTTGGTGGCCGGTGATACCTCAAAAATTACCCTCAGATATTCCTAAGTTCAATGGAAACCCTAGAGAAGATCCGTCGACTCATGTCATGACTTATCATTTATGGTGTTTGTCAAATTCTCTGAATGATGATTCTGTTCAACTACGTATTTTCCAGCGTACGCTCACAGGTTCGGAAAAATGGTAGATTGAATTACCTAGAGCTTCTTTTGACAATTTCACTGCCCTAGCTACTGCCCTTTTGACTCATTTCCAGTTACCCATTAGATATGAAACTGGAACGGAACTATTGAATAATTTCAAGCAGACTAATGCTACTCACATTTTTTATCATATTCATGAGTGGCATCATCGTTGACGAATGGTTAAGACATTTGTTCTGAATCAGCTTCTTGCTGAATGGTTCATTAAGTCCCTGTTACCATCTATAATTGAGGATGTGGCTAAGGGTGGTGTCATCAAAGAAGAGCAAGTTATTTCTCATGCACAATATTTAGACTTGATTTAGACTCAGTCTGGCACGCTCTATGAAAAAATCCCTAATGCACCGAGATCTAATTTCAATATTCCTCCTCAATTAAAGGACTCTCATGCCGGAGATGGCTTGATAGGAACTACAAACACACACCACACTAATGCATCTAATCTTTCTCCTACTTCCGAAATTAATGTCGTCTCATTTGACAAAGGCAAAAGTGACAAGCAACCAGGAAGTAAGAAAAAGGGGAAATCAAAGAAAAAGAAAACTTCTAACCCACAGGAAAGATCATCTGATCAATCGTCTATACCTTGGAAACCTCGTTATCCATGCATAATCTGTAATGAGGAACACTTTGTTAGGGATTTTACTCACCGCACTAAAGTCTCAAAAATCATCAAGACTTCCAATGCATCAGTTGTGTTGATAGACCCATTTATAAATCCGGACACAAATATGGTTGTTACGGATCTAGCTCCTAGTTCCCAAGTGTTAATGTTATTTGTTACAAAACCTTCAACAGATATTTTGGTGTCGAAACGAAATAAATATTATGGTAGTCTGACCACTGATCAACCTACTACCTTGACAATGAATACATCTACAGAATCAGTACCACCTAATTCTATCCCTAAATTGACAATCAAACCACCAAAGGGAGTAATTCATAAATCGACATATAATCCTCGAGCAAGAGCTGCATAAAATTATAATATAGTTGAATATTTGGCTCAATCCCCTTCAATTATGTCTGCTCTTGAGGTATTACAAAATTGTCCCTCCCAAAAACAGGCTTTATTTTCAGCTATTGGTGGAATTGATCCTACTGATTCTAATATTGTCGTCTTTAATCATACGGGCTATGTGCCGCAACTACCAGCAGAATTGGGATTCTCCATATAGGTAAATGTTCTCAATCACCTTGTTCATCACACTATTATTGATGATGGATCATCTAAATGCATTATGTCTCTAAACTATTGGAAGTCACTTGGCTCTCCGTGCTTATCACAATCATCAATGACATTGGAGGCATTTGATGGACGTACATATAAACCTTGTGGTATTATTAATAACCTGCATGTTGAACTAGGGGGGGAAATAGTGAATATTGATGTTGAGGTTGTTGACGGATCCCTTGACTATAATATTTTACTTGGAAGGCAATGGGTATATGCGATGACTTCTATTGTTTCTACATATTTTAGAATGATTTCCTTTCCACATAAAGGTACAATTACAGTCATTAATCATAACTAGAAGTGTTCCGTTCGTTCACATACCCCAACTAGAACTTCAGAACATTGGTGTAGGACACTTAAAGGATTCCACTTTACTGGGAACCTTTGTATTACTGCCGCCAGCAACGTCGGTAGAAATTACAAGCATAGAGACTTGCTACATGATCTCTTCCACTCTATCTGGCTTAAGGAAGAGTATAGGTGATTCTGATATTTCTACATTGGATGAGTTTCTGCCGCCCAACCCTATTGAGTTGGCATAACAATCAATCTATCTGGCTTGGGTGGCAAATCCGAAATCAACATCACCGAGTGTTTGGGTTGATCGTTCATTAGATTTTGGTACCCCATCTGATCCATTTTCCTCAATGTTCTTGACAGATGAGAATATTTTGGAAGCTATGATGTTAGAAGGAGAACCATGGGAAGATTATCATCATTGTTCCCATCTTCCTGATTATGAAGAAAATAATCTAAGTGAACTATATCACCCATCCATCAAAACATTCTTTTCGAATTCTTTTCCCATTAATGCAATCAATTCCGAGCGAAATCTGTCAAATATTGAAGAAACGATTTCTATCGATATTTCAACCAAACCTGGCATTGTAGAGAATATTCATGTCGGTGTCTCTTGTTCTCCATCAAAACTCAAATCATATCTCTCTCTTTTTTGTGAATTTCATGACGTATTTGCTTGGTATTACGAGGAAATGCTAGGCATAGATACTAGTATAGTTGAACACACTATTAATATGTATCCTGATGTCAAACCGGTGCGTCAACGGCTTCGTCCTGTACATCCAAAGAAAGTCGTTGCCATCAAGGCAGAAGTTGAAAATTTCTTGCGTGCTGGTTTCATTTACCCTATTCCGTTAACTAAGTGGGTTTCCAATATTGTTCTTATCATGAAAAAATAAGGGACCATTAGAGTGTGCGCCGATTATCGGGAAGTTAATCATGCTTTTCCAAAAGATAACTATCCTACTCCCTTTATCGACCAGATTATTGACGATTATGCTGGATGTGAAATCTTTTCGTTCATGGATGGATTTTATAACTACACTCAAATCAATATCCGCCCAGATGATCAACATAAGACAATGTTCATCTGTCCCTGGGGCACATTCTCTTATAATAAACTTTTGTTTGCTTTAAAGAATGCTGGGGAAAATTTTCAGAGAGCAATGGATTATGCTTTCAATGACATCAAGCACATTGTTCAACCATATCTAGATGAATTACCAGTGCATTCACGAAATCGGATTGATCACCCGATGCATTTGAGAGCCATTTTCTTACGCTGCCGACACTAAAAAATACACCTCAATCCACATAAATGTGCATATTGTGTTGGTTTTGGTCGTTTTCTTGGATTCGTAGTCTCAAAAGAAGGGATTCGAATCAACCCTTTGAAGGTTCAGGCCATTCTTGGTTTGCATACATCGTCAAACTTACTTCAGATACAAAAAATTCAAGGAAAGGCTAACTTCCTAAGAAGGTTCATTCCAAATTATGCTAAAATGGCTACAAGATTTACTCGACTATTGAAAAAGGGGGTTCCCTTCCATTGGGACCAAGTTGTGCAAGCTTCTTTTGATGATGTCAAGGACACTCTTGTATGAGCGCCATTAATGTAACCTTCTAATTATCAAAACAATTATTTCCTATATATCGACGCGGCCGAAACCACCATTGCTATGGTATTGGTCCAAGTAGAAGATGGAATTGAACATATGATATATTATTTGAGTCGTAATCTCAATGATACGGAAGTTAAATACTCATGCGTAGAAAAGATTGCCTTGGCAGCTGTTCAAGTTGTCCAAAGATTTCACCATTATATCCTGCTTTGAAAAACAACAATAGTTTTGGATTGCAACCCCATGACTTACATCTTATCACGTCAATTTCTGGGGGAAAAATATTCAAAATGGATTTTCATTTTGCAGGAATTTGATTTGGAATTTATCAAATCCAAATCAAAGAAGTCTTTAGTTTTGGCTGAGCTTGTCTGTGACCTTCCCTCTCATAGTATTGAAACTACGTTGGAACCATCAATTCCAGACGAGTCTATGTTTCTTATTGGATCATCTGATCCTTGGAATGGGGATTTCATCATTTATCTCCAAACCCAAACTTTTTGACCTAATACCTCTCACTCTGAACAACGACGTATTCGATATCAAGCCAAATATTATCTGATCATCGGCGAGACACTTTATCGTCATGTTGTCGATACCATTTTAAGGAGGTGCCTCACTCATGAAGAGCCGAAAAAGTGTTAAATGATTGTCATGTTGGGGCTTGTGGTGTAAATTTATCTGGATATGCTACTACGCAAAATATACTCCACACCGGTTACTTTTGGCCTACTATTTTTCGAGACTGCATCCTCGCGGTCAGAAGTTGTCATGCATGCCAGTTTTTTTATCGTAAAATCCGCAAACCGCCAGTGCCAATGCATCGTGTTGTCTCTGCTAGACCATTTACCAAATGGGGTATTGACTTCATGACCTGTAATCCTCCTTCGTCTGGGGGGCATGGTTATATTATTGTCGCAGTTGACTATTTTACCAAATGGGCCGAAGCAATGCCTACATTCAACAACACAGGGCAAACAACTGCATTGTTTTTCTTCAACCACGTTATTGCACAGTTTGGGGTCCCACAGGCTATACTTACAGATCACGGGAAGAATTTTCGCAACCACATGATGTCTGAATTGACTGCCAAGTTAGGATTGTCACATGATAATTCCACTCCTTATTATCCACAATCAAATGGACAAGTTGAGGCTATTAACAAAATTATTAAATGAATGCTTCAACGAATGATAGGAGTTCGTAAAAGAAACTGCCATTTGATCCTGTACTCCACCTTGTAGGCGTATCGAACCTCCGTGAGAAACACAACCAGATTTACTCCCTTTCAATTGGTGTATGGTCTGGAAGCTATCTTACCAATCCAATGCGAAATATCATCGTTAAAACTCACGATAGACTTGTTCACTGACACCTCAGAAGAAGAAGCGTGTCTCCTTAACCTTATCCATCTTGATGAAATGCGTCGTGAAGCCTAATTGGCCAACGAAGCACATAAGAGATGTATAAAGGCACAATATGACAAAAATTTCCAGCCTCGCATTTTCTCGGAGGGCAACTTGGTCCTTCTCTACGATCAAGAAGCTGATGGAATAGGTACAGGGAAATTTGAGCCGTTATGCCATGGCCCCTATATTGTCAAAAGAGTTCTTGCTAAGGGTGCCTATGAGTTAGTTGATTATGATGGAATTCCATTGGGGCGGCCTATAAATGGGCTGTATTTGAAACATTACTATGCTTAATCATGAGCGTAGTAATTTTTTGTATTATACTGTATATATGTTGTTGATTTGCATTCACTATCTTAATTTGTTTTTAGATTTTTCTTGACGTTAGTAATCTGCTTTACATTTTATCGCAGATGTCTGAATCTTCGGAACCATTTGTTAGATATGCTGATGGTGCTAGTTGTAGTACGTAGAATCTATCCTCTGGAGCGTGAGCCATTTTTGCTCTGAATGACGAGTTAGTGAGTTTTCAAGGGATTTGTATTGGTAGATCGATGAACAATATCGTTGAGTATAGCACATTGATCGAAATTCTCTCTGATGCCATTTTATTTGGTATTAACCACATAATCATAAGGTTAGACTCACAACTTGTGGTATTACAACCTACTAGTGTTTATACTGTTAGAAATCCAACATTTCTTAGATTGTTCCTAATAGTTCGACTTTTAGAAAGACATTTTGATTTTATTCAATATCAACACATTTCTAGAAATTTGAACACATTGATTGATTCATTAGATAATCGAGTTTTAGATAGAAATTTGCAACATATGTAAAGAAAACATTCATATCATTGAATAGGATTGCATAATAAACATAGGAAAAACTATGAAATTATATAGATAGATAGTTATAGGTTTTTAAAAAATTTGTGCCCAAGACACATTGGTCATCTGACCTCAAAATGTATGCAAAATTTCATAAGTAAACTAGTGGTGCTCGTGGTAACATGATATAGATCTAGCTATCCTACGAAGTAACCACATCCAATGATTAGGAACCCCAATAGTGTGTCGCTGCAATCGCATAGGAAGCTCTTCGATCTGGAAATCCAGAATCTAGAAGGTCAAGCCTTCTATGTGCTATTGAAACTCAGTCAGAGTCTCAGTCAGATCAAGATCCTGAAGGAATTCTCTCCTGATAGCCCTCTCTACTGGAATATCTGCTTCGCGCTCTGGTCCCACTACTGGTTGAACACGACCAACATTTGCATTACATCAAACATTTAGTTTAGTCTTGGAAATAAATCAAAACACAAAAACATTGTATAAACCTTAGGAAAATAAAAAAACATGGTCAAAACATTCTTACCTATTGCACCCCATTGAGCGCCTTCTGGTAGTGCTAAATCTGGATCTCCTCGAAAATCGACGCCTGCGTATGCATACTCATCGATGGCGACAATCTGTCGTTGGAACCAGGCAAAGAATGTAGTAGAGAACACAACAGTCGATTGGCCATCATGCCGACCCATGAGTTATACCCATCTTTGCATCCAAGGATCTCTATGACTAGCTATATCCAGTGTCACATGTTGTGGTTGCATCAGTGGAATCCATTTCAAGGCAAAGGATGTAAGGATAGAACTATAACTGAAATTATTCTTCCTTCCTCCCTTTGCTTTGTTCAGTTGTTCCTTTATCTGAGATAGAACAGCTTCAGACCAGTTGAAGACTGTTGGCTCCATACACTCTAGCGCATACTGCATATATGATTTGTTCGCTACATGTAGTGTAACGGTGCTGGAAAGTTTAGAGATTGTGAAAAGGATAGTTCTCAAAGGAAAATATCTGACATATCGGATGTTTATTTTTCCATCTTTGCTAGTTTCTGCCCCTGGATAGAAATACTGCAGAATATAATCCCTCACTATCTCTCCTCCAACGGTAGACCCTGTGAGAGAAATGGGCAAACCTCTCTTCGAAAAACCTGTGAGAAAATACACATCCTCAACTGTTATAGGAACCACTTGGTTCTTAATATGAAATGCCTCTATCATCGGATCCCATGCTCGAACTAAGATCTCCAAGAGTTCTATTTGTTGCCTCATCCCGGACAATTTGAAGTACTTAAGTAGTCCACAATCTCTTAGGGCTCTTACAGTACCCAGATCATTCAAGGTAATCATATCCTGTTCTTCATGTTCTCTTTCCCTCCATTTAGCCGTCATTATAATCCGATGGAAACCTGAAACACAACCATAAGATCCATTAGATTCCATTTATTGCAAAAAACTAGGTCAATTTTGGGCATAGTAAGAAAATCAAAAACTTAAATTGCGCCCAACGCACTCCTTGACAAGAGACAGTGCGTTGCACATGCAAGTACACTTCACTGTACCGTCTATGTAATGCAGGTTTTGACATTCAGGGGTGCGTTGCCCTCATTTTTGGCATAATTTACCCTAGGGGCCTTAAAACCCTAAAAATTTCCAGAAACTGGAAATGAAATGAATACCAAAGGGAAGAGGAGGTTCATGGCACTAACCTAGTTGAAATGGCAAAAAAATCCTTCCATAGAAATGATCGCAATCAACAACTGAAGTTCGGGGGCAAAAGCAGGTTCAGAGCTCCAAAATACAAATGGTAACTATGGAATGGTAAAAATGAATAGTGAAACTACTTTTAAATAGTTGTTTAATTATTTGCAAGTTAAATTTATTGCTATGACTATAGTTTTATTATGTTTTTATCATGAAACACGTATTTTTAATCCATTTGATGTTGTTCTGAATAGGAAATACAATTGATGAATAGATTAGTCATGTAGATTTATTTCAAAGAATGACTTGACCACAAAGCATACTTTTTCTCCTTATTTTTCAAGCTTTGTTAAAAATGAAAAAGGATTTGAAGCGCACTTTTATCTCTTTTTCGAGCTTCGATAACAGTGAAAAAGGAACCCCTGGAGTCTTCTTTCAGCTCTTTTCAGACTCTGATAATGTGAAAAGATTGCCGAGCACTTTCTTTTCGAACTTGTAAAAGTAGATGAATTGATATCTATTGAGTATAAGTTTAACCCTTTTCCAGACTGAGATAGATTATTTACGAAAAATGAATACCTTGGTTAAACATGACCAAAGAGGTTCTCTCATATATTATTTTACACTTTTTCGGATCCGAGTGATAAATTTACAAAAAATTACTTATGGAGTTTTCTTTTGTCCACTTTTTTAAACTCTCTAAGTATGAAAAAATACTGGGCTATCACTGTCATTAAGCTCGTTAAAACATAAAATAGTGACAAGCTTGTCGATCATGGCAAGAATCGAGTTTCATTTATCACTAGACTCGTTAAATTATTAAATAGAGATACTTTATTCGCCTGAAGGGTTGAATTATAGATCAAGAAAATTTTACCCTCCTCAGGCTTGTTAAAAAATAAGGAGGTACTGGTTGACAAATGACCGGGGAAAATTTGGGAAAAGTGAGCAAAATTTCTTTATGGTAGCAAGTTGCTCTTAAACATGACACTTCCTTCACTCCATGTCCGTGATTTTTTGGGTTGGGCAATCATCTTGACGGTTCATTCACACCTATAGTTCATCATACCTTCACTTCGGTTTTGGGTCAATGTTTCCAACTCATCACGGTGTTGTCAATATGTTCAAGAGAAGTCATCCAGTGAATAAACTTATCCTTTTGCAATACTCATAAACCTTTATTCTCATGACCATCATCCCTGAAAATTGCTATATCAAGTCACACCCTTGTCTCTGAAATTAGTAACTCCTGTTTCACAATAAGGTGACTTCATGTCAACGAAAAATAAATATCTAGGAAGTTCACTTAGAAACATCTGATTCCAGCACCATGAGGCTTGTTACAGCATCGACAAGATCCTCTTTTCCGAACCTTTGAACAAAAGATTTTGTTTGGCATTCAACATCAAATCATCTATTCACACCTTACGAAATGTATTGTAGTACCTTGAGGGCCATTTTCATTAATGGTGGTTCTCTCGCGTTTGTTAACAACTCACATCATTGGCTGGTAATCAAATGATGTCTTTCCATGTTCGATGACAAATCACATATTCGCATGGCTAGACTTGTACCTGAACAATCAAGTGAATGAGATAAGAAGACCTTGGATCTAGTTTCAGCCATCCAGGCTGTGATTTCAGGATTTTTGTACACATCATCTGTACGGTGACCTTACATACAGATTTTCATCTGAACATGGGCCTATATCTTTAGGTATGTCTGCATTGGGAAACATTCCAGTGTCGACGACTTTATGAATTATGTACATGTTATTATATTGTTTATGTGTTGAATATGTGAATGCCTACCCTCAGCAGTTATGATCAAAGAGGATATATCATGATGTAATGTATTGTAATATTGATGCAAGTGACCACTCTGCTTCATCTCTAGCCCATCATAGTGTAAATCATCTCAATCAAATGTTTTTATTATTATTTTGACCTCATGCTTTAGGGGGTAATTGTTATAGGTCAATTTGGGCATAATTCCCAATGACCTGGTGAACTAGGCATGATCTCCAGGAACAATGACTAAGGGTCTATCATTCCCTATCATTTCAAGTTTCTACATTCCCTAAGGCAAGAACAAGACAAATCAAGCATGACTTTCATCAAGAAAAGGTTTCCAAGGTTTGAAGTTTATTATATAGCATGTGGGAGCTCACCAAATTTTCCTTTAAGGGGACTAAGTGAATTGCATATGTAGGTAGCCCCATGCAAGGCTGCTCTATAAAGCACTTCCCGACATCTATGGGTGCGTTGGTCACATTGGGAGCGAAATTATCAATGTTCTAGAATCTCCACTTGGCCAGTGCCTTCTAGAAGAGTTCAGATGTGTCAAGCTTCGAATCCAAGTGTCCATTTGACATCTACATGACTGGGAACATGTCTTGCATATTATTGGAAAGTAATTAATTGCAAAACAAAGTTCAGTTCATCTATAAATTGAACACATATCTGAGTGTTTAGGAAGGAAGAATTTGAGTAGAGAAATGCTGGAGGATTTTCAATTGAGAGTTAGATTTGTGTAACAGCTTCTAGAGAGATTTATATTGTGATGGGGCTGAGGATTTTTTTTGGAAGGGTCACTTAAAATCAGTCATTTGGTTGTAACCTCTCCTTCTATCATCAATAAAGAATACAACTTACTTTTCCCTATATGCATCTATATTGGCTTTGATTTTCCATATTGCAAGATCTTAGTTGATGTATATTGTTTATGCTTTACTGATTTAGCTAACTAACTTGAATAGACATCTGTATTATTGCTATCTTCTGTTGTTTTAGTGTTCTTTATTGTAGGAATCATTTTTCCCACAAACTGCTTGAATTTGAAGCTACAACGGAAGCGACAAAAGGAGCCATTTAGAATCACTTGGATTACAAGTAAGCGTCTAATCCTTTATGTGTGTCTATTCTAAGTTAGGAAAGGTATTCATATAGTCTTTAATCCATTTTTCTATATTTTCATCTATCTAGGGAAGCGTGTTTTATCCGTAATTCACAATTCTGACCCAACAACCCTGAATACAAAAATTCAAAAAAAAAAATCATGAAGTTGTTTGTTTTACTACACATGCAAGTCAGGACATTTGTAGGGCATTTGCCAAAATTATTCTTCTTTTCAAAATCCATTGGCAGAATAATTTTAGTTTTGAGTTTTTTTTATTAATAGTTTTCATATTTTACCCTGCCACCCTGAATACAAAAATTCAAAAAAAAAAAAATCCTGAAACTGTGTGTTTTACTACATATGCAAGTCAACATGTTTGCAGGGCACTTACAAAAATTATTCTTCTTTTCAAAATCCATTGGCCAAAGAATTTTATTTTTGAGGTTTAGAAAAACTCATCGAACCTCTGGGCCATTAACCAATTCCATGGTTCAAGCTCATAACATCATGTCACAGTTCACACTTGTAGTCCATCCAAAATTTGGAAAAAATGATATTTTTTTTTGAGGTTTGGCAAGCCTCATCAAACCTCTGGGTCATTGACCAATTCCATGGTTCATTTAGTTTTCATATTTTACCCTGCCACCTTGAATACAAAAATTCAAAAAAAAAAATCCTGAAGCTGTGTGTTTTGCTACATATGTTTGCAGGGCACTTGCCAAAATTATTCTTCTTTTCAAAATCGATTGGCATAATACTTTTATTTTTGAGCTTTAACAAACCTCATTGAACCTCTGGGCCATTAACCAATTCCATGGTTCAAGCTCATGACATCATGTCACAACTCACACTTGTAGTCCATCAAAAGTTTGGCAAACCTGATTTTTTTTTTTTTTAACGTTTGGCAAGCCTCATCAAACCTTTGGGTCACTGACCAATTCCATGGTTCTAGCTCATAATGTCATGTCACAGGCTACAACTCACACTTGTAGTCCATCCTTGCAGTTTCGAGGTCCATGATAGCATTTTTTTTTTCTATTGATGTTGATTTCTTACTATTTTGTGCTATATTTCATTTCAAAGTTAATATCCGTATATATTTATAGAAAATGTAAATAGATGAAACAAATGGAAAAATTCATCCGAACCTCGTCAAAAAATTCAAACTCGAATTGAACCCAATCATTGTTGAACCTGAACTTGAACCCCAAACCATGTGACTTAGGTTTAAACCAAAGCAAGAAAGTGGAAGACCTTAGAATATTTTGAGGTGTAAAATATAGAATGAAAATAATGACTAGATAACTCATCCATAATCACAGTTTATTGCCAGCTTGGGAATGTTATTGCGCTGGGGTGGTGTTTGAACTTTGGTTGAACACCAGATCTGCCTACTTTGGGACTTGAGCTTCCAATGTGGAGAAGAGTTTAATTTTTGTATATCCTGATTAAAATTTGAATGTCCTCCTCAACTACCACTCTTTTCAAGCCTAAATATCAGACATACTCAATTGCTTCCATTAGAGCCCTCAATTTACTTGAGTATATGTGTCCACCGCTATCTATTTTGTGTAGACTTCTAACATATCTGCAATACTAGCTCTTATTAGTAACTTAGTAATACCTTCTTTTTAGCTCCCCTTCCAGGATATTCTCCCTTGGGTGCTTGCCATTGGACCTCTTAGGTACCAGTATGTGGTCCTTCATCAGCAGCTTTGTTGGTTCCTGCTATCTACAACTAAGTTGATAATTATGAGATTTTTCTTTGGAATATATGTTTCATTAATTTATCTCCAAATGGTGAATTGGACATACAATAATAAAAGGGACTCGATTATTGGAAACTATCAACGGTCTACCCAAGTACAAATGAAGACAATGCCAAAGCAAGTAATAAACCCCGCCATTATAATAGCAAAAGTAGTTTCAGAAAGTGTCATGGAGGGAGTATATTTCCATTTGACAACCACTCCTCCTTCAATTGCAACGAACAAAGCCTAACCAAAAGAGAAAATCAAGTTCACACAAGCACCTATAATGGACAGGGTATTGAGACTCAGAAAATTACCTCTGAAGGTTAACACCTGGTAAACATCGATGTGCTTTGCCTTGGCAGACCATAATTGTGATGACTTGACCTGAGAATAGGTTACAAATGTATTGATGGAGAATCCATTTCCTCTACTGTCAACCAGGTAATCCCGTATTGCCCTTCTTTCCAGCAGAGAAGTAGATAAACCATTATCCTGAACCAACCAGTCAGTGCTAGGTTTAAGAACATTTATATTACCCTTGGCACTATTAAAGAATTGTTGTTGTATGTGACCTCGACTCCTTTGGCTCCCACAATTTCAGTAGACATGTAGCTAAAGTACCTTCTTCTTGGACGAGATTCTGATAAATGTAATCAAGAGTTTCAAGAACTGAAAATCTGTCCAACAATCTGTCCAACTCTGCTTCTGTCAATGTCCTCCTTTACCCTCTTCCAATCTCACCACTTCAATTTCATCATTTTCCTTTTATAACAGCACATATAGGGTATCAATCACTCTCTTAAGCGTTCCAGAAATCCAATGAGAAAGTAGAATACAATGCATTTTCATTCATCATTGCAATTACAGATCTCAGCAAGGAGTGCAATTGATCTTAACGGTCATAATTCTAGAATAATGGACTACACATCATGTGCACTGGATATATACCTCATAAATTTTTTGATGGAACAAATGGGGGAGTGAAATGACAAGAATACAATGGAAGCATCCTTATATTTATCACATGTTTTAAGGCAAAACCTATGTATAGGCGCGAGTTTAGGACCTCTTCTGGTAGCCAGAACATCCCTTGCTACTATGTCTAGATCCAGCCTTCCTCTCAGCAAGCTTGTAATTTAATTTGCTAAATTCCCTATGCAACTGATTCCAATGTTAAGAAAAATTTGTACAACACTCGTTTATAATTGGATTTTGTGTATTACAACGTGCTAAATTTTGATTCTAAGGATTTAAACACAAAATATTATATTACAACCACAAAGGGATATTTCTTCATGAAAGGAGCTTGATAGCATTAAAATAGGATTTAGATGGAATTCAAGGACAAGAAATAGTAATTTCATCCCTCTGATT
The DNA here is from genome assembly GCA_034641835.2 of Pinus albicaulis. Taxonomy (NCBI): domain Eukaryota; kingdom Viridiplantae; phylum Streptophyta; class Pinopsida; order Pinales; family Pinaceae; genus Pinus; species Pinus albicaulis. Next base: position 783,630,248 of record CM076569.1, on the reverse strand, counting down.
GTAACTATCATGGCCTATCCAGATTCTCAAGGAGATTTTTATATTCTTATACATGAAATTCAAAAAGGCATGTCTAACTTTCCTTATTTACAAGGTAGGTTAAAAGTTTTATAGTAAGTTATTATTTATGATGCCCTCTTAGTTGTGAGCTATCGTCTAATTTTATGGAAAAAATTATAGGAATATGTAATGGGAAAAACTACTTGGTTAAATTATTCTTAAGAAGTAAGTAGTTGTTGTCATAACCTTACCTTCTAAGTAGTGAAAATCTATAGCAAAGACAAATAGTATTAAATTGTTGAGGCAAAATCAGATGGGAAAAACTACTTGGTTCATTGATGCTTAGGCACTAAGTAGTTGCAGTCATGTCCTTACCTTCTAAGTAGTGAAAATCTATAGCAAAGACAAATAATATTAAAATTTTGAGGCAAAATCAACTCTAATTTTGATTTCTTGGGAAAATATTATAATAGAGAAATAACAACTTATCATAATGGGTATTCTTAAATACTACCAATTACTATTTCCACATTTATGTGGCTGGATGGCAGAGTAACAGTTTCAAACCGAGGAACACATGAAGGGTAATGTGTAACATTAAAAACTTCATATACCGATATTAGTATCTAAATGCATGAACTTATACTGACTTGAATAAAATGAATGTAATTTCTTAGGATATAAATTTTTTTAGTGAATAAAGTCAATATTTCAATTTTATAGAACAATATGGTGTTAGCCTCTCTTAGCCAACCTAACCTAAACCTAATATCATCCTTAAATGAGAAACTTCTGCCTCAAAACTCCTTGTTTCCTTGAATATCGTATCACTTGCTGCCCCATTTCATAATTTTTCAATTCTATGTTCCATTTGCTCCAATTCTACAATTTTCCATTCTTTGCACTTGAATTACGAATATCATCTTCCTATCATCAATTATACCATGCCATATTCTCCAGGAGATTGCTATATTCTTATACATGAAATTCCAAAAGGCATGTCTAATTTTGTTTATTTAGAAGGCAGATTAATTTTTTTATAGCAAGTTATTGTTTATGATGCCCTATTAGTTGCGAGCTATTAAGAACATAGTGGCATATTTGTTTTTGAGGATCTTCTTCCATATTAATATGACTGACTATCGTCCAACTTTATAAGAAAATTTATAGGACTGTGTAATGGGAAAAAATACTTGGTTCAATGATGCTACACTAAGTAGTTGCAGTCATATCCTTACCTTCTACGTAGTGAAAACCTATAGAAAATACAAATAATATTAAACTCCTGAGGCAAAATTAGCTCTAATTTTTCTTTCTTGGGAAAATATTCTAATAGAGAAATAAAAACTTATCATAAAGCACAATATTCTTAAATACTGCCAAATACTATTTCCACTTTTATGTGACTGGATAGTAGAGTAATAGTTTCAAACTGAGGAACACATGAAGGATAGTGTGTAACATTCAAAACTTCATATACCGATCTTAGTATCTAAATGCATGAACTTATAATGACTTGAATAAAATGAATTTAATTTCTTAGGATATTTTTTTTTTAGTGAATAAAGTCAATATTTCAATTTTCTGGAACAAAATGGTGTTAGAATCTCTTAGCCAACCTAACCTAAACCTAATAGCATCCTTAAATGAGAAACTTTTTCCTCAAAACTCCTTGTTTCCCTGAATATCCTATCACTTCCTGCCCCATTTCATGATTTTTCAATTCTATGTTCTATTTGCTCCAATTCTACAATTTTCCATTCCTTTCACTTGAATTACGAATATAAGCTTCCTATCATCGATTATACCATGCCAGATTCTCAAGGATATTGCTATATTCTTATACATGAAATTCCAAAAGGCATGTCTATTTTTTCTTATTTAGAAGACAGGTTAAAAGTTTTATAGTAAGTTATTGTTCATGATGCCCTCTTAGTTGCGAGCTATTAAGAAAACAATGGCATATTTGTTTCTGAGGATCTTCTTCCATATTAATATGACTGACTATCGTCCAACTTTATAAGAAAATTTATAGGAATATGTAATCGGAAAAACTACTTGGTTTAATGATGCTTCATTTCAAACTTTTTCAATTCTATGTTCTATTTGCTCCAATTCTGCAATTTTCCATTCCTTGCATTTGAATTATGAATATGAGCTTCCTATCATCAATTATACCGTTATGCAAACTAAATCGCATATAATTTTCTTTGCAATTAACATTTTCTCTAATAATCCCTTTCATTCCAACCATCGCCTTTTCTTAAATGGCATATGCTTGTCTTTGCAATTAACATTTTCTCTAATGATCCCCTTCATTCCAACCATAGCCTTTTCTTAAATGGAATATGCTTGTCTTTGCAATTAACATTTTCTCTAATGATCCTCTTCATTCCAAACATAGCCTTTCCTTATTTTATAGTTTCCAAGATTCCTTAAATTAGGACATATTTATTTCAAACTAACATCCCCTTCACTCCAATCATAGCCTTTTCTTATAACATAGTTTCCTAAATTCCTTAAATTAAGACATATTTCTTTCACACTAACATATTTCTTTCAAACATAGTTTCCTAAATTACTTAAATTAAGACATATTTCTTTCACACTAACATATTTCTTTCAAACTACATGTTTTCGCCAAACGTGCACAACCAAACACCTTGTTAACACTTCTACAATTATTTCTCAACGTCTTCTTCGAAATATTGCATTCATCCCTACTCCTGTACCTACATTTTGCAGGTCCTCGCATTTCAAGGCATCCTTGCAACATCTCATCATGGATCCTACTCTAATAGAGAATGTGATCGCTTTGCTACTAGCTAACTCTACATCACTCCAGCCATCCCTCCAAATAGTTGAGCTTAGCCATATTCCTTCGACAAAGACATCATCCCTGCACTACCATGTTTCCCTTTCTAATGGTGCTTACGAGAAAAAAAATTTGATGTCGTCTGCATACAATGACCATGTCGCCTCCGGTGACCTCCAACTTGGATCAATTATCATTCTCAAAAAAGTTGCTTTCACTTTTTTACAAAACTATGCATATGTTCACACTCATCACCCCATCCTTTGTGCATTCTTTCTGGTTTTTCATCTCTAACCCGATTACACTACAAATAATAACCCATTGTTTTCTTGTTTTATTTTCTTTCCTCTAGGACTATAAAATTTCTTGAGCTCGAAGTTTCCCATCATCATGCATATTTGATTGGGGACCCAAACCTCCTTCAAATTATTCAGCTGTCAACATTCCAATATGGTTCTTCAATGTCTCAAAATCCCTCCATCCATACATCCATTCTGACAGGGGGTTCCACTTCAACATCAACTCAGGCATCCTTTACTACACCTGCTACCATTCCATTCATGGTGCTCAGCTCCTATCATAAATATTGGTCAATCCAGGGTCAGGTGCTTGCAAAAACAAGCCTTCGATCATACAACAATGCTTAGGGCTCCGGAAATGTCTTCAGCTTTGACCTCATCGATTTTTCTAATGATGAGATCCATCTTTCCGCCTTCAATGAGTTGGAACATTCCTTGCATGTCCTCGTATAAGTTGGGCAAGTTTACATGGTCTCGAATGGCACAATAAAACCAGAAAACCCAAACTACAATCATCTAAATAGCAAATGGGAAGTCTTCCTGTTTACAGCTTCTACCGTCCAAGTTTTCTTAGATGATGCTCATAATATTCATTTCCACTGATTCTGGTTCAAAGGTATCAGTGAAATTGGATCTGAAGCCCTCGGCTCACTTGTGGACATAATTTTTGTAGTCAGATATAACTCACTACCTCCACCATTCAGCAAAGAGATGGGACTGAAACACCCAGAAAAACTCCCAACTTGGAAGACATGTCTGGGTATAGCATTTAAATCACCCTTTGGGGTGAACATTGCCACTCTACAGGCAAGGACCTTGCAATGCTTCGCTCTTCAGGTACATCAATTGTTCTTGCAATCAAAGGGGGTCGCATAGTAGAATTTAATGGAAGGACCATAGGGACCATCTCCACTAGAAACCTCCTCTTGAATCGAGACATTCCAGAGACTCACCAACTCCAAACATGGTTCCACGAACGAGGCCACTTAAGTTCTTCACCATAATTGAGTAGAAATTTCTCTAGTTCTTCCACACAAACCCACCCACAACGTACAGTTTTTGACCTGATGTCCTTACATCCCCTTGAAAAAGCAATATGGTTCTCCGTTCATGCAACCATAACATCTATTGACATGAAATATTTCTACTTCCTTGCATGTCCTCTCTCATTCGATGGCATACAATGCATGAAAAAGGTTGTGCACCACTCAGATGGAAGGTGGCACTGCAATAAATGTGATGGTGACTTCCCAGAATGTGATTACCGCTATGTGCTCAGGCTTGAAATGCATGACCACGTAGGCCTTCTTCAAAATGTCACAGATTTCGATGATGCCACAACTGAGCTCCTGGGTATCACAGCCAAAGACTTGTTCCTACTCTCCACTGAGCCTAATGCTATCCATGAGATATGTTCAAAGGTTTCATGCCATCATTTCATTTTCACATTGTCTGTCAAAACAAACTGCTTCAATGGTGTCAACCGTTTGAAGGTTGTCCTTGTCGATTTAGAAGAGAAAAACTATGGTGCTACGTCTCATCTTCTCCTCGAAGATATAAAGAAACTGTCCAAATCACTAGTCACTCGCTGACTCTAGACCTCCCTCTTCTCCCCCGTTGTCAAATTAATGCCTACACGACATCTTCTATGTGTTTTTCCATTTGTTTTTATATCTTCCCCCTACCACCCTCTTCTTCCAATCATAGATGATCTTATATGTGCACTTGATCATTTTTGTTCTCTCCTCTATATATCAACATTATGTTATATGTTGGATATTTTACATTTAAATATAATATTCATGATCTTATATGTGCACTTCATCGTTCTTATTCTCTCCTCTATGTATCTACATTTCTTTTACATGTTGTATATTTTAACTTTAAATATAATATATATTCTCTTATGTTGTTCCTTTTAATCAAGATACTATCTTTGTGTCCATGATCTTTTACAATTCTAAATTTGTGTTACATGTTTGATCTTTTACCTTTAAATATATAATATATATGCTCTTCATTAGTCCCTTCTAATGAACGTAGTATATTTCTATCCATGCTCTTTTACAATTCACACTCCATACTTCCTCATTTCTCTGTAGTTCAAAGTACTCTCAAACATAGTCCTTCTTGGTTTTCTTATGGGCTTTTAAAGAAAGTATTGGGCCGACAAAGACAAAAACTAACTATACAAGTTTGTTGCTTCTTTAGCTTATATCTAATTCATCATTACTTAGACAAAAACTAAATATATAATGTTGTTTCTTCTTTAGCTTAAATCTAATTCATCTTTACTTATGTTTTATCTTGCATCTTTATACTTGTTAACTTGTACATGTCCTCTTCACCACTTTATGTTGTAGACCTAATATGTGGATGTACACTCTTTCTCACAATTTACAAAACAATTTAAAAATATAAAACAAACTTTCTCCTATTTCCTTTTCCTTTGAATATATACTTCTTCCCTCTCCTTCATTAAGCAATATTCCTTCTATAGACACTCCATGCACTCTTTATCTATGGTCAATACTGTTCCCGCTCAACTATTGTATGCACTAATGTTCACACCCAATATTTGTATCAGGATGGACATGCCAGAGGCTTCTGAAAGACCCTCAAAAAGTGTCTGTAGGTGGCTCCTGTACGCACAAAATAAAGACATCTCCAACAAACATAGACTTCTCAAGTATAGCGCCCGACTTACCCCCCAAACGTGTCAAAGTATACCCTCAAATCATGTTTCTCTACCCCAACATCCTCACACTTCACTTCCAACCCCATCTCCTTCAACAAATAATTATGCTAATATTCCTTCCCTTACCCTTCCTACCTTCACTTCCACCTCTACCTCGCATGCCCTACCATCAACATATGAAAATTCACCCTCCTATCCTCAAAATATATTCAACCCCACCCTTAACCATGCACACTACCAATTTCGTGCAAGGATAGATGACCTGTCTCCCTTGCATGTTTGATCCATATGCAAAGAATCTTACCCAAGTATGAAAACAAAGTTCTTGCATGGTAACATATGTTGCTTCTGATGTGCAAATACAAAGACAACCCACTGCTTCTCCCTTGCAAACAACATGGACCCTGACAACCAGCCATTTATCCTTGCCATTTTAACCCAAATAGAGGAAATTCTCATAGCACATGTTAACCCAATCTTACAAGTAACCCATGCACGTGGTGGCCAATCCAAATACACAGGCCATACTATTTTTTTCCCACAGGACATAGCTTTTATTGCGAACACCCTACCCCGCCTAATTTCCAACTTATACATCCTTGTTGTTACCAAGCATGGCTCTGACCAAAAGGCATATGAATTCTTCGTAAGCAGGGCCCGTGTTGTTGCAGCTCTGGACTATAAAATAGCACATGACCTCTACTACAGCGATGTCTATGTCGACCAAGCTTCCATGACTACCTTGCCTTCTCACCCTATGGATGTCTCTTCTCTCCTTCATCACGTCACCTCATCCTCTCCTGACCCTGAATTTGACCTTCCTAGTTTCAATCATGACCTTCCTACACCACCCATTGCAACAGACATCCAACCTTCCTCTTTTTTATCTACACTCCAAAATTCCCATACTAAAATTGAAGAAATATGTGACTACTTACACTCTTCCTATCCTGATTCCACCACTTTGATTGCTTGGCCTTCTATTTCACTCTCAGCTGTCAATGAATACACCATGGAAATCCTATTTGTTATGCCCTTCCCCGCACTCTCCCCCACAGGAGTTCCCATGCTTGCTCAACCACGCCTTTTGAAAGTTGAAATGTAAGAATTTTCTTTGCACCTCATCTGCTACCATGATAACCGTTTTGGCCAACACCCAAGATTCCGACATTACTTGTACAATCTTATGTTGTGACACCATAGCCAAGAAAAGACTATTGTCTTTTTAAAAGAAACATTGAGGACAACTTTCTAGTAACCGTTGAAGACCTTCAGACACACCTACGTTACATCCCTGATTCCATACTTCCTGAACAAATTATGCACTTTGGCTCAGCCCTCAGGGGGACACACTCTTTCTGGAACAAACATAGAAATGAAATCACTAATATTATTGCCCAAATAGGTAGTCCTACCTTCTTCTTCACCCTTAGTGCAGCTGACACCAAATGGCATGACTTGCATATGATCATGCCTGGAAATCACCCATCTACTGTCGTTGAGCTATCCTGATGGAAATTCCATAATATAATCAAGAACCCGCATATTACATCACAATACATTCATTGTCGTTTCACAATCTTCCTCGAAGAAGTGTTGCAAAAAGCCTTCCACACAAAAGCCTACTGGTGCAAGTATTCACCTATCCATCCTTCTTTTCTTTGTTCTCAATTCTACATATACACTCGCCTCATAAATTACCCTTCCTCCTCTTTGTAGATATGAATGGAAACATAGGGGCTCTACACATATACATGGTTTCCTCTGGTTGGAAAATGCACCTGATGTCGACAACCTCAACTGGAATGACCAAGTCGGAGTTGACAAAGCAAAGTGATATTTTGATCAACACATTTCTGTTTGTAATCCTCGCCCTTCTCAACAACGTGAACCTTATGTACATTGTTCTGCAGACCATGATCCATGAATCCTTCCAACACCATCAATATTTTCATCCTCTCACATTCAGGACTACGAAGAAATTATAAATTGCATTCAAAGGCATACAAAATTCCATCCCTCATCCTGCCTTTGTAAGAAAGGCCCTACTCTTACCTGTCGATATGGAGCACCATGGAAATTGCAGCCCACATCTTCATTAGCTATTGATGGGGATGGACAAAAGGCATTCATCCCAGCCCTAAATGACGACAGGTTGAATGTTCACAACTCTTACATGATATCCATTTGGAGAGCAAACATCGATTTCCAACCAGTTTTGTCTCAAAATGTTGTGCTCAACTACATCTCAAAATATGCAGCGAAAGGAGAGAAAAAATCTAAAAGCTACCGCCAGATGTTGTCCCGTATCTCACAGATCGCGCACCTTGAGGCGCCAATTCTCAATGTCATCTAGAAACTCTTGATAGAAACAATTGCCGATCGGGACATAGGCACACAGGAGACATGTCACATGCTCCAAAATCTTCCCCTCTCACTTTCTAGTCGCTCATTTGTTTCCCTCAATGTTAGTCTAAATATTTTTAGACATGTTTATCATGCTCAAGGTGCCTTCCCCCCAACACCACCCTTCATTGTAGCACACATGAATAGACCTAATTTGCTTAAAACACTACCTCTTCTTGAAGCTGCATGTTCTTGTTCCTTCTCTGCTCACCGAAAACATTTCCAATGGAAACACATAAACACTACAAATATTGTTCTTGTCCTTCCCCGCTATAATGCCATCCCTTCTTCTACTAATGCCTGCTATGCTTCTTTATGTTGGAGTGAACTAATTCTATACTTCCCTTTTCGCATAATCCCAATGGATGTTGGCTCCACTGACGAAGAAATAATTTCACATTGGGAGCTTAAAAAAGACACATATATTGCAAGGCATGTTCATCGTGCCTCTAAAGACCCTCAATCCCCTTCCTTTAATGATACCTCCACTTCTTCAATGCCCACTTAGCCTGACTCTGTAGACATGCATGAATGGAAGTTCCTTTCTCAACTACACCCAGGGAACAACCTCGAGGTTGATGATCTTGACATGCTTGGGCATCGTGACTTAGAATAAAACCATAATTGGACCCATATTACTATCCCCTCCACTTTGCAGGAGACAGCCATAAATTTCATAGAGTTCAACCACTCTTTCACTCATATCCACTCTAACCCCTCTCAAGTTCCACACTCCCTTGACTCACTATCACACACACAACAAATTACTCTAAACACTATCCTTGCCCACTTTAGGACCACTTACTCCATTCCTCCACTTAGAATGATCATCCAAGGTACCGTTGGCATAGGAAAATATTTCTTAATTGATAGACTAAAATCTTCATTCCTTTCCTAATCTACTCCCACTTCAAACCCATTGCTCCTACTTGCTCCAACTGGTGTTTCAACATTTAGCATCAGTGCACTTACAATCCATTCTTCCCTTCACATTCCTGTAGGTGCAATGCATCCTCTTGAGGGGCAACCACTTCTACATCTCCAAGAACAACTTCGTCATGTTGAATACATTCTAATCGATGAAATGAGATTTATGGGCCTAAATTACTTTTTTGCATAGACGATAGCTTAAGGGATACATTCCCTTCACATCGGAATTTACCTTTCAGCAATCGGTCTATCATCCTCATTGGTGATCTTGGGAAACTATCGCCTATGAAAGACATCCCCATGTATGTCGGGACCTCACGCAGGAATGCCCTTTGGCGCAACTTCAATACTATCGTCACACTTTCCACGATCTTCCATCAACAAGGGACCACCCCTGCTTAAGTTGCTTTTCACCAACTCCTTGCAAATCTCAGAAATGCAACACCTACTACTGACAGCTCGAACCTTCTCGTGTCAAGGGCTACCTCCTCTTTATCAACGATCGATAACCAGGCATTCAACAATTCAATGCACTTGTATCCAACCAACCAAGTTGTTGCATTGCATAACAAACAAATGCTAAAACAATTGAACATGACAATAGCACAATCCAATGCAGAGAGAAAAAACCACCATCCTGCTACTACAAAGGAAGAATATGAACAACTAGATGAAAATTTTCTTATTTGCAATGAACTATAGGTGCTCCTCACATGCAACTTATGGGTTGAAGCAAGCCTTGTCAATGAAGCCCTTGGTAAAATTGTCTCCATTCTCTATCCATCGGGAGAAAAACCCCTTGAGTTGCCATCATTTGTTGTTGTTGACTTCTTCCAATACAAAGTCCCATGATGGGATGCCTTCAACCCAACCTATGTTCCACTCCCCCCAATAACATGGGGTTCTCGCAAGAAAATGCCCCTTCGAATGGCATGGGGATTGACAATACATAAATCACAAGGCATGACATTACGAAGGGCGATAATGGACATTGGAAACGTAGACTGTCAAGGTTTAACATTCACTGCTATCTCTAGAGTTAAAAGCTTGAATGACCTCTGCATCTCTCCGTTGTTTCCCTTTAGTCGCTACTCCTACATCCAAGGAAATGCTTACGTGGAAAGTAGGCAACAAGAGGATTCCATCTTGACTTTGAGGTCTATACAGCCACCTGCAATGTGATCGCTACATCTATTGCCTTCCAATCTCCTTCTAGTAAGTGTTCTTTTGACTCAACTGCCCCATGCCCCTTGTCTAAAACTTCCTATTCTTGTATCACTTCTTACATTTCATCAATTTTTTAATCTTTCTTTTACTAAAAAACACTAAGTCCCACATGTCACATTCAACTAATTCAACAACTTCTTTTTCCCCCTCTTTCAGATTATCAAGATGGATCACAACTACATGTCTCGACTACTTTAAGGATATAGATGACCAACAAGTTGCTCTACTTGACATAAAACCTCCTTCTCCTTCGTCTCCACCCAACTAATGACGTTCTCAAAAAGATGAAGGCCTTCTTGCACCCGCTTATACATCTTCATGGAAAGGATACAGTAACAACGCTTTAGTTCACTTCAGAGTCCCACGCTTATCATAATGGTGCTGCCGTAGATACATACTGGTGTTTTCGTTGCCATCGCACCCTCTCCATATATGATTGCCTGTCAGTTCAATACCACTTCTTCAATGGGAATGTATAAAATAGGAAATTAACTTTGACTCGTTCCAAACAATTTTGGATTGCATTGCATGCAACGTTATGCTCTTTTGTTTGTACTATTACTCTCACCATGCTGGATGCAATGTAGTTTGCAACTCTTCCTCTATTTTATACCACTGGTTCGATCGAAATGTATAAAAAAGGAAATTAACTTTGACTTGTTCCAAACACTTTTGGATTGCATTGCATGCAATTTTATGCTATTTTGTTTGTACTATTTCTCTCACCATGCTGGATGCAATGTAGTTTGCAAATCTTCCTCTATTTCAGAACATATCAAATGAATGTATTAGAAACTAAAGCACCATTTTTATACGCTATTAAATCTTATAAATACATAATGCTTCTTCGAAGTCTATCTTAGTAAGTGTACTTTCAACTCAGTATCCCCATGCAATTCTCTACAACTTCCTATACTTGTATTAGTTTTTTTGATTTCAGCAATATTTTATGCTTTCCTTTTACTTAAGAACACTAATTCCCACATACCACATCCAACTATTTCAACTTCTGTTTTCCCCCTCTTGCAGACTACCAAGATGGATAGCAAGTACCTGTCCTGACTTTATCGAAAATGTGATGAGATAGATGGACAACAAGTTTCTCTTCTTGACATAAAGCCAAGACACCTTCCGCGCCCAGTCTTCCTTCTTCATCGTCTCCAACCAACTGTTTACCTTTTGAAAAATCTAAAGGCCTTGTTGCAACGAATTATACATCTTCATGAAAGGTATACAATAAGAAAGCTTCATTTGGATTTCCAGTCCCACAATTCTCATCTTGGTGTTGTCATAGATACAAACTGGTGTTGATGTTGCTATTTCACCCTTTGCATATATGACTAGCTTCCAGTTCAATACCACTTGCTCAAAAGGAAATGTAAAAACAGAAATTGAATATGCTTCGCTCCAAACACTTTTGGATTGCAGTGAATACAATGTTATGCTATTTTTTTTGCACATTTACGCTTGAAATGTGCTTCATTCCAAACACTTTTGGATAGCAATGAATGCAATGTTATGATATTTTCTATGCACATTTTCACTCACTATTGTGTATGCAATGTTGTTTGCAACACTTCCTCTGTTTTGAAACATCTCGATTAAATATATTAGAAATTAAAGCAGTCATTTTTATAGGCTGTTAAATCCTATAAAATACATAATTCTTCCTTTTATTGATCTCAATATAAAGTCATTACTTCTTCGAATTTAATCAAGACCACTGTTATTTCAAAGCCTTTGAAGAGATTGTGTATTGTATTTATAATATAGCATTTAAAAATTAGTTGTTGAATGTAAAGGTAACCACCCATCATGTCTTCAAAGTTAGAAATGATATATTTCTTCCTCTATAACTGTTTTTTATTCATTTCAATTTAGTAGTCTATTATCTTTATAATATACAATATTCAAACTGGAAATTAGTTATTGAATGTAAAGACAACCACTCATCATGTTTACAAATTTATAAATTTTATAATTGTTCCTTTACAACTGTTTTCTATTCATTTCAATTTAGTAGTCATTGCAGGTGCCATTCATTCCCTTAGATTTACCATCACCATAACAAAATCCTATTCCAATGTCCCATGAACCTTCTCCATGCCTAGTTGAAGAAAAAAACATGGCTGGTTTAAAATATCGGTTGTATGTAACTCCTCCCTTACAACACTAAATAACAAAGTAGCATAGATTTAATACAGTGCTAAATACAACGTAGCATAGACCTTCTCCATGCCTAGTTGAAGAAAAAAACATGGCTGGTTAAAATATCATTTGTATGGGTCGTACGTAACTCCTCCCTTATGGCACTAAATAAGAACGTAGCATAGATTTCATACAGCACTAAATAACAATTTAGCATAGATTTCATGGTGCACGATCCCTCTCTTTAATTTCAACAACATTCTCCTTGGAGGCACAATCTTCTCTGCCATTACATGTTATATTTAATTTCAACAACATTCTCCTCTACTGTTTCTAATTTCGACAACCCATGTTGTCTTTAATTTCAACAACATTCTCCTCTGCTATCTCTAATTTCAACAAAAATCTCCTTGGAAGGGAAAATTACATGCTTCTTTAATTTAAGAAAAAGTCTCCTATGGTATCTTCAATTTCAACAAAAATCTCCTTGGAGGGGCAAACTTGTCTCCCAGACACTTAATAAAATGTGTATAAAGCTGACCTGCCCCCCAAAAAATGTCATCTATACAACTTTTTCATTCCCGCCTTTCTATCTTCTAATCATCTTTTATTGCAAAGGACATATAAACATAGTCCTTATTGTTGTTACATACAATGCCCTTATTCATGACTTCTTTAAGAAAGACAAGCTTCCACAAGCTAATAAATTCTTCTATAGAATGCCCAACAAGAAAATAGTCCCACATGTTGTCACATACAATGCATTTCTTGATGCCCACGTTAACGAATGGCAACATAAGCATCCCATCAAAGTACTTCATGAGATGTTGGACAAAGGGATTAATCCAATTCTTATCACATACATTGTCCTTATTGTTGGTTATTACAAAGCAAATGAACTTATTGCTGGTTATTGTAAAGAAAACGAACTTCATAAAACTCTTAGGTTGTTACATATTACTGGTGCTTACTCTTAGAGCTCGGCAAGTTGGCACAGACTAGGAAATTCTTCTACGGAATGCCCAACAATAAAATAGTCCCTGATGTTGTCACATACAATGCATTTGTTGATGGACACATTAAGGAATAGCAACACAAGGAACCCATATAAGTACTTCATGACATGGAGCCCATAAAAGTACTTCATGAGATGTTGGACAAAGGGATTAATCCAAACCTTTCTATTTGTAAATTACTTAAAATTTACACCTTTTCATTACTTTGCTTATCTTTTGGATTGACTTCGGTTTTTGTTGATTTTATGGAACATAGCAACTTGTTTAAGAGTTGCTCATTTCATGTCGATTTGGGCGTTGGACTAGTTAGTTTTCTCTCTAAATTTTCAAAACCAACCTGTAAACTCTGACGGTTGCTTGTGTATGTTTCCATTTCAGTCTTCCGAGAATAAAGAAACACAACTTCTAAGGGGTTTGGTTAACCTCCACCTTGTCTTTACATCTAAAAAGTAGTCCCGAGTATCAATTTTTGATCTTTGCTTAATTTATAGTTCATTTCTTCCTTAAGAGTGTCAAAATTGTTTGTTGTAGGAGCATAACTGCAATTGTTGAATTTTGCCAAGATGTAGTGAGAATCACCAAACAAGACTTGGCACATAACTGTTTTCGTAGGAATAGTCAAACTTGAATTTTACTTAGCAAAGACTTGTGGATGTGTAACAGAAAAAACCCAACAAACAAACAAAAAAATATGAAAATGCACATAAAGTCCAAAGAAGAATAAACTTTTTCCATTTGTAAAATTGGACAACGTCGTTGTTCTGCAACTTTCATCTCAGTTGCACTACCATGCATATATACACCTATCTTGGATGGAAACTTATCTTCTTGACCTACTTAATCACTTTTTCCCTCGCCAGCTATTTCTCGATAACTTCCAAATCTACACCCTCGTTTCCCATAAAACTGCCTCAACAATAATATATATTTCTTTACACTTCTATCGACATATTTTTATGCCCTCCCAATGCAAATGCTAATTATTATGGTGATAAATAAATTTCATTTAAACAAACAACCTATTAAACATTATTACAGACTTTCCACCTCTATATTGAATTATTGAATTGAGAATATATACGACCCATTGAATTATCGCAAGTACATAATGCAACCTACCCCAAGATATATTGGTTGCACTCCTCTGAGGCCCAGACGTCTTCTGCCCTAACCACTGCAATGATGCGTATATTGCCCACTTTGCGGGTGTTGAAAACATAGATTCCACAAATGAGTGGATGTAATAAGTCCAACCATTCAATCCAGATGGCACGCGTAGTGCGGATAGACGTTCACGTGCATACTCATGGATTGCGGGCACGGTGCAGGTATCTCGATTTAAAGGCACAACCAGCTTTTGAAGATGGGCTCATTGCCGGTGGAGATGACGTTAAACAGTCAACATCACACATGCCAGAACCCTGCACTCATAATTAAAGTAGCCGTAGTCTAACTAAACTGTTTGTTTCTTTTGTCTGGAAATTTTGGTAAGAAAATTGGGTAGAATTTACAATTCTGGAATTTATAGAAATTTTTATTAGAAAATTGGGTAGGATTTACAATTTTGGTAAAATTTTAAGAAAATTTGTCAGAGATTTTTGTAAGTTTAGATTATAGTTATCAAATTTCAATATTTTGAGTGTTTTAAAGGTTTTTTATGATATTAAATCTATTTCCATCATCAAAAACATCATTTAAACAATTACCCTAAAATTTTTTAAACCTCCATAAATAATTCATATAGTTTTTTAAACTTATTATATTTACCACCAGAAACATGGATATTGATTAAATTTAATAAAAATTTTGTAAATTTAAGTTTGAGGTTTAAGATTTTAATGGTGTTTGATAGTCTTAAATCCATTTTAAGAATAAAAAATAGGATTCGAACACTTCTCGAAAATAATTACCAGCCTTCTGGGCAAATTTACAAGGTCTATCGACAATGCCTCTTTTATGTACCGTAAATCTCTTTTTAAAAGGCTATATAAACTAACGAGGTATGGCTGTGCTGTTGCCAGCCATTTTAGTACCATTTTCACGGATAAGTTCACTGCACGAGTCCATAACAGCTGGCTGTTACGCTATATTTACCTGCTGGCGATCAGTGAAAGAGTTAGGCACTATTGGTGTGCAAAACCATATTTTTTCGAAGTTGTTTATATTAAGAGACCGGAATCTTGTTATTTTTTTATTTTAATGGTAAGAGTGTTTGAATTTATTATAAAAATCTTAAAACACTAAAAACATAGACAATTGTACCTAGGATTTCATAATTTTATTTTATAAAATTTTACCAAAATCAAACCAGAAAATCCAAGCCAATTTAGACTGCAGCATCCCAAACTCTCACAAAGACACTGCACTCTGGAATCGAAGTTCAGTTGGCCATGGTTAGACAATCATGGCGAAGCTTATTTTCCAGTCCACTAATTGAGATCAAGAAATGCCCACCATAAAATTAAAGTAAGTACGTAATCTTGTGATGGACATTTCCTACCTCTGCGCATTTCTGTATAGAATAAGCTTCGCCGACCATCATAGTTATGATTAACAACGAGCCAAATACAGGGCGATTGACTTTTTAACGACAATGAATGTTAGCCACCAATTCTATCGTTCTGGGTTCCTCATATAAGATTCCCGCGTGCATCTTCCAGTATCACTCAAGCTCTTCTCTCACAACTTGGATCGATATTTTTCGTCAACAGAGAATGGACTTCAATACTGCCTCATTTCTTACCGTACTGCTCGTTTCTGTCTTTGTAACAACGGCAGCTGCGGCGCCTCCAGCGCAGTTCATTTTCGGAGACACTACAACATAAAGGGGGGTTTTAAGACAATATTTAAGACAATTTTTGGGTAAATTGTCTTAATTTGAGACAAAAGAAAACTTGTGTATTGTCTTAAATATTGTCTTTAAGCGGGTGTCTCAAATTAAATCGTCTTAAAATTAAATTGTCTTAAAATATTGTCTCTATAAAGACAATATATAACACAAGCATTTTTGTCTCTCTAGAGACAATTTCATTTTTGTCTCTCCAGAGACAATAGTTGCACTACAACACAAAGGGGGGTTTTAAGACAATTTTTGGGTAAATTGTCTTAACTTGATACAATTTCATTTTTGTCTCTCCAAAGACAATAGTTGGAATTAAAGACATATTGTCTTTATGGAGACAATGTCTTTTATCCTATCTATTGTCTTTCTAGAGACAATATAAAACAATGACTCCAGAAAAATATCTCACCATTGAAATAAATCAATATAAAAATATTTAATTAAAAAAATCAACAATATCATTGAATAATTCATGTTAGGGTGCAGTGGAATCGAATCACCAACCTCCTGCATGGCAGGTGCTCTTCCAATGAGCTAGCACCCTTTAAAGAATTATGTGAGGAGTTATGACAATCCTTGAAATTGTATAATCAACATTGATTTTTAAAAAATGTTCAACACATAATTAGAGCAAAACAAAACCAAAGCATTCTCAGAAGTAAACCCTGTTATGTACCCCTTTCAAAATTGTTGTACTATCATTTGAAGAACCATATGATTGCTCCTAGAAGAAGAACAAAGATTGAAGAAGGTTAAAGGTGAGGGACCTAATAGAGAGTTCACCAGAGAATAAAGAATTCATTGCAAGGCAATAGGTATGGGTAGTACAATAACTGGACATAGAAATTCAAGAGTAATGCACAAGATTCTGAAGGTCATTCTCAAACCAACAAGCCTAAATATTGTAACTATTACTGAAAGAATAATCACATAGAACAGTAGTATTTTCTAAATAAATACATGAAGCGGAGAGGAATAGAGCTAGAGGTAGAAGTAAAGGTAGAGGTGATAGGCATAGAAGCAATTTTGCAAAATGTAGTCAAACTGTAAACAAGAATGACACTAAAATAGACTATCTTCTCATGCTTGCACAAAAATAAGTAGCAACACTTAGTGTGTCTGCACTGTGAAATAGACTATTTTCTCGTGGTTGCACACAAATAAGTGGCAACACTAAGATGTGTTCGGTATCTCATTTTCAGACCTACAAAATAAAGTATCAAGGAAAAGGAAGTTTTTCAAAACTTGATGAATGTTGAAATAAAGTGAGACTAGGTGATAACAAAATACATACCAATGAGAGTTTTAGGTCATGCAGTTAAAATCATGACCTAACCTGGTCATGCAATTAAAAGCATGACTCTTTTATCTTGGTTTACAAATCTCTACCATTCCTCTCGTATCACAGAATATATCTACTGAATAACTTTCCTTAGCTGCTCTGCACCAACATATTATTACCATCTTAGGAATGATTGCACAACTTATTAAGAATAAGAAGAATCTCAAGAAACAATTTTATTTCATTCCTACTATTTGTGATTATTTATGAAACTTACCGCTTTAGATGCTATAAGAACCCTACTAAGAGTTCTCTTAAAAACCAAAGATGTGCATGTCAATTCTCTTCAAAGAAAAAAGATACAAATTATAAAAGGTTTGAAGTCCATAAATCACGCTCTTATTAGTCTTCTTCTGGACCTGAATTCAATATAATATCTAGATATGTTTTCAAGAAAAGAACTAAAGCGACAAAAGAATCAAAATGCTTTATATGTGCGAAAAGAATTTGTTTAACTCATCATATGAAGTAAAAAAATGGGAAATTACTTTTGATTTTGATCCATATGTTGAGTGTGACGTGAGTCCAATGTAATCATACCAATCCGTCGATGCCTGTCAAGGATGGAACCACAGGAACTGTGGTCGTCCTTACCACACCGGATGCCCAAAGAGCAATGCTTTCATACCAGGTACCGTTTTCAACACTTCAGCTCTTGACTTGATTTGGAAATTTGATTGGAAATATGAACATTCTCTTGATTTTTTCTTTATCACTCAAGCTCAGCTGTTAACTCGTCTGATGAGCTCATTTTGAAGCTCAGACAATGCCCTTGGTAAACTGTGTAGAGTTTTAGCAGTTTTAATAATTAATGAGAAAGCTACATGCCCCTTTGTTTGCAGGGCATGTCTTCCATCATAAATTTCGATTCATCTTTATCTGATTTGATTTCCAAATCAAGAATTTTGGTAGTGGAGGGTTACTTATGGGAGTTCCCCCAGACAATAGATGCTATTGCCCAGGCATGTGAGGCTGCACACAAAAATGATGTGCTCGTTGCAATTACTGCAAGTGATGTGTCATGTATAAGAAGGCACCACAAGAAATTTTGGTATGAATCATATTCAGAAGATTTTGATGATGTGCTCTCTTTGGTAAAATAGAGAACATAAACTCTAGAAACGAAATTATATGTAGGACTTAAGCTAAGTATATTTTTATTCACAAAAGCAAAGTGAGTGTGTTTGTTTTAGAACTTTGAAAGGATTCTCCTTACCTGGTGTTCACTACTTTATTTGCATTATTTCAAGAAACAACGCTGTGGATGTTCCAGTAACAAAGGCAGAGTTAGTTGGAGGGGAATTGGTGACCCAGTTCCATATAGAGAGTTGAGAATGGTTTCTTTTTGTTATCAAATGGGAAGAAGCGTCAAAGGAAAAAAAAACGTTTCAGTTCCTTACTATTTGCTTTCATTTTGTAACATCGTGCCCATGATGTTATTTTGTGCAGGGATATTATAGTTGAGCATGTTGATATTGTGTTTGCAAATAGTAACGAAGCAAGGGCTTTGTGTGGTTTTTGTTCAAGAAAAATTCCAGTGTTAGCTGCAAAACATATAAGTTATTATTCTCCCCTTATATCTGTCACAGATGGTGCACATGGCTCCTACATTGCAGTAAAAGGTGAAGTTATGTACATACCTCCTTCGCCTTGTGTTCCTGTAGATACTTGTGGAGCAGGTGATGCTTATGCTATTCCGTACAACCATTGGCAAGGCCAGTACACGCCCTTCGTGGTACTTTATTGCTTCACCTTCTTATTTTCAAACTTCGGTCCAAACACCACCACTTGCATCGTCTCGGGGGAGATTTTCCCGGCAAATCTACGTTCTACATGCCATGGCATATCGGCCGCTGCAGAGTCAAACAGAACCATTTCATGGAGAGTATACTGACCAAGAAACATCATTAGGTGTTCACAAAACTGATTGCCAAAATTCAATAGCTCATAGGGGACAAAACATTGAGGAAACCATTCAACCATCTAAATCTATTAATGAATCAGAAATCTCAAATATTGATTTGCAGCTTGCAACTGCTGTGAGTATTACAATAAAATCTCTTGCAGAATGTACAATCTTGCAGGCAATATTTGAATTCCATAGTTTAGAGATTTCAGAAATGAAAAATTCATTTGAAAAAATAAGGAGTTTCTTTGATGTAGGAGGAGAGAGATTCAACTATACAACAACTTGCTATTACCCATGATCAGTTTAGAAAGTTGGTCCAGCAGCAAGAGAGGATGACTGAGAATAGTGAAGAGCTAGTTGATCGTCTGCGGGATGCAGAGCCTAGTGAAGTTGGAGAACAAAACATGCAATCTTTTGTGGTGTTGGACATCCTGGTTACTGACTATAGCAAGTTCATGAAACAATTGCAGAAAGCATTGGATAGAAAGGTTGCAGTTTGAACCCACTATAAGAGAACTTGAGTCTGTTTTGTTTTCAAAGGACCAAGATATTCAAGATATGAATGTTAAGTCTGTTGAGCTATCTCAGAAATGTGCACAACTTGAATAAATTAGTGGTAAGTGCACAATACTTAATGAAAAATGCGCTGAAATGGCTTTTCAAGCAGCTCAAAATGAAAATGAAAGAGATTCCTTACATTTGGAGGTAGATGCCCTTAGGAAATCTCTTTCAGAAAAAGAAACATTAACGAAAGCCTCTTCAGAATTCCATTCTGACTTGAAACACCAGTTTGACACTACCATAGAGAAGTTAATAGCTGCCATTGAGGAAGTCATTCAAGATGAGACTTTGGCAGCGATTCCTTGCTTGGAGAGAATGTCTTATCTGGAGACAAGCCTCCTTTTGCTTATTGATAAGTACAAGGTAGCTTTTTCACAAATGAACCTGGTTCACAAATGCTTACTTGAGCTTGCTTCTAATTATGGAAACTTGTTGGAAAAAGAACCTACACTTTTTTTGGATGTGTTCCTCAGAGAAGTCTTCAGTTACAAATAAAAGGAAGTAGACCAGTTAAATGAAGAAGTAAATGCAATGAATTTAATTAAAACTCAGCATGAAGAAGAAATTAGGGAACTGGAGGACCGTTTATATAAATTTGATGAAAATATTAAAGAAATGAGCATGGATAACAACAAAATGAGAACTGATCTTGAGCAGACAGAAATAAAATTGTCATCAGTCAGAGAAAAACTTAGTCTGGCCATCGCTAAAGGAAAAGGATTGGTTGAGGAACGCAATACACTAAGACAATCATTAGTGGACAAGTCTAATGAGCTAGAAAAGTGTTTGCAGGAATTGCAGAAGAAAAATGATACATTGCTTGAAACTGAAATGAAAGCTTCTAAGCATGTTAAAGTACTGGAATTAGAGCTAGAAGATATTCAGAAATCTGCAAGTGCTTTTTGAGAATCCGTTTCTAACAAGGATTCACTTCTTCAGAAAATAGAAAATGTCTTTGGGGAGATGAATTTGCCAGAGGCAATCCACTCCAAAGAAATAATTGATAAAGTTGAGTGGTTTGCAAAAATCATCTCTTGGAGTAAATAACAATATGTTTGAAACAAGTGTGGATGATGACAAAACTCGAAAGAGTCATCTTCAAGATCTAAAAGAAGAGTACGAGGAACTACAAAATAAATACCGTAGTGTAGTTGAGCAGTCAGATATACTGGAGAAGTCTTTGTTGGAAAGGAACCATCTTATTCAAAGATGAGAACAAATCCTTGAGAATGTTGATATGCCAACATCTATGTGATCAGCTGATCCAGAATTTCAGATTGAATGGCTCAGGAGATCACCAACTCAGGTCCAACAGGATGCAGCTCATTTTAAGCATGCAATTGAGAATTCTCAAAGAATTGTTGACTTATCTGCCTTTGAACTGGAGGACTCGAAAAAGAGAGTAGAAAGCCTAGAGGAAAGTCTCTTGAAAGTAAACCATGAAAAACAGGAATATGTGAAAAGCCTCGAGGAGCTTAATTCTAAATTTGAATCTCTAAACGAGCAACCATTTCAAGAAGCATCCCGGAAAGAGAGTTTATGTGATGATATTGTTGATCAACCTATGAGTGAGTCTGTTGTGGAATCAAGCATTGCTGATAGGAGTTTAATTATAGAAGAATGTATGTAGAGACTATTGGATATGGTTATTGAAACATTGAAAGATCAAGATATTCAAGAGTTATCTTTATTCTGCAATAATGGGGAGTATCTTGAAGGATGTATTAGGAAACTCATAGCAAAGCTAAATGATTTATCTGAAGCAGCTGAAAAGCTCAAGGAAAGTGGTGATGCAAAGATGATGGAGCTTCAGGGTCTCTAGGCTGCAATGACTGAAAAAAATACAGAACAAGAGGAAATGACTAAAAAGCAAGAAGAAGTATGTTTAGCAGTGGCATCACATAGAGCAGAGATAGAAAGTCATATACAAAAAATAGAATAATGGCTAGGAGCTAGAGACAGTGAAAAAACAAAAGGATGCTTTACAGGTACATTTTGAGGAGGAAGAAGAGAGATCATCAGTAATAAGGGAGAAACTGACTATGGCAGTGAAAAAAGGAAAAGGGTTAGCTCAACAACGAGAAAATTTGAAACAATATTTGGATGAAAAAGTAGTAGAACTTGAGCAGCTAAAAACAGAGTTACAATTACTTGACTCCATGATTAATGAACATGGGCAGAGAATCAACAAGTTGTCAAGTGAGCTGGAGCGCTTTGAAAGTCCAGAGACACATTTTTTTTTCCTTAAAAAATCATTTTGCCGAGCTAGAGAAAAAGTTACTTGATAGCAACAGTACAACACAGAGTATAATGAAGACATTAAACGCTATTGAGTTTACAGGTGTAGTTATATATATATATATATATATATATATATATATATATATATATATATATATATATATATATATATATATATATATATATATATATATATATACCTAACCAAACTTGAAAACGAATTAAAAATCACCACTGTCAAAGCTATTTTTGGAACACTGTCAATCCTCTCATTGTCCTATATTTTTGCGAACCTATTGCTATGAAAATGTTTTACTTGGACTTCACTAATATTAAAATATGCACACATACATAACCCAAACACACATGCGTATAGTTCAACTTAAAAGGTAAAAGGGAACAATAGGATATACGAAGACTACCTATCAGAGAGGAAATACATATACATCATATCCAGGTCTGGCAGGATATTTCCACATACACATCATATCTAGCTCTAGCAGGATATTTCTACAGACACATCTTTAATTCCGCACATACCCAGTATATATCAATTAACCCAATGGTCTGAAATTTCAGAAGTCATGTAAGGTTCTTTTGGTTGACAAATCAGTAGACTCGTTTAAGTTTTACTTATACAACTATACAACTACTGAATTCAGAGGTCTGAATCCTCCTTCCTGGGAGCAAAATGATATTGCATTCACAAAGACAGTTTGACTTCCAAAAGCGGCATGCTTCGATACAAATAATGTTTAGACACCTTTCTAATAATTTGAAATATGAATTTCAAATGTAACATTCTTGCGATCAAGAGATCACGCAAAAGCAAGGGTAAACAGTCAAAAAACAGTTAATTTCCACTTTCTTGTGTGGAATTTCTATTTTTATAATTTCCACTTTCTTGTGAGCACATATCACCATTATTTTAATAAGAATATTCTAATACAAGACCAATAATCAACTATGGACTTTCGACACGTGGACCTCCTTATAATTTGATCGAATCATTCGACGAGGACACTTCCTCCTACTCGACAATAACGCTAAAGTCTAACACCTTTGCTTGCTTACCACACAAAATCCAATGGTGTTAAGCAGATAAAAAGCAAAGACGCAACAACTCGCTAAAAGATTCTGATTTGTACGACATTGGATGCAGTCGTAATGAGAAAATGCAAAACTTATTTTCTGAGTTATACTTATTAAATGTTGTTACGTATATACTGTTCATTATTATATTTAAATTCGTTTAAAATGTTAAATTCATTTAAATTTAATAGTAAATAGTATATGCCTCATCACATTTAATAACATATAAGAGAATGGAGTTGTCTGTAGTGCGACTTTTTGGAGTTTCAGGAATCGGAATCCGGTGAAAATAATTGAGGTAAAATTTTGATTTCTGTTATTTAAACTGGTTTTTTGACTGTTTATATGGATCAGGTGAAGCAACGTACTTACACATTCTCTAAGAACGCAAAAACAGGTGGAGGTGCACTATTCTGATCTGCTCCAAAACGTTTTCCAAAGCCCCTAGAATTTAATTCAAATGATCCTAATATTTCAGCAGTTGTGGAGAATGCTCGGTTACGATTTTCTCATGCAAGGACTATCATACTTTTCACTTGTCTCCTTGGTCTATTTCTCTCTGTCTCTGATATAGAAAAAATTCAAAGGGAGTAACCCTTGGAGCCTCCACCCAAACCCCCTCAAGAAATAGAGATGAAGAGGAAAATTACTTCAATGACGACAGTGATGACGAAGAGGATACTGCATCTGCTCGTATAGGACGTGTACCCAATGAACAGGGACATGCTGTTGTTGTGAATGGAAGTGCTTGTTTTTCATCTTTCAGGGATGGGTCCATTGCTTTGGTTGATTATGATGGTATAAAGAAGGTTTTATGCTTAACTCGGAGAAAAGAGAAATATCTTGTTGTTGCTGCTGTTCGATTTCTAAGAACAATACTATATCGAAATGATGCTTATCTTAATCGCCACATTCTAAATCAGAACCTTTTTGAACCAGTAATTCAGGCTTTTACTGCTAATGGAAATCGATTCTTAATTCAACAGTTCTTGAACTTATAGAATATATCTGTAAGGAAAATATTAAATTTATGGTTGAATACTTGATCAATAAATTTTCTGATCAATTAGAAAAGTTAGATTGTGTGGGTACTTTCCAAGCACTAAAGCTAAAATATGAGCAGACTCTTGATGGAGTAACTACAAGAAGTGTGTCAGGAGGGAAGGGTCCAAATCATTCAGGTCAGATGAATAACATTGATGATCAGGGAAAGAGAGTTTATGGAGCTCATTGATGATAAGCGACTAGAGCTTATGGAGGCAGCTGCATCAGCTAAGGGCCTCTCCTCAATATTTCTGCTTGATAGTGAGACATTCCAAAAACTTGAATCATTCAAAGATACATTGGGAAAATTTCCAGCGACTTCAGTTAAAATGAAGAGACCATTTGTTGTTCGTCCCTGGACAGATTCTGAGCAGAATGTTGGAAATTTATTTATGGTTTGGAGAATTATAGTTACATTTGTAGATGTTCTTGGTCTTTAGCCATTCACTCTTGATGAGTTTGTTCAAGCCTTTCATGATTATGAACAGAGATTAGTTGGAGAGATTCATATCAATCTCTTGAAAACAATTGTTAAAGACATTGAAGATGTGGCACAAGCTACTTCTAATGGGCTTGGAGCAAACCAGAATAGTATTTCGCTTGATGGAAGGGGAATATTCTGATCTGAGTGTTGAAGAGCATTTAAATGCTCTTGTTTGTTTAATTGGTGTTGCAAATGAAGGCAATACCATTCGTGTTGTGCTTGAGGAACAACTAGAAGCTGCAAATGCTTTGAAGCACCAAATGTGGGCAGAGGCACAAAGTGATAGAAGATGGCTAAAAGAAGAAAAACTTTCTAGAGCTCAAGCTCTTGGGGGAATAAAGTTTGAAGGAACTAATGTTAATCCCGCATTTGAGGGTGGGCAGAGCCATTTTGTTGGAATGGATATCAAGGGAACTGAGGCATCTGTTTTCTCTCAACCCAAATGTGAGGCATCAGCAGACCTGATCTCAGTTCCAAACCATTTGTCAGCATCAGCAAACTCTAATGCAGCAGTCGAAAAATGTTTTCCATTGCAAGAAAACTCATTTATCCAGGACACTTCCATTGCACAACAAACTGGATACACGACTGAAAAAATCACGTGCACAGTTAAAAGCTTCTATAGGACTGAAGGCAGAAGGGTTATATGTTTATAGGACAATTCCGTTGGGCTAAGATCGCAGAAATAGTCGCTATTGGTAATTTGTAACATGTTCTTCAGGGAATGATCCTGGATCTGGTAGAAATTTTTTTTTTTTTGAGTCTCATGAGGATGGCATCTGGAAGGTCATTGACACTGCTGAGGCATTTGATGCTTTGTTATCATCTTTAGATATTTAGGGTGTTAGGGAGGCCCATTTACATGCTGTCTTGCAAAAACTGGAGAACCCATTTAAACAAGCAGTGAAAACAGTTCAGCTTTAGGAAAGCACAATGATGTTATTAATGGACTGGGGGTTAAAATAGAAATTTCTTACAAGCCATCCTGTCCTGGCTATGTAATGGAGGATGGGGATCTCAGTGCCATTGATCATGATTCTTCGGATTCCTCAGAGCTTTCTAGATCCTTTACAATTGAACTTGGAACAAACAGGGCTTGAAAAATGGCATAGGTGGCAGTCATTGCAATACTTGGGCGTTCGATTCATCTTCAGTGATCCTCCATATGGTTATTTTAAGTAATCTGGAATAGACCAAAAGTTTTCCCCTGACGTAATAGAGAAGCTTCGAAAGAATATTGACACCTAATGTTAACCAAATGAATGTGAAATGATAGTTTTGTTTACCAAATGAATGCGAAATGATATTTTTTGTTTACCAAATGAATGCACAATGATAAAAGCTACGGTTTGGCCCTGGGGAAGTTGAACATAAGCTACTCATAACTGCAATTTATAGCCTAAATATTAGCCAGAGCCTTCACCCTGGAAAGTACTCAACGAAGATTTTAAACATTGTAAGCCAAGCAACAACATTTTTATAACCTATGCATGTACAAAATAACAAAATCCTAGCTAAGAATCTTACCGGTGAAGAAAAACCGAAGAAGATTTTGTCGTATTGAAGGCAAATGAGGTCTGCGGACAATCACCTACGAGCAGGAATCCAGGTGAACAGAGGAATATGTTTTTCTCTCGAAAGTTAATAGGGTTAGAAACCATATAGAGCAATAGTAACAACAGGAATAAATCTTCATTGGCAGAAAAGGGATGAAATTGATTCAAGTAACAACAAGCAAGATGAGGAAGAGAAAAATTGCTCACCAGCGCAAAGAAAAATGACAGAGGACAACTTTTCAGGAAAGGGCTGAAACTAAAGTAATAGCACTGAAAGCAGGGATAAATTTTCAATGGCAGGAAAGAGAAGAAAGTGATGAAATGAAAGACGTGTAAAGTAAAAAAAAATTCAGCCGCGCAAAGCAAAATGATGGAGGGAAACTTTTATTAAAATAAATAATATTAAAAATTATAAAATATTAGTGGTAAGGCTAAACTCCAATTTGTTAAAAAAAAATTATTAAAATAAATAACATTAAAAATTAAACGAGGTACAATTTTTAACTTAAATATGAATAATAGTTAATTAAACAACAAAAATTGAATGTGAGGATAATAGACGTACTTATTATTATTAATTATTCATTTTAGATTTATTTTAATTTTGTATTTAATTAGTGTTGTGAGGATAATAAAAATATTATTATTATTAATTAATTATTTTAGACTTATTTTAACTTTCTATTTATCAAGTGTTATTGTAAAATCTATTTTCACTCAAAAACAAGGTTGGCACTTTAATATATTTGATCTTTCTAGAAGCCTAAAGGCATCAATAAAAATTATATAAGACCTCCCTAATGCAATCAAGTATGTTGACATAAGGAGGAAAAGGGGACATGAGGTCTTCACATAAGGGAAACATCCATTAACCCTTAAGATGGGTGATAAATATCCTCAAATTTGTGAATAATGATATCAATAAACTCAAGTAGTTGTAGGTACCCCATAATTTTTTGGAGAACTTCACTTAGAGCTCAAAATACCATATTAAAAGTTAATCATAGTTTAGAATGTCTTCACATGTGTTGTTAAGAGACACAAAGCAAGAAGAGGTAGATATACCGCATTCCTCTAGGGTATAAGATAATATGATTTCCCCTTAACATTGTCATGAAGAATATTATGATCTAAGAGAAGAAGAGCTAAATAACCATCTCATGGACTTAGATCGAGTAAAATGAAGTATTGTTTGCGTGGAGCATCCACTTGAACTAGAAAAATGAAAAGATGATGTCAAATGTAGAATTTCCTTGAAATTTTGCAACTACTATAGTGAATAATCTGAAAACTGAAAACTAGTTTCTTTTCACTAAAACTCATAATTTATGTAATTCAAATTTGGAGTGGAATAGACAGAAATAACAACAATCACACAATTCAAAACACGTTTTTTTAGGGAACCCAACTAGGAAAACCCTCTGCTTGCTTGAGAATTTTATTGAAGAAAAAAAATTGAGCAATAAATCTCTTACAAAATAATTATTTCAATTAGAAAACACACTTGTCTTCCCTACTTGTTCTAAACATGAAACCCTTTCAAGATTGTTAATCTTTGTTGCCCTCTACCAATTTGTGCACAAGCTTCTCTTGCACACTCTCCTCTCTCAAACTCCACGCACAACCATGTACAACCTTCCCATAAACATGTGAGCTCTATTATCTTGTATTACCAACTCGTGCTCACAAGACAATGATCAAATTGTGCTTTCATTCCTCCTTATAAGAACCTCGATTAGGATATTACTAGCAAGTTCTATTTTAGGAGAGTAGAACCACTCATTGACTAGTTAACAAAAGCTCATTAATTGTGTTAACTCTTTCTTCCTATACTTTAGGAGCCTGACTCAATCAACTCGTACATTAGCCAAAATAACTTGCACTAGAAGAAAATAAACTCGGTCTTCCACTAATTAACACTAGTCAGTTGAAATGGTTAAGTAGACTTATGTAAGAAGATATGATTATCGAAAAAGAAGGTTGTAGGAGGCGGAGCTGAACAGGTGGCGGCGATGGCAGAACTAGGGTTCGGGCTGCTTGGCGTTCATGGTAGGGTAGCAGCCCACCCCCGTGACCATACTAAAAACTGCTATAATCTTCAGATCTTTGGTGATTCCAAAATTATCATTGACTGGTTCAACTTACACACATCCTGTCACGTGCACACACTCTAGAGCATATTGGATGTAGTAATTCAACTCAAAACACATTTTGATTTCATCTCATGTCAACATATTTACAGGGAATGGAACGTGATTTCTGATCTCCTATCCAAGGAGACGACGCACCTACTGGGAGACCATATGGAGATACAGAAGCAGAACGATGGGGTGAAAATCACAACATAGGCATCTCTTGATTAATTTTTGGCTACTTATATCTTGAGTGTGAGGGCCAAGTGTCAGGGAAACACAAGGGAGCACTAGTTTCAAATGCATGGAAATGGAGTATTAGCCAGTTCCAGGTGTGCTAAGAAGGGAGTGACACGGTATTCTAGGAAGTGCCAAGGCATGTTAGAGTGCTAGGGAAGCATACAAAGATGTTCCAAGTGCCAAGGTGTGCCAATGTGTGCTAAGGAGTGTTAGGGAGTGCCAGGAAAACATAACAGAGCACTAGGTCAAAATGCATAAATGAATGAATAAGAGTGTGTGACAGGGAGCGTTAGCGAGTTCTAGGTGTCTCGAGGAGGGAGTAACATGGAATGATAGGCAATGTTAAGTCATGTTATAGTGTCACGACGACATGCATCCAAGATGTGCCAGGTGCCAAGGTGTGCCAACATGCGCTAGGAAGTGTTAGGGACTGTCAGGGAAACACAACGGAGCATTTACGTTGAATTGCCAACATATATGGCTAGGAGCATTTAAAACATGTAAGGCTAATTTGATTTCATGAAGAAAAGAAACCATGCATATATGGCTAGGTTGAATTGCATCATGTGGAGTTTCCAAGAAGAGGCTCACACGCAAGGTGTGGGAATAAAGGTTTATTTTCTCTAAAATAGTATGATGCATAGAGATGCTAAAATAAAAAAGGATAAGGTGTATAAAAATATCAAAAGGCCCTCAAGCAAGGCATCGCTTCCTAGGCTAGATTAGAGCTCTAGGCATCCTCCAATTTTGAACAAAATACGATGGTGGAATTTCACATAAATTGATGCCCTAACTATCACACCAAGAGGGAACCCTTGATGCTCCTTTGACTTGAGGATTTCTTGAAGGTTTGCACTTTGTAGTTCATCAATCAAAACCTGTTATCTTAACTATAAATGATCATTGGATGAGCCTTTACCATGGTATATCTCCCAAAACTTAGTCTCTTATAGTATTTCTCTCAAAAAACAATTCATGGAAAGTCACCCTAGATTCTCCCAAAGCTCATACTTTAATTGAATTTTTACTTGCCTCACTTTGAAGCCTAGTGATTAAGGGGTTAGGGATTGGGGGCTTAAGGGTTAGGGTATTTAGGCGCATTTAGGGGTTAGGGGCATAATGAGTTAGTATTTAAGGGATTAGGGATTAGGGTTAGGGGAATAATGAGTTAGTGGTTAAGGGGTTATGGATTGGGGGGTTAGGGGTTAGGGGATTTAGGCGCATTTAGGGGTTAGGGGAATAATGGGTTAGTGGTTAAGGGATTAGGGATTGGGGGCTTAGAGGTTAGGGGATTTAGGCGCAGTTAGGGGTTAGGTGAATAATGAGCTAGTGGTTAAGGGATTAGGGATTAGGGACTTAGGGAATTTAGAAGTTAAGGATTTTAGGGGTTAGGGGTGAGGGGTTAATGGGTTAATGGTTAAGCGTTAACAGTTTAGGGGTTAAGGGGTGAAGGGGTTAGGGATTTAGGTGTTAGTGGTTTATGGGTTTAAGGGTTTAGAGATTTAGGGTTTTGGGGGTTAAATGGGTTAGGGTTTTAGGGGTTTAGGGGGTTAAATGGGTTAGGGGTTGGGAATTAGGGCTTAATGGGTAAAGGGTTAGACATTTAGGGTTTACGGGGTTAAATGGGTTTAGGGGGTTAGGGGATTTAGTAGTTAAGGATTTTAGGGGTTAGGGGTTAAGGGGTTAAGGGGTTAGATGTTTAGGTTGTTAAATGGGTTAGGGGTTTAAAGGTTTAGGGGGTTAGGGGATTTAGGAATTAAGGATTTTAGCGGTTAGGGGTTAAAGGGGTTAGGGGTTAGGTTTTGGGGGCTAGGGTTTGGGGGTTAAATGGGTTAGGTTTCTAGGGGTTTAAGGGGTTAAATGGGTTAAGGTCGGGAATTAGGGTTTAAGCGGTTAGGGGTTAAAGGTTTAGAGGTTTAGGGTTTAGGGGGTTAAATGGGTTAGGGGTTTAGGGTTTAGGGGGTTAAATGGGTTAGGGGTTTAGGGTCTAGGGGGTTAGATGCGTGAGGGGTTATAGCCATTTATTAGGTGAACAAGGCATAATATAGTTGTAGTAAACATAACTTGGTCAAGTTGTTATAGTCAAGGCAAGACTTGGTTGGGATCCCAAGTTCCAAAAAAGTAAGGGTAATTGTGAGGGCATGAGAACTAAGGAGTGTCAGTGTGTGCCAAGGAATGAAAAGGCATGCTAACACATGATAGAAAGTGTAAATGGATGTTGAGGAGTGTTAGGGAGTGCCAGAACATTGCAAGGGAGAACTAGGTCAAAATGCATGGAAATGAACGAATAAGAGTGTGTGCCAAGTAGTGTCAATGAAATCCAAGTGTCTCAAGTATAAAGTGTGTTAGGGGAAGGCCGGAATAAGACTTGTAGGAGGTAAGCCTATGGTTACATAAAGGGTTGCACAAAGTAGTTTCAGACAAAGGGAAACTTTGGGTTGGGCACAACATTTATTTTCCAATGACTTGGTTGGGTTCCCAAGTCGCAAAAAAAGTAAGGTTATTTATGACGGCATGAAAGCTAAGGAATACCAAGGTGTGTCAGGGAATTCCTAGAAGTACTAACACATGTTAGGCAGTTCCAAGGCATGATAGGCATGCCAAGATGTGGCAGGTGCTAGGGTGTGGCATGAATACATGCTAGGGAGTGTGAGGGACAAGTGTCAAGGAACACAAGGGAGCACTAGTTTAAAATTCATGGAAATGAAGTATCAACCGGTTCCAGGTGTGCCAAGAAGGGAGTGACACAGTATTCTAGGAACTGCCAAGGCATGTTAGAGTGCTAGGGAAGCATACAAAGATGTTCCAAGTGCCAAGGTGTGCCAATGCATGCTAAGGAGTGTTAGGGAGTGCGAGGAAAACATAACATAGCACTAGGTCAAAATTAATAAATGAATGAATAAGAGTGTGTGGCAGGGAGTGTTAGTGTGTTCTAGGTGTTGGGATTCAACAAGATGATGAGCTTAGTGAAAAGAGTCGCCTTCACTAAGTGGGCCCACAGGCTATTTTTGGCGCAAATCTATTTTTAGACTATGTCTATTTTTAAACATGGAGACCATATTTCAGAAGTTGCAGGATGCTATTTGTAGATGGTTGGTCAAGTTGGAAAAATAGATGGATTTCTATTTTTAGACATATTGGGCGAAGTCTATTTATAGATCGTTGATCTAAAAATAGAAGTGTCGATTATTATTAGGTCTTAATAATAATTAGACCCTAAATAACAACTTATTCGCTTGGAGCACTTAATTTCAGTTAACAGGTGTAGTAGATCAGCTAGCTAAAGGAATTACGCAATTCCTAAGGTTTACTGGTGTTCATGCATGGAGGACTCAATTCAGGACTCAAGTGGCAGAGTTATGATGGAGTTGGTGAAGTAATTCATGGAGTTTGTTTAAGTTTAACTACATCCTTGGAGTTAAACTCAATTGAACTAATTGTGTCTATTTCTAACAGATTGATACATTAGTGGGAGTGGAGTGAATTAATTAGTTAAATTAATTCACAAATAATAACTCATTAATCAACTAAATAGAGACAACAATTAATTACTTGCATGGGAGTTCCAATGGAGACTCAGTGGAGAGATAGGTGAAAGGGCAGTGTGACTATCAGTTGTGACTATGTTGATGCATTCAATGCATCACACATCCATTGGAGATGCCAATGAGGATTGTGCAGTCAAGGCAAGGGTAATTTGAAGTCATTCAGAGCTATTCAAATCAAGGTCAACCCAAATAAATCTGATTTGGGGGTTCCACTGCAACAACATTTTTCCCACAACAAGCACAAGATCAAGCCAACATGTGTGATGTGTGCGTTTAAAGAGATGGATAGGTAGGTTTACCCTTACGAGAATATCGCACCTTAAAATCTGACCACGATTACTGAGTGCAAGCATTTGCGAAATGGCATTATGAGTGGAGCCTTTTCCAGAAGAGATTATTCATTTACATTACAATATATACAACATGCAGTTAGTGTTCCATCCATGTTAGCACACACACTTGATGGTATCAATCATTAAACTGGTACAAAAAAAATGATTTTATATATTCACATACGGGACAGTCACAAGATGTCAACAAAATCACATACTTATCGAAATCCTCAACCAGGAATATGCTACATTGCTTCTTAATGTGCTTTCAACTAGGTAGGCATCAATGACAATCATTACAATGAGTTAAAGGGATCTAAGAGAGAATTATGTAAGGAGTTCCTTCTAGGTAAAGGCCATTGGTATTACTATCGTTAAAGGGGGTGTCCTACAAGGATACATTGGTAGCTACTGATGCAAGAGCATAATTTCAACAATTTATTTCAAAATTTGTATTTTTCCTCCATAAGGTCTTAGAGATTTATAGAAGAGGAAGTTGGTTTCCTTGTTGCCCTATAATTTTGTAGAATTTCTAACTTCATATTTGGGATAGGAAATTTTAGTAATTTTAGGCATAAGTTAAGATGTTTTTATTTTTATTTTTAAGGCCTCCTAGTCATTAGGAAAGTTGAGTCTTATGATTAGGATTACTTGTGGCATCCTATGTATTTTTCAAACTCCAATACACCAAGGCAAATATGTGGCGGACATTTGGGGGAAATGTGATTGTCCATCAAATGTAGATCAGATTTGGGGAACTTGTAGCTCTTTTCCTTGGACCCTACTAGTTCTTAGAGGCTGTATTTGGAGCGGTTAGCAGGAAAAAGCATAATATGCCCAAGAATATTAGCGTTGGAGCACCTATGGTTTGGGATAAAGGATAAGGAGTTCTAGGAGTTAATGGGTTTAAGGATTTAGGAGCAAGGGGTTAAGGGTAAAGGGTAAACGGTTAGGGCTTATGGGATTTGAAGGTTAGGGGGTTTAAGGGTTAGAGGTTAATGGATTAGTGGTTAAGGGATTTAGGGGTTAATATCAACCATCGAGGGCTTACATGTCAGGGGATTTAGGGGTTAAGTGCCTAAGGGTTATGTTATTTAGGTGTCAGAAGGTTAAGGGGTTAGGGGTTAGGGGTTATGGGTTAAGGGTCAAGCTTTAAGAGGATATGGGATTAAGGTTTATGGGGTTCAAGGATTCTAAGTTAGTGGTTAGGGGTTAAGGGGTTAATGGCTTAGGGTTTAAGGGATCAAGGGGTTAATTTGTTATGAGTTATGGGTGTAGGGATTAAGGGATTGTGGCTTCGGGGTTAAAGGGATAGGGACTTTAGTGGTTATGGGTTTAGTGCGTATGGGTTGTGATAATGTGGCCCCTAATCCCCTTGTCACAACTATTGGGGGTTCCCCTATCAATTTCTCTCATTACCTTACCTATAGGTTCCCTATCCCCTATGCCATAAGGCCCTAAGGCTCCTTCTCATTCTCTAATGTTAGGATTGTAGATCTCAGTAAACCATGCTCGAACCACTCACTTCTACCCATCCATGCTACCCTTATGTCCCCTTGCCCCGCTCAATACACCAAAAGACCCCCCCTCCCCCAAAATTCATGAGAATTGAACATTTGGAGGCGATCATTTAACAACAACTTCACAATTACTCCATTTATAATGGTGTCTTGGAGCTATTAGATGTCATTTCATTGAGCTACAGTGATAGGTGAGAGCTATGCATAGCTCACTAAAGGTGTATCAAGAGACTATTAGTCTATTGGCTATAGAATTTGACTCTTTTTTTGTAACTTAGCGAAATGGAAAAGATGTGGAGACAATCTCCATTCTTCTTCTTTCATCGGGCCATGTAAAATAAATGAAGCAAATAGTCTCAGCCCCTTGGAGAAGGAAAGTTGAGAACAATAATTAGCATGAAAAAACAAAGAATCCATTGAGTTAAGCTTAGAGGGGTCTCCCTTTGTAAAAAAGCGTCCATAAGCTTGTTAGAGTTAGTATGAATCTTTACTAGAGGTTGAGTAGTCTTCACATCGCCAACCACATCCAATAGAAAGGTACCAACCCCTACAATAAAAATGATGTCTCCAAATAAGGTGTAGTTAATACGAATAATATCACCTTATGAATCTATTACAATATGATTTGGAAAGTATGTTTCCATACATTTGTGAAAGAAAAAATCCACTTGGTTAGCAAAAGGAAGTCTTTTTTAAGACCACCAGAAACCCCCTTGAAGGAGACAAGAAGGGTTTGAAACCATATAATACAAGTCGATCTATGAACCCTATTTCTGATGTTTTCTATGCATGTGTTTGTTCACTTGGTTTGACATGTGATAGACAATATATGAAGCCTTTTTTTTCCACATATCATCTTCATTAGATATCATGTTGCTAAGAATGAAGTGTCTGGATTAGAGTTAAAGTTCCTATTTTAGTTTGTTGTCTTTTTTTGTCTTTTAGAGTACAAATCTTTCTGGTATATTGTGCTAAGGTAGTTTGGCTTTCAAACATTCAAGGAATATGTGAGCTAACTATATAAGAAAATATTGTAATATTTGAAATAACATGATGAACTATTTAGCACAATTTATGGTGTTGGATTGATTGAGATGTTTATTTTTGGATGGATGGATGTACATCTCTTTAGCCAATAAACAAAACTCATTAAGCATTGTTGCAAGTATGTTATTGACATGTTGAAGTGCCATTGAGACTTAGAGGTAGAAGATTTAGACTTGTATGTTTTCACCTATCCGAGTGTGATGATACCTTGTGGAGGTAAGCAAAATTTCCATTTTTTAAACTTTTGGATATATTCTATACGCTCTTGAGAGAATTTCAACCTTTTAAATAAAACTACAAACAAATGTACATTCATGCAATAATTACTAATTGATTTGGGGGTGACTCAAAAAATTGTAGCATGTTGGCTTGTTGAATTTGTTAGTAAGTTAATTAGGGCTTGATAAATTTGTAAGCTTCAGTGGGATTTATTGCAGTTGTATGTGTTTTAGAGAAGCGAGTTTGGAGTGGTGGTTGTGCTTTCTTTATTGAATTTGATTTCTTTCGTTTTTCTTCTTGTGCATGCCCACTGTGGTATATTCTCGTTAGTGGTTGAGGGGTTAGGGATTGGGGGCTTAAGGGTTAGGGGCATAATGAATTAGTATTTAAGGGATTAGGGATTGGGGTTAGGGGAATAATGAGTTAGTGGTTAAGGGGTTATGGATTTGGGGTTTAAGGGTTAGGGGATTTAGGAGCATTTAGCGGTTAGAGGAATAATGAGTTATTGGTTAAGGGATTAGGGATTGGGGGCTTAGGTGTTAGGGGATTTAGGCGCAATTAGGGGTTAGGTGAATAATGAGCTAATGGTTAAGGGATTAGGGATTAGGGGCTTAGGGCTTAATTAGTGGATTTAGCAATTAACGATTTTAGGGGTTAGGGTTGAGGGGTTAATGGGTTAATGGTTAAGCGTTAACGGTTTAGGGGTTTAGGGGTTAAGGGATTAGGGGTTTAGGTGTTAGTGGTTTAGGGGTTTAAGGGTTTAGAGGTTTAGGGTTTAGGAGTTATATGGGTTAGGGTTTTAGGGGTTTAGGGGGTTAAATGGGTTAGGGGTTGGGAATTAGGGCTTAAGGGCTTAGGGGTTAAGGGTTAGACGTTTAGGGTTTACGGGGTTTAGAGGTTTATGGGGTTAGGGGATTTAGCAGTTAAAGATTTTAGGGGTTAGGGGTTAGGGGTTAACGGGTTAATCGGTTAGAGGTTAAGGGGTTAGAGGTTTAGGGGGTTAAATGGGTTAGGGGTTAAGAGGTTTAGGGGGTTAGGGGATTTAACATTTAAGTATTTTACGGGTTAGGGTTTGGGGGTTAAATGGGTTAGGGTTTTAGGGTTATAGGGGTTTAAATGGGTTAGGGGTCGGGAATTAGGGTTTAAAGGGTTAGGGGTTAAGGGTTTAGGGGGTTAAATGGGTTAGGGGTTTAGCGTTTAGGGGGTTAAATGGGTGAGGGGTTATAGTCATTTCTTAGGTGAACAAGGCATAATCTAGTTGTAGTAACCGTAACTTGGTCAAGTTGTTGTATTCAAGGCAAGACTTGGGTGGGTTCCCAAGTTCCAAAAAAGTAAGGGTAATTGTGAGGGCATGATAACTAAGGAGTGTCAATGCGTGCCAAGGAATGAAAAGGCATGCTAACACATGCCAGAAAGTGTCAATGGATGTTGAGGACTGTTAGGGAGTTCCAGGACATTGCAAGGGAGAACTAGGTCAAAATGCATGGAAATGAACGAATAAGAGTGTGTGCCAAGTAGTGTCTACGAATTCCAAGTGTCTCAAGGATAAAGTGTGTTAGGATAAGGTCAGAATAAGACTTGTAGGAGGTAAGCCTATGGTTACATAAAGGGTTGGAAAAAGTAGTTTCAGACAAAGGGAAAATTTGGGCTAGGCACAACATCGATTTTCCAATGACTTGGTTGGGTTCCCAAGTCACAAAAAAATGCAAGGTTATCTATGATGACATGAAAGCTAAGGAATACCAAGGTGTGTCAGGGAATTCCTAGAAGTACTAAGAGATGTCAGGCAGTTCCAAGGCATGATAGGCATGCTAAGATGTGGCAGGTGCCAGGGTGTGGCATGAACACATGCTAGGGAGTGTGAGGGCCAAGTGTCAGCGAAACACAAAGGGGCACTAGTTTAAAATGCATGGAAATGAAGTATAAGCCAGTTTCAAGTGTGTTAAGAAGGGAGTGACATGGTATTCTAGGAAGTGCCAAGGCATGTTAGAGTGCTAGGGAAGCATACAAAGTTGTTCCAAGTGCCTAGGTGTGCCAATGCATGCTAAGGAGTGTTAGGGAGTGCTAGGAAAACATGACAGAGGCGCACTAGGTCAAAATTCATAAATGAATGAATAAGAGTGTGTGACAAGGAGTGTTAGCGAGTTCTAGGTGTCTCGAGGAGGGAGTGACACGATATGATAGGCAATACTAAGTCATGTTATAGTGTCAGGGCGACATGCATCCAAGATTTTAGATATTCACATATGAGATAGTCACAAGATGTCAACAAAATCACATACTTATCGAAATCCTCAACCAACAATATGCTACATTGCTTCTTAATGTGCTTGCAACTAGGTATTACTATTGTTAAAGGGGGTGGCCTACAAGGATACATTGGTAGCTGTTGATGCAAGAGCATAATTTCAACAATTTATTTCAAAATTTGTATTTGTCCTCCATAAGGTCTTAGAGATTTTTGGAAGAGGAAGTTGGTTTCCTTGTTGCCCTATAATTTTGTAGAATTTCTAATTTCATGTTTGGGATAGGAAATTTTAGTAATTTTAGGCATAAATTAAGATGTTTTCTTATTTTTAAAGTTGAGTCTTATGATTAGGATTACTTGTGGCATCCTATGTATTTTTCAAACTCCAATACACCAAGGAAAATATGTGGAGGACATTTGGGGGAAATGTGGTTGTCCATGAAATGTAGATCGGATTTGGGGAACTTGTAGCTCTTTTCCTTGGACCCTACTAGTTCTTAGAGGTTGTATTTGGAGCAGTTAGCAGGTAAAAACATAATATGCCCAAGAATATTAGTGTTGGAGCAATTATGGTTAAAACACGAGATTCAAAGTTCAAATCCCCTTGAGTTGCCAACCTAAAAATAATATTTTTTTATCTATTTATTTATTAAATTTTTAGAATGTGGTTTGATGAAAAAATAAAAATATAATATAAAAGAAATAAATATGACATGATTAAATTTCATGTGGTTTGAATATCGATTTTCAAAAATAAAAAATATAATTTTATCCACTATCCACTCATGATATTTCAATGCAAAATTCCCAATGATAATGATTTTGTCTTAATTGCTAACTATCTTAAATGAGTTTTGTCTTAATTGTCATTGTCTTAAGTTGCCATTGTCTTAAATATAAAGTTCTGTCTTAAATATTTTTGTCTCAAAGTGCTTTTGTCTTAAATCTAAATTTTTGTCTCAAATTGCTTTTGTCTTAAAATATATTTGTCTCAAATTGCTTTTGTCTTAAATATAAAGTTTTGTCTTAAAATATTTTTGTCTCAAATTCGTTTTGTCTTAAATATAAAATTTTGTCTTAAAATACTTTTGTCTTAAATTTTTTTGTCTTAATTTTTTTGTCTCAAATTGTTTTTGTCTTAAATATTTTTGTCTCAAATTGTTTTTGTCTTAAATAGAAAATTTTGTCTCAAATTATTTTTGTCTCACACTATTTTTGTCTTAAATCTTATATTTAAGACAATTCAATTGATATTAAATTTTAATATAAAATAGCTAAAATAAAAAGTGACTTTTTAAGACAAAAGATTTCTTTTGTCTTAAACAAATGTCTTAAAATGCCCTTGGTGTAGTAGTGAGACTCGTTGTTCGATAGTGGCAACAACAATTATATTGCTTCGATTGCTAGAGCGGACCGTCATCCTTACGGGATTGATTATCCCAGCCGTCGACCGACTGGACGTTTTTCCA
Source organism: Pinus albicaulis (assembly GCA_034641835.2). Taxonomy (NCBI): domain Eukaryota; kingdom Viridiplantae; phylum Streptophyta; class Pinopsida; order Pinales; family Pinaceae; genus Pinus; species Pinus albicaulis. Next base: position 783,590,883 of record CM076569.1, on the reverse strand, counting down.
ATGGATTAAATCTCGCCGATTTTATCTGTGAGTGTTTCAGACTCCATAGTTCTAATTTTTTTTGACTTTCCATACGGTATTAAGTTGATAATATGTAATTCCAGAACCGAAGTGAAGGCTGGAAACCTTGATTTCATACATTACATTGTTTATATAACCAAGAATGTCCATATTTTAAATCTAAACTATTCACAATAATTTTTTGGATATGGAAATTCTGAAAGCCTCTATTGTGAAATAAACCTTATAGATAGAGATAAGTATATTTTTTTTGTGTGTCAAAAGTTTCATTATATTATCATTATGAAAGATATAGTATTCAATACAAATAAACATTATAGGCTTTTTAGAGATTACCGGTACAAATTTCTAAAAGAAAAAAACCTTTGAAGAGAGCCAATACAACTAGTGTCTTTGGTTATTGCACACATAAAAATAGCAAAAAGAGTTGCAGAGAAAAGACATGGATTGGGAGGAAATACTACAGGTGCAGTGAAGAGGCCTCCACGATTGTGAACATGATAATCAATGTTTTCCACTTGAATTTCCAGAACTCGGAGGTGGTCGTGGAAGTGCCGGAGCTGGCGTGGAAGACTCTTATTTTGCATATGCTAGATGTCGCTAATGTAAACAATGAGATCATTTCACTCCTCATAACTCTGTTCTGGCATATTATCTAAATTGAGTTGAATGCGCTGCAGTTGGGCTGCTAAGTGTGACCGGGGCTTCCACCTTTCCCGAGGAGCAGACTGGGGATACCGCCATGGCCGCCAGTGAGTGTTGGCTCTCCGTAGACACAGAGTCAGAGTTGGGCTCTTCATTTGACCATCTGTCCTCCATGCCTCATCCTAATCCTCCCCTTCGCGCTCGACCACGCTGCCGCGACACACAACCAGAACTGCCACCCCACACTGCACCGAGGCTAAGAGAAGCCTCACTGTAGAAACAAGAACCCACAACCAAATTGAAACTTAAATTGTGTACACCAACCCCGCTTACTAGACCCCGCTGATAGACAAATCTCGACTACAGGGTGTTGGCCTGGACACAAGAGCATTGCTCACACTTTCAATGTAGACTGTGTAGTTGGGAGACTCGCACCAAGAAGTCGGGTCCTCCGAGCTCCACCCAACCTTGAACCAGCAGCACTCGCCAGGCTCGTCTATAGCCTTCAAGACTTGCGAAGCTTCAATGAACTAGCAAAATAACCAAAAACACACCCAATTGGATTCATTCCTCACCACAAAGAGTGCGAGCCCCGAACGAGAGTAGGCTCTGTTGTGCTCGCAACAAGGAAAGTAGTTCCCAGATCCCATGACCAAACACAAAATTTGATTTGGGAATTATATTTTTAAATTATTATTACTTATTATTTTCAAGTTTCAATTTAGTTATCAAATTAGCAAGTTGTCCAATTAACAAGGGAACAATATTAGTGACTACTATCCATAAATATAAACTAAATAGTAGCTATTATTCGAGAAAATTTACCCCACCTAAAATTACTCAATAATATTTTAATTCTAAATATATCCCAAATAATTGGGATAATTTATCATATATAAATGGCTTTTTAGGAAAATGACCTATAACTAAATTCTAACATCTAGTTCTAAATTCCAATTTTAATTGAATTATTGTTATTAGGATTATATAAAATTTAATGAAATATGTGTATTATTGTTATGATTGGTATATGCAATATATGCATTTCAGGCCTGAAACTTGGATCCGACCTCGTGCTGGCGTACTTAGATCCTTCACTCAAGGGCGAGGAATTACTGAAAGGTGCCAACTTCGCCTCCGCAGGCATTGGCATTTTAAATGATACGGGCCTTCAATTTGTAAGCACAATTTCATCTTAATACCGGACTTTCATTAAACTCCGCATCTTTTCATAATGATTTGCAGATAATGATCAAATCAATTATAACGATGAGAATTCGGTTGCATACAGTCTGAAATTATAAGGATGCCTCACCAATTCGAGCTTTTCAAACACTATAAAGACACAGTTGCAAGAATTATAGGACGTGATGCGACCAATAAACTCGTTGCGGAGGGGCTTTTTTCCATATCCCTTGGAGGAAATGATTACATCAATAACTACTACCTTCTGCCTGTAACAGCGAGATCACTGCAGTTCTCTCTATCGGCCTATACTGACTTCATCATCTCCAAGTTTGAGAAGATTCTGGCGGTAATTATTTGTCTGTATTCTATGAGATCTACATTCAGGTTTTGGTCGTTTATTTCTATCACCTGCCTTGTAAATTAAGTGGTGAATTTGCAGAAATTTTACGAGCTGGGAGCACGGAGGGTTCTGGTTCTGTCTTCGGGTCCTTTGGGGTGTGTTCCTATGGAGAGGGCATTGAGGTCCACAGATGGTGAATGCGTGCCGGTGCTACAGCAAGCCACGCAGCTTTTTAATGATCGACTAACACCCGCAATCGATCGACTCAACAAACGATTTGGTGCTCCGATATATACAATATCTGGAATGTTTCCGATTTACATGAACTTGTACACAAATCCTCAAGCATTTGGTAATGTTTCTTTTCTTACTGAATTCTGGATTCTTCTTCTAAATTCAACAACTTAGAAATTACATGCCCTTTTTCTATTCAGGGCTTGGGGATGCCAAAAATGCGTGCTGCGGACAAGGACGCTATAACGGTATTGGTCTGTGCACCGCCAAGTCAAGTTTGTGCCCAGATAGGGGAGACAATGTGTGGTGGGACCAGTTTCATCCAACTGAACGCGCTGCTAAAATTATACTTGACCAATTCTTTTGCAATTCATCCTCTGTGAGTCCTATCAGCTTAAGAGATCTGATGAAACTTGATGTCTGATTTCCAAGTCGTCTGACTGTGAGGAAGAAATGACATCTCGAAGATTCATTCATGGGCTCTATTTTCAGAAGCATTAATAAAGACAAATATAATGGCCCTCCCATCATATTTGTGTCCTATCTTCTTCCTTGTCAAACCGTCAAGCTATCTGCAATAAAATTGTATTAGATTTCCCTTTTCTGTAACATGGAGCAGCGACCAATGTTTGACCTTTAATTTCTTTTCGTTTGACAAAAATTAAGTTGCAATTTGTAATATTAATATTATAAAAACAAATTAACTTATTTTGATAATTATTTTAAATTTATTTTTATTATTTTTAATTGGTTTTTTTGGACTTAAGTTACCCTCATTAGTAATGTATTAATATTATAAAAACAAATTAACTTATTTTGATAATTATTTTAAATTTATTTTTATTATTTTTAATTGGTTTTTTTGGACTTAAGTTACCCTTATTAGTAATGTTACACTATAAATTTAAATCATATATACTACCAACAACATTAATTAACTATAAATTTAAATCATATATACTACCAAGAACATTAATTAATAAAGCTATAGTATGAGAAATATGTATCACCTCCACTTATTACTTAATAATTTTTAAAATGTACGAACAAGCTCCGCTGGCATGAGCTGGTACTGCTCAACCGACTCGAGGTACTCATTACAGGAACCAACCGATATACACAACATTCGAGGGAGTTCTTGAGCCGTTAAGATAGCACCCGCAAAGGAATCGTGATAGGACACGTGTTTTGTTCCTCAAAACGTACAACATCCCACAGGGTACACTTATGAACATTTCTCAGTTCAGAGTCAAGACGTGATGATGAGGGAGTTGCACATTCTCGTACTTATGTTTTTCACATATATCCTTTTCCCTTTCGTGGATTAAAATTATAAAGTTAAAAAGGGAGCCTTCTTAAAGGCTATATTGGTGTTGTATTTGTTTATGGAATAGCTCATAAGGATAATGGCAGTTTCCAAAGTAGATGTACATTATTATTATATTTATTAAAGTTTAGTAAATGGTTAAAAGAAGTATTTTATGATAATTGTGAAAATAAATTAATATTTTAAAAATATATTTTAACTTATTTTCAATATATATATATATATATATATATTATTTTTCTTTAAGCTTTACTATTTAGATTAAAATTATTATTAAAAGAGAATTTAATTTTTAGTTTTTGTTTTTTTTACTTTGATGATACAATCAAATCCAAAATTTGCAACCAAACATTAATCCATGAATTTTCTAAACAATTTATATAATTTTCTTTATTATTAATGCTTACTTTTAATTTTTTTCTTCATATTTATGTTAATCATAATTTCTCAAACTTTACATACATTTATTTCTATTTAAAATTAAAATGATTTAGTTTTTTATTTTTTAATCTGTGAAGATTTACATCCATTTTTTCTAAAAATATATAATTTATGATCATATAAATTATTAGGATAAAAAATCATTAATAAACCTATTATAATAAAAAGTGTGCTAAAATACAAGATACATTTTTAAATAAAATAATATTAATTACAATGTCCTTATAAAATTTATTAAAAAAAAATTTAAATTATTTTGGGTATCTTTCATTCTAATATAATGGATACCCAATATAACTCCTTAGAAAAACTTATTAGAAAAAAATTTGCATACATGAAAGAAAACATTTAATTTAGTAACTTCAAAATTTAATAATCAAACGAAAGCCTTAGGAAACGCTAACTATATAGCCTTGTTTTAGGTATTTAATATTTTGCTTCTTGATTGATTTCAATGATATGATATGATTATCCATTAAATTTTTAATATCAACTTTTGGGTTCTTATTATAACTTTTATTATTTAAAATATCTTTTTAATCTCTAAAAAATAGATTTAGCATTAAAAAAAATTATTTATATAAATTATACCACTTAAATTTACAATTTAATTTTTGAAATAAAATTAATTAAAAAAAAATATAAAAAAGAATAAAACTATCTAATAATTACATTTCACTTTTAATATATTATTTTATAGATGACCACTGAAAATTGCACTTTTATTAAATTATTTTATGGATGACCAATGAAAGATATATTTGTATCAGTCAGATCTGTAAAATTATTCTATATTTTGAAATTATGTTAAAATTTGATTTGTGTAATTTCGAAATGATTAAGTGTTTTTTGGTTTTTAGCAGTGCTAACTTATTTTAAACCATTTAAAATTACAATTTCACTCCGGAACAATTTAAAATCATGGGCAATTGTATCACTTCATGAAAAAAAAATCTAAACCATGAAACACAACTCTATTATTTTTATTTATTTTTCAATTTATTTACCTAGAATTGATATGGAGTGCAGGCCTGCCGTGCGAGAAATTTAATGAATCGATTTGATTAATTATGATTTTAATCTCCATCCTGCCATTTTACTGCACTTCCATACAGAAGTACGAAGTCGATGTCGATCCTCGATTCTTTACTGCACTTCCATTCTTATCTATAGCCTTATTCAGACAGGTAAACAAAACTGTCATCTATATTTTATCGGATGTAATAGCAATTGCCAGGAAATAGTCGATCAAATTTAACGTTTACCACCCACATTTTACCCGATCATATTTGATCAGGTTATATATTCATTATTCATTTAGGTGGAGCTTAATTTAATGGTAGGTTTTCGGGAATATTTCTAGATTTATTTCAATTGTTTTCTTTTGCTCTTGTCCATGAGATTAGATTATAAGATATTTTCAATATTTGTAATTGAGAAACTTTAGGATATTCTCAAAATTTATAGTGATTTGAGAGTTGACAGGCTAATTCTTTACAAATTAAATAGCTATCCTTAAATAAGTACCAATTTATGATACATATTACAAGGTCAAAATAAAAATAATCTTAAAAATTAACTTAATTATAATTTTGTTTTAAATTATAATTATTATATTATTAATTATATAAAAAATTAAAATTAAAATTATTATATTATTAATTATATAAAAAATTAATATATGAATTTGTTCAAGTTAAAACAACTCTAAAAAAAATTCCAACATAAGTCAAAATTTCAAAGTCTTTTCATAATCTTGAAAATTAACTTAATTATAATTATATTTTAAATTATTATTATTATATAATTGATTATATAAAATATTAATATATGAGTTTGTTCTAACTACAACAACTCTAAAAAATTTCAGCAAAGAGCCAAAATTTCAAAGTCCTCTCATTCTAGTCATAAACATTTATATGGTCAAACCCTTAAAATTATTTTCATATCCTAGGTCAAGAAGGGAAGGATAATTTTGACTTAAGAATATTTGGGAAATCGCATGGCCCATCTTACATTTACAATACAACACAGTTCAAACTTTAAACTTAGCGCATTGCAACTTCAGAGTGTATGTCTCCCATCACAAATTCTTTTGCAACAACACATTCAATGCATTTATTGTGCCCACTTGCACATAAAAATATATAAACCTCTTCCTCTCGATTCAATTTTGGCAACACATATTTCCTAGGCTATAGGTTATTTAATGCTGTTGGGCAGTATATGCCCATTGTTATATTTAAACAAATTTAAATCTAACGGTGGGCATATACTGCCTATCAGCATTAAATAACCTATAACAAGGGAAATTTGAGTTTATTGCATTTCTCTCTGTCTCCTTACGTTGCCCATTGTGCTAGCACTTACTTGCCATCTGCATTTGCACTGCACCACCAACCCTTGTAATGCTCGCGCCACGTGTAATGTATGTCCTTCCCGCCCAACTCTCGCAATGATTCTTGTCAGCAATGTCCAAGTGTTGTGAGATATTTTTGCGTCTGTTTGTTCACCTAAACTTTCACCTACTTAAGTACATATAAAGATGAGTGCTCCATTATTGGCTCCTTGGAATACTTATCTGATGTTTTCAAGTCAACTATGACATCACATTACATAGCAACATCTATTCTTTTCCCTACACCTCTCCCCTACATAACGTCCCTCACACTACATTTCATCCGAGCAATGCACCATATACCCATTCCCCAAGCTTCCTTTTCACCTTATGTCACAATGCAACTTCCTTTAGCATAATGCAATAATATCTTGTGAGGCATCATACCGTGATGTCCACATCACATCAGTGATCCACTTCTTAGGCTACTTCCCACATTACATGAACAATGCATGCTCTTAGTGAAACCTGCAATGTGACTCTACGATGCGCCATCTCACCATGATTCTACACAACTGGTCTAGTTTGTATCGATTTTTTATAGCTTGATTTCCGGCATTGCACTATGGGATATGTTTCTTTCCTAGCCTGAGATAGGTTAATGTGATGCACCATTATAATCACAACAAAATATACTCCAATACCACATCACATTTCCTATGTGTAGCATGCTTTCCTACCTTGTGTCACAATGTAGTGCAGTCATGCATACTACACTAACTCATTGTGTTGTGCATTAAGTTCATTTGTTTTCTAATTTAGTTATCATAATTAATATATTTGATAGGCCATGCTCAATAGATTTATAGTTCTTTAGCATATCATCATCATTAGAAGGCATGGATCCAACAAAGCAGAGATTCAGGAAAGATATTACAGAATAAGGATAACAGTAAAGTCTTGTTGCCTTGGTTCCCACATATACTAATACAAAATATTTTATTGAAAAATCTATGTCAATCACTTAGTTATAGATATATAATTTATTCACTAGGAAGGAATACCTTGATGGACAAGAAAACACCGAATTTTATCAAAATGTCAAAATTTCTAGGCTGCACGAGGTTGCTTCTCATCCAACAATATTCCTTGTGGAGAAAATGTTGAATGAATTATCAAATGTATTAAAAATAGGGACATGACCATTAGAGATAGACTTGGCCAATATATTGCTACACTAGCATATCCTCGTATCCTAAATAATTATAAACTTCTAAGACATCAAGTGGCTCTCACAAAAGGATAAGCACTAAAGATACTCTTAAGAGTTGGTGGTAGGATCCCAACAAATCCAGGACTAAAGCTGATGGAGTCTACCAAATGAAGTTACTGAGGAAAGCCTATCAGCTTGTTACAACCATGTGTTGTAGACTCTATGGTAAAGACAATACATAATTCTTGAAGAGAGTTGGGTGAAACTGATGTACACATGTGCTCACGAAGGATCTATTTCCAATTGGGTTGAGATCTTAACAACATCTATCTAGGCTAAGGTAAAGGAGGACCAAAATCTAGGAGAAGGAAAGAAACTAACATTCTACATGGCCTCATATTTACTTGATTGCATATGCGCCAAGTGAAAATTTCAAGTATTGGGATGGAAGTGGAATTTCACCCTAGATATTCAACTAATCCACATCTACCACAAAGAGTTGTGGGAAAATCAACATAGAGCATCATACACAAGAATAGACGAAGGGCTCGTTTCACCGCTATACCACATATTATTCAACTATGACTTACCTTACATGTCAGACCACGCAAAAGAAGAATTACAAGAGGTATTTGAATGTTTCTCTCCCCTTCATTCCACATACATTATATTGTTTCAAAAATGTAAACATTCACAAAATCTTTCGTTACTTATCACATACAAGGTTATTGTATAGGAGGTTTATTATCAGGTAACCACATAAATTGAGGTATGTTGGTGCAGATCTCAACCTACGAATGGAACTGAACCCATGAGTAAAGAATATTCAAAAGGGGAAAAATATAAAGATAGAAAGGTTTCCCAAAATAGAGAGGAAGAGAGAAAAAAACAAAAGGGAAAAGGAAAATAAATTAAAGGAAGACCTGTGGTTGGAAAAGTAAAAAGAGAAAAATGGGAAAGAAAAAGCGAAGTAGAAAGTGAAAGAAAAAAGAGAACGAGCATAGAGGGGAGAGAAAGAGCAACTATCAAAGAAAAGATCAAAAAAGAAAGCTTTAGAAGAGTCATGTAAAAAGGAGCAACAAGAAAAATAAGCCTAAGATGTAGGCCATGACATCTTGCCTAGTATGGATGTTGATCCATCAACGTCAATCACAATGCCACTTGTAAGAGGCCATACAACAATCAAAGAACGGGCATAACTATTGATGAGGAAATCAAGTCATGAACCTAGCGAGCCTCAGAATTGATTGGCATACAAACATGATTTTCCAAGAGAGATGAAGATACATAAAGTTCTAGCCAACATTAGCATGCATCCTATTTCTTAATCACAAATATGAAAAAGATGAGTTTTTTGTCAAAATATACTTTTCCCAATCAGAAGATGCTTTATTTGATTGGCTAGGATTTTAAACAGAGCTTTAAAAGTATTATTTTTTATTGTTAATAATGTGTGTCAATCCACTCACCAAACATGGTTTAGCTAGAAAAATACAAACAAATAGAATTTATGGGCAAATCTTCTAGAAAAATTGTCATGTTTTCCCCAAAAAATAGGTTGAACATGAGTTATCTAAATGAATTTTTTAACCCATGTTGAGTTAAGCCAAAGAAAATTCAAAATTTCAATAAATATACTTCACCGGGCACACTCTTCCAAGAGAAAAATGGGAATATATATATACTTGCTAAGAGCAAGGTGACACAATTATTAACCAGTACATGGTCATGAAATCAATAAATTCGATTGATCATGCATTCATTAATTATGTATCATATGGCGGGTAACTTAAAAAATTTCACTGACAGATGGATTTAAGCTAGTAACATAATAAAAAAGCTCAAAATATGTGACTTCCCTTTTTCTTAAGCTCACAAGCCAAATCATCTCAATGAACAGCTGGAACTACACCTAGATATATTGTAGTTACTGGTTCAAAAGAAAATCTAAACCATAGTTGGGCCTGAAAATTAGAAAAGTGATATCCACTTCGATTTTAAAAGACTGGTAATTTGTTCTTGTGTTCAGATAATATTTGTTGGGTTTAACAAACTTTCACTCGAAATTATTTGTCTGATTTTCATGGTGACTTATAGCTGGTAATTTCATCATCATCGATAAACATCCCTTTTCATTTGGTGCCTATCTATTCACTTCCTTTAAACTAATCATATTATATATGGTATTCATCTGCTTATACTTAAACTAAGCAACATTGTCATAATTGAAAAGAAGGGCTAAAATCCTATGTTTGTATTGAAAAAATAGAGAGTAAAACTATAAAAATGGGCTTAGAAAAATGTCCTCCATGAGCTTTATAGAGGACATTTTCAAAACATAAGAGAATATACTTGGAGGTATATATATATATATATATATATATATATATATATATATATATATATGACAAAAATCTCCTTCAGAATTTGGAAACTCATTATAAGTTGTCTGCAACAATGTTCTCAAAATTGATATTTCTAAGTTATTAACTAAATTTGACTAGTTCAGTAAAATACACACCCATCCCTCATTCTTGAGTATTTTTGAGTGATTTCGATACGAAATGATTTTTATTATAATTTGACACATTTTTTTACTTTTATTTTTCTATTTTTGGATTTAAAAAATCATTTTTTGTAAATACGCTATAAGGGTACCTTCTAAATATGAAATACCTATTTAGTTGACCAAAATGCAAGCTTGAGTTCTATCCTTTGGTATTTTATCTGCTTTTTATGTTTTTTCCTCTCATGGTCTTATACAAGTTCAGATTTGTCTTATAACATTTGCAAGAAGTCAATGTAAGTTCCTTAACAATTGCATGAGGATATTGTAGTTTTCCCACTGCATCATGATGAATTCATACTTATGCATAAACAATAAGCGACATTAACATAATTCAAAATAATGGCTAAAATCCTATGTTTATTATGAAAAAACAGGGAGTAATTAAAATGGGCTTAGAAAAATGTCATTTGAGATGTTTATAGAGACATTTTTTAAAACATAAGAGCATATACCTAGGGGTATATATATATTTGACAAAAACTGTAATGCCTCCTCCCACATTTACCCACTTTTACAATCTGTCCAGGGAAAACATGAGCTGAGTGTCACTATGATATTACCGACCTCCAAATTCCACTTATGGAACTGGGGAAGACCAACCGAAAACTTACATCCATCCCTCGGGGACTACAAACCACTCAGGAGCCTGCAAACCACCCTAGGTGAACAATCCCTGAGTTGGAACTCTTTTTCACAAGAGAAACTTCCCAACTACACTCTTGACACTTTGTACATATGGTTGGGAGGCTATAATTCGCCCATACGCCTACCTGCATGCGATTATGACCCAAATTCCTTAGTTCAAACTCATATGGATTCTCTCATCTACCAAAATTAACCAATATATTTTCCTTTTTCTATGTTAGCAGATTTGCATGTGAAAGAGTATGAAAAACCAAATGTGCATATTTTAAAAAGAAGAAACATAATGATAACCATAAAATCAATGAACACACACAACTTGATAACAAATTTCACCTAGTGTGGATTATGTCTTCGGGACCTGTGTTAAGGGTGGGGAGGCCACTTCATTAAATGCTGCAAGATGATGATGAGTACATGATGTGTTGTTTGTCAAATACAAGGAAGAACTCCCTTAACTAAAGTGGCATGTCTCTTCGTGAAACGTTCTTCTATAAGAACTCTCATCATAAAACCTCTCCTTCAGCGTGACAAGATAGCAATCTCTCACATGAAGTGGCGTACAAGGATCCTCTCGCAAAGTGGCATACATGGATCTCAAGATCAAATCATTATCTCAACAAAAATCAAAGAAGACATACAAAAATCAAAGAAGACATGGAAATAATGCATCTTATATGTCCACTTCCGGGGATGGCATGAAAATGCACACCTCTGATGAAGAAATGAACTACATGGTTGAATTCCTCGTGGAAAATAAGTTCAAATGAGTATAAACTTTATCCCCTTTTGGCTCAGTCAAATTTGCACCCTCGAGCATCTCAAAGATTCCCCAAATATTCCCTGTCATTGTTTGACTAGAATACGCTTGCCCAGATGACAATAATGATCACACCATCACGTTTCTTGCAAAAAACTGAGAAAAATGATTATAAAGTTGGTCTAGTTCTGAAACTCTCATTTTCGGGCCTCCAGGGAATATTTTAGATTCCTCAAGTTTCCATAAATATTACTGTATGCAATTGACTAAAATTCTTCTGCTTAGATGAGGAAATCAATTACATTGTTAGGCTCCTTGCGGAAAACTGAGAAAAATGAGTATAAAATCGACATAATTCTAACACTGTGAAATTTTTCCCTTTAGGGAATCTCCAAGGTTCCTCGTCTGCATCAAAGAATATTTTCCTCAAAATCCGTGGCAGGCGTGGTTCCATTTCCTCGACATATGTGCGTGCTCCTCTCTGTCCCAGGAAAATGAGAAAATCAGTACATATATTAAACCCTGACATATAATACAAAGTCGTGCCCGTTAGGCACTTGGTTAGCGGATAGTTAAAAAAAATGTGTTTGTTGGGGGGCGGGTGGGTTCACAACCCACCGCCCCCATTTTTGGGTTTAAGTTTGTTGGCATGTGTTGAGTGGGGCTACCTGAATCGGCTAGGTGGGTTTGATCCTCGCCGACCCCATTAATACCTATATGGTGGTTGTTGGTGGCAACCTGCCCCATATATATATATATATGGTGGCATGGGTGGCGACTCGCCACCCCATTTTTTTATATTTTTTTTGTTTTTTTATATTAAAAAGAAAATGGTCAAAAACCACCAAACGAATTTTAAGGGTCACTTAGGAAAAATTAAGTAGGTGACAATTTCGATAGTTCCGGCTACCGGAAATAATTGCCGCAAAGTGCCAAATTGTTGCCTCGTTAATTTCTTCCAAATTTAGAAGCTCTTCCATATTTAGCCGGCCTCCAAATTTAGTTGGAGCTCTACGAACTTTAGCCAAGGGGCAGAGTTGACCAAAACTTTGACTTTCCATAACTTTCACATACGATGTCAGATTGAGGCGTGATTTGCGCTGTTGGAAATATTGTGAAGAGTTATTCAATATGACCTTGGTTTCACTGCAATATAATTTTTTTTATTTTTGAGCCTATCATGTGCCCTCTTTGATTTCTGCACCTCTCTAGAGCCACCTAGATCATTTCTCCTCACTAAGGAGCTTTTGGTCCTCCAAAGGCACGAACACTATCTACAATGTGTTGTACTCCCTCGTCTACACAACAAGTTTCCTAACATGCCACACTTCCTTCTCCTTCACCTTTTTTCTTCAGAACCATAAGTGAGGAACCATCACCTGTACTCTATGCAAACTTGTAGTACATCTTGAAAAATACATGTTCAATTACATGACCTATCATGACCCAAGCAAACTACATACTTGATAAGAGTTTATAGCACACTCTTTGGTCAAGTTTACATCATAATCATAATATAAACCAATACCCCAGCTATCAACAAAAAGTGACAAAAATATCATCATGTTTCCTTAATAAGTGATGGAAAAAACTTCATCACTATTGGAAATACTAAGAGGGGGGTGAATCAATATTTATTTTCAATTGTTAATTTTACCAGTTAGATCACTTATATTTAGAACAAAAATGAACAATGATGGAATAGATACTTTTATTAATTTCTTCTTTACAATAAGCAAAGTACAATAATGATATAGGGCTCCAACCCTAGATGAAGACTCCAATCTTCCAGGCTCCAACCTGTATTGTGCCAAGCACCAAGTTGGTCTTTCCAAGGCTCCAACCTTGTTAATTTGAGGCACCAACCCTATCTCTGGTACAGGCTCCGACCTGGTTTCTTGAGGACTATAATCCTCTAGGTCTCCAACCCTATATTCCAAGGCACCGACCTTGTCTCTATGAGGCTCCAACCTCTTGGGCTCCAACCCTCAACTTCACTTCGTCAAAATATGTTTGGTTATTCTTCACAACTTCGAAAGTCTTCTTCAATGAGCCCTGTCACACTTAGTCTCCATGTCACATCATCAATGACAACCTTGTTCTTCACATGAAGGTGTCATCACTGCTCTTCATCATACCTAAAGAATTTCTCCAAGCCACCTCATGATGACATCAATGATGCATCATGATCTCCAATAATATCTCCAAGTTTAGTTTCAAAGTGTCTTCACAAGATGCTCCAAGATGTCGTCAATGTGCTCCAAACAGATCTTCAAATCCTTCTCCAATATTCTTACACACCTCTCTTAAGAGTGTTCCTCAACCGACTATCAAAACTTGAAGTGTCCTTCAATTATGCTTCAATATAGGATCAACCTTCAATCAGGGTATTAGCTTCAAACACAGGGAGTCTGTAGCACCACAGGTCCATGGATTTGGGAAGAGGTGTCTCCCACAGGTAGCAACACTGTTCTAGCCCTTCCATGAGTGGCTATCTTCTCACCACATGTCCAACCTTCAAAAATCTGAGCCTCCCAAAGTAGACACTTTAGATCTGAGGTACTGAGGTTATAACACTGATTTTAGGTGACTGTCCACTGTTCCTCCATAGGTAGACTACTGGGTCACACAAAAGGTGTATGTGTAAAGTTCTGAGGTTACTACATCAGAGATGCTAACCAATTCTAATTTTCCAGGCTATTTAACCCAAGCTCCATAGGTGTGATAGACAGAAATATACCAAAACAATAATTGAAGTCTCCACTGTTACTGTTCTTAAGGTATACCACTGTTTCGAGCTTTACTGAGCCTTTAACAAGTTTTTCTAAGCCTGAAACTAGGCTCTCAAGCCTCTAATAGGTTTGTCCCACACGTGTTGAACCTTCCTTTTCAAAAGATCCGAGTCTGCAGAAAAATGTTTACAGGCCCGAGTTCTATACTAACTGCAGGTTTGAGTTCTATTCCACACTACAAGATCCGAATTACAGAAGTCTGTTCCATAGTCTGAGCATTACAGGACCAGTGGTGTATTTTGCAAGTGAAGAAGCAATGAAACAAGTTAGCACAAGTCTGCTGCAGGTTTGAGTTTTTCCACTGTCCTGGTTTTCTGAAGGTGTTGATTTCGTTTTACAAACCCAGAAAAATCCAACTGTTTTCTTATTCTCTTTAAGATTTATGCTCCCTCTCTTTGAGTTCATGAGTTGTGAACTGTTATATCCTTCTCTGTAATAGATGACCGAAAGGATAATGAGAAATGATGTTCTCCAATTTTATATTTATAGTAGTTTATCAAATTTGAAAGGTCATGTCTGTTTGGAGGGAGGCGGACATGTGTGACTGAGTGTAGGTCGGCTGAAGGATAGATTTATTTTCTTTAACTTGAAAAATTCGTATCTCCCAAACGACTTGGAGTTTCAGGCCAAGTAATAGCTCATTGGAAAGCTAAAATTATGCTCTAAAGGATGGTGAGGTCTCACAAAAAGATGTTGCCTCTAATATGGTGAAAAATATTTTTCTTTGTGACTGTCCTTAAATTTTATGCATAAAAAAGTTTGGGACAACATGAGGAATGTTTGGGTCAGCGTGACTTCTTCATTCTTTGGCTTCTTCATTGTTATCGTAGGATCATAGAGTCAATATGTAGGAGTGAAACATCTATGTAGCATCACATATCATCAATGTCATCATATATTAGTGCAAATATATGTCATAGTGAAACCTTTATTATTTTGTTAACATGTGTGCCGTCAATGTCACCATGTCATCAAGATAGTGCAGTGATATGTCATTAACCATATGAAACATGCATAAATTTGTTAGAGTACGGGCTAGGTCATCACAAGGAGAGCTTATTCATCAAGAGTCACTATGAGCATCATTAATAACTTGACATCTTCATAAGGTTAGAGCAACCTTAGCATCTTCATTAATGGAATCCTTAGCACCTAGGGATTGCATGAGGTTCATTGACATCACAAGAATATTTTCCATCTCAGCTAATGCCATATTGACATCAATGACAACCTTGACTAACAATATCCCCCTTTGTCATTGATGGAAATATTCTTCCCCTTTAACATTCTCTCCCCCTTTGACATCAATGGCAAAAGGGGTGCTCAAGTACTCCCCCTATCAAGCTGCTTCCCTTTATCATATTTTCTCTGTCAATAATAGTTCTTCATAGGTACGATGCTCCTCCTGTCATGGTGCTCTTCTAGCTAATTTAGACAAGAAATATTGCTGTCCTGTGATCAAGTGGAAGAAATATTCACAATTTCATTATTTTCTTCAATGGAGTTACTCTCGAGAGATTATATGTCAACATTGTCAAAGTGTGTCATGGATTTCATAACAAATTTTCACAGATGACTTCTGCAAGAATAGTCATGAGTCACCAGCTCCCTTAAATGCATGGTTTCCTTTTTGGTAGAGTCTCATCATCAAACACTTGAAATATCACATCTGCTAAGGATGTCTTCATCAAATCAACAACATGTGTTGTTGGCTGGAGTGTTCAAGAGACTTTCAGATCCAATTTGCTTCCTTTTCCATACTTGTGTAATTTTCTTCTCTAGCTTGGTTTTCATAGTTTTAGCTTGTTTAGGGACCCAAGTCAAGTTACAATCAGGAGCCATATGTCCAATTTTGTGGCAATGGAAGCATTCCATTCTACTCATAAATGAAGATGCATGATTTCTTCTTGCAATGATTCTTATAGGAGATTGACGGGGACCATTATATTGGTCTTTGTGATATGCCATACAATCTTTTTCCATATGCCCAAAGTTTGTACAAGAATAGCAATAACCAAGAAATATACTTTGGTAGTTGGGAGATGAAGAGTTCCTTGAAGTAATTCTGAAGTCTTTTTGCCTTGGAATTCTTTGATGATATTAATTTCCTTTTGTATTCTTGACATCATCTGTAAATCTCCTTGGAGTAGGGTTTCTTCCAATGTCATCTTGACTCTTGCCTTTGTTGGAACTGGGAGTATCATTTCTTCCTGGCTTCCTCACATCCTTGTTGTTTGAAGAATTATCATTATTGCTTGAGGGTTCACCTGCATAGCCAAGACCTGATTTATAAAGCAGGGATCTTTGATGACTTAGGATGTCATCTAGGGTTTGAGAACTCTTCAAGTTCTTATACAGGAAGTCAACTTCCTTTTTAAGAGAGACAATTTCTCCTTTCATTTTTTCACAATTTTCATCTTTCATGACTAGTCGCTTCTTCATTTATTTCATCATTCTTGTTGCTTCACGTGCTTCGACTTTAAGGGAGATGATATTTGATTTCATTATGAGGATTTCTTCATTCTCCTTTGCTAGAATTCTCTCCATTTCTTCTTTTATTCTTGTAGCTTCACATGTTTCGGCCTTGAGAAGATTGATGTCTGATTTTAGTTTGAACATTTCTTCATCCTTTTCTTCTAGTTGAGATTTAAGGGAGGAGACCTCTTCCTTGTATTGATCAATCCTTGCTACAAGATTGTTCAAGCTCTTAAGTCTTTGTTCAAGGTGGCTTGACAAAGTTTCTTCCCTTTTCTTTGCCTTATCTAATTGATTTTTCATATATATGACTTCTTCATGATGCTTTCTTTTGTTTTGATGAAATTCCTCTTTAAGTTTGGCGAGCTCCTTGTTGAGTCTCAAATCTGCATATTTCTTATACACCTTCCTAGACCTTTTTCATTCAACTGGACCTTCTCAGTCACCAATATCATTGCATATTAATTGTAAAAGAGCTTTTAAAATGGTTTTTAACTATGTTTTTTGTCTGCTGTTTGATTTAGATTTTTGCTCATTTAGCTGCGGAATCTTGTCAGTTTCCACAGCCATTTTGTCAAAGTCTATGTTGCAGGTGTCTTCAGGAAAATCGGGCCACATGGGCAAGTTCAAAATGACGTGGAAATGGATCGTGTCCTATTGGCTTGGTCGAATTCATCTAAGAAGGCTGTGGTCAAAGGTGGCCAAGTGGTGGTCAACCGTAGAGTCCCACAGTGACAAAACTCTGTTTCTCATAACGTGGAGATTTGCGTGGCCATTTCTAAAACACGGGAGACACATCAACACCTGTAAACGGCTTCATAAGCCGAATCCAACATCCACTCTCCATAGATTTAATCCTCATGGCGGCCATGATGCTAGATCTCTGGACGTGATGGTTCACGTGTCTTCTACCAGCGCAGACTTTAGGGAATTAGTTATATCTCCCCCTGTTATAAATAATGCGTTCTCATACGCATAATAGTTAGATCTTCTGAAGCTCTATAATGTAATTGTGTCGCCATTGTGTTGTGACATTGTTTCTCTATTATGACCGCATTTTAATATATGAGAAGACCTTGTTCAAAAACGTAATTCGTATTTGAAAGCTGCTCCCCGAGGTTTGTGCAGAGGGCCCCTACACACGCTGAGGTTTTGTGTACTACCGTATAGTTTCATGCTTCATTTCTTTATGTTCATTGTGCTATAGTCATTCACGTGTATATACATTACATCTTTCATGGTATTTACATTTCATCTCTGTCCATAATCTTTCATGTTTTATATTTTACTTCTGTCCATAATCTTTTATGTTTTATGTTGTTGTTAACTGATCAGTGTTCTTGTTTCAGATTACAATAGACAGCCTGGGAATTTGCACATCTTTTTATAATGACTAATGACATGGAATCAATATTGTCCTTCTGCTGATTTCTTTTTCTTAGTTTTTGTTTAATTCCAGCACTGTTTTTTTTATTTCAGTCTTGCACATTTGCTTTAGTAGTTAGATTAGATATTAAACTGTTCATGTCATTTTCAGTTACCTCCGAAAGCCATAGCGAGACTAATGGTGAGGGATTGAAGTATGAATGTGTAGTTTGATATTAGTTTACTTTTCTACAAGTTAGATATTAAACTGTTCATGTCATTTTCAGTTACTTCCGAAAGCCATAGCGAGACTAATGGTGAGGGATTGAAGTATGAATGTATAGTTTGATATTAGTTTACTTTTCTGCAAGATAGATATTAAATTGTTCATGTCATTTTCAGTTACCTCCGAAAGCCATAGCGAGACTAATGGTGAGGGATTGAAGTATGAGTGTGTAATTTGATATTAGTTTACTTTTCTGCAAATTAGATATCATATTGCTCAAGTTGTTTATGATTACCTCCGAAAGCCATAGCGAGACTAATGGTGAGGGGTCAGAATATGAGTTGATGTAATTTGATTTTAGTTTTACTTTACTTGCAATCTTTTCTTTGAGTAACAGTTTCTTTTGTGTTTAGACAACAGTAAGGGTAATGGTTTTCATGATCAATAGTTCACTGTTTGTTTAACTAGGATAGTAGCACATTTTTATTTCCTTTTAGGAATTAATTTTCTCATTATATGTTTCAAAATCCTTTTGAAGTTTGAAGTTTGGTAAATCATTATAAAGGACACCATTACCTTGAACAATCATAACCATACTTTCCTTTTAGAATTCTCATTAGGAAACCAACCAAGATAAAAAGAAAAAAACCAAAAACGACAAAAAGTAAGAGATAGGTTATCTTGCACATATAGTGCGCCACACTTCGTCAGCCTACGAATCTCGGATTGACAAATTAATGTAGCAATTTAGGACACACTAAATTGACCAAACATTTTGGCGCCGTTGCCGGGGAAGTGTAACTAGGTAGCCAATTTCTTAAAAAAAAAAAAAACAATAAAAAGAAGGGAAAACTTGATAACTTCTTGAAGTATGCTCTCCTATTGCACCTAGTGTGATCTGGAGGATCAGAAAAGAGAGTTATTGGTTCAATAATTTCTTAAGTATGGTATCTTCTTGCACCTAGTGTGACCTGGAAGATCAGAAAGAGAATTATTAACCCAACTTTAAAAAAATAATAAAAAATGACATGCATAGAGCAAGAGATTCTAGGGGAAGGTTTATAGCTAAAGCCAAAAGTTCGATTTTCACAACTCCATCTTCTTCAAGGCATAGACAAGATTCACCACCATCTACCCCTAGCCTTAAGATTCTTGGAATTCAAGGAACAGCTGAATTAGAGGATTCTCCTATACCACCTACTAAATCTCATTTAGAAAAGGATCCTTTCTTTACTTCTACAGGAGAGTATCTTATAATCAAAGAAGTAGAATCACCTGAAGAAGAAAAGGAAAAGACTCCCTTTCATCCTCCCTTGATAAAAGAACCAGAGGACTTTGAGGACTCTAAAGAAACTATCATGGTAGAGGAAATAATAGATGGATTTGGAGGTAGAGGTTGAGGTAGAGGAGGAGGAAACAATGGAGTGGAGACAACAATGGTGAAGGTAATAATAGAAGAAATAGGGAAGGAGACAACTTGTTTGGATTCCTTATAGTTGATGAGGAAACTCATACAACGATGAAAGATATCTCACCATCTGTCCTCCCAAACTTTTATGGATTGCGAAGTGAGGATCCTGAAACATTTCTGTTTGAGTTTGAAGTCGTGTGCCGAACCTATGACTATATGGAAGACTCTCAAAAACTCAAACTGTTTCCTTCAACATTGAAGGGAGCTGCTTTGAAATGGTTCATGGGATTAGCCACTCAATCTATTAGAACTTGGAATGATATGAAACAAACATTTTTGGATAGATACTTGGACTATTGTATGCCCACCAATCACAAGGATGAGGTATTCAAAATGATGCAAAAAGAAGATGAAAACTTGGAAGATTTACTTGAAAGATTTCAATACAACTTAAAAAGAGAAAAGATGAGCAACTTAGATGATGAAACCTTGAAAGCCCTCATATTAAAAGCCATTATAGATGAATGGATAGATATTTTAAACATGATGGGGAAAGGAGACATTTCTCAACTTCCACTTCGTGACATAACAGAACTATGTGTCCATCTCTCAAGAGGAAAATCTAAAATAGGAAAAGGGCCTAGGGATCCTTCTCTTGTTAGGGCTAACAAATCTGCAACTAGATCAGTAAGTAGGGCAGAGATTGGTAATATGCTTGATGAGTTCAAAACTGATATCTTAGGGAGCCTTAGTGAACAACTAGACACCCTTAAAATCCAAAACAAGCAGAAAGCAGAAACAGATGCTTTAGCCATCTTTTGTCAGAAATGTAGGAAGAAACATGCTTTAAGGGAATGTCCCTTGGATGCAAAAGTTGTAGAAACATGTATGATTTTCTCAGAGAATCATGAGATCAAGGATTGTCCTTCAATTCCTGGACTCAAAGCTGTTTTTCAAGAAGACCCAAATTCAGTAGAATCTCTCTGTTTTGTTGCAAGAAGACCTTGGCGGGGACAACAAACTCAAGGGTTTAACAACCCTATGAATCTTCAAACCCCACCAAATTGGAATCCTTGGCAACAACCTTGGCCCCAACATCAAAATCCATATCAGCCATGGGTACAAGGGATGCAAAATCCTTATGGGAGATTTGCTCAATTTTATCAATATCCTCCATCTTTTCAAAATCAACAAGCTCCACAACTTCCAAACTCAAATCCACAACTTTCATTGCCATTTCCACAACAACCTTCTCAGCAAAATCCAAATCCTCAACTAATGCTTCCATACCAACAAAAGACAAATCAACTTCCAGCTCAGCCATTGCCAAATCCTAACAATAAAAATCCTCATAATACTTACATGATAGAAGGACAACAATTTACTACCTATATGATTATTCCTCTCAATGATGTACAACTAAGATCTGGTAGAGTTTTAGAAAAACCTTCTATAGATGTCCAAGAGCAAGATACCTCTAAGGAGGACTCTCTTAAAGCCAATAAAAGTTCTGAGGAAGCATCTCTTCAAAACTCAAACATTCAAAAAGAGAAAGAAAAGTTAACACCCACAACTCCTATAGTTGAGCAACCTGCATCTTCATCCACACCTCCTTTTCCTGAAAGATTACAAATTGATAAAGGGGTGGAAAAACAAATCTTGTTGCCTAACTATGATTTTCTAGATGAATTAAAAAATGTTTGTATCAAGATTCCCTTGCTACAAGCCATTCGAGAGATTCCTATTCTAGCAAAAACAATAAAGGAGTTGAGTTTTAAAAGACCAGGAAGGAAACTAAAAGACACAAGAAGAATCCACCTGGTAGGAAAAATTGTAGATATTATGATGGGAAAAATTACCATGCAGAAGTATGTAGATCCAGGAAGTCCAATTGTCAAGACACATATAAATGGGATAGAAATTCCAAACACATTGATTGACTTAGGGGCTGCTATCCACATTATGAGTAGACAGACTATGGACCAGCTAAAACTTCCTAACCTTCTTTTTACACCTACTTTACTGCAACTTGCAGATCGATCAATTATTAAACCAGATGGTGTATTAGAAGATATTTCGGTCTCCTTAGATTCTTGGGAATATCCAGTAGATTTTATGATTTTGACTCCCAAGAGTAATCTAGGAGGGCATCCACTTATCTTAGGAAGACCTTGGCTAGCCACAGCTGATGCTTTTATTAGTTGTAGATCTGGGAATATGTACATTTCTAATGGTAATTCGACAAAGAAATTCAATTTGTATCCTCCAGCAAAAGCAATCACAGAAGTAGGAGACAATGAATGGGTTGATGATGAGGATATTATACAACTTGTTCTTACCATTTCTGAAATCAGTGAGGATAGTCAAATTCTGAACACATTAGAAAATTTTGAGACATCTTCAGAATATGACCCCACACAATTTCAGTTGGAATCTGACATAGAATATTTATCATCAAGACAAATGTCTCTTTAATCTATGGAAGAGTTTGGTAGTTCTACTATTGAGATTTTTCCAGGAAAAACATTGAATATCAACAAACATTTCGAAAAGTCACAACAAGAAGAACTAACCAAAATCTTGCAAAAACATTCTACTGCATTTGCATGGGAGTATACTGACATGAAAGGTATTGATCCTAAGACTTGCATTCATCATATCTATATTGAGGAAAATAGTAGACCAATCAGACAACCTCAAAGAAGGATGAATCCAAATCTTAGGGAGATAGTGAAAGAAGAGCTCCAAAAACTACTCAATGTAAACTTCATTTATCCAATTTCAGATAGCCGATGGGTTTCTCCTTTGGTTATAGTACCTAAAAGAATGGTAAATGGAGGGTATGCATTGATTACAGGGAATTGAACAAAGCAACTTTGAAGGATCACTTTCCTTTTCCTTTTATCGATCAGGTATTAGATACATTAGCAGGTAAAAAGTACTTTTCATTCTTGGATGGTTTTAGTGGCTATAATCAAATTCAGGTAGCACCTGAAGATCAAGATAAAACCACATTCACCTGTCCATGGGGAACTTTTGCTTATCGAGTACTTCCTTTTGGGTTATGTAATGCACCCGCAACATTCCAAAGAGCAGTACTAGGAATTTTTTCTGATCTAATCCATGATTGTGTAGAGGTTTATATGGATGATTTTACAGTTTATGGTAATTCATTTGAAGAGACATTAGAAAATTTGGAAAAAGTCCTTATAATATGTAAAGAAACAAACCTTTCATTAAGCCATGAAAAATGCTTTATGATGTTTACTGAAGGTATTGTTTTGGGACATCATATTTCAGGAGATGGGATTAAGGTTGATAGATCAAAAGTTGAAGTCATCTCCAAGATGCCTATTCCAAATTTTCAAAGAGATGTTAGAAGTTTTCTAGGATTTACTCGTTACTATAGAAGATTTATAGAAAACTTCACTAAAATAGCATCTCAACTCTTCAAATTGCTTACAAAAGACTGTGAATTCAAATGGGATCCTGATTGTCAATCAACCTTTGAAACTTTGAAAACAAGAATATCTGAAGCACCTATCTTAAGAGGGCCAAATTGGAAACTCCCTTTTCATATTTCTACAGATGCTTCAGATACAGCTCTGGGAGCTGTGTTGGGTCAAAAAGATTTAGTCCCTTATGCCATTTACTATCCCAGTAAAAATTTGACTCCTATTGAGTTGAACTATACTGTGACTGAAAAAGTTTTTTTAGCTGTTGTTCATGCAATCAATAATTTTAGACATTATATAACAAGATATGAAACTTTTATTCATACTGACCATTCTGCAATTAGATATCTAATGAAAAAACCTGTTACTAATGGCAGAGTGACAAGATGGCTCTTACTTTTGCAGGAATTCAATATTACTGTGTTGGATAGACCAGGAAAACAAAATATAGTAGCTGATTTCTTGTCTAGGATTCAGAATTTTAAATCAGATTCTCCTGTAGAGGATAAGTTTCCTGATGAATACTTGTTTGCAGTAACTTTTAAGACTCCTTGGTATGCAGATATTGCTAACTATTTGGTTACAGGGAAACTGCCTTCACATTTGTTTCCAAGTGAAAAAAGGAAAATTATTTAGGAGAGTTCAAAATATTCATGGATTTCTAACGAATTGTTCAAAACAAGGCCAGATCTTGTGATCAGAAGATGTGTCAGGGAAGATGAAATGCCTGATATTCTTAAGGCATGTCATGATGAACCATGCAGCAAACACTTTGCAGACAAAAGGACAGCCTATAAAATCCTCTCTTTAGGATATTATTGGCCTTCCCTCTTCAAAGATGCAAAACAATATGTCAAAAGGTGTGACAGCTGCCAAAGAGTAGGGAAACCTACCCTTTCAAATGAAATACCATTGCAAACACAGGTACTCATCGAACCCTTTGAAAAATGGGCTTTAGATTTCATTGGACCTATTAATCCACCATCTAAGCAAAAGAAGTATATATTGGTTTGTACTGACTATGTTACTAAATGGGTAGAAGCCAAAGCATTAGTATCTGCTACTGAAAATTCAGTTGTTCATTTTCTTTATGAGGATATTTTTACTCGCTTTGGTGTTTCAAGAGAAATTGTGACAGATCAGGGAAGCCAATTCACATCCAACTTGGTGGAGAAATTGATGGAAGAATACAAAATCAAGCACAGAAGATCTACTCCTTACCATCCGCAAGCAAATGGTCAAGTGGAGTCTACAAACAAAGTTCTTGAAAGTATCATCACCAAAAATGTTCATCTACATAGAAGAGATTGGGTAGAAAGGCTTTCTGAAGCCTTGTGGGCCTACAGAACTACATGGAGAAATACAACAGGACATTCTCCCTATGAACTTGTTTATGGGAAAGAAGTCCTGCTCCCCATTGAGTTCCAAGTCAAGACCTTCAAGATAGCAGTTTAGTTGGGGATGGATTTATCAGAAGCTCAAAAGCATAGAATGGAGAAGTTGAATGAGCTAGATGAGATCAGACAAGAGGCAATTCTAAGAACTGATCTAGTTCAATATCAAACAGCTAAATGGCATGACAAATACATCAAAGAATTCCAGGTATGAGTAAAAATTTATTTCAAATAGCATTTAAAACACATTTTTACATAGTTATGAACCATAGCTCCATTATGTCTGATGATTGTGTTGAAAAACTCATAACCATTCCACGATCTTTATATGATGTTGCCCATAATCCTTGCATTCATTTTCAGCATTCCTGTCCAGACCTCCGATCTTCACTCATCTCCAGATACTCACAATGATGATGAGCGTGGTTGATTTGACTCTGACTTCTTTCAGTAGAAAACTGAAATCCATAGTTGTATAGCGTGCTTACATTTACTACGCAGCCACTAAATCATGAAAAACCTTGCTCGGATGTGCAACACTCAGCAAATCTCTATTAATATCACAGCCGCATTTCCACCGAGCTCACGTAACCCTTCTCTGTTCCGCTTCACCCCATTTGTTCTCTATTACGCTACAGTCTGTATACCCATTCTCTGATATCTGCCTACAATCATCGTGCTCATTTCCGCTCATTTAGCCATCTTACCTCCGTTAAACCCTCCTCACGCAGACAAGTTTTAAAAGAGCAGAAAGAAGGATGGGTCAGTTGTTGAGAACAGAACCAAAAGGACCTAAATTCATGGAAGGATACCCGCAAGTCAGGGATATATTGAAAAAGGCAAAGTGGCTTTAGTTCATCCAAAAGTTTAGAGGCTACCATAAAGAGGTGACAAAAGCTTTTGCAAGGTCTTTCAATGGCCTGGAGGTAGATATTGGGGACCTTAAATTCATGGTGAATGAGGCATCCATAGCAGCTGCCACAAAACTTCCTCAAGAAGGTGAACGATGGTTCAAGAACAAAAGCATTAGTGATGAAGCCTAGAGAATAATCCTGCGTAACCCAGGTATGGATGTAACTATTTTTAAAAAGGGAATTCCTGTTCATGCTTTGAAAGAGGAGTGGGCTACTTTGCTTCTAGTTATTCAAAAATTTATCACCTGTGAGGGCCGTTTTGGGTCAATGTATATGTATCATACCCGGTTGCTGATGAATTTTCTAGACAACCAGACCCTCAATCTGCCATAATTTTTATTAAATAGTTTGAAGAAGATGTATGTGACCGTTCAGAAGCATTTAGGGGATGTGGAGCCACATTTGTATCACCATGGTCTGGTGAAAATTCTGATTGAAAAACAGTTAAAAGAGAAAAAGGACACATGGGAACAATTTTTGATTAGAAATTTCTTTGAAGAACCCCAAGAAATTCCTGAAGGCAGTACATCAAGAAGGAGTAGGAGAAAGAGAACAAATGATGAAACTAAAAGCACTCCTACTACTACAATTGAAAGAACTAGTGGAGAAGAGAGACTGTCAAAAAGGTGGAAGGAAGAAACCAAGGGTAAAAAGCCAATAACATCAAAAGAGAGAAAAAGCATTGAGGCTATGCATCAAACCCCTTCCTCATAAGAAGATCATCAAGTGTTATCTGAGAGACTAGTTCACCTTCAGGAACAGTCATCTATGGCCAAAAAGAGGGGAAACGAAAAACAAAAAGGAAAAGATAGTGGTCGACAGTGTGTAAGAAGAAGTTCCAGGCTTAAAGGGAAGTTGAGGAAAACACAAATGAAAGGACCCCATTTTATTGATTTGGGGGAAGAAACACCTAAAAAATCCCCAGCTGGCCATAGTCCATCTCATTCTCAGTCAGACATTGAACATAGTCCATCTCATTCTCAGCCAGACATTGAACATAGTCCACCGCATTCTCAGTCAAATGTTGACATGAGTCCTTTTCAGCCAGATTTTGAAGTTAATTCTCCTCCACGGCATTTTGGGGACAGCCCAATAAAAACAACACCTAAGATAGACCCAAAGCAGCAAGAAGTATATGATTATATAGAATCTTTAGAAAGAGCAGCCACGGGTCCCAGCACTTCATCCACTCAGCCTCATACAGCAAAAGAAGATCTAGTCCAATCACTGAAACAAGAAATCTTTGAGTTGGAGGTTTTAAATAGACACATTAAAATGAAAATGAGGCATTAAAGGAACAAAGCAAATTGGACAAGATCATTCATGACAATACCATGCTACATCTGGGACTATGGCAGAAAAAGAACAGGAAATTGAAGAAGAAATGCCAGAAGTTAAGTAGAGCATTGGTTAATATCAAATTCATATGCTTGATGAAGAAGCCCAGGATGTTAGCAGCACCAAGGAAGAGGAGGAGAGGACTGGATGTACTGGATGAAGTGTCAATGCATATGAATTGAAGAAGGATTATCCAAATTTTGGTTGCATGAGGACATGCAACACCTTCACAGTGGGGGTATGTTGAGTCTCAAATCTGCATCTTTCTTATACACCTTTCTAGACCTTTTTCATTCACCTGGACCTTCTCAGTCACCAATATCATTGCATATTTATTGTAAAAGAGCTTTTAAAATGGTTTTTAACTATGTTTTGTGTCTGCTCTTTGATTTAGATTTTTGCTCATTTAGCTGCAGAATCTTGTCACTTTCCGCAGCTGCTGCAACTTTCCGCAGCCATTTTGTCAAAGTCTATGTTGCAGGTGTCTTCAGGCAAATCGGGCCACATGGGCAAGTTCAAAATGACGTGGACATGGATCGTGTCCTATTGGCTCGGTCGAATTCATCTAAGAAGGTTGTGGTCAAAGGTGGCCAAGTGGTGGTCAACCGTAGAGTCCCACGGTGACAGAACTCTGTTTCTCATCACGTGGAGATTTGCGTGGCCGTTTCTAGATCACGGGAGACACATCAACACCTGTAAATGGCTCCATAAGCCGAATCCAACATCCACTCTCCATAGATTTAATCCTCACGGCGGCCATAATGCTAGATCTCTGGACGTGGTGGTTCACGTGTCTTCTATCAGCGCAGACTTTAGGGAATTAGTTATGTCACCCTCTGTTATAAATAATGTGTTCTAATACGCATAATAGTTAGCTCTGTAATGTAATTGCGTCGCCATTGTGCTGTGACATTATTTCTCTGTTATGACCGCATTTTAAATATATGAGAAGACTCTGTTCATAAGCGTAATTCGTATTTGATAGCTGCTTCCTGAGGATTGTGCAGAGGGCCCCTGCACACGCCGAGGTTTTGTGTATTACTGTATAGTTTCATGCTTCATTTCCTTATGTTCATTGTGCCATAGTCACTCACATGTATATATACATTACATCTTTCATGGTATTTACGTTTCATCTTTGTCCATAATCTTTCATGCTTTACATTTTACTTCTGTCCATAATCTTTTATGTTTTATATTGTTGTTAACTGATCAGTGTTTTTGTTCCAGATTACAATAGGCAGCCCGGGCATTTGCACATCATTTTATAATGACTAATGACATGGAATCAATCTTGTCCTTCTGCTGATTTCTTTTTCTTAGTTTTTAATTCCAACACTGTTTTATTCATTTCAGTTTTGTACATTTGCTTTACTAGTTAGATTAGATATTAAACTGCTCATGTCATTATCAGTTACCTTCGAAAGCCATAGCGAGACTAATGGTGAGGGATTGAAGTATAAGTGTGTAGTTTGATATTAGTTTATTTTTCTGCAAGTTAGATATTAAATTGCTCATGTCATTATCAGTTACCTCCGAAAGCCATAGCGAGACTAATGGTGAGGGATTGAAGTATGAGTGTGTAGTTTGATATTAGTTTATTTTTCTGCAAGTTAGATATTAAATTGCTCATGTCATTATCAGTTACCTTCGAAAGCCATAGCGAGAATAATGGTGAGGGATTGAAGTATGAGTGTGTAATTTGATATTAGTTTATTTTTCTGCAAATTAGATATCAGATTGCTCAAGTTGTTTATGATTACTTCTGAAAGCCATAGCGAGACTAATGGTGAGGGGTCAGAATATGAGTTGATGTAATTTGATTTTAGTTTTACTTTACTTGCAATCTTTTCTTTAACAATTTCTTTTGTGTTTAGACAGCAGCAAGGGTAATGGTTTTCATGATCAATAGTTCACTGTTTGTTTAACTAGAATAGTAGCACATTTTCATTTCCTTTTAGGAACTAATTTTCTCATTGTATGTTTCAAAATAATTTTGAAGTTTGAAGTTTGGTAAATCATTATAAAGGAAATCATTGCCTTGAACAATCATAACCATACTTGTCTTTTAGAATTTCCATCTCACATTAGGAAACCAACCAAGATAAAAAAAGAAAAAAACCAAAAATGACAAAAAAGTAAGAGAAAGGTTATCTTGCACATATAGTGCACCACACTTCGTCAGCTTACGAATCCTGGATTGAAAAATTAATGTAGAAATTTAGGACACACTAAATTGACCAAACATTTTGGCGCCGTTGCCGGGGAAGTGTAACTAGGTAGCCAATTTCTTAAAAAAAAAACATAAAATCATAAAAGAAGGGAAAACTTGATAACTTCTTGAAGTATGCTCTCCTCTTGTACCTAGTGTGATCTGGAGGATCAGAAAAGAGAGTTATTGGTTTAGTAATTTCTTAAGTATGCTCTCTTCTTGCACCTAGTGTGATCTGGAAGATCAGAAAGAGAATTATTAGCCCAACTTTTTAAAAAAATAATAAAAATGACATGCATAGAGCAAGAGATTCTAGGGGAAGGTTTATAGCTAAAGCCAAGAGTTCGATTTTCACAACTCCATCTTCTTCAAGGCATAGAAAAGATTCACCACCATCTACCCCTAGCCTTAAGATTCTTGGAATTCAAGGAACAGCTGAATTAGAGGATTCTCCTATACCACCTACTAAATCTCATTTAGAAAAGGATCATTTCTTTACTTCTACAGGAGAGTATCTTGTAATCAAAGAAGTAGAATCACCTGAAGAAGAAAAGGAAAAGACTCCCTTTCATCCTCCCTTGATAAAAGAACCAGAGGACTTTGAGGACTCTAAAGAAACTATCATGGCAGAGGAAATAATAGATGGATTTGGAGGTAGAGGTAGAGGAGGAGGAAACAATGGAGACAACAATGGTGAAGGTAATGATGGAAGAAATAGGGAAGGAGACAACTTGTTTGGATTCCCTATAGTTGATGAGGAAACTCATACAACAATGAAAAATATCTCACCATCTGTCCTCCCCAACTTTTATGGATTGCGAAGTGAGGATCTTGAAACATTTATGTTTGAGTTTGAAGTCGTGTGCCGAACCTATGACTATATGGAAGACTCTCAAAAACTCAAACTGTTTCCTTCAACATTGAAGGGAGCCACTTTGAAATGGTTCATGGGATTAGCCACTCAATCTATTAGGACTTGGAATGATATGAAACAAACATTTTTGGATAGATACTTGGATTATTGTATGCCCACCAATCACAAGGATGAGATATTCAAAATGATGCAAAAAGAACATGAAAATTTGGAAGATTTACTTGAAAGATTTCAATACAACTTAAAAAGAGAAAAGATGAGCAACTTAGATGATGAAACTTTGAAAGCCCTCATATTAAAAGCCATTAGAGATGAATGGATAGATATTTTAAACATGATGGGGAAAGGAGACATTTCTCAACTTCCACTTCGTGACATAACAGAACTATGTGTCCATCTCTCGAGAGGAAAATCTAAAACAGGAAAAGGGCCTAGGGATCCTTCTCTTATCAGGGCTAACAAATCTGCAACTGGATCAGTAAGTAGGGCAGAGATTGGCAATATGATTGATGAATTCAAAACTGATATCTTAGGGATCCTTAGTGAACAACTAGACACCCTTAAGATCCAAAACAAGCAGAAATAGATGCTCTAGCCATCTTTTGTCCGAAATGTAGGAAGAAACATGCTTTAAGGGAATGTCCCTTGGATGCAAAAGTTGTAGAAACATGTATAATTTTCTCAGAGAATCATGAGATCAAGGATTGTCCTTCAATTCCTAGACTCAAAGTTGTCTTTCAAGAAGACCCAAATTCAGTAGAATCTCTCTGTTTTGTTGCAAGAAGACCTTGGCAGGGACAACAAACTCAAGGGTTTAACAACCATATGAATCTTCAAACCCCACCAAATTGGAATCCTTGGCAACAACCTTGGCCCCAACATCAAAATCCATATCAGCCATGGGTACAAGGGATGCAAAATCCTTATGGGAGATTTGCTCAAATTTATCAATATCCTCCATCTTTTCAAAATCAACAAGCTCCACAACTTCCAAACTCAAATCCACAACTTTCATTGCCATTTCCACAACAACCTTCTCAGCAAAATCCAAATCCTCAACTCATGCTTCCATACCAACAAAAGACAAATCAACTTCCAGCTCAGCCATTGCCAAATCCTAACAATAAAAATCCTCAGAAAACTTACATGATAGAAGGACAACAATTTCCTACCTATATGATTGTTCCTCTCAATGATGTACAACTCAGATCTGGTATAGTTTTAGAAAAACCTTCTATAGATGTCCAAGAGCAAGATACCTCTGAGGAGGACTCTCTTAAAGCCAATAAAAGTTCTGAGGAAGCATCTCTTCAAAACTCAAACATTAAAAAAGAGAAAGAAAAGTTAACACCCACAACTCCTATAGTTGAGCAACTTGCATCTTCATCTACACCGCCTTTTCCTGAAAGATTACAAATTGACAAGGGGGTGGAAAAACAAATCTTGTTGCCTAACTATGATTTTCTAGATGAATTAAAGAATTTTTGTATCAAGATTCCCTTGCTACAAGCCATTCGAGAGATTCCTATTCTAGCAAAAACAATAAAGGAGTTGAGTTTCAAAAGACCAGGAAGGAAACTAAAAGACACAAGAAGAATCCACCTGGTAGGAAAAATTGCAGATATTATGATGGGAAAAATTACCATGCAGAAGTATGTAGATCCGGGAAGTCCAATTGTCAAGACACATATAAATGGGATAGAAATTCCAAACACATTGATTGACTTAGGGGCTGCTATCAACATTATGAGTAGACAGACTATGGACCAGCTAAAACTTTCTAACCTTCTTTTTACACCTACTTTACTGCAACTTGCAGATCGATCAATTATCAAACCAGATGGTGTATTAGAAGATATTTCAGTCTCCTTAGATTCTTGGGAATATCCGGTAGATTTTATGATTTTGACTCCCAAGAGTAATCTAGGAGGGCACCCACTTATCTTAGGAAGACCTTGGCTAGCCACAGCTGATGCTTTTATTAGTTGTAGATTTGGGGATATGTACATTTCTAATGGTAATTCGACAAAGAAATTCAATTTGTATCCTCCGGCAAAAGCAATCACAGAAGTAGGAGACAATGAATGGGTTGATGATGAGGACACTATACAACCTGTCTTTACCATTTCTGAAATCAGTGAGGATAGTCAAATTCTGAACACATTAGAAAATTTTGAGACATCTTCAGAATATGACCCCACACAATTTCAGTTGGAATCTGACATAGAATATTTATCATCGAGACAAATGTCTCTTTATTCTATGGAAGAGTTTGGTAGTTCTACCATTGAGATTTTTCCAGGAAAAACATTGAATATCAACAAACATTTGGAAAAGTCACAACAAGAAGAACTAACCAAAATCTTGCAAAAACATTCTACTGCATTTGCATGGGAGTATACTGACATGAAATTTATTGATCCTAAGACTTGCATTCATCATATCTATATTGAGGAAAATAGTAGACCAATCAGACAACCTCAAAGAAGGATGAATCCAAATCTTAGGGAGATAGTGAAAGAAGAGCTCCAAAAATTACTCAATGTAAACTTCATTTATCCAATTTCTGATAGCCGATGGGTTTCTCCTTTGGTTATAGTACCTAAAAAGAATGGTAAATGGAGGGTATGCATTGATTACAGGGAATTGAACAAAGCAACTTTGAAGGATCACTTTCCTTTGCCTTTTATCGATTAGTTATTAGATACATTAGTAGGTAAAAAGTACTTTTCATTCTTGGATGGTTTTAGTTGCTATAATCAAATTCAGGTAGCACCTGAAGATCAAGATAAGACCACATTCACCTGTCCATGGGGAACTTTTGCCTATCGAGTACTTCCTTTTGGGTTATGTAATGCACCCGCAACATTCCAAAGAGCAGTACTAGGAATTTTTTCTGATCTAATCTATGATTGTGTAGAGGTTTATATGGATGATTTTACAGTTTATGGTAATTCATTTGAAGAGGCATTAGAAAATTTGGAAAAAGTCCTTATAAGATGTAAAGAAACAAACCTTTTATTAAGCCATGAAAAATGCTTTATGATGTTTACTGAAGGTATTGTTTTGGGACATCATATTTCAGGAGATGGGATTAAGGTTGATAGATCAAAAGTTGAAGTCATCTCCAAGTTGCCTATTCCAAATTGTCAAAGAGATGTTAGAAGTTTTCTAGGATTTACCGGTTACTATAGAAGATTTATAGAAAACTTCACTAAAATAGCATCTCCACTCTTCAAATTGCTTACAAAAGACTGTGAATTTAAATGGGATCCTGATTGTCAATCAGCCTTTGAAACTTTGAAAACAAGAATATCTGAAGCACCTATCTTAAGAGGGCCAAATTGGAAACTCCCTTTTCATATTTCTACAGATGCTTCAGATACAGCTCTGGGAGCTGTGTTGGGTCAAAAAGATTTAGTCCCTTATGCCATTTACTATACCAGTAAAAATTTGACTCCTACTGAGTTGAACTATACTATGACGGAAAAAGAGTTTTTAGCTGTTGTTCATGCAATAAATAAGTTTAGACATTATATAACAGGCCATGAAACTTTTATTCATACTGACCATTCTGCAATTAGATATCTAATGAAAAAACCTGTTACTAATGGCAGAGTGACAAGATGGCTCTTACTTTTGTAGGAATTCAATATTACTGTGTTGGATAGACTAGGAAAACAAAATACAGTAGCTGATTTCTTGTCTAAGATTCATAATTTTAAAGAATATTCTCCTGTAGAGGATAAGTTTCCTGATGAATACTTGTTTGCAGTAACTATTAAGACTCCTTGGTATGCAGATATTGCTAACTATTTGGTTACAGGGAAACTGCCTTCACATTTGTTTCCAAGTGAAAAAAGGAAAATTATTCAGGAGAGTTCAAAATATTCATGGATTTCTAACGAATTGTTCAAAACAGGGCCAGATCTTGTGATCAGAAGACGTGTCAGGGAAGATGAAATGCCTGATATTCTTAAGGCATGTCATGATGAACCATGCGGCGGACACTTTGCAAACAAAATGACAGCCTATAAAATCCTCTCTTTAGGATATTATTGGCCTTCCCTCTTCAAAGATGCAAAACAATATGTCAAAAGGTGTGACAACTGCCAAAGAGTAGGTGTTAGCCACCCATATTTTTCCATTATATTGGCTGGTGGCTAAATATTCTTTGCAGCCTTCAAGAAACAAATTCAGTCCTGAAGTTGTTGGTGCTTGAAGTCTTTTGGTGAAGCCCTAAACTGCTGATTAGTTCTTCATACCTGTCCTCCTCCCAGCCTCTGATATTCCATGAAAATCCAAGTCAAGTACTGCTGCATCCCTTTTCTTTTCCCCTCCCATGCTTCCATCTTACCTTCATTCTCCAATTTCCCTTTATTCATAAAAACCCCACAAAACTATATGTTATTCCCTATCCCTTCATAATCTCATTTCCCAAGGTTAAAAACCCATTTTTTAACCTTATCGGAATTATATTTCCTTTCGAAATTCTTTGGAAAACCATAGAAAACACATGTTTCTATGTGTTAGGCTTAGGCCCCTCAGGCTAAGCCCCCTTCCTTTTCTTCCTCCACATGCCCGAGCGCCAGGACCGACCGCTCTGTCCTAAGGCGCCAAGCCAAAATGTAACCCCTCCCCGTCCTTTTTTCCTCTGAAAATTGGAAAACCCATCTTTTATAAGGTTTTGGTGTGAAATATTAAATCACATGTTTTATTGCCCCAAATCCTTCTCAGCCGTCGATATGCTCCCCAGATTCGACGGAGTGGAGCAAGCCCCACCTGGTGGAACCCCCTCCCCCGCGCCCCTTTTCCAAAAAACCGTGGTTTTCATCCCGCACCGCAGTTTGCGGCAGTTTTCTCCTGTCGACCAGCAATTCCATACGCCGGCCAACACGTGTCCTCCGCCCCGTTCCAAAACCGCCGCGCTATCACATCGCCCACGCATTATCCTTCGGACCATAGCCCCGCAGCGGGATTCACCTCCACCATCGGATTTGGGCCCTCCCATCTGACGGTCGCTGATCGCCTCATCTGCTCGGCCTTTAACGGACTTGCCTACCCGTTAACTACCCCCGGCGCGTTCGAAAACCGATCTCCGCCGTTGATCTCTGCAGATCGATGGTTCTCATGCAACAACCCGATTCCATCGTACAGTCTACCTTTTCCTCCGCTGACTTTCCGAAACGCTCCCGACCGTTGATCGCAATACGATCCACGACTCTGATTGCTCCGTTTTCCCGCACGCCCTCCAATGCAGATTTGTCCATATAACGCAGGATTTTCTCATTTTGTTTGTATTTTGCAAGTTTTTAAGGTTCTTTCGTCGTATTTTAGGAAAATTTGAAAGACGAGGGTGACGATTCCCGTTCTTTCGATTCATCCAGAGGATCGACCACAGGGTGAAGAACAATGTTATCAACAAGGTTTCATGAGCCTTGGTTGCTGCGCATCCGTGTAAAGCTTGAAGAATACCGTCAAAATCAACGCAGAGAAAGAGTATCGGATATTGAAGACAACAGTGAACCAGAGCAGCAGATTAGTGAACAGATTGGCGGGGATTACGACTAAGACAGTTATCAAGAGCCTAATCCCCGACTCAGAACACAGATTAAAGGAAAACCGAAAAGTGTTCATCAGACATATTTCCTCCACCGCCATACATTGAGGAAAATTGATTCCTCAACCACCGCAGTGCCACCTATTGCCTCAAAATGCTCAATCAGAGGCCGAATTTATTGAACAAAATCAGATATCTTGCCTCGAAACAGCCAAAGAAGTTATTTCTGCCCCAGATTTAATGACAGAATGTTTGCAGAGTAACCCTAATAGTACGTAGAGCCTCAAATGTCAAACAAAGCTCCCTCCGAGCTTATTTCATAAGTGTAAACACATTAATGCAGTGGAACACCTGTATGATTTCTTCATCGAGCCTCCGAGGGCCTGGAAGACATTAATTCTGCATTAATTGTATTTGAGATCTTTTCATCAGATCTCACCTCCTCATCCTTCTATAAATACTTCAATAGAAGATGAGTGAGGGGTTGGATTGGTTGGTTGTGAATGTAATTGCTGAAGTATCATAACTGGCTCTGAGCAGAATACTCTTGACTGTAAATAGTGGTTTCATTGGCTCTTGGAGCTCTGCTTGTAACAGATAGGTTAGGTTGTGAAGAGAGATGGATTAAAACGTTGGATCTGAAGATTGTAACTGGTTTGAAGCATCAATACAAGCTGATTTATGGGATCCTGGTCTATGCTGATGGTGATGTTATTCTCACTGTAACTTGTATTTTGTTTCTGTTTTCGATTTGTTTCATTTTCCACTATAAAGAACAGTTTAAACAGGGTTAGGACCTACTATATATCAGTAACCTTCTCTGGCTAAGAAATATTTATTTAAATGTTTTCATTCAAACTGTCTTATTTGAAAGTGATTCAATTCAGTCTAAGTACAGAGATGCTGGCGTTCCCTCATCTTTTCGTCACAGCTGAATGTTATTTTCAAATGTTACTTTCAATATATGTTGTGTGAGGATGAATTGAGGAAATCAAGGTTAGCCCTGAGTCCCTTTCTTGTTTTCTCAAATATTTGATTGTTTCCCTTAGGATGTGTCAAAAGCTGACTAGTTTCGAAGTACTTATCAGATCTTAGGCCATTCTGTGTTATCTCTGTGATTGTCTTGGAAGTAACTAAGTAAAGAAGAGCTAGGAGAGGATATGGTGAGCCCAGCCCACTAGTTTCTACTCCAAAGGTTGCCTTTAAGTTTCCCTTCGTTTTTATATGTTTTCTATTAGAAGTGTATCAAAGGCTGGATAGTTTCAAAGTACTTACCAGATCCTAGTTTGCTTCTATGTTTTTCTTAAGTGCCTGGTCAAAGGCTAGCTAGTTTCAAAGTACTTACCAGATCCTGGGCTGCTCTTTGTTCTACATCTGTCATTTCCCTTTCTTATTGTATCATTCCATTCCATAAATCAAACTTTAAAGAGATCCTTAGGCATAGATGACTTGCCCCATAGATCACTCTTGAACCTGAATGTTTAAATTAAATCCTCTTATGACTCCATAGCCCAATGGATTGAAAACTTGCCATCATCTCTCTTTTTATCAAAGCTTACTCTTTTTGCTTGCAACTTCTCACCTTTGAACCTATTTGCATATAGATATTTTCGCCTCAGACAGCAACTATGTTCAACCATCTGAGAAAACCAAACAAAACCCTTGGACCTCATAACTAGCCTAATATCATTATTCTGAACTTCAAAGACAATATCCATCTTTGTACATATTGGAGAGATCCCTCTCCGGATTCAGGAGGGCTAGATCCTAGAATCCCAAAGTTGGTTGAAATGATGTTAACTCTGTAATCGGACTT
This sequence comes from Pinus albicaulis, assembly GCA_034641835.2. Classification (NCBI taxonomy): domain Eukaryota; kingdom Viridiplantae; phylum Streptophyta; class Pinopsida; order Pinales; family Pinaceae; genus Pinus; species Pinus albicaulis. Next base: position 783,553,333 of record CM076569.1, on the reverse strand, counting down.
TACCAATCTTGCTTGTTACAGAGACCTAACAGTAGGGAAACCTACCCTTTCAAATGAAATGCCATTGCAAACACAGGTACTTATCGAACCCTTTGAAAAATGGGCTTTAGATTTCATTGGACCTATTAATCCACCATCTAAGCAAAAGAAGTATATACTGGTTTGTACTGATTATGTTACTAAATGGGTAGAAGCCAAAGCATTAGTGTCTGCTACTGAAAATTCAGGTGTTAATTTTCTTTATGAGGATATTTTTACTCGCTTTGGTGTTCCAAGAGAAATTGTGACAGATCAGGGAAGCCAATTCACATCCAACTTGGTGGAGAAGCTGATGGAAGAATACAAAATCAAGCATAGAAGATCTACTCCTTACCATCCGCAAGCAAATGGTCAAGTGGAGTCTACAAGCAAAGTTCTTGAAAGTATCATCACCAAAACTGTTCATCTACATAGAAGAGATTGGGCAGAAAGGCTTTCTGAAGCCTTGTGGGCCTACAGAACTACATGGAGAAATACAACAGGACATTCTCCCTATGAACTTGTTTATGGGAAAGAAGTCCTGCTCCCCATTGAGTTCCAAGTCAAGACCTTCAAGAGAGCAGTTCAGTTGGGGATGGATTTATCAGAAGCTCAAAAGCATAGAATGGAGCAGTTAAATGAGCTGGATGAGATCAAACAAGAGGAAATTATAAGAACTGATCTAGTTCAATATCAAAGAGCTAAATGGCATGACAAATACATCAAAGAGAAGAAGTTTCAAGAAGGAGATTGGGCATTGTTATTTGATTCCAAGTTTAAAGATTTTAAAGGAAAATTTTAGACTCATTGGCTTGGGCCATATGAGATTGACAAGATCTTTAGCAATGGAACGGTAAGAATCAAGACCATTGATGAATTTCAAACTCCTCTTATTGTGAATGGCCACAGATTAAAAGTCTATCATAAGCCACTCTCAAAAGAGGAATTTGTCAAAATGTTTCAAGAAAATTCTGCAATCAGGATAGTACAGAAGAATTCTTCTTCTCCACCAGCCTAGCCTTTGTTCTTTTCAGTTAAAAAATAATAATAAAAAAAAAAAAATTGTTGTATAAGCCTGAAAACCAATCATTGATTGGCAGTCTTATACATAAAATGTAGGGTGAAAATCAGGAACACCTGACACCCTATATTTTCCCAAAAAAAAATAAAAAATCTCTCTTTCATTTCACAAGTTTTGTGACCACCCACTCCATTCCATTCCACTTCATTCCACTTCATTTCACTCCACTTCATTCCATTTCACTTCATTTCATCTACTTCATTTCATTTCACCAATAAAATTTTCTTTCATGACCATTTTCATTCAGTCAGTGATCATCCATCTATTTCCATTCACCCAAATAATAGCTGTGTCAGTTTCCGCAGCTGACATTTGTTTCCGCAGCTAATACCAGTTTCCGCAGCCAGAAGCAGATTCTGCAGCTACCACTATGTTTTTCAAAAGAATGTACAGTCAGATGTATTTTTACAATCATGAAATCAAATGCATGTATGAAGACATATTATGAAGACAGGGGGCATTCAAGACATCAAATGAGAAGCAACTAATTGAAGACCAAGGAAAAATGGCAAGAATTCCAAGGTATGAGTAAAAATTTATTTCAAATAGCATTTAAAACACATTTTTACATAGTTATGAACCATAGCTCCATTATGTGCAATGATTGTGTTGACAAACTCCGTAACCATTCCACGATATTTATATGATCCGCCCATAATCCTTGCATTCATTTTCAAACGGTCCATAATCGAGCCTCCGATCTTCACTCATACTCCGATACTCCACCTGTGATGATGAAACGTGGTTGATTTGACTACGGCTTCTTTCAGCCGCATGAAATCCGTAGCCGTTGTATAAACGTGCTTACATTTACTCTGCAGCCACTAAATTTTAAAACACTGCCGGATGTGTTATACTCCTCCTATTGTTCTATTGATCTCACAGCCACATTTCCACCGTGCTCACGTAACCCTTCTCTGTTCCGCTTCACCCCATTTGTTCTTTATTACGCTACAGTCTGTATACCTATTCTCTGATATCTGCCTACAGTCATCGTGCTCATTTCCACTCATTTAGCCGTCTTACCTCCGTTGAACCCTCCTCACGCAGACAAGTTTTAAAAGAGTAGAAAGAAGGATGGGTCAGTTGTTGAGAACAGAACCAGAAGGACCTAAATTCATGGAAGGACACCCGCAAGTCAGGGATATATTGAAAAAGGCAAACTGGCTTCGGTTCATCCAAAAGTTTAGAGGCTACCATAAAGAGGTGACAAAAGCTTTTGCAAGGTCTTTCAATGGCTTGGGGGTAGAGATTGGGGACCTTAAATTCACGGTGAATGAGGCATCCATAGCAACTGCCACAGAACTTCCTCAAGAAGGTGAACGATGGTTCAAGAACAAAAGCATTAGTGATGAAGCCTGGAGAATGATCCTGCGTAACCCAGGTATGGATGTAACTATTTTTAAAAAGGGAATTCCTGTTCATGCTTTGAAAGAGGAGTGGGCTACTTTGCTGCTAGTTATTCAAAAATTTATCACCTGTGACGGCCGTTTTGGGTCAATGTATATGTATCATACCCGGTTGCTGATGAATTTTCTAGACAACCAGACCCTCAATCTGCCATAATTTTTATTAAATAGTTTGAAGAAGATGTCTGTGACCGTTCAGAAGCATTTAGGGGACGTGGAGCCACATTTGTATCACCATGGTCTTGTGAAAATTCTGATTGAAAAATAGTTGAAAGAGAAAAAGGATACATGGGAACAATTTTTGATTAGAAATTTCTTTGAAGAACCCCAAGAAATTCCTGAAGGCAGTACATCAAGAAGGAGTAGGAGGAAGAGAACAAATGATGAAACTCAAAGCACTCCTACTACTACAATTGAAAGAACTAGTGGAGAAGGGAGACTGTCAAAGAAGAGGAAGAAAGAAACCAAAGGTAAAAAGCCAATAACATCAAAAGAGAGAAAAAGTATTGAGGCTATGCATCAAACCCCTTCCTCCGAAGAAGATCATCAAGTGTTATCTGAGAGACTAGTTTATCTTCAGGAACAGTCATCTATGGCCAAAAATAGGGGAAAACAAAAACAAAAAGGAAAAGATAGTGGTCCACAGCGTGTAAGAAGAAGTTCCAGACTTAAAGGGAAGTTGAGGAAAACACAAACGAAAGGACCCCATTTCATTGATTTGGGAGAAGAAACATCTGAACAATCCCCAGCTGGCCATAGTCCATCTCATTCTCAGTCAGACATTGAACATAGTTCATTTCATTCTCAGTCAGATATTGAACATAGTCCATCTCATTCTCAGCCAGACGTTGACATGAGCCCTTTTCAGCCATATTTTGAAGCCAATTCTCCTCCACGGCATTTTGGGGACAACCCAATAAAAAAAACACCTGAGATAGACCCAAAGCAGTAAGAATTATATGATTATATAGAATCTTTAGAAAGGGCAGCCACAGGTCCCATCACTTCATCCACTCAGCCTCACACAGCAAAGCAAGATCTCGTCCAATCATTGAAACAAGAAGTCTTTGAATTGGAGGTTTTAAATAGACACATTAAAAATGAAAATGAGGCATTGAAGGAACAAAGAAAACTGGACAAGATCATTCATGAAAATACCATGCTACATCTGGGACTATGGCAGAAAAAGAACATAAAATTGAAGAAGAAATGCCGGAAGTTAAGTAGAGCATTGGTTAATATCAAATTCAAATGCTTGATGAAGAAGCCCAGGATGTTAGCAGCACCAAGGAAGAGGAGGAGAGGACTGGATGTACTGGCTGAAGTGTCAAGGCATATGAATTGAAGAAGGATTATCCAAATTTTGGTTGCATGAGGACATGCAACACCTTCACAGTGGGGGTATGTTGAGTCTCAAATCTGCATCTTTCTTATACACCTTTCTAGACCTTTTTCATTCACCTGGACCTTCTCAGTCACCAATATCATTGCATATTAATTGTAAAAGAGCTTTTAAAATGGTTTTTAACTATGTTTTGTGTCTGCTGTTTGATTTATATTTTTGCTCATTTAGCTGCAGAATCTTGTCACTTTCCGCAGCTACTGCAACTTTTCGCAACCATTTTGTCAAAGTCTATGTTGCAGGTGTCTTCAGGCAAATCGGGCCACATGGGCAAGTTCAAAATGACGTGGACATGGATTGTGTCCTATTGGCTTAGTCAAATTCATCTAAGAAGGCTGTGGTCAAAGGTGGCCAAGTAGTGGTCAACCGTAGAGTCCCACGGTGACAGAACTCTATTTCTCATCACGTGGAGATTTGCGTGGCCGTTTCTAAAACATGGGAGACACATCAACACCTGTAAATGGCTTCATAAGCCGAATCCAACATCTACTCTCCATAGATTTAATCCTCACGGCGGCCATGATGCTAGATCTCTGGACGTGATGGTTCACGTGTCTTCTACCAGCGCAGACTTTAGGGAATTAGTTATATCTCCCTCTGTTATAAATAATGCGTTCTCATACACATAATAGCTAGATCTTCTGAAGCTCTGTAATGTAATTGTGTCACCATTGTGTTGTGACATTGTTTCTCTATTATGACCGCATTTTAATATATGAGAAGACCTTGTTCAAAAGCGTAATTCGTATTTGAAAGCTGCTCCCCTAGGTCTGTGCAGAGGGCCCCTGCACACGCTGAGGTTTTGTGTACTACTATATAGTTTCATGCTTCATTTCTTTATGTTCATTGTGCTATAGTCATTCACGTGTATATACATTACTTCTTTCATGGTATTTACATTTCATCTCTGTCCATAATATTTCATGTTTTATATTTTACTTCTGTCCATAATCTTTTATGTTTTATGTTGTTATTAACTGATCAGTGTTCTTGTTTCAGATTACAATAGACAGCCCGGGCATTTGCACATATTTTTATAATGAATAATGACATGGAATCAATATTGTCCTTCTGCTGATTTATTTTTCTTAGTCTTTGTTTAATTCCAGCACTGTTTTGTTTATTTCAGTCTTGAACATTTGCTTTAGTAGTTAGATTAGATATTAAACTGTTCATGTCATTTTCAGTTACCTCCGAAAGCCATAGCGAGACTAATGGTGAGGGATTGAAGTATGAATGTGTAGTTTGATATTAGTTTACTTTTCTACAAGTTAGATATTAAACTGTTCATATCATTTTCAGTTACTTCCGAAAGCCATAGCGAGACTAATGGTGAGGGATTGAAGTATGAATGTATAGTTTGATATTAGTTTACTTTTTTGCAAGATAGATATTAAATTGTTCATGTCATTTTCAGTTACCTCCGAAAGCCATAGCAAGACTAATGGTGAGGGATTGAAGTATGAGTGTGTAATTTGATATTAGTTTACTTTTCTGCAAATTAGATATCAGATTTCTCAAGTTGTTTATGATTACCTCCGAAAGCCATAGCGAGACTAATGGTGAGGGGTCAGAATATGAGTTGATGTAATTTGATTTTAGTTTTACTTTACTTGCAATATTTTCTTTGAGTAACAGTTTCTTTTGTGTTTAGACAACAGTAAGGGTAATGGTTTTCATGATCAATAGTTCACTGTTTGTTTAACTAGGATAGTAGCACATTTTCATTTCCTTTTAGGAATCAATTTTCTCATTATATGTTTCAAAATCCTTTTGAAGTTTGAAGTTTGGTAAATCATTATAAAGGACACCATTGCCTTGAACAATCATAACCATACTTGCCTTTTAGAATTTTCATTAGGAAACCAACCAAGATAAAAAGAAAAAAACCAAAAACAACAAAAAGTAAGAGATAGGTTATCTTGCACATATAGTGCGCCACACTTCGTCAACTTACGAATCCCGGATTGACAAATTAATGTAGCAATTTAGGACACACTAAATTGACCAAACACTCCTCATATATTTCTTGCAATTGAAGCTTGACAAATTCAAGTTCCTTCCTTTCCCTGTCTTGGTTACCATCTTGTGCTTTCTTCTTAAGTTCCTCATTTTCCTTTTTCAAAATGTTAATCTCTTCCATGGAAGCCATAAGTTTATTCAGGAGATCTTCTTCAAAGTCTTCTTTGTTCTCTTCATATTCTAGGTCGTCTTTAGCCTTGTTGTCATCTCTCTTATCTTCAGATTCCTTGATGGATTCTAGACTTATTTCATGTTTTACATCATCTTCTTAACTAGAGATCATTTTCAAAATTGGCCTTAAGAGAATTTGGTAACCCATTCAAAATTACCTTCATTAATCTTGTATTATACTCCTTGGATTCTTCGTCTATCGTGTCATTAGTAATAATTGATTCCCAAACTTCAATTCCTTGAGTCTTCAAGAAATTTCTCATTCTTGCCTCCCATATATCAAAATTTCCATTGAACAATGGAGCCTTCACAAATTGATTGAGTTCAATTTCGATGGTTGAGGAAGACACATATTTAGGAGGATTGGAAACTTTCTTCCTTGGCTTTGCCATTTGTGTTCTAATGATCAAACTTCAAGCTGTTAGGCTTTGAGTGAAGGTACTGGCTCTGAAACCAATTGTTGGAAATACTGAGAGGGGGGTGAATCAATATTTCTTTTCAATTGTTAATTTTACCAGTTAGATCACTTATATTTAGAACAAAAAATGAACAATGATGGAATAGATAATTTTATGAATTTCTTCTTTACAATAAGAAAAGTACAATAATGATATAAGGCTCCAACCCTAGATGAAGACTATAATCTACCAGGCTCCAAACTGTATTGTGCCAAGCACCAACTTAGTCTTTCCAAGGCCCCAATCTTGTTAATTTGAGGCACCAACCTCTAGGGATCCAACTCTATCTCTGGTACAGACCTCGACCTGGTTTCTTGAGGACTCCAACCCTCTAGGGCTCCAACCCTATCTTCCAAGGCACCAACCTTGTTTCTATGAGGCTCTAACCCTCAACTTCACTTCGTCAAAATATGTTTGGTTATTCTTCACAGCTCCCAAAGTCTTCTTCAACAAGCCCTGCCATACCTAGTCTCCACGTCACATCATCAATGACAACCTTGTTCTTCACAAGAAGGTTTCATCACTGCTCTTCATCATACCCAAACAATTTCTCCAAGTCGCCTCATGATGACATTAGTGATGCATCATGATATCCAATAATATCTCCAAGTTTAGTTTCAAAGTGTCTTCACAACATGCTCCAAGATGTCGTCAATGTGCTCCAAACATATCTTCAAAGCCTTCTCCAATATTCTTACACACCTCTCTTAAGAGTGTTCTTCAACCAACTATCAAAACTTGAAGTGTCCTTCAATTTTGCTTCAATATAGGATCAAGCTTTAATCAAGGTATTAGATTCAAACATGGGGAGTCTATAGCAACACAGATCCATAGATTTGGGAAGAGGTGTCTCCCACAAGTAGAAACACCATTCCAGCCCTTCCATGAGTGGCTATCTTCTCACCATAGGTCCAACCTTCAAAAAACTGAGCCTCCCAAAGTAGACACTTCAGATCTGAGGCACTGAGGTTATAACACTGAGTTTAGGTGACTACCCACTATTCCTCCATAGGTATACTACTGAGTCACACAAAATGTGGCTGTGTAAAGTTCTGAGGTTACTACAACAGAGATGCTAACCAATTTTGATTTTCCAGGCTATGTAACCCAAGCTCCATAGATGTGCTAGACATAAATATACCAAAACAATAATTGGGAGTCTCCACTATTACTGTTCTTAAGGTATACCACTGTTTCGAGCTTTATTGAGCCTTTAAAAAGTTTTTCTGAGCCTGAAACTAGGCTCTCAAGCCTCCAATAGGTCTGTCCCACAAGTGTTGAACTTTCCTTTTCAAAAGATCCGAGTCTGCAGAAAAATGTTTACAGGTCTAAGTTTTGAACTGACTGTAGGTCTAAGTTCTATTCCACACTATAGGATCCAACTTACAGACGTCTGTTCCATAGTCTGAGCATTACAGGACCAGTGGTGTATTGTTCAAGTGAAGCAACAATGAAACAAGTTAGCACAAGTCTGCTGTAGGTCCGAGTTTGTCCGCTGTCCTGGTTTTCTAAAGGTGTTAATTTTGTTTTACAAACCCAGAACAATCCAACTGTTTTCTTATTCTCTTTAAGATTTATTCTCCCTCTCTTTAAGTTCACGAGTTGTGAACTATTATATCCTTCTCTATAATAGATGACCGAAAGGATAATGAGAAATGAGGTTCTGCGATTTTATATTTATAGTAGTTTATCAAATTTGAAAGGTCACGTCAGTTTTGAGGGAGGCTGACATGTGTGACTGAGTGTAGGTCGGCTCAAGGACATATTTATTTTCTTTAACTTAAAAAATTTGTATCTCCCAAACCACTTGGAGCTTCGGGCCAAGTAATAGTTCATTGGAAAGCTAAAATTATACTCTAACGGATGGTGAAGGGCTCACAAAAAATTGTTGCCTATAAGAGGGTGAAAAATATTTTTCCTTGTGTCTGTCCTTAAATTTTATGCATAAATTTTTTTGGGACAACATGAGGAATGTTTGGGTCAGCGTGGCTTCTTCATTATTATCATAGGATCATAAAGTCAATGTGTAGGAGTGAAAAATTTATGTAGCATCACATATCATCAATATCATCATATATTAGTGCAAAGATATGTCATAGTGAAACCTTTATTAATTTGTCAACATTTGTGCCATCAATGTCACCATGTCATCAAGTGTTGTGAAACTAGCTCCAAAAAGAGAAGAAAGAGATATCAACGCCTTAGAAATAAGCCACTCCGAGGGGGCAACCTCCAATACATTACATGAATGAAAAATTCTTGGATGATACAAATGACAAAACCTCCTTTCTATTTATAGGAGTTCATGGGGCCACAATGTAATCCTAGTGGGGCCACAATGTAATCTTAGCCGACCTAAAAATAATAATATAAGGGCACAATAATAAAAATATGGGGTTTACAGGGGCAATACAATAACAATAAGGGGGGCTACACTAACATAATAAGGGACTACACTATTAATATAGGGACTTAACATGCCCCTCTCCTTCAAACAAGTGTTGTCCTCAACGCTTGATTATTTATTGATGCTTCTGTATAAAATTCTCATCCTCCCATGTGGAATATTCTACAGGAAATTTCTTCCACTTGATGAGATACTCTGAAATTGATCTTACTTGTCGAGTTCTTGTTTTTTGACTGCTTCAAAACTTCTTTCTATGTGATGTTGATCTTCCTGTTGTTTCATTAGATTCTGCACCAAAGTTAGGTTGTCCTTTGAGAGTTGGAGAACTTGTTATTGATGCTCGATGTGATCTTCCACTATCATTTGATCCTTCAAACCATCCAACTTAGCCTCCATTTCTGCTTTTAAACCATCTATGTCATCTTCGGTTTCTCTTCGTAAGATCAAAATTTGTTGCACTTGGTACCGTAATTTTGATATCTCATACTGCAATTGTTCCTCTTCATGCATCATAGTAGAGATTTTTGAGGGCTTAATGGGTATGGAATTATTTTTAGGAGGCATTTCAGAACCCAATACTGAAATATATGCTCAATAGGCCCTTGGAATCACTTCAAACTGATTTGTTTTTTACACAAGACTTATGCAATTTGGAAAAAATACACACTTTTTCCTTTATTTTCAGGAGCTCGATATTTAAATTAACTTATATATATACTTGCAGATCCTAAATATCTGAAATTCAGCCCTATAGTATTCCTCTAAAGCTTCTTTCAAATGCCACAGGTTTGATCTGATTTGGATTCTTCAAGCCAACGTTATGTCCAATCTCCCACAATGACCCAATTTTGGATTAGTTCAATAGAGTGAACTTGTACGACTTACCACGTGTCACTGTTTCCTCTTTTGGCTTTGAAATCGATAGAGCAAAAACTACAATCGATGTAATTGTGGCCACTTTTTACAGCATTCCAATCCGATGCTCAGAGAGAGAGCTATGAATATTTTCTCACGATCACCTCTTTGAGATGAAATTCATAAGCCTAAAAAATCCCCAACTTCCAGAGATCATATCTCCGAAAATATTGCGAACCAATATCTGAAATTTTGTGACAATGTTCCTCAGGATTGTGGCTTTGCACTCTAAAAATTTTATCTTCTAAACCTTCGTAGAAAAAATCGTTATTACTAAAATACCACAATGACATGTTTAGGTTAAATTCAGGAGCCTGAAAAATGACCTAACTTGCATAGATCATATCTCCGAAAATATTGTGAACCATGCTTTGAAATTTTGCGATGATGTTCCTCAGGATTTTGGCTTTTCACTCTAAAAATTTCAGCTTCTAAACCTTCGTAGAAAAAACGTTATAGCGAAAATTCCACGATGACCTGTTTGGAGCAGCGAAACCCTAGAATCCAAAGCTTTGATACCAAATGTTGTGAAACCAGCTCCAAAAAGAGAAGAAAGAGATATCAACGCCTTATAAATAAGACACTTGGAGGGGGGAACCTCCAATACATTACATGAATGAACAATTCTTGGGTGATACAAATGACAAAAACTCCTTTATATATATAGGAGTCCATGAGGCCATAATGTAATCCTAGTGAGGCCACAATGTAATCCTAGCCGACCTAACAATAATAATGTAAGGGCACAATAATAACAATATGGGGTTTATAGGGGTAATACAATAACAATAAGGGGGGCTACACTAACATAATAAGGGACTACACTATTAATATAGGGACTTAACATCAAGATAGTGCAGTGATATGTCATTAACCATATGCAACATGCATCAATTTGTTAGAGTACGGGCTAGGTCATCACAAGGAGAGCTTATTCATCAAGAGTCACTATGAGCATCATTAATACCTTGAAATATTCATAAGGTTATAGCAACCTTAGCATCTTCATTAATGACATCCTTAGCACCTAGGGATTGCATGAGGTTCATTGACATCACAAGAATATTTTCCATCTCAGCTAATGCCATATTGACATCAATGACGAACTTGACTAACAATCGCTTTTACATTCATTTCACAACATATGATTTACAAAAATGTGATCATGTTCAAATACTTAAAAATTATACGCATTTCTTACTGAAAAAAGTGAATGGGTGATCTTCCCGTAGTCGCTTCTCTTATTGATTTGCTTCACTGATAGGTTCATTTTCAGGTTCTTTCTAGTCCTCCATCTATCATTGATTTGGATGGATCTCCCAAAATGTGGCTCTCTGATGTCCACCTATGTTGCAATGACTGCAAAAATTCTTCTTCCTCTAGACATTTTTTACCTTCTTCCTTCCCTGATATGGAGAATGGTTTACATGTCTTGTTCTCTTCCTTGTTTCGATTCTCTTCCAGCACTTGACAACCACATGGTTATACAAGCAACAAAAACTACATGGTTTTCTATGCCATTATTTCTGCTCATCATTAGCATACTGAGAATTTGTATACCTTGTTTGGTTTTCTCTGGTGCAAATTTGAAGAGAAGATATTTGCCTTAATTCTCCCTCTACAATTCTCACAGTTGTTATCACTCCAGTAATTATTTAGTTGTGATATTTTTGGATTTTATTTAAGAAAATTAGAGGTAACCACAAACCAACTTTTAAACTCTAGGATCTAGCCTTCCTAGGGTTCAGAGAGGGCTCTCTCTATAAAATTTAACTTTGTTTTGTTTATAATATATTATTCTAGTTATGATTGTGCAATTGCTTTTGGTTTTGATTGGTTTGGCGGGAAAAAACACTTGAAGAGATGGATAGTGGGAAATCTATTTTTCCATTGGGCTGAGGAGTCAAAAATCAAGCAGACAGAAGCTAGGATCAAGGTCAAGAAGTCAAATGTTTTCGGGGAAAGATAGATAACCCTTGAAGATCTTGGAAAGGTGTTTTCTGAGATCGTATGATCAGGATAAAAAGAAATGAAGGGTTCTTTGATCTGGAAAAGGGAAGTAGTAGGCAGAGGTCAAACGAAAGAGGGAGAAATTAAGGGTTCCCTACTTTGGAAATCAGAAGAAAACATATAAATGACAAACAGTAAAGACATGATGCTTTTAACAAATCTTGAAGTAGTATTCCTGTTCATTTATTCAAATTTAGAACACATAATGGATTGCATGTAACAAAGAAAGATAAACAATGACAAGTAGGAAATACTTCTCTTCAATAGCTCATCGAATGAATCCTAAAATATGATGCTAGTTGATATGATCCAGTCTGCTACTTGAAATTTGAACACAAAAACCTTCAAGTCCACATAAATGACTATAGAAATCTTCAGAAATTTATTCCACACTAATACTTATAAAGATGAAGTATTTATATATAATTGTTTGCAAAATATCCTAGAATTCTTCTAGGAATTATCTAAGGGAAATAAAAATATCTTTATAACGATAATAGAGACAACTGCTCAACAAATCAACAAGCTGTCCTATCTATCCAAAAGAAATAGTAACTTATTATGGATGAGGTGCAGCTGGCTTTCTTGGTGTCTTCCTTGCTGGCTTAGATATTTCAAGTTTGTTTTGAAATCTGATTTGCTTTATCTAATACTCTTTCACTGATTCTCTTTAATCTCTGGTAATCTTTAATCATTTGTAAAACATGTTTACTATTGTAAAAAATCTGTTTGACTGCAATTTCAACAAACTGTTTTTCTCTTTTATCTTTCTATCATTTTACCTTTCACAGTAAATCTGTTAATGACTGCCAATATTCTTCTTTTGGAATTTGTATCTTCTTCAAATTTATGAAATTTTCATCTGCTTCTGTATACCTAGAAAAGGTTGGTTTGACAACAAACAAATGTTTTATCTCATGCTGTAAATAAAATAAATCTTCAAAACTTCTGAGCAAGACTTTTCCAGTGGGGATTCCTTGTCCATCTGTTTTGTTGACTTGTTCCTTAGCATACTCTCTGATATTTTTATTGTAGTCTTCTTAAGGCATCAATTTATCATTGATAACCAAAATATTAGGTAGAGTTTTTTGCCTAAGATTTTCAAATATAACCAAGAATTTGGTCACTGTTATGTTCATGTTATCACACTTTTCTTCAAGTTGCTTCATTAGATTCTTTTTTGTGAATGCTTTCCTTATTTCAAGGATATTTTTAGTTCTATCAGTAATTTCAATATCTTCCAACTCTTACCTGTTCTTGCTGTTGAGAAACTTTATCAGTTCTAAATCTTGCTTAGGTTTGTTTCCTAGTTCTTCTTTGGTCTTCTTGATTTCTGCTAGTGCAGCTGTCAACAAATCTCTTTGTTCAAAAATCACTTGAATTGAAGGCCATACATCATTGATGACTTCATTTATTTTGTTCCACAAATAATTCTTCACGTAGGAAATTGGTTCTTTTAGAGTCAAATCCTTTTGAAGCTTCTTCAATTCTTCATTTAACTTGATAGCCTTTTGCTCATGTGTTTTTGCATTAATTTGAACCAACTTCTTTTGATATTCAAGATTTTCAACCATTTGTTTCAACCTGTTAATTTCACTTGTCTTAAGAGACATTTCTTCCATGGCCTTTACCAGTTTGCTGGCCTCATCTGTAGGGTCAGTTGATATTGTAGATGTTTCTGTAGCTGATGTTGTGGATGATGTCACTGGAACTATAGTAGCTAGTGGAACTTTAGGTGCCAACTCTTCTGCTAGAGTTGATGGCATAGTTGTAGTAACCATAGGGATGCCTGTAGGTGCTTCCTGTGTTTTTGGTGTTTATTTTTCCTGGACAAGTTTGTCCATATGAATCTCCATTTTTTTTATCTTTGCTATCAATTGAAAAATTAAATTAATCATGTCATCCTTCTCTTTCTATCCTTCTATTATTTCCTTGGCTTGAGGATGTTCACTTTATGGCAATTTAAGTTGTTTCCTCAATGTTGCAATGTCCTCATTTTTATTTTTCACTAACTGCTCTGCTGCTTTGACATTAGCAGCGTCATATCCAACCTGCAAGATCAATTCTTCCAAACATTTTATCTTGAGATATTTAGCATACAAGGATTCTTTGTCCAATTTCATCTGATCTTTCATGTTTGTGATAGTGTTATGAAGTTTCTGAACACTCATGGATTTAGTTGTAACAGTAGAGTACAACATCTCTGAAGTCTGTCTATGGAATTCAATCTGATCAAGAGCATGAATTTTTTCTGTTTGGACTTCTAAATCAATCTTCTTATAATCTGCCACTGCCTTTGGAGATTTCACTGTAGGTTGCAATACTGACATGATTAGATTTTTGTTTGAATAATTAAAGGTAGACATAAGTCTATTTTGAACACTTGGTGTTTGTTTCAAATATTGAGAGTAGATATTGTTTTTGATTTCTTCATTCTTTAACTTGATCTGTTTATACTTTTCTTTAATATCTAGATCTTTCTCCTCAGTTGTCTATGAGGATGAAGCTTCCATGCTCTGTTGTTTTTCTATCAATTGTGCATTTTCATTATCAACTTGTTCTTCATTATGATTTTCAGTAACTGGCTCATTGATGATGACAATGGCAACATTTTTGTTGGTATCTGGGAGATCTGTTTCTTCAATATCAATGGTTACCTTCTCTTTACCCACTGGATTTAACTTTGGCCTTTTCTTGTATCTTAACTTGAATTTAGTTTCAGTGGTAGTTTCAACAACATAGGTACCTTATTCTCTTACTCTCTTAGTGACTTTCTCTGTTTGATCAGTAGTCTCTAAAGTGTGACTAGTATCACTTTTCTTCACTGCATCTATTAAAGTATTCTCTCTCCACTCAGTCTGATTGGCATATTTTTCTATCTCTGGTTTTGTCTCATGAATGAAGGGCGTTAAGTTACATTTAACCCTAATTTTACTTAGTATCCCTTGTGGATCATAATTCCAAGGAAAGCTCTCTTCAAATCTGTATTCCAATAGTTTTTTAGCTACTTCTGCCTCTGCATCGCTATGATTGCAAATGAATGGTCCTACTTGATTCTTCAATTTGAACTATGTTTTTTCTTTGCTGCTAAGAAATTGATAGAATCAGAGTTTAATATTTGCCTCATATACTCCAAGGAAAAAACTCTGATTGATACATGTTTGGGTAACTTATAAGGCAAAAAATTGGATCCAAACACTCTAATCTCAATATGTTTTTCATATAAATACCAATCACCAATCTTGGTTTGCTCTGACAATTGTAAAATCTTCTTCATCTCATCAATTATCCTTGGTTGTTCTGTATTTGTTAATATTTTGATCAATGAATGGATGAATGAATCTGAAAACTCTGCATATGTGAACTCTGTGGACTCTTTCCTGATCAAAGAGGTTCATAAAATAATTGAAAGAGCATTTCCCTATATGTAAAACTTTTGAAGAGCAAATGGAAAATTATTTGCTTGAAAATATAAGAACACGTGGAAGAGGAAGGATGTGTATCTGAACACTCCTTCAGTTGGTAACTTAATCAATTGGTCATGGATATTGTCTGCAATATAACCAACATAATCAAATATAACAGATAGAGGTTGTCCTGGGGTAAAGGTGGATAGGAAACCTAAAATGGATTCATCTATATGTTCATCAGTAAAATACCCTAGGATGAAAGATAACATAGAAATCACATGTCTTGAATATTCTGGAAACCTTGAAGTGGAATACGGGGGATTCATTTGAGGAATTTATACATGTGAAGGCATAAATGTTTGGAAGATCAGGAATCTTTTGGGAAAATCAAGGGAAATATACAGCTTGGTAAGGGCCTCTATGGACAAAGGGACTGTTTGAGGATTAGGTTGGAGTTGTAGCATTTGGTTGATGGATTCAACATTAATGGTGAAAAACACTTCTTTGTTGGAATTTACTATGGCTCTCTACTCAGGCACATAATACTGTTGACATAACCTAATGACCTATTGAAATGGATGAGTTACTGGAACAACATATTTGGGCAAGTGTGATTCCCAAATATGGGCTTCTTCTTCATTATCTAAGGATTTTTCATAGCTCCAGTTATGAATGTCTAGCAGATTAAATTCAACAATTGGGTTTGCTATTTTTTAGTCAACATCAGCTAATGGAATGTGCTCAATGTCTACAACAAGGGGTTGTAAAGGATTCACAATAATGGCAGTCTTAGAAGTCATGGCTAGAGTTGATTTTGGCACTATCGAACCTTCAGGATTTCTAGAACTCTGATTTTTAGGCATTTGGGCTACTTCTGCAAGATTAAACAATTTGCAGAAGTATTTTTACTTTAATAGAGGTTTCTTGGATGAAAATAGGCAAAGTATGGTCTCTTTCTTAGATTTATTCTTCAATTTCAATCTTCAAATGATTTACAGACCTTCACTGATTTAGAAAACAAGAAATAGGGATTTATTGAGGCTTTTTCAATGAATATATGGTCTAAAAAGTCTTTTGAGATCAGGCACAGAAGTTTTGGCTACCTTAAGAGGATTTCTGGGTTAAATTGGGTGTTTAAAACAAGGTGCTGCATAAATAGGGTTTTTTTTCCAGAAATTTTGACAGTGTTTGGCCTATTTTTTGGATATTTTTAACAGGTTTCTTTAGATGATTTTAAGCTCTAAGTGGAAATTTTACTTAAAAAGGTCTCTTCAAATTGAAACAAGCTTAATTTGCTTGATGAATACCTGTTATAGGCATGTGTTGGGCTTTTGAAGACATATATGAAGGTTTTGAATGGGTTCTGTGGTATCTCTTCGATCTCTGGAGCAATTCAAATCTCCTATGCAATCTTTAATAGGTTCAATCTGAAATTCACAGGCTTTTGGTATGAAAAATGGCGGAAAAATGCTTGTTTTACAGTCAGGGTGGCTTATACAGAGGTTACGTGCAGAAAAGATAGAAAATGAGCGTGTTTCCAATGTTTTTTAGGCATATTAGGTTAATCGGCACCTACACTAAATGGCGGTCAAGTCATAAAAATGGTGGTTTTCGGGCTCAAAGGGTCAAAACCAAGAGCAGTTATTGCGTGCCATTTCGGTAGTAAGCTGTTTTGGATGGATCAGATGCGATCTAGTAAAAGGGAAACACGTGGAGGAGAGAGGAAATCACAATACCACCCATTTCGCGTAGAATTGAGATGGGGAATATCGCGCAAGTTTATTTGCGATATATGTCTTCCGCCGTTGGATCGTGGGGTTCGATTGCGAATGGCTCAGATCTCTTGTGAACGTTGCATCAGGATTTGGTAGTGGGGCTGGGGTGTATGAATGCGACGGGGATAGGTTTATATGATGGGCAAGAGTTTAAGGTTTATATGTTAAATTAAAAAATTACACAATGTTTTAATCATACATATGCACGGGTCTTTATTATATGGTTTTTAGAAACATTTTTGATAATTGTTTTTAAAAACTATAGGGGGCAGGGTATTTGTTTAAATGATATGTTTGAACCAATGGGATTTGGGCAGGGATTAATTTACCACGTGGATTTTTTAAGTTACATTGTTTTAAACGTTAAAATAGAGGGTTTTGTGGGTTATTTATTTATAAAGGATTTAATATATATGGGAAGGAGTAGTTTAGGGAGTTAATAAATAAATTAGAAGTTAATATGAAAAGGGATAATGTCTATAATGAATAAAAATACATGTTTAACTCTAAGTAAAGTGAATAAGCATATCTTGTATTTATTGTATTTTTCCGCACTTTAACTTAGGATAAATGCATTTTATGGGTTTTTGAATGATTTTTGAAAGGATATAAAATTAGTTATTTAGGGTTTTTCTTTTACTAAGTAAAAATGGGTTTTTACATAGGAAAAAAGGATTATGATTATGAATGAAGGGTAAATGCTAATGAATATGGGTTTTTTGTAGGAATTCAATATTTTCAACCAATCAGTCATAGAGGCTTGGGTCTGGTCCCAATAGAAGTCAAAGAAATGCTCTGAGCCTCTTTAACTGAAGGTTTAGAATACTGAATCATTGTAGGGGAGGGGAAATTAGTGATTTTTTTCCCAATGATGCTTTATTACATGTTTGCACAACTCCTTTCTACCTACCCATATTTATTTCTAACATTTTTTACTTCATTTTTATGGGTGCATTTAGGCTTGCGACCCTGAATCATTTTCTTTTAAAGCATAAAAAATATCTAAATCTAACCTTATTTCATCCGAGGGCTCAGATTAAACCGTTGAGCTCCTCATTTATTCTCTATATTAACTACTGATTTTTCAAGTTTATACTGTTTGACATATCTTTATTCTCTATCTAAAACATGAAATTCAAAGCATGAAAAGTTAATATTAAACTGTTTAACTAATCATGGATTATGGCATTTATTGACAATATCCACATAATCATTATTCTTGTAGTAAAAGTAAATAGTAGTGGCATTTTTACTTGCTCAATTTCAGGTTTTATTTTTATCTCTTTTTTCTCTTTGGGGTCTATTTTTTCTAAGTCTTTTGATTTTTCTTTTAGGACTTTTACCCTCTTTTCACTTTTTATTATTTTTCATTTTTTCAAAATATGGGAAAACAACTTGCAGAAAGCAAGGTATGTACATATTTACAAGACTATCATAGTCAATTCAAAAATTATGAATCCTATTATTATAGGACCCTAACAGTGGCTCCACTTGGGGATGACATTTCCTGGTGAAATGTCAAGAAATTTTAAGACTAGTAGCCTTTGGAATTTGACTGTGATGATCCTGTAGGTATCTTCTGACATCTACAATTATTCATACTTATGATATTTACCTTTCAAAGCTTAGGGCCTTCTCTCCGGGCTTCAAATTTGTCAGGGAAATATCCAATCCAATCTAAAATCATCAATGTATATTTACAATGATTCAAAGTTCATAAAACTAACTATTTTTTATCTCAAGAGAGTAGTAGTGCTTCAACATTCTGCCATTTGCTGCTCCTTCTGACATCTCTCACTAGCACATTTGGCCCAATTTCCGACGGCCAATTCGTCGCTATTCCGACACATAGGCGTTGTAAGAGCAACAATTTGAGGCGGGGAAAAATGTGGTTAGCCATTACGTTGCAATTCTGACACTTCAATAAAGTGTCGGAAGAGCGACACTATTTCCAACGTTTCCAAAACGTTGTCACTCTTCCGATGTTATCCAAATCGTCGCTCTTCCGACGAAAACAAAACGTCGCTCTTCTGACGAAAACAAAACTTCGCTCTTTCGATGAAAAAAACATTGCTCTTCCGACGAAAATTAAACGTCGCTCTTCCGACAGAACCTAGACGTCGCTCTACGAAAACATCGCTCTTCTGACAAAAAATAAAACGTTGCTCTTCTGATGAAAATTAAAAAAATATTTAAAAAAAATTAAACGTCGCTCTTCTGATGAAAAATTAAACATCGGTCTCCGACGAAAGTTAAAAAATATTTAAAAAAATTGAACGTTGCTCTTTCGACAAAAATCAAAAAATATTTAAAAAAAATTAAACGTCGCTCTTCCGACGAAAATTAAAAAATATTTTAAAAAAAATTAAACGTCGCTCTTGCCTTCTCGAGTTTCCACATAACCAATATAATCTATAATTTGGTCTACTCGTATGAACTACTACTTGTTTGTGATACCAGTTTAACCCCAAAATCGATCAATTTACCTGTCACAAGAAACCTGCTAACGAATTTCATCTCTACAAATATATGTTTGACCGTATTACCCTATCTACAATGTACATTACATAAATCCATAACTGTTAATGGAGACTGAAAACTGCAGTTAAAATTAAATGTGATATAATTAATCTTGTAGTTTATTGGTTGAATCCAGAAGTGTATGCATTTCATTAAACTCTTATAGCATTAAGGATTCAAATATTACTCTAAACTTGTTAAGTGCCCAAATTCTAGCTAGGTTTGAAAGGTCCACAACAACCATAGTGTGTATAGGGCTATAAGCTGTTAAGTGATAATGTCAACACTTTAACATCAATTTCACTATTTTTAAATGAAATTCAGCAAACTGCAACCACAAATGTATATGAGAGTATAGTTAACAAGCCTGAATGCTACCTGAAATCGACTCAAAAAATTAACATTTCATGCAAATTGTTATGCAAACCCAAATTTGTTTTGAAGTGATCAATAAAATTGGATGCAATCTGTCAAGGCAGAGGCTAATACTGTCTTTACAAGTATTTTTCCTAGTATTTTTTAGACAAATGCAATACATGCTTCTTAAATTTTACTAGTGCTTAAACCTAGTTGCTTTCTGAAGATTGACTCTGGTGTCGACGTTGAGTACTGTCAAATAAGCCAATAGGACTGTAAGAAATGTGTTAAATATTGACTTTGGAGTTGACATTGGGTACTGTCAAATAGGCCAATATGTTTGTAAGCAACATGTTAAATCACTGAAGGCATTCCATGCTCATTTTGTGAGATGATGGAGCCCCCCAAAGATGGCCTTAGCGCATCCCACAAATCACTATTATGAAATCCAAATTCTATGGCATTGTAACAAAGCTTTATGTAGTACTTAGCCACATTCCAAAAGGCCTACAAGCTGATCAGTAGCAGGTCTAACTAATCTAGGTAATCTGTGTTGATCTTGTGAGATTAACTTAGGCCAATGGATCTTGTACATTTTGGTTTTGTTTGAATTTGGGTTGGCAAAACTTGGGGCTCAAACATAAATCCATGCTCCCAACACACCCATGTTCTTGTTTTGGTTTGGCAGGTCCAGACCAGCAGGTTATGAATTTTCAATCCCCACAGTCAAATTCTTATAAAATGACAGTCCTAGCCTGACATTTCCATTGAGCACCATCAACACCCATCCCATCACTATGGTGGCATCTTTGGTGTAGTACTGTCACAAACTAAAAAAAGCCTCTTGTTTTCTAGGAATGCCTTTCTTGATTCTAATGAAAACTAGCTAGATATCCTTGAATCTCATTTATTTCATCCATCTCGTGAAAACTTTAGGTTTTTGCAGAAAGGCCCTGTAGACATTGTTCTACCTAAGAAAAATATAAAATAGCGGAATACTCAATATTTTTTATCCCTCGTATGCTTCATAGATGCACTATTGACAGCTTAGTTTAGGCTATAGTCATTGAATTTCTGGTTTTTACTGCGCAAAATATTTTTGGGCCAATATGTTTGGAATGAAACACTTCACCCATAAGGGAAAATAAAAACGAGTAGAGAACAGAGTTTCAAATGATGACAAAAGCTTGATTATATAATAGGGTTATAGTGGAATATTCAAATTGAAATTCCATTTGTCAATTTTTCACTTCAAAATGTTTCCTCTTGATGGAAGAGGACTGTAAGAGGTAAGCAGGATCCCATGCAGCATCAACATCTAGATCTGTGAGATTTACATTTTCTCTAGATTGACAGCCAGTTTTTTCGACATGACACCACATCACAGACCTCAGCTAGGACCCCACTGGGCCAACATTCATCCCAGTGATTTGAGACCTCAACACCACACCCATCCCACACCAAGTACCACCCAGCCATATTCCATCACCAACATTTTTTTGGGAAGCCTTGAGTGTGAAGGGAGTATCAGCGGATGGCCAACCTCTTCCTAGGATCTCACAACCTAGCCCTCGAAGACCTATCCAAATTCTGACATTGTCAGACTTTGCATCAGTCACTTCTCAGTGATGTAGCCCTGCTCCTTCTCTTTGTCCTTCCTGACATTACTTGATCATGATATTTCATGCATTACTCATGTGCCACTTATTTTAGTGTACTTCATGTTTTCTGAGTAGCCCTGACCACTCCTGCACCTTTAGGCTTAAAATGTTTATCTTATCTTATTCACTCAAAACATTCCATGCAGTAAAAACCATAAATTCAATGACAATATGTCCGGCTGCAAAAGTTTCCATTCTAATATTAGTTGATAGTTATTGATTTCGGGTTATATCTGGCTCATGATTTAGGTTGAACAACCTAAGAATCTCCACGCAATATAAAATCTTGTGGCTTTCTCACCAACAATCTTATGCAAGAACAGTTAAAAGGAATTCATTTATTATGATTGAATTATTGATTGTTTATGTAATCAAGGACAATATTTATAGAAAATTATGTCCACTATTGCCAGGAATAAAACAATCTCATTGACCTTCAAATAAGAAAACGTCCAATGGGAAATGCAGACAGGAACTAAAACCATTCTAAGTGCCCTAAGTGTTGCATGAAATTAAACCAATAATAGTATCCCATGATAACAAGATTATGGCATCCATTGAAAGAAGGAACACATGGTTTACGTATGAAGACAGTACTAGGGAAAGGAAACAGGAATCATAGATGTAAAAGGATCAGGAATGACATGGCTAGAAAATGTTATTTTGAAGTAACCCTAACTACAAATTTAATTGTAGTTGCTGTTCATGAAGGAATCAAGAGAATAAGAATCCTTATATATACCTGAAGAAACATGTAGGACGATTACTTTGCAAAGATTATGACCCAATTTTAGCCTGTAGGAAGATAAAATGCAAAGTTAATCATAAACCATAAGGTTTCGAACAACATAAAAAGCTAAGGCTGACAAAATGATGCCTCAATTAAAAGCAGCAATGGCGTAGACAACAACAACACTGATAGATAATAATCATTATAATATGAAACCAAATTGTCCACCATCGTAACATAACAAATAAGGAAAATTTTCAAATAAGCACTGACAAAGAAGCGTGGAATAATCAAAGGAAAAATATTCTTATTTATGTGAAGGATTCTGATACAAAATGTGTAGGAAAAAATAATCTATGCTTGAAAATGTAAATCAAATGAGGATTGCAACGACACTTGGAGTCAGAAGGTGCATAAGGGAGAATCACCGAAGCTCAAGCCTGAAGGTAATACTTTTCTTTATCTCAAACTATCCTGGAATTGCATTGTATATATATATGGACTCTGTCGCATTTCCAAGACCTTCAAAGTATTGAGACAAAAATGAGGAATGGTAACATACTATAATGAAAGCCTACAAAAACTTTTTAGATGTCACTAAGCTTACAAAACTTATGTATGCTTTCACCCGTGTTTAGGCTATTCAATTTTGTTCACAAATATCCCAGTCTTCTTTCAGCAGTAAAACATTAATTTATTGACATTTTCATTGAGCTTGGGAAGGGGTGGAGGTTCTACTGAAGGACAAAGTCTAGAACGCCCACTTCTATTAGAAGATGCCTCAAAAGCACTAGTTGATCTGCTAAAAGATGTCTCGGAAATGCTCCCAGACTTATCCAAATACAGATGAGCTCAATATTCTACAAGATGAGCATAATATGCAGCAGGCACCAAAGAGACTGGCTTTTTGAACCTGACAAAGGTGTAGTAGAGACCGTTGATAAGCTGCTGCAGCTCATCAGATAGAAAATGATTTTCATCCCACGGCACATGATAATGGGTTGGTCTGCTTGTGCCCTTGACGCCTGAATGGCTGCATAAATAAAATTAAAATTCTCTTGGATGTGTGATTAGAGTATACACTACAGTTCCTGGAGGAATGTTTTCATGTGCATCAGAAGACGAAGATGATCGTTTCCCAGCAGGTGGGGCATTTCGAGAGGCGGAATGGTGAAATCGCCCACCAGCATATGAATTAACTGGCTCCGTACCTAGCCCGTCATAATGGAACAATATCGTATGATGTTTCTTCTATACCATAACAAAGGCAATGGTGGGATTGTAATTCTCAAACCTTTTACAAGCAGCCTTCAGAACTCTTAGTTCCTTTTCCAGTACTTTGTAAAACTGCCCTTCACTCACACCATCTCGGAAGAACAATATCCTTTTTGAAAGCTGCTTTATTTCATCTCTGTAAACTTCTAGGAATAACCATAAAATCAGTCAAGGAAGAACTATCGGGTCCTGGGACCAACTCCATGTTCTCCATTACAGAAACCAGACACTCTGGAGCTGAAAAAACATCAAAACCCAAAAGGCCATTAGAGAAAATGCCAAAAAAAAAACATCAAAACCCTATGGGTAAACTAAAACACAATGAAACCAAATAGCCATTGCTACAGATGAAAACTAAAAATTCTCAAAAATATAAGGGCAAAGTAACCAAATGAGCATATCAGCTAACGTAAACACATTGAAACCAGATACGCGTTGCTGCACGATGCAAACCAAAACTTCTCAGTTACATGTGAATGATTAACCAAATGGGAATATCAATAAACTAAAACAAAGAGAAACCAAACAACCATTGCCGTGGATGCAAACAAGAAATTCTTAGAATAACATAGAAAAAATAACCAAATGGGCATATCAACAAACCAAAACATATAGAAACCAAATAGCCATTACCGCAGAATCTAACCAAAAATTCTCATGGCTAATAAAATGCACCATAACCAAATGGGCAGAAGTAGAAAGTAACAAAACCAAATGGGCAAACAAATAACCAAAGAAACCTAAAGGGTATTGCATTATCATTGGATAAACATAGAAACTTAACGAAAAGCACTGCATATTTAGGGCAATCCATTAAAACCATAAATATTTCAGTGGGACTATTTAATGAATACATGGATTACCTTGTCCAAGGCACTTGACGACATGTTCTTCAGAGTTCACCACTTTTCCTTTACTTTTACTTCTCCAAATCCCACTGCTCTGGGGCTGAATGAAGGGCCTTTGAATCCACGGGGCAGGTATTGATGTCTGTATACAAGGCACAAGACTATTATGATAATTTTTGTTGATCATCGAACCAAAGGCAATCGGGATCTAATGTATCAGAGAAGATTCTTTCCTTATAAGAAAATAAATCACCGAACTTCAACCAAATGTATAAGAGCAGACCTGCAATAGGCACTTGGGATCAATTTCTTTACTTACCGCATCCTTCCTCCAAACATACAACAGTATGGCCACATCCTTCCTACAAACCTGCAATAGTATGGTTGCATCCTTCATTAAAATCGATGACATTTGGCCGCATCCTCCCTCCTTCCCTGGACAAACGATGCAACCAGAGGGAAATGAACGAGGGAAATTAAAATTTTTGATATTTGAAATTTTTTGACATTTTGAAATGAAATACGTGTGTTTTTTAAGGCCACTCAAATTCCATTAAATAAAACGTGTGAGAATTTTCTTTCGGTTAATAAGGGGTTTGGGTAAATAAGTGGTATTGTTGATTATAAATAATTATTAATGAGGTTAGATCTAAGACATTTATTTAAATTATTAATTATATAAAATTGTTGAATTTTTATTTCATAAACTAGGGATTTTGGTTGATTTTTTAATCTAATTATGTGATTTTAAAGATGAATTATGGTAACTTAAAAATAAGTTTTATGTGGTTAAAAGGGAAGTAGTAATGTTATGGTATGAATGATTATTTTCAATGAAATTTTTGGTTTAGTAAGGATAACTCATCTATGGACATTTTCCATGATTTTTAAGACGGAGTCAATATAGGAAAGGTGATACTTAAAGGGCTCCCACATGCTTTAGAAATTTTATATCTATTGGTTTATAAGAATTAGAGGTGGAAAAATATCCTAAGCTCTAGAGCTAAGTTTGTTCCAACTTAGCTATATCTTGAACAACAAATTGTTGTTGACATCAAGGATATGATAGAAATTTGGTGGGTTGTAGGGTAGTCTTGTCATGAAATAAATGTAATGTAGTTACTAGGTAGGTAGGGGGAACCATTTTGGTGGAACTTGGCCATGAATGGGACATCTATCCATGCATAGTTTTTTAAGAACAAATTCACCTAGTGGATTATCATTGTATGAGAATCACTTTAGGATCTAGGCTACTGTGCACACACTAACTAAAGGGATATTAGTGAAACCCACAAAAGTATTATAGGTGATTTTATATAAATAGGTGTTATTGTGTTCTCATTGGTTAGTTATGGGAAAATTACAATAAAGTAAGAGAATTTATAGGTAATTTTATAGAAATAGGTGTTCTTGTGCTCTCATTGGTTAGGTATGGGAAAATGACAATAAAGTAAGAGAAGGATTTGACTACTGGACAATTAGAGGAATGATTCCACAAAAAACCAAGCATGGTGCTGCAACACTTTCTAGGCTAAGGGATTTTGAAGGGGTTCCCCCACCATATGACTGGAAGAAGAGAATGGTCATTCCAGATGCTCTAAAAGTGTTGAGGCTCCAACCAGGTCACAAGTATTGTTTGCTAGGAAGGCTTTCCAAAGAATTTGGCTGGCATCACTATGAAACTATTACGGAATTAGAAGGGGAGAGAAAGGCAAAGGCTCAGGTATCATATGAGAGAAGGAAGCAATTGGAAAAATTGAGATCAAAACCAGCGGATTTAGCCGAAAAGCAGCTTGCCCTGGAGATGGATAAGATAAAACTTGACAACATATTGGTCAATTTCCTTGACGCTTTATTGGTTATTCAGAAGGAGTATGAATACACCACCGTTAATATCAAGGTAACCCCAAGCAAATCAAGGGCTACAAGTTGTAGTTTTCATTTGAATATCAACATACCACAACCATGTTTACAACCAGGATATGTTTTTTGAGGAAAAATCTCGTCAAGTTCAACATCAAGAATCCATTGCAAAAAAAAAAGTAAAACTTTTGGTGATTCCAAATGAGCATAGATGAATAGCTACAATAGATGTCAAATGTGGAAATTTGGAGGAAAAAGATGAAATTCATCTTCCTTTTGCATTCGAGCGAGAGGAAAATCAATCATCAATGAAAATTCAAAATTTTTAAGCTGAGCAAGATCAACCAAATTGGGGGCAGAGTTTGGGGAACCTTCGTAAGTGAATGGGGCCTATGTGATATGGCTACGATTTATCTACCCCCACAAAATCCGATAAGAAAACAATAAACATTGTAGGCATAGGGTTAATTAACCCCACACATAGGGATTACATAGGTTTTGTTCCCACGCCACATGCTCATGAACTGAAATATCTCTTTACTGTCAATATGTGCATATGCAGCAACAAGAAATCTATTCAATTTTACTGGTTGGGTGGCTCTAAGAACCATGCCTGAACACATTTGGGTGGGCACCCTCAACCGAAACGACCCAACCCGAATAGGTTTGGGCGGGCGCCCTCAAACGAAACGACACGGCGCGCCTGACCAAACAAAAGCACAAGGGAGAAAACGACAAACGGGCCACACAAAAGTGCACAAGGCACCCATGCGGTCACAAATTATGTGAAATATCCCTCCCTTAACCATCCTTGAAGACTGTATAACGTCTAGATCAAAACTCTAATAGATACAAGTAATGTCTCCCTTGGTCTTTGAACCTAAATCCATTCTAATTTCTCTACAATTGTGTTAATCTTGAAACTCGATATGCACAAAAAATATATTGGCAAACTAACGAACTGATCCTCAACCATCCATCACCTTTTTTCCTTTTAAAGATGTTCTAAACCATTTTGTAGGGGTTTATTCTTCGAAATCACCTTGTAATTTCTTGATTGTGTGTGTTTGGGAACCTTTCTTGAGGTTATTTCGGTTGATCTAAGCCTTTTAATCAACCATAGGACCATTTGAACAAAAAACTAGAAATTATCTTCAAAACATTTAAAACCCTAGCAATCCTATCTTAGGGAGAACCCCCCCTTGAGTAGGACGAGATCTAGCCGGAAGTCAAACGAGGGTTGGTAATGTGGCGGGTATTGTATTTCTATACCATGCTTGAGTATGAATCATGGAGATAATATCTGGGTGGATCAGCATCAACATCAATTACTAAGCTTAGACTGATCTGTGTAATAGCTTGAATATGGTTAAGATATAGCTTAGAGAGTGTTGAATAGGGAAACATAGACTGCTATAGAGATCAAATTCATATGGTCATGATATAGGTAGAGATATTTCACTATGGCTTGTGTAATGGTACACTCATATCAATGCTAAGCTTAACCAATCATACAAGATCAGCTAATATATAAACATTAGCAATCAAACTATGTTTCTACTTAAGGTTTATAAGATACACATGTTGGCATAGAGCTAGTAAGGCTATGTACTTATTACTATGATTCTGGTCAGTGTTAATAAGGTATGAAATGAATAGGGAAACAAAGATCATTAACAAGGAGCTTAGCTTGAATATGGAGTTCCTGGTCACTGTAATCTAAGACCTGTATTAAGGATATCATGTTTATACAAATATGTGTTATTCCATTACATGTAGTTACATCAAGAAAAGCTTGGTCATTGATTCAATGGACTGGATTCATTAGTACTAATAGCATATTGAAATCAATAAGCTTATAGATTCAATAGAGCTTACTACTAGCTTAAGTAAGGTGATATAGTGATAGTTACTAAGCTTAAGATGGGCATCATAGGTACGATACGGTCTCTTATATATACCAATAAGCTTTTAGTTCCATACAACTGTTATCATTGTAACTAATACATGGGAATCATAGAAGGGAGATAAGGGTGAATACATTACTCATCTTAAGCTAATCCAACTCTTTTCACTAATCAAAGCTGGAAAGAGCGTATTCAATGATATCGAGGTAGAACAGGAACAAGCATATCTCAGTATTGAGCTTACATTACACCTATGTCCACATTAGCTATTGAAATACAAGATGATTTATTAGGTAGAATATTTTATGCTATTACTCTATCCTTAACCTGTATGATGAATATGGACATTGTAGTATACACTAGAGTAACACTGAAATGTACTTTTTATAAAAGACCAATATGAGATAATGTAGATTAGGGAAACACTATCCTCATATAAACTATACAAGCTTATGGACCCGGATATGATCTGAGCCTATACTACGATATGTATATTTTTTATCACTTTATTATGATATATTGATTGGCCTAGGATTAAGGGACATTTCAACATCTCGGAGCACTGGACAATACACCATTGGCTTGGCACCTTGGTACAAGGGTTTTAAAGGTACAATTGAACGAACAACTATAAAGGATAATTGTGTGTCTTACACGATTAGTGGCATCATAGAGGAAATTAATGAGACAAAATTAAGAATTATAGAGTTGCCTGTTCGTAAGTGGACTCAGGATTACAAGGAATTTCTGGAAGCATTGATGACCGGGAATGATAATATTAAAGAACCATTCATAAGGGACTACAAGGAATACAATACTAATATCATGGTCCATTTAGAGGTGTCATTTTCTGAAGAGAATATGAAGATTTCACTTCAAGAGGGCCTTTTAAGGAAATTCAAACTGACTACTACAATCAGTACAAGTAACATGCATCTTGTTGGTTCAAAGGGAATCAATCATAAATATGAGACCCCTGATCAAGTTTTGGAGCACTTCTATCATATCCATCTTGAATTCTATGAAAAGAGAAAGAAAGTCCAATTGGACAACCTTCAGCTTGATTTGATGAAATTGGACAATAAAGTCAGATTCATCCTGGGAGTGGTAAATGGAGAAATCATAGTGAACAACAGGAAACATGCAGAGTTGCTTACAATCAAATAGATGAAAAAACACATACAAAAAACCAGATAATAATCATGAACAAGCTTAATATTGAATTATGAATTGTAAAGGAACTTACAAAATGTGACAATATGAACCTAGTCAAGTGCACAAGAAAAAAAATCCTGGACATGACCCCGGTTGACAAGTTGTATTACTCATGATGCAAGAGGATTTGTACCTGCGCTGCCAAGTCATTCAAAATCCATAATTATCTATACAATAAATACAAGTAATTGATGTAGTATTTTTTACTCTAAGATGCATTCTTATGATAATGTTAGAACATATGTTGAAAATTTCAAAACATACCTAAATAAGCTCCTCTTCGTTTCATGAACAATTTATTGGAGTCGCCTAAACTTGGAACAAGTCTCCCACGATCTGAAAGAGTAGCAACTAAGTCGACAATGAATTTTTTGTTGCTACGTTTGATCGAGGGAGGTTTTCTCCAATATTAAATCGCTCCAATAAATTATTCTCTACTAAACAGGTCTAACCATGTGAAGGTGGAAGCTCTTATGGCCCCTCCCCGCCCTCACATCACTCTCAATTCCCTAATACCCAATCTATATTTCATTTTTTACTTTCATGAGTAGGAAAAAAAATATTCAATAACTAATAAAAAAACAGTGCAACAAAAAGTACACAAGAAAACATTGAAAGTGCTTGACATAAAAATAGTATGATAAATGAGTTTTTAATATAACGCAAAAAACGTTCCAAGTATGGTAACATTTGTCTTATAATAATACAATATTTTACATTATCAAATTTTCCTTTTCTTCTTCCTACTTCTAAAGCTCCTAACTACATCATCAACATCATCGTGCTCTACTCCTGTTTCGTGCCTTTCCCACAGAGCTGACCTAGTTGCGTAGTCACGATGTCTAGTCTCATGCAGTGACGGGGCATCGCCTACAAAAACAGATAATATTAAATTTTAATTGTCAGTTTTTAAATATCATTGAACTAGTTCAGTAATATTAATAAAAAAAAATTGCAATGGAAATATTTACCTAGTGCACGAGTTGTCACCGTTGGGACCATTGCCCTGTCTTCCTCTCTGGTGGTAAGATCCTCAAGTACAACATTCTCTATCATTTAAACAAAAAACATTATAAGGACATCCTTCAAGGAATAATTAGAAAAAATTATAAGTGGAAATTAATTACCTTCATGGCCCTCACTGATAGTAGCATTGCCGGCCTGGTCCCCACTACAATGATCAGGTTGCACGTTAAGAACATGTTCTTTTGGAAATATTTTCTCTCAACGCACTGCTCTACAACTGGGTTATTTGGATCGTTGAAAGTGTTGCTCCCCTGATTTAAAAAAAGTTGTTAGACATTAAATTTATGGACAAAAACAAACATATTGAAAGGTTAACGTTTTACCTTATCAGGCATTCTGGATTTTGGGACCTGTCCCAAGCTTCTACGATATTCAACTACGGCTTCATAGCCGGAATGGAAAGTGATCTTTTTATCTTCCTCTGTAGTTTCCGTTCCAAAGTCATCACCCTACATTACATATGATTGTGTATTTTTAATGTTATTTGATGGGATTACAAAAACGTTGGAAGGCGATACAATTAATTATAAGATGTTTAGCTACTTACAATTCTTGCAGCTAATTTCAAGTAGTTGCCTTAGCCTAGCTTGTGATGGCCCTTTTTTTCAATCCTAGATTTGGTTGCCTTCGAGTTGTCAGACAACTTATCATCAAAAGATTGAAGTTAGATATGATGTAGCACACTTTTATTTTAGACATAGAGAAAATTAAAGCTATTGAATTAAAGTTGTAATTTACCTTGTGGGTCCAGTTGGAAATTTTCCTTCTTTCTTTGCCCTTTTCTCTTTTCTGTCATGGATGAGTGCTCTCCACTCACTCTCTGGAACTCTGAGAGGACGTTCGTATCTAGGGTTAAATTGCAATTGCTTCCTATAGGTGTCCCTGGTATATTTCAAATATTTTCCAACTACCCAAGCCACCGTTATTCTGTCAAATGTGCCCACCCCAAAAAGGGCTTCTAGATAATCTAGAAGTTCTTTTTTTAGGTTGGAATTTTGGGAATTCCACCTTATACTTATGGTTGGGCCAAAAATTATCAACGCCTTGCTCTCCAAAAACCTGTAGAACTCATTGTTTCCTACACAAAAAAAGACATTATCATTAATTTAAAAATAAAAATCATGATAAAATATGTTTTAGATAGAGTACATGAAATAGTTAAAATATTAAAACTTACCTGGGAGTTGTACGTGCTTTATAGGGACACCTTCATCGTTCACCAACAACGTGCCATCAATGGTCCCCGTGGAGCTGACACATGTAGCTCTAGGAAACGAAATAATATAGTTGGCGATATAAGCCTCATCACTACCAACACGTTCAGTGGTTGGCTGAGTGTCTTCTTGGGCAAGGTGATTTTCTTGGCTGCCACCTAAAGGCGTAGAAGGTGTACGAGAGGGTCGCTCGACAATCTCTTGCCCTTGTGTCCCACTACCACCAACACTGGGTGTAGCAGGTGTCAGATAACGCTACATACAAAAGAATTGTTTTGTTAGTTTAGTTAATGTAAAAATTAAAAATCAAACTATCACAATTCATCTCATGCAGAACAAAAAAAAATATCCTTTTGATTTTTTATTATTACCTTATATGTTTCTAGCTAGGTCATAAGTTCTGTTATCCTAATTTCTATTTCAGGTGTTTGAGGCGAAGCGTCTACTAAACGCTCAAATTCCAACTTTGCTTTTCACGCCTTTTTTCGCAGCAACAAAAATGGAAATAGGGATGAAGAAAGCTCTTCCTCATAGAGGGAATCATCAGGCATACCATGGCCAGGTGTCTGCATATTTGAACAAAATTAATATTATTTCAATTATGTAAATAACTAAAATACCTGAAGATAGAGCAATGCTGGCACTTTACATGTTCTTCCGCTGGCCCCTTTCCATGATCATCCTGTCTCGGGGTTGTTCCTGTATTGCCCTGATCAGCCTGCCACATTGCAATAAAATTAGAAATGTGAAAACTTGAAAACAATATCTAACTTGAAAACACAAAATGAAAACTGAAATAATTTCTAAATTTACCTTTGTAATACATAAAATTTGTGCATTAAAGAGGCCCTGGAGTGGTTGAGTATAATTAAAAGTAAGGTTTGTAAGCCAAATTTTTATGCTTACACCTTGCTAGTAGACAATTTCTGCAAAGTAGGTAGATTAGATGAGGCTAAAGAGATTTTCAGTGAAGCTTGGAATGGTATCCACAGATGGGGTAGTCTTCATAACTATATAATGGAAAATATGCAAAATAATAATAGCTCTAACTCTTACATGTTGCAATCAACCAATTTGGCATATCCACATCATTCCCCCAAACAGTTTCCTAGATTCTATATTAAGATGCAAGCACACCTGTAACAAACATAAAATAAGTTCAACATTTGAAATGGATTAACCCTAAATGTTCAAGAAGACATCGAGCCCTTTGAACCAGTTTGTTCCTGAACAAGCCAGTTCAGATACAAATAGTCCAACCAAGTTTGTCTAGAATTAAATGAGATTCGACCAAAATGTCCAGTCGGCTCACCATGTTGGCAAGAAAAGTTGACATGTTGAGTACTTGCCACAAATAGTGAGTAGTGTTACAAAGCATATAAAAAGTTCTTTATTTTTCTAATATTTAAAGGGCTTCCCATAAGACCATTGCCAAGTGTAAAAAATAAATTGTTGAGTGCTCAAATTCATCTTGAACAAACTAGACTCCAAATGATCTTGCAGAGTTTTTGAAAAGGAACATTGTTAGCAGGTTGTACCAATTGAGATCAATTAATACTCTCCATGGTAAAAAAGTGATTGTTGCCTTGTCAAACAAATTCCCCCACATATAATATTTTTTGTGATTAGTTTCTTACCTACAAGAAAAAGATATTAAACCATATAGCTCCATATCCAATGGGAGGGTATAAATAGATCTCACTGCTATATGCCACTCATTTATATGGCTTGCAAACTCCCAATGTAGGTGATTGGACACTAAATACCTGCCTGCCAAATTTTTTAAAGGATAGTTGATCCAAAGACCTTGAGAAACACCACCAATGATTATATCATAGATTCCAAATGGAAATTTAATAACCCCTATAAGAGTATCATTGTAAATGAAATGTTGAACAGGAATTCACCATATGTGACCACTCATTGCACTGAACATTGAATTGTCAACATACTCCCTAAGCTCACACATCAATCAAACTAGGGCATTTTCCCTCCCTTAGTAAAAGTATAGATGCCTATAAAACTAGAGGAAGATCTCCTTCGCTCCATTGTTCCCACACAAGAATTTTTTGTAATCATTTTCATCTTCCTACGAATAGAAGGAAGGAACAAAGAATAGGAATAGAAATCATGTAGTGATTCCACCTGATAATGATAAGTTGTAGGCTTCACAATTTAGAAGCTTGATTTCAAACTTGTTCAAAACTCATTGCTGCATCTTAGAGGATACATTGGCACCAAAATACATGCAAAGTATCTTATCATATGATTAGGATTAATAGATTTTAAATTTTTGAAAAGCCAACTTGATATCTTAATAACCAAGATAAGAGCTTATACCTTTTCCTCACTCACCACATCTCCAACTACTTTAACATAGAAGTCCATACATCATGTGTCATTTAAAAGAGTTCCATGTGAGATCTAAGGTGAGAAGAGAATCATCAATTAAATCAAGATTAATTAACTGACCATCACTAAGAAGAAGAATACCTTGAATGTTCCCTTATATTTGGGCCACTTCAAGGAGATATCCTAATGCATTTATTGGCAAGGATATAAATGAGCTAGGAGTAACTAATAAATAGCCATTTATCTTTTGATTTGTTTATTAGTTGTGGGTAGGTTTCTATATTAAAGGTTAGTTGAGTCTATGAATATATTTTCACTAAATCTCAATGCCCTTGTCACCAGTGTGTTGATTACCAAATCATTAATTGGAAGGTGGTTGGAGTCAATGCATAGATATCTGGCAGTATGTATCATTTTCCTGTGCCTTTGGTTCTCCAACATACCATCCTCCTTTTTGGATATTAGCACATCAAAAAAGGAAATTTAACATCAATATCCACTTCTTATCCATAAATAGTGGGCCTATGGCCCATCTGCTTCAGTAGCATGGATTTTCACTCTCTACAATTAATCACCATCGAGTTCAAGCTCCTTCAATTATTGTTCGTTAAACAACATGAATGATCTGTTCAGATTTGGATTGAAAGGCATTATTTATTTTTTTAAGGTTTCAAGGACAATCCCCAACAACGGTTTCAAGTGCACTCTGTTTTAACTGCTAGCAATAAAAAATACCCTGAATCTCTAGAATTTAAAACCAAGCTCCCTCAATCGGTTCTACCAGTTGTAAGATGTCTCTTCTTAGGGCATAACAAAGTTGCTATAATTCTGGGATTCTTCTGAGCATCAAAGTTTAATTTTGATCTTCATTGTTTCCCCTCCCTCATTACAACAACTTTTTTATTTCATATACAACATATAGGGACTAGAATGATACCCATCTTATAGTGTTGAGTTACCATACTATCATCATGTTACTTAATGGCACTCCTTATGCTTAATCTACATACTAGTACTTTTCCTAAGCTAACTCCATTGCTCAGCTTCATGCTAATTATTGACACATAATAGTAAGAGTTAATATAAACTATCCATGTTCGAAGTGGAACCGTTGCATATACCTTACCAATATAGAGTAAAGCATAACAAACTACACTAATATGGATCCTTACCATACTCTAAGCTAGTAACACTGAATATAGAATCACTGCTATATAACAGACTATGTGTTTACATACAATATTGAACCTCTACTAATCAATGGTTCTTGTTCATTTTATACAAGTGATGTAATGAAAGTAGGAAACAAGGTCATTACTAGTACTATTCATGAGCTTAGTATACTAGTCTAGATAGGTAGTCATAGGTCCATAAGCTTAGATAAGGGTCTAACACAGCTTATTCAATAGGTACTAGTGGAATGTATCACTATCTTATATTCACTCATTATGAGCTTTAAGACTAGTATGATTACAGTTTCATATATCTATAGATTATGCATAATACTACTACTTATGGAGTTCTATTACACTATGCTTAACTATGAACACTTAAGCTTGTTTATTGTTTGTATTGGATTTGTTAACCACGTGTTATCTATGGGAATAGTTCAGGTCATGGATTTGAACCATGTAAGCTTGAATAGGCTTTTCACTCTTCATATTAAACACAACTATATTGAACACTATGTTACTTATACCGATATAATCTTTGAATACACTCTATTCTATGAGCTTATGTTGTGCTTATAACTAACCTGTATTGATTAGGGAAACCAGATAAGTGTAACCTTGATAATCAGTAGTGGAATCACTTGTATTACATTAGCTTACTACCATTGTAATTATGAGCTTAGAGATTACGTGAATACAATAGGTGGAATCATTGAACATAATAGAATAGTTACCCTTGTTAATCATGTGTAATATGAAACTAGCACATAAGCTAAGCTGTACTGCTATTACTCTGTACTAATTATGTAATATATATAGGTAATCATGTACAGACTAGTGTGTACAGAACATACATCATCTTCTAGTATCTATGGTATTCATAGTCTAGCTTAGTGTTAGTGATAATTGTTTACATATTAGGTATAGAAGCTTAAGTAAAAGTGATGGTTGTACTGGAATACTGTGAATAAGGTATGGTAACTATGTGTGATTGATTAGGTAGGGTTAGATCGTATCATCTTCATATGTTACATATGGCACTCCTTTTTATCTAAGTTCATAGTTTTCAATGATCATGGAAAGGGTTATAGGATTATCCATATTCAATATGCTTAAGCTCATAGAAGTGGCATACGTCATTACCTGGATATGATGAAGATTATGGGAATAATGTCGATACCAGCTTATGGTTACATGATGTTGTAGTTCAAGCTGATACTAGTCATTGTGTCTGTTCATTGGTGGTTACTTACTCATAGTACACCTAGCTTAATCTGTATAACTATGGGGCTGAGTCTAATCACCACTTCCTATATATGGGTAAATGTTCACCCTTATATGTCAACAGTCTTAGACATACCCAAATAGGGACAAAATGGTGATATATAGAACCCATTACGTATTATGCATAATGAATGGTTGTATTTATATACTCTCCATGTTAGATCACTTGCTAGTACTGATTAACCAATGAGCTAGAACCATAGCGAATAAGGGGAAACAGGTGCTATGAATGTAGTCTAATCAATGGGCTACACTTCTAACATAACTATAAGCTAATCAATGCCACTACTTGCTATAAGTAATTCCATAACAAAGGTAAACACATAGGATAAGGTCAACGAATAAACTTACATTACACACAGCGTATCCAGTAATTAATGAAGAGTGGTATAGGCATATTATGACTAATAATCACAATGGTCTTAATAGTATGCCAATATGTAGATGCTCGTAATAAAATCCTTTAAGCTAAGATGATATGGTAATTGCAACAACCTGAACACATATTACACTCATGTTTCTATTCCACTAATATTATGGGGTTACTTATTATATGTAACTAACATAGGTGATACAAGGACTGTAACACGTTCGAGCAAGTTGTAAGCCTTCGATTAAGCCATAACTAGTGATCATTGTATACATATATAAAGGTAATGGAGTTTGATCATCATGTATTAGCTATAGGTAAAAAAGGCATATGTACAACGATTCACTTGTATTACTACTAATGCTATGATTACACTATACCATACTTAGTATTACTACATAGTAGTGACCTGTATTCAGAGTAAGCTCGTTTACACATAATGGGAATAGATCAGTATCGATACTATCTTAGAACATAGAGCTAATTATGTAGAATACGTAACTATTGGCAGTACTTCATGATTAAACTATAGGTAATATGTTCTTTGTTCAACTTACTAGTATCTTTACCATGAACCCAATGGAATAGCTATGATTATGGAATAGAGTATACCTTATTTACATAATCAAGATGATTGAGCTCTTTGTGATTATAATAACGAGTATTAGTTACATAAAACTGCTTGCTTATCTTTATACCTCATGTTTGGTCTGTGTTATGAGTACGAACTCCATTGAATCTCTAGCTTTCTACGAGCCATGATTAAAGCAATGGAATAGTAACAATGATGATTAGAGTCATACCACCATTGGTATGGAATTACTAGTAATATGTGATTACTCAATGGAATAGCTCCAAGTTAAACCCTATTGATATACGACATTAATAACAAGCAATGGCTAAGATAAGCTGATAGCTACCTTGTATTCCCTAATTACTGGATATGATGAGTACTAGATGTATTTTCATAAT
This sequence comes from Pinus albicaulis, assembly GCA_034641835.2. Classification (NCBI taxonomy): domain Eukaryota; kingdom Viridiplantae; phylum Streptophyta; class Pinopsida; order Pinales; family Pinaceae; genus Pinus; species Pinus albicaulis. The sequence continues at coordinate 783,515,489 of CM076569.1, read as the reverse complement.
AGACAACCATTGTTCTATACTATGAAATCCATACATTTTCCTCTATTCGACACCATTGGTATCTCATACTGGAATCTATGATAGCAAGTGAACATTCATGGTTGATGGAATAGTAGTAAGTCCATGGTATTCATGATATTATACAGATACCCAAGTCCAAGTAGCATGAGGAGATTCATGGTTGAACGCATGTGATTAGAATGAATCGATAGGACTGCCTACTTTCGTGGGGTTAGTTCATCACACTTATCTAAGAGCTTACATGAATCATAAAACTAATACCCTTTTAGCAATGGTAACACCAGTATTACAGCTAAAGATCATTACCTAATAAGAGCTCGTACCATTGTATTACTCATATTCATAGAGCTATCAAAGCTCATAGTTTTTATAAAGCACTCATAAGCATGAATCATCATGTAGTACTAATATCCTTATCTGGAATTATATCAAGCCTAATAAAAGCAGTATAGTATTCATAGTTAAGCTAACCAAGCTATACTAGTAATAAAGCTATACTTATATGCTATGTAGATCATATGATTAGACTGAAATCATTGTCGAATCTCTATATGGGGCAACATTGATGTAAGCTTCAAGTGCAATGGGCTTACTACTATCCATAACCAATCATCAGCTTGTATTATGTTACTACTAGTGTTCACATTACCTCTTATATTCAACCATGTTAGTAAAGGTTAGTTAGATGAAACGATTCACATTGTTTCCATGATGAAGATAAGCTGCTTTGTGATTCACATGATTACATAGGGTCGATATTAGTTATAAGCTGCATGTATATGGTCTAATGATGATGCTTACTAGGCAGTTGTGATTACATCTTCTCTAAGACTATTTATGAGCTAGATGATCACAGTTAATATCTAAGCTATAAGTAATGGGAATACTACATCATAAACACTGATAATCACTTGTACTATTAACTATGATAGCTAATCCATGGTAATTGATCACATTCCCTATGTGTAATGATTACTATAATTATGTTATGATATTTCTATAATATAGAGATGTTGTACTACTAGGTTATGGAGTTCATAGATATGGTGATTACTTTTCTACACATGTGGGTGAAATGTATATGATAGCTTAAGTAATCTCAATCCACGTCCAATAATTAGAGGAACTACGTAGGTCCTTGTGCTTTACCAATATAAGTGAATCCAGATGAAATGAACCGCTGGTACAAGATTCCTAACCCTTCAATCCCTCAGATGTCTATTATTGATGCAGCAGGAAGCGTTTTATGTTTGGGGAATCTCGTTGCAGAGTGCAAGATATTATCAATCTGCAATCCAATTAAGAAGACGGTGAAGCAATTACCTCCAAATTTCAAAATTCAGCTGATACAAAAAGCAACCATGTGTCTAAACAAGTATGCCCACTCATATAAAATTGTAGTAGTAGGAGAAGAGAATAGCATTATTTTTGCTCCCATAAACTCCAGAGTATATACCATTTATACTAAAATTTATGATTCCAGTTCTGGTCACTGGAGAATGGCAGACAACCCCTTACCCATTGCAAAATTTGGGTCAGATCCAGGAGTCTGGTGTAAAGGCTTGTTCTAATGTATCATAGAGATTCCATATGGAGTTGTTAGATTTGATGCTGAGAGTGGCATTTGGTCTGAACTTGATGTAGCCATGCCATGCTCTGTTTCTACTCCAGTCCTTGTAGAGAGAAATGGTCACCTAATCATGGTTGGGAGAGTGGTTAACAACCTTAATAAATATATTGAAAAAATACAGATTTGGGAATTGCAATTTGTGGGCCGTGATATTAAAGCTTGGACTGAGCTTCAACAGATGCCTCCAAGTATCTATTTAGAGTTCATGGCTCCTCTCAAATTTTATTCTCCATTGGTATGTTCTGCAAGAGGGGATTGGATGTGCATTGATACAAATTTAAGCTCGTGTGCAATTGCTTTCAATTTATACAACAACACATGGAAAAGCCTTCAGAGTGATCCTCTTTTTCTAGGAAATAAGAACTTTCGTTTGTTAGGTTTGTGTTATAAGTCTGCATTATCAGGCTTGCATCTATATAATTATGCAAAATATGAAAAATAATATTAGCTCTAACTCTTACGTGTTGCAATCAACCAATTTGGCATATCCACATCATTCCCCCAAACATTTTCCTATATTCTATATTAAGATGCAAGCACACCTATAACAAATAGAAAATAAGTTCACATTACCATTTTTCCTGCTGATGGAGGAAGGGCCTGTGGTAAGAGTAAGGTCTGGCTGCCGGGGAAGGATAATAGAGCGTGCCATAGGAAAGAATTAGATTTGTTAAATGTATGAGAAAATTGTCAAATTGTATCCACATTTCTTTAAAAATGGCATACTTCTGGAGTTTCTTGCACGTTTCACGGGCGGTTCTTTGTAGCAGGAGGCATATAACTATTTTTGCTGATTTTTCAGTAGGGTTTGAGTCGATTATGGAGGTGGAAAGTAGCTGTAGTGATTACATGGGGTAGCTGTAGTGATTAATTTAAAATTTTGAAAGGCTCGCGATTAATACATCTCCGTTGTTTAATACACATTTAACTTTGGAAATCTGAAACCTTTGAACCATAGGTTAATGAATATGCCACCATGTAATTCGTTTGAAATGCCTCTGTTGATATTAAAACCATAGTTTATGGTAATGCTCCACCATAATAGGTATTAAAACCTTTCAAATGCCAACATATAAAACCTTTGGAACTTAGGTTTGATTTAAACATTGTACTTTGGTTTATGACCCCTTTTTCCTTTATATTTAATTATTTTTACGTTTACAACCCCTTTTTCCTTTATGTTTAGGAAAGGCCAGTGTTGAAAATTTGTGATTTTAAGGATAAAGTGAATGATTCCTTTATGAGGATGCTATTTCAGCTTCAGTCCATTGGTTTTCCGTTTTCTGGTAACAAGTTATCCTCTCGCTCATGATTGACATGCAAACTTTTTGTGTGGCCAAGTTTCAAGCAGGCCTTGGTGAACGTGCCATGGACCCCACTTGGAGGGATTCATATCACACGTGGCTACACATCAGGTTACATAGAGCCTCCGTATTTCACATTAAATTCATGATGGAGGGAGACGGGTTATGTGCGATTACAAAGGATTTATGACATATCAATTGTTTAATCGATATAGGTCAGGGGGCGAGATTATACACAAGATTGGATATGGTTTTGAATTCCTCTGACAAACTATTGAGGTTCATTAAATTCATGATGGAGGGAGACAGGTTATGTGTGATTACAAAGGATTTATGACATATCAATTGTTTAATCGATGTAAGTCAGGGGGAGAGATCATACACAGGATATGATATGGTTTTGAATTCCTCTAATAGACGATTGAGGTTCATTTATGACCTCACCATTATGCACACTCTTGGGATGGAAGAATCATGGGAGAAGCATTACACTTGGTGTTTGGTAGGTCCTTGGCTCGCATCTGATAAATGTTTCATTTCGTATGTTGAGTTATATATTAGTTATTTTCATGATTCAGTGTGGCGAACTTCACTGGTGAGTTTAAGGCGAAGGGCTCCAAGTCTTGTAGCTCTATCCCACGTACTGATGTACGGGCCTAAGCTCTACCATCAGCATGCTTGATTTTTTCCCTCGATTTCTTCTCGCTTTTCAACGTTCCTCCCTATATTCTTTCGTGATATCCCCTCCATTCCCACTGCATTCTCTCTACTTTTTCCGTTGGTTCATTGGAATGATACCCCTATAATCTGCGTTTATGTCAAGTTGGATCGTTGGTTCATCACCAAGCATTGTTTCATCACTATGTGTTGTTTGGTATCATAATTTTATTTCAATGGTGCGCTTCCTATGGTAGTGGCATTGCGCAATCCTTCATTGAATATGGTAAAACACTCGGTAAAGGGAAAGGTAAAGCACATGAATCCATTCATTATGTTGTGGCACATTATAGCATGTCCGCATATGTGTATACATGAACATATTTGACCCCTTTTGAAATCAATACATATCTAATTTCAAGATGATCATTTGTGGAAGAAGACACTCAACTATGAGCATATACCCTTTAGATGTTGAATATGTCATGAGTACAAATATTTATATCACCACTGACGTTTGTTGGTAAATCAGATGAAGTCCCCTGAATCGGTGTTGAATCAAGCAAATAATGGGTTTACAGCTGTTGAGCATAGTCATTGTAACCCTAAACATGGCTCCTCACATAATCTAATTAGGGATTGGGGGCTTAGGGGTTAAGGGGTTAGGGATTGGGAGCTTAGGGGTTAGGGGATTTAGGCGCATTTAGGGGTTAAGGGAATAATGAGTTAGTGGTTAAGGGATTACGGATTTGGGTTGGGGGAATAATGAGTTAGTGGTTAAACGGTTAGGGATTTGGGGGTTAGGGGTTAGGGGATTTAAGTGCATTTAGGGGTTAGGGGAATAATGAGTTAATGGTTAAGGGATTAGGGATTAGGGGCTTAGGGGATTTAGGCGCAATTATAGGTTAGATGAATAATGATTTAGTGGTTAAGGGATTAGGGGCTTAGGGGTTATGGGATTTAGCAGTTAAGGATTTGAGGGGTTAGGGGTGTGGGGTTAACGGGTTATGGGTTAAGCATTAAAAATTTAGGTGTTTAGGGGTTAAGGGGTTAGGGTTTTAGGTGTTAGTGGTTTAGGGGTTTAAGGGTACAACAAAGATAATGATTATAGGATACAACAACACTATAAGGTTTATAGGTTGATTGCTATTGACACGGATAGGGTAAGCTTCAATAGTGAAGTTGTTTTTGATGAGGATCAGGTTGGAAATTTCCAAACTTCTCCTAAGTTTTGAATTACTTAGAAGCTGTAAGGGGTTGAGGATTTAGGTGTCAAGCTTCAGGTAGCTTCACTTGAAGAGGAGTGGAAGATTTTGAGCATGATGAATTCCGAACATTCTGTAGAAGATCCACAGAGTTTGCAGAGCTTGTCAGGCAAGGAAGCTACATTGAATACCATACTTTTATGAAGGGAAAGATTGGAGAGTGTAGAGGGTCCTTCAGTTGGTACTTTCAAACAATATATGTGGACCAATGAACATGACATCAACCACTGTTGCTAGGTACTTCCTTCCGTTTGTTAATTATTTCAGTAGAAATATGTTGGTATATTTTCTATAATTAAAATATGATGTGTTTAATGAATTTCAAAAGTTCAAAGCATTAATAGAGAAATTGTTAGGTTGTCACATTGCCTCTCTTAGATATGATACTGGTGGGGAATTCTACTTAAAATATTTCAATAAATTTTGTGCTAAACATGGGATCCAAAGACAATATACTAAACCTTACACTCCACAAAAAAATGTATTGGTTGAGAGGCAAAATTGTACTATCACAAAGATGGCTAGGTGTAAGCTGGAGAGGAAGTCTATTCCAAATAGGTTTTGAGCTGAGGCAATGTTCACAATAGTATACCTATTCCAATTCCAACAACAACACATGATTCCAACCTTCACATGACCCAACCCAACCTGCCCTGACCCGCCCGAATGCTTTCCCCTGGGCACCCTCACATGACCAGAACTGACCTGACCTGACTCGCCCGAATGCGTTTCCCTAGGCGCCCTCACACGAACTGACCCGACCCACACCAACCCGCCCGAACGTGTTTCCTTGGTCACCCTCACACGGCATGACCCAACCTAACCCGCCCGAATGTGTTTCCTTAGGTTCCCTCACACGACCTGACCCGACCCCACTTGACCAACCCAAACGCATTTTCCTGGGTGCCCTCACACGACACGACCCGAACCGACCCGCGCGAATGCATTTCCTTGGACAGCCTCACACGACACGACCGGACCCAACTCAACAAAACACGAGCAATCACAACTTAGAATTTTTGATATGACCACCCTCACATGACCCGACCCCACCTGACTCGACCCCACTCAACTGGCCTGAACGTCGAAGGCATGAGGAAGCAAACAGAAAACGGGTCGCACGAACATGTAGTACAAGGCACATAGGCGGTTAGTACAACTTAGAATTTTTGATGTGGACAACCTCACACGACCCGACCCGACCCGACCCGACACACCCGAATGCGTTTCTTTGGGTGCCCTCACACGACTCGACCTGACCTGACCCGCTCGAACACATTTCCCTGGGTGCCCTCACACGATCGGACCGGACCGGACCAGACCCTCCCGAATGTGTTTTTGTGGGAGCCCTCACATGATGACTTGACACGACCTGACCCAAACATGTTTCCTTGGGCGCCATCACACGACCCGTCCCGACCCGCCTAAACGTCGACGAAGGAACGAGGGAGAAAACAACAAACGGGTCTCACGAACGTGCACAAGGCACACGAGTGGTCAAAACTTAGAATTTTTTATATGACCTCCCTCACATGATCCGACCTGAACGTGTTTGCTGTGGCACCCTCACACGACACGACCCGACCTTCCCGAACGAAGGCCGACGTACTAGGGAGAAAACGGAAAAAAGATCGAAAAAATGTACAAAAGAAAAACGAGCAGTCACAACTTAGCATTTTTTATACGGCAACCACCACATGACCTGACTTGACCTAACCTGCCCAAACGCGTTTCCCTAAGCACCCTCACACGATCTGACCCAACCTAACTCGACCAACCCGAACGCGTTTCCTTGGGTGCCCTCACATGACTCGACACGACCCGACTCGACAGGACACATTCCTTGGGTAGCCTGCCATGACTCGACTTGACCCGAACCGCCCAAACACATTTCCTTGGGTGCCCTCACAGTACGGCAGGACTCGACCCGAGCCGAGCCGAACACGTTTCCTTGGGATCCATCACACGACTAAACCTGACTTGACCTGCCTGAACGTCGAAGGCACGAGGGAGAAAATGAAAAACGGGTCGCACGAACGTGCACAAGGCACATAGGTAGTCACAAATTAGAATTTTTGATACAACCTCCCTCAGATGATCCAACTCGAACACGTTTCTTGTGGCACCCTCACATGGCAGGACCCGACCCGCCCGAACGATGGGCACACTAGGGATCAGAAAACGGAAAAAGGATCGCACAAACGTGCATAAGAAACATAGGCGGTCACAACTTAACATTTTTTATACGACCACCCTCACACGACCAACCCAACCCGACCCGACCCGCCCGAACGCGTTTCCTTGGGCGTGCTCACACGACACGACCTGACCATACCGGACCCAACCCGACTCACCCGAACGTGTTTCCTTGGGCACCCTCACAATATGGCACGACTTGACCTGACTCGACCCAAACGTGTTTCCTTGGGCGGCATCACATGACTTGACCTGACCGGCCGCCTGAAAACGTTTCCCTGGGCGCCCTAGTCATGACACAACCTGACACGACCTGAACCAGATGGACATGTTCCTTGGGCACCCTCACATGACCTGACCTAACCCGACCCACTCGAACATGTTTCCATTGGCGCCCTCACGGTACAACATGACCCGACCTGACCCGACCCGAATGAATTTCCTTGGGTGCCATGACACGACCCAACCCAACCCGACCCGCCTGCACGACGTCGAAGGCACAAGGGAGAAAATGAAAAATGGGTCGCATGAATGTGCACAAGGTACACAGGAGGTCACAACTTAGTTTTTTTGATACGATCACCTCCATCACACGGTTTGACCCGAACAAGTTTCCTGTGGCGCCCTCACATGGCACGACTCGACCCTCCTGAATAAAGGGTGCATAAGGGAGCAAACAAAAAAGGGATCGCAAAAATGTGCACAAGCAACATGGGTGGTCACAACTCAACATTTTTGATACGACTTGACCTGACCTGACCCAAATCACCTAAACGCGTTTCCAGCTTGGCCGGCCTCACACGGCACGACCTGACCTGATCACCCGACCCAACCTGACATGCCCGAACATGTTTTCTTGGGCACCCTTACAATACGGCACAAACCGACCTGATCTAACCTGAACACGTTTCCTTGGGCGCCATCATGACACGACTTGACCCGACCCGTACGAATGTGTTTCCTTGGCCGGCCTCACACGACACGACCTGACTAGACCCAACTTGACCCGCCTGAATGTGTTTCCTTGAGCGCCATCACAAGACTCTACCCGACCCATAAGAACGTGTTTCCTTGGGTAGGCCTCAGTACATTGCACGACCCGACAAGACTCAACTCGACCCGCCTGAACACGTTTCCTTGGGCGCCCTCATACGACCCGAAACATTGTTCCTAAATGATAAACCCGATCACATGACCCGACACATTGTTCCTAAACCATAAAATATAATTCCCAAACATTGTTCCTAAAACCTAAACCCTAAGATTGTTCCTAAACACTAACACTTTCCTCCTAAACATCGCAATACCGACACTTGTTTCCAAACCATCACAATACCGACGCTTGACCCAACTGTCGCAATACTCACACTTGTCCTAATTATCACAATACCAAAAATTCTCTCTGTAACGTTGCAATACCGACGCTTTACTCCAAACTTTCGCAATACTGACGCTTTACTCCAAACATCGCAATACCGACACTTATTTCTAAGTGTCGCAAGACCAACACTTTTCTCCAAACCATTGAAATACTGACGCTTTTCTCTGAACGTCGTAATACTGACAGTTATCTCTAAGTGTCGCAATACCGACACTTGTCTCCAAACGTCGGTATAGTGACAGTTGTGGGCGGGATTAGAAAGTTTGATAAAAATTGGGGAAATTTCTGACATTTGGTCAAAAGTGTCGGAACTAAAGTGTTGGAATTTTGACCAAATGTACTAGTGTCTGACCCATCTATTTCTCTTAGAAAGAAAGCATTGTTGACTCTGTAACCATAAATGACATAAGGTCCTTTCCATTGAAAATCAAATTTTCCATGTTTACCTTTGTCTTCCCTTCTTGAATCCCATTTTAACACTTTATCTCCATTGTAAAAATCATCTTCTTTACTCTTTTTATCAAAATTTTTCTTAATCTTATCTTGGATGACTTGAGACTTGATATAAACTTCTTCCCTTGTTTGTTTCAAGTGAATATTTTTATTGATCCTTCTTTTAATGTTATTTGTTTCAAATTGTAACTCTTGGATAATATTCATCATTGGTACTCCTAAGGAAGATGGAAAAATAACATCCATTCCATAGACAAGCTGGTAAGGGGAGTTACCAATGGATTTTTTAGTAGTAAGTCTATCTGCCCATAAGGCATTGACTAACTTCTTATTCCAAGTCTTTTAATTATCTTCAAGTAACTTTTTGATGATGTTTAGAAGGCTCTTATTTGAAGATTCAACTAGATCATTACCCTGAGGGTAATATGCAGTAGAGTGGCCTAGGGTAATATGGTATTTATGGAAAAATTCAATCATATTTTTGGATTTGAATGCTGCTGCATTGTTAGTAATTATCTTTTGGGGACATCCAAATATTGAAAGAATGTTACTTTCTAGGAAGGAGATAATGACAGTATATGTGGCTTGCCTGGAGGGTATGGCTTCAATCCACTTGGTAAAATAGTCAGTGGCTGTCAGAATCCACTTATGTTGGGCTGATGATGGGGGGTGAATTTCTCCAATGAAGTCGAGACCCCATTTTTGAAATGGAATTTTAGTAGAGATGGTTTTTAAGGGTAGGGGTAACAGTTTTTTTCTTACCCATAAAGATTTGGCACTTGTGCCAGGAGGTCACATATATTTTTACATCTGCAAACAAAGTAGGCCAGTAAAAACTAGCTCTCAGGATCTTTTCTGTATTAGTCTTCTATTAAATATGTCCACCACAATCACCTACATGGAATTATTGTAATATTTTTTCAGCTTCTTCTTTTAACAAACAATTTAATAAAATCCCACTATGATCTCTCTAAAAAAGTACATTGTCTAAAATACAAAATATTACTCCCTTAAGCTTTAAGAATCTATCTTTAGTTCTTGACAGTCCAGGAGGAGCTTGTAAGTTTAGTAATACAAATATAATATCTGCATACCATGGTGAGTCTAAAAAGGCTGCATTGATCTCTGGTGTCGCCATCTCTTCCTGGTCATCTACTTGGGCAATAAAATCTATGTCTAGGGCATTACAATTCGATTCAACCATGAGTCTGGCTAAACCTTGACCTTTTATTAACTTGGTGGGTTTTATTTGTATGTCATATTCTAAGATAGTGGCAATCCACTTACCTCTTCTTCCATCAGGACCATCCTGAGTAAGAATGTCTTTTATTACAACATTAGGGACATAGGCAATGATGTGAGAATAGAGGATGTAAAATCTGAAGTCTTTAATGGACTTTAACAAAGCTAAGGCTTGTTTCTCCATGATATTATACTTCAAAGATGCATCTCTAAGTGTTCTACTAAAGAAAGCTATGGGCTGTTCATAACCTTGGGCATTTTTCTGTAGTAAAACTGCAGCAATGGTGTGCTCCGAAGCAAATGAAAAAATGATGAAATCCTTTTTAAATTTAGGACTTATAAGGACTGGAGTTTTGGTTAAGGCCTGTTTGATGGATTCCAATGACTGTTTGGACTCAACAGTCCATTTAAGAACTGAATATTTTTTAAGAATGTTATTTAGTTCTCTAATGATCTCAGCTAAGTTGGATATGAATCTTCCTAAAAATTTAATCTTACTTAGAAAGGCTTGTAACTCTTTTATGTTTCTTGATGGACTGATGTTAAGAATTGCTTCTATCCTGGCAGGATCTATTCCGATTCCTTTTTTAGATATTATGTGTCCTAGAAACTTGCCTTCTTCTAATCCAAATAAGGTTTTCTTAGGATTTAATGAGATGCCAAACTTTCTGCATTTTATAAAAACTTGTCTGAGATGATCCAAGTGTTCATAATAAGTTTTAGAAAATATAGTTATGTCATCTAAGTAAATCACTAAGGATTCACGAATTTCCTTTATAAAGGCTATATCCATATCTCTCTGAAAGGTTACCCTTGGATTCATTAAAACAAAAGGCATTTTTAGATACATAAAAGTGCCTCAAGGAGTAGTAAAAGTTGTTTTGGGTTGATCCTCTGGTTGGACTAAAATATGGTTGTATCCTGAAAAACTATCTAATAGTGAAATCCTATAAGAAACAACTACCTTTTATAAGATGTGATCCATTTTTGGTAAAGGGTAATTATCTTTTAAGGATACTTTGTTTATATTTCTAAATTCGACACATAATCTGATCTCTCCTGTTTTATTTCTTGTTGGAACTAGGTTAGAAACCCAATCAGAATACCTGATCGGTGCAATGATCTGTGCATCATACATTATTTTCACTTCCTTTTCTATCAAAGGCATCAACACAGGGTTTATCCTTCTTAAATTTTGTTTGAAGGGCTTTTCATCTTCTTTTACATGGATTTGGTGTTGAATTATGATGGTGTCATAGGATTTAAGGTCCTCATAACTCCGAGAAAAACATCTTGGAATTCCTTAAAAAGAGCAAAATATTTTTCATTTTCCTGTTGAGGTAAAGCTTTTGAAAGTTTAATCATTTTGGGCTTTAACTCTGTACCAATATTGCATTCCTCAATATCAGATCTAACTAGCTCCATTTTGGGTTTTCTTGCAACATCATTTGAGTCAAATAGATCTTCTAAAGGAGTTAAACCTTTTGGTAAGAAATTGTCTTTGAGGTTTAATATTTCAAATTCTTCATCAATTGTCTCATCAATTTCTACTCCCTCTAATTTATCTATATCTGATTGACTAAATATAGTGGGTTTAAAAAAAGTTACTTTATTTACATCTACATTATTCAAAAAAATTTCAGCATCTAAATCTTGATCTATGGTATAATCAATGTCTATTTTACAGTTCTGAAATTCACCTTCATTATTCAGAAAATGATAAATTTGTTGGTCCTGTGAGAAAATTTGCCAATATTTGATGTTGTTTGGAATTATTGGCCTGCGTTTTACTTCTATAGTATACATATGATTAGGCTGAAAAGGTAAATTAAAAGTAGTAGCAAAGGTTGCCAAAGAATGTGCTTGTAAGTTTTGCCTTCTTGGTATTGCAGAAAAATTACATTCCAATAAATCATTAATCAAATCTAGTACAGTCTCTCTATATCGGCCTAGTCTAGGATTGTAAACTGAATATTCTCCTTTAATTTATTTAACAATCAACTCCGAATCTCCCATTATTGCTATTCTTTTACCTCCTAAGTTTTTGATTATCTAGAGTCCTAGAATGAGGGCTTCATATTCAGCCATATTGATGGTACATTTGAAATTCAGTCTGAAAGCATGGCTTTCTGCATGATTTTTCTCTAAATTAGTTATCCATACTCCTGCTCCTGCTCCTAACTTATTTACTAAACCATAAAAATCTAAATTCCATAAAGATTCATGAAGGATGTTGTCATTGTCTTGTGTTTTCTTTTCTTCTCTTAGTTCAGTCTTGATTTCATTATCAGTTTTAGCATTACATAGGATGAAAGAATCTAGGTCAATAGGTTTGATATAAATTGGATAATTTATTGAAATTTCAGCACTACTTACCATATATTTGATTAATGTTTCCCTATATAATTTCTTTGGCTGACCAAAAACTGATATAGTAGCATAAGACATGTCCAATTGTAGAGATCCCTGTAACTTTTTTCCCCATGAGTGAGATAATAACATTCCATATTTGGGTGGGATATCAGCTACTAAAATTTCCATTATTATACTCTTACGAGGATATTGAACTAATGTTACACATAAATCTTTTATTAAACCTAGGCATTTAACTTTGCTTGAGTCAAATGAAAATAAATCTTTATAAGGCCTTGTGATGTCTAAGTTCAGAGTTTCCATTATAGATTTGGGAATTAGATTATGTGAAGCTCCTGAATCTAGCATTGCATTGTGTAGGATTTGATCATGAATGGTTAAACTAATGTAAAATGGAGAAAATTATCCATCTAAATGCTTTCCATTTACATCTGGGCCAAAAATCAACTCTAGCTGATCATCATTCAGATATATGGAATCTTCTCCATCATTTATGTTTAATGTTTCAGTTATGGTTGATTTATACAAGTCAAGTTTTACGAATTCTGTCAGTGGAATTGGTATTTGTAACTTAACAATTTCATATTGTATGTTGAATGAAGGTTTTGATTTACTTATTTGAATCAATTCTTCTTTGGTAACTGTAGTTTTTGTTGGTTTATCTTGTTTTTCTACAGTTATATTTTCAGTTTCAGTTTGAGTGTCTTAAGTCTTACTACTTTTTGTTTTCTTTTCAGGAATGGTTTGTGAAGTAGCAGATGTTTTTTCAGATTTTGAGTTGTCAAAAGTTGTCTTTGCAGTGACAACTTTTGGATCTGCTGATTTAGGATCAACATTAGATATTTCAGTATCTAAGGTTGCTGTTTTATCAAAATTAGGTGCTTTAGGAGCAACAGATTTTTGTGAATCTTTTCCATCTTGAGCAACCTCATCAGTTATGTCCAAAATCTTAGGGCTTGGTGAAATCTTAGGGCTGGACATTTTTTGGGAAGAGTTTGAGTTTTGTTTATTTTCCCTATGGAGAATTTGCAGAACTTTTGTTTTGGGAGCTTCTACTATTTTATTATTTGGTGTTTGAGATGTTTTCTTAGTAGAAGACTCATTTTTTTTCTTACTTATTAGGTTATACTGACTGTGTACTTCGTTAATGGAAAAGTCATAACCTTGTTTGTAATTGAAGGATTCCCCTGAATCTAATTGGAGTTGTTGGAGTCCAAATAAATCTTGATCTTCCTGAGTGAGAAAGATAGTGTTATTATCATCTATTCCCATTAAATTTATGGTATCCTCCTCATCATAATTGTTTTGAGAACTCTCAACATAGTTCTCCTGAAAGGGAGGTCTTATTATTTGGTTTGGGGCTGAGTCTTCTGCTTTTCATGAATTTGTGTTTTTTCTAAAATTGAGATTTCTAATTTGTTGTTGATTATCCCATTGAGGTCTTCTTTATATGTTATCTAACCTATCCATCATCCTCTCTAAAGTTTTAGATAACATATCTATTTTTATGTCTGAACTAGAGGCTTCTTGTTTCTTGGTCACTCTCCTCTCATTTCTTAGTCTTTATTTTTTAGCTAGAATGTTTACTTCTACACCTACTGCATCTGTTTGAATTCTTTCCAAAGTTTCTGCATTTCTTTCTCTTAACTGATATGCCATGTCAGTGTCAAATCCATCTGGGAATTTGAGCAAGATAGAGTCAGGAGTGGGTTTTATATTTGGAGGAATTGAATTGTAAAGACTATTATATCTAGTGCAGTAGTCTTGTACATATGCATTTGGAGCTCTTTTCATTGCATCAAATTTAGACAATATTTGTAGGGGGTTTTTCTTCTTTTCCCATTTATTTAAAAATAATCTATGGAAAATAGCTAAATCAACTATACTAATTGCAATAAGACTTTTGAACCATTTTTTTACTTCTCCTATTAATGTTTGTGCAAACAACCTCATTTGTACATCTAATTCATCTATCTCATGGAGTTCAAAGTAATCTGTCATTTTGTTTATGTGCTGCTGTGCAGTATACTGTGTGGTAGAATCAAACTGTGGTATCTTACTTTGGTAATATTGGGGCATGTCATGAAGTTTTCTAGGAAGAACAAGGGGAGCATACCTAGCAGCCATAGCTTGAATTCTAGATTGGCTAGGAGGTAAAGTAGAGGTGCTTGGAGCTGAACTGGAAGTAGTGGCTGATGAAACTAGATTATAAGGTGTTGAACTAGAAAAAGCAGTTGGAGAACTAAAGGTCGAAGTTGAGGTACTAGGAAGTGTAACAGGAATATATATGGAACTAATAGGAAATGAGAATGATGTGCTTGAAAAAGCAGTGGTGAAGGTAGTGGATGAAGTGGATGTAGGGGCTGAAGGAAATGAATTTCTAGGTTGTAAGGGTAATCTAGGACTAAATGGATCTATGGATTGAATGGTAGTAGAAATTATGGATGATGTGATGGTTTTTAAATGAGGAATAGAAGGTTTAGATGTATAAGCTAACAATTGAGCTAATTCTATGGCTTCATCAATTTCTTTAAGAATAGTAGAATTAATCTCTTCAAGTTTGTTTTGTTGTTTAACTTTCTTTAATTTAGAATCAACTGCAATATTTTTCTATTTTGCTTCCAAAAAAGAAATAAAAACAGGGTCTAAAACAACAATACTTAAATTACTTTCAGATTTAGTCCTGAATAAAGAATGTTCAAATTCCAAATCAAACTCTATATCCTGCAAACTTACTAATTCTTGGGGTAATGAATTAAATCTTATTAATGAAAATTTAGCATCTAAATCTTCTCTCTGTTTTTTATTTTTCCCAATTCTGTCTGGGTTGTTCACTATAACACCAGGTTTAGGATCCAGATTAGACCTGATATAATAAGCTTTCCTAGAAGCCAGAATTACAATTTTTTATACTCACAACTAGTTAAACAATATTAAAGGCAAAAAGATGATGAAAAATGATTTCCTTTAAGGTTTATCTAATAACTAAGGATTGGTTAGATCCCCAGTATGGTCGCCAGTATGTTATCACTCTAGTAATTCTTTAGCTGTGAGATTTTTGGATTTTAGTTAAGAAAACTAGAGGTAACCATAGACCAACTTTTAAACTCTAGGATGTAGCCTTCCTAGGGTTCAGAGAGGGCTCTCTCTATAAAATTTAACTTTATTTTGTTTATAAGATATTAGGCTACTTATGATTGTGCAATTGGTTTTGGTTTTGATTGGTTTGGTGGGAAAAATCACTTGAAGAGATGGATAGTGGGAAATCTATTTGTCCATTGGGCTGAGGAGTCAAAAATCAAGCAAACAGAAGCTAGGATCAAGGTCAAGAAGTCAAATGTTTTCAGGGCAAGATAGATAACCCTTGAAGATCTTGGAAAGTTGTTTTGTGAGATGGTATGATCGGGATAAAGATAAATGAAGGGTTATTTGATCCGGAAAAGGGAAATAGTAGGTAGTGGTAAAATGAAAGAGCGAGCAATTAAGGGTTCCCTACTCTGGAAATCAGAAGAGAAAATATAAATGACAAACTGTAAAGACAGAGTGCTTTTAACAAATCCTGAATTAATACTCTTGTTCATTCATTCAAATTTAGAACACATAATGGATTGCATGTAACAAAGAAAGATAAACAATGACAAGTAGGAAATACTTCTCTTCAGTAGCTCATCACTTCAATCCTGAAATATGATGCTAGTTTATTTGATTCAGTCTGCTACTTGAAATTTTAACAAAAAAACCTTCAAGTCTACAAAAATGACTATAGAAATCTTCAGCAATTTATTCCACACTAATACTTCTAAAGATGAAGTATTTATACATAATTGTTTACAAAATATCCTAGAATACTTCTAGGAATTATCTAAGGGAAATAAAAATATCTTTACAACAATAATAGAGACAACTACTGAACAAAGCAACAAGTTGTCCTATCTATCCAAAAGAAATAGTAACTGATTATGGATGAGGTGAAGTTGGCTGTCTTTGTGTCTTCCTTGTTGTCTTAGATATTTCAAGTTTGTTTTGAAATCTGATTTGCTTTATCTGATACTCTTTCACTGATTCGCTTTAATCTCTGATACTCTTTAATCGTTTGTAAAACATGCTTACTGCTATAAAAAATATATTTGATTGCAATTTAAGCAAACTATTTTTCTCTTTTATCTTTCTGCCATTTTACCTTTCATAATAAATCTGTTAATGATTGCCAATCTTCTTCTTTTGGAATTTTTATCTTCTTCAATTTTCTGAAATTATCATATGCTTTTGTATACCTAGAAAAGGTTGGTTTGACAACAAACAAATGTTTTTATCTCATGTTGTAAATAAAATAAATCTTCAAAACTTCTGAGCAAGACTTTTCCAGTGGGGATTCCTTGTCCATCTGTTTTGTTGACTTGTTCCTTAGCATACTCTCTAATATTTTTATTGTAGTCTTCTTGAGGCATCAATTTATCATTGATAACCACAATATTAGGCAGAGTTTTTTGCCTAAGATTTTCAAATTTAACCAAGAATTTGGTC
This sequence comes from Pinus albicaulis, assembly GCA_034641835.2. Lineage (NCBI taxonomy): Eukaryota > Viridiplantae > Streptophyta > Pinopsida > Pinales > Pinaceae > Pinus > Pinus albicaulis. Next base: position 783,498,443 of record CM076569.1, on the reverse strand, counting down.
ACTGTTATCTTCATGTTCTCACACTTTTCTTCAAGTTGCTTCATTAGATTCTTTTTGGTGATAACTTTCCTTATTTCAAGGATAGTTTCAGTTCTATCAGTAATTTCAATCTCTTCCAACTCTTGCCTATTCTTGCTTTTGAGAAAATTTATCAGTTCTAAAGCTTGCTCAGGTTTGTTGCCTAGTTCTTCATTGGTCTTCTTGATTTCTGCTAGTGCAGCTGTCAACAAATATCTTTGTTCAAAAATCACTTGAATTTAAGGCCATAAATCATTGATGGCTTCAATGATTTTGTTCCACAAATAATTCTTCACATAGGAAATTAGTTCTTTTAGAGTCAAATCCTTTTGAAGCTTCTTCAATTCTTCATTTAGCTTGATAGTCTTTTGCTCATGTGTTTTTGAATTAATTTGAGCCAACTTATTTTAATATTCAAGATTTTCAACCATCTGTTTCAACCTGTTAATTTCACTTGTCTTAAGAGACATTTCTTCCATGTCCTTTGCCAGTTTGCTGGCCTCATCTGTAGGGTGAGCTGCTGTTGTAGATGATTTTGTAGCTGATGTTGTGGATGATGTCACTGGCACTGCAATAGCTAGTGGAACTTTAGGTGCCAACTCTTTTGCTAGAGTTGATGGCACAACTGTAGTAACCATAGGGATGACTGTAGGTGCTTTCTGTGTTTCTTTTTCCTGGACAAGTTTGTCCATCTGAATCTCCATTTCTTTGATCTGTGTTGTCAATTGAAAAATTAAATTCATCATGTCATACTTCTCTTTTTTTCCTTCTATTATTTCCTTGGCTTTAGGATGTTCACTTGATGCAAATTTAATTCTTTCCTCAATGCTGCAATGTCCTCATTTTTCTTTTTCGCTAACTACTCTACTTCTTTGACATTAGCAGGGTCATATCCAACCCGCAAGATAAGTTCTTCCAAAGATTTTATCCTGAGATATTTAGCATACAAGGATGCTTTGTCCAATTTCATCTGATATTTCATGTTTGTGATAGTGTTCTGAAGTTTCTAAAAACTCATAGCTTTAGTTGTAACAGTAGAGTACAACATCTCTGAAGACTGTCTATGGAATTCAATCTAATCAAGACCATGATTTTTTGTTTGTTTAGACTTCCAAATCAATATTCTTATAATCTGCCACTGTCTTTGGAGATTTCACTGTAGGCTGCAATACTGATATGATTATCTTTTTTTTGAATAATCAAAGGCATACATAAGTCTATTTTTACCACTTGGTGTTTGTTTCAGATATTGAGAGTAGATATTGTTTTTGATTTCTTCATTCTTTAACTTGATCTGTTTATAATTTTCTTTGAATCTAGATATTTCTCCTCAGCTGTCTATGAGAATGAAGCTTCCATGCTCTATTGTTTTTCTATCAACTGTGCATTTTCATTATCAACTTGTTCTTCATTCTAATTTTCAGTAACTAGCTCATTGATGATGATAGTGGCAACATCTGTGTTGGTATCTTGGAGATCTGTTTCTTCAATATCAATGGTTACCTTCTCTTTACCCACTGGATTTAACTTAGGCCTTTTGTTGTATCTTAACTTGAATTTAGTTTCAGTGGTAGTTTCATCAACATAGGTACTTTCTTCTCTTACTCTCTTAGTGGCTTTCTCTATTTGATTAGCAGTCTCTAAAGTGTGACTAGTATCACTTTTCTTCACTCCATCTATTAAAGTATTCTCTGTCCACTCAGTCTGATTGGAATATTTTTCTATCTCTGGTTTTGTCTCATGAATGAAGTCCAAGGAAAACTCTCTTCAAATCTGTATTCCAATAGCTGTTTAGCTACTTCTCCCTCTACATCCCTAAGATTGAAAATGCATGGTCATACTTGATTCTTCAATTTGAACTGTGTTTTTTTCTTTGCTGCTAATAAATTGATAGAATCAGATTTTAATCTTTTCCTGATATACTCCAAGGCAAAAAATCTCATTGTTACATGCTTGGGAAATTTATAGGGTAACAAATTGGATCCAAACACTCTAATCTTAGTATTTTTTTCATATAAATACCAATCACCAGTCTTGGTTTACTCTGAAAGCTGTAAAATCTTCTTCATCTCATCACTTATCCTTGGCTGCTCTGTATTTGTTAATATTTTGATCAATGGATGGATGAATCAATCTAAAAATTCTGCATATGTGAACTCTGTGGACTCTTTCCTGGTCAAAGAGGTCCAGAAAACAACTGAAAGAGGATTTACCTCTATTTTGTTGGACATTGGTTCAACGCTCCCCATGTGTTTCGCGACATGGACTAACCGCCTCTCGTGGATCCTAACTCTGGCGATGGTAGTGGAGACTAACGCATGTGAGTTTTGGTTTAACGACAATCGTGATTTCAGCAAGTGGTATCAGAGCGACAGGTCTTGAGTTCGAAACTCACCCGGCTCGCGTTTGGGGGGGAGATTGTTGGACATTCTTTCAACTCTCCCCATGTGTTTCGCAACATGGACTAACCGCCTCTCGTGGATCCTGACTCTGGCGATGGTAGCGGAGACTAACGCCTGTGAGTTTTGGTCTAATGGCAATCATGATTTCAACACATGTCAAGCTTTTGAAGAGAAAATGGAAAATTATCTGCTTGAAAATATAAGAACATGTGGAAGAGGAAGGATGTGTATCTGAACAATCCTTCAGTGGGCAACTTAATCAATTGGTCATGGATATTGTCTGCAATATAACCAACATAATTAAAGATAATAGATGGAGGTTGTCTTGGGGTAAAGGTGGATAGGAAACCTAAAATGGATTCATCTGTATGTTCATCAGTAAAAGACCCTAGGATGAAAGATAACATAGAAATCACATGTCTTGAACATTCTAGAGACCTTGAAGTGGAATATGGGGGATTAATTTGAGGAATTTCTACATGTAAAGGCATACATGTTTGGACGATCAGGAATCTTTTGGGAAAATCAAGGGCAACTACATCTTGGTAAGGGCCTCTATGGAGAAAGGGACTTATTGAGGATTAGGTTGGAGTTGTAGCATTTGGTTGATGGATTCAGCAGTAATGGTGAAAAGCACTTCTTTGTTGGCATTTACTATGGCTCTTTTCTCAGGCACATAAAATTGTTGACATAACCTAATGACCTCTTGACATGGATGAGTTATTGGAACAACATATTTGGGCAAGTGTGATTCCCAAATATGGGCTTCTTCTTCATTATCTAAGGATTTTTCATATCTCCAGTTATGAATGTCTAGCATATTATATTCAACAATTGGGTCTGCTATTTTGTAGTCAACATCAGCTAATGGAATGTGTTCAATGTCTACAACAGGGGGTTGTAAAGGATTCAAAATAATGACAGTCTTAGAAGGCATGGCTGGAGTTGATTTTGGCACTTTGGAACCTTCAGGATTGCTAGAACTCTACTTTTTAGGAATTTGGGCTACTTCTGCAAGATTAAACAATTTGCAGAAGTATTTTTACTTTAATATAGGTTTCTTGGATGAAAATAGGCAAAGTATGGTCTCTTTCTTGGATTTATTCTTCAATTTCAATATTCAAATGATTTACAAACCTTCACTGATTTAGAAAACAAGAAATAGGGATTTCTTGAGCCTTTTTCAAAGAATATTTGGTCTAAAAAGTCTTTTGATATTGGGCACAGAATTTTTGGCTACCTTAAGAGGATTTTTGGGTTAAATTGGGTGTTTAAAACAAGGTGTTGCATAAACAGGATTTTTTGAGAAATTTTGACACGGTTTCGCCTATTTTTTGGATATTTTTAACAGGTTTCTTTGGATGATTTTAAGCTCTGAGTGAAAATTTTCCTTAAAAAGATCTTTTCAAATTGAAACAGGCTTAATTTTCTTGAAGAATACCTATTATAGGCAGGTATTGGGCTTTTGAAGACGTATCTGAAGGTATTGAATGGGTTTTGTGGTATCTTTTCGATCTCTGGAGCAATGCAAAGCTGCTCTGCAATATTTAATAGGTCCAGTTTGAAATTCGCAAGCTTTTGGTATGAAAAATGGAGGAAAAATGTTTGTTTTAAAGTCGGGGTGGCTTATACAGACGTTACGTGCAGAAAAGATAGAAAATCAGCGTGTTTCCAATGTTTTTTAGGCATATTAGCTTAATCGGCGCTTACAATAAATGGCGGTCAAGTCATAAAAATGGTGGTTTTTGGGCTCAAAGGGTCAAAACCACGAGCAGTTATTGTGTGCCATTTCGGTAGTAAGCTGTTTTGGACAGATCAGATGCGATCCAGTAAAAGGGAAACACGTGGAGGAGAGAGAAAATCACAATACCACCCATTTCGCGTAGAATTGAGAAGGGGAATATCGCGCAAGTTTATTTGCGATATAGGTCTTCCGTCGTTGGATCGTGGAGTTCGATTGCGAACGACCCAGATCTCTTGTGAAAGTTCCATCGAGATTTGGTAGTGGGGCCGGGGTGTATTAACGCGACAAGGACATGTTTAAACTTTATAAATATGTGTTTAGATAAAGTTTATGCCTTAGGTTTATCTGATGGGCGGGAGTTTAAGGTTTATATGTTAAATTAAAACATTACACAATGTTTCAATCATACATATCCGTGGGTCTTTATTATATGGTTTGTACAAGCGTTTTTGATAATTGTTTTTAAAAACTATAGGGGGTGGGGTATTTGTTGAAATGATATGTTTGAACCAATGGGATTGGGTGGGGATTAATTTTCCACGTGGATTTTTTAAACATTGGTTTAAACGTTAAAATAGAGGGTTTTGTGGGTTATTTATTTATAAAGGATTTAATATATACGGGAAGGAGTAGTTTAGGGAGTTAATAAATAAATTAGAAGTTAATATGAAAAGGGATAATGTCTATAATGAATAAAAATACATGTTTAACTCTGAGCAAAGTGAAAATAAGCATAGCTTGTCTTTATTGTATTTTTCTAGACTTTAACTTAGGATAAATGCATTTTATGGGTTTTTGAATGATTTTTGAAAGGAGATAAAATTAGTTATTTAGGGTTTTGCTTTTACTAAGTAAAAATGGGTTTTTACGTAGGAAAAAGGGATTATGATTATGAATGAAGGGTAAATGCTGATGAATATGAGTTTTGTGTAGGAATTCAATATTTTCAACCAACCAGTCATAGAGCCTTGGGTCCGGTCCCAACAGAAGTAATAGAAATGCTCTGAGCCTCTTTAATTGAAGGTTTAGAATACTGAATCATAGTAGGGGAGGGGAAATTAGTGATTTTTTCCCGATGATGCTTTATTACATGTTTGTACAACTTCTTTTTACCTACCCATATTTATTTCTAACATTTTTTACTTCATTTTTATGGGTGCATTTAGGCTTGCAACCCTAAATCATTTTTCTTTTAAAGCATAAAAACTATATAAATCTAACCTTATTTCATCTGAGGGCTCAGATTAAACTATTGAACTCCTCATTTATTCTCTATCTTAACTACTGATTTGTCAAGTTTATACTATTTGACATATCTTTATTCTCTATTTAAAACATGAAATTCAAAGTATGAAAAGTTAAGATTAAACTGTTTAACTAATCATGGATTATGGCATTTATTGACAATCTGCACATAATTAGTATTCTTGTAGTAAAAGTAAATAGTAGTGGCATTTTGACTTGCTCACTTTCAGGTTTTATTTTTATCTCTTTTTTCTTTTTGGGGTCTAGTTTTTCTAAGTCCTTTGATTTTTATTTTAGGACTTTTACCCTATTTTCACCTTTTATTATTTTTCATTTTGTCAAAATACGGGAAAACAACTTGTAGAAAGAAAGGTATGTACATATTTACAAGACTATCATAGTAAATTCAAAAATTATGAATCCTATTATTATAGGACCCTAACAACAGTCATGGGAAAATTTTGATGTTTCTTCAACATCCTCTTTCCTCGATGGTTTCAACAATGGATTTGAAGCTTCTGCTTCCTTTAAATTATCTCCTTAAATGTACCCCATCCTTCTGGGTACCTCAAGGATTCCAACAGAAATAACATCATGTGAAAATGGAACTAAAGAACTATCAACACTATTTACCTCAATTGTTTATTCTGAAGCCGATGATGATGGCTTCGCTAAGCCTTCGTTAAACTTAAAAATTTTCAAGGCCTCTTCCGTGGCTCGTAATTGAAGTTGAAATTATGGTGCTTCTCCTCTTCTATTTTTTTTATAAGTCCCTTAAATTCAACATTATTCGCTTGAAGGATTTCGTTGATCTCTTCATTTGAATGATGAGAAGAAGATGAAGAAGAAGTATATTCACTTGAAGATGGAAATGGAGGATCATCCTCTGCTCTATCTTTGTCTTGTTTCTCACTTGAAATTTTATCCTCATAGTCTACACACATTATATCTACCATGCATGCCATCCTAAGGAGGTCCTCGTAGAGATCTTTGTGATCCTCCATTTTCCTTCTTGTTGCACATTCAATCTTTGGCTATCATTCACACTCACAATTCACAACAATAAGAAGATCGTTGTGATACCAAACTTGATCCAGATTCTCTTAGCTACCGTAATTAACCAAGATCTATTACTTTTGTGATGTAATACTATCAACTATAATCCTAGCTCCGGTCACTATAGTGTTGGGTGATTTAATTGTGAGTTAAATCCATGTCATTTAATTTTTCCTAGCAATGATGCTAAAATTTTGGATGATCTAATTGTGATTTAAATTTTTGTCATTTAATTTGTCAACCTGGGGTTCGTGAACTGATGAGGTATACGTTTACTATATGTACTAGGTGATCATTTCTCTAAATATATCAATCTAATGAAAGAAACTTGAAACAAATTACATAAGGAAATTAAATCAATCCAAATCAATCCAATCCAATTTGATCCAAACATAAAGAAAATAAATTAATATTAAAAAAAAAATCTAAATCAAAATAACATAAAATAAACTAAACTAAACTTACATAAATGAAACCACACTTGCTGAATTGAAATCATACTTTCTTAAAATGAAAAAAAAATGAAATAACATAAATATTTACAAAAAAAGAAAGAGGTGTGCAAGCTGTTGTTGATGGGGGCCCTCCACTCCTCAACAAGCACACTGAATGATTATTAAATCTTGGAGATCAAAGAAACAACATGTATTCCATAAAATGAAGTTGGAGTAAAGCTCCAAAGATATTACATTCAACTCTCTTCATCTCTATCCTCACTTTACAAATTACATCTTGGAATGTAACTCCTTTGAATGAAGGATGCACTCCTATTTATACAAAAACTTAAGATAACTAATAAATAAATATAGATCCACAAATCTGTCCTAGATCCATAATGATATCTTGTGGTTACAACCAATCACCTAAAAATATGAGATACAAATCCTCTCACACATATTTAGGAGACACATATCAAAACATCCATGATTTTTCTCCTTTGAATGTGCTTAGTCAAAATATTCGACAAATATTCATGAATTAAAATTCGAATTTGTGGTTGACTGGCCAACTAAGGCTCTTCTAGAATCTTCAAATAGGCCTATAATATCATTAAACTGAACCCACTTTTAGATATATATGAAAATTGGTTAGTTTCCTAATATTTAATCATAACTTCTCTCAAAATACTTAAAATAAATGACTTGGAAAATTATAATGATGAACCCATATGATCATGAAAATAGTTATTAATGTAGGGTTATGGAGCTACAGAATATGGTAAAGAGTTACATAATATGGTAAAATTATGGAAAGGAGGGTAAAAGAGGATAACATTTTGGAGGCCAAACATTCCCCCATAATTGAAAATGTTGCATGTCCTCATGCAAATTTGCAAAGTTTTTCAATATTTGATTTTTTTTTGTGTGTACCAATATTTTAATTTATGATTATTTTATGTAGATGTTGGAGTGGTAAGGCATCCAAGGCTATCTCTGGTTGTGCGGCGGGTGGTTCGACAGATTGAGGCAGTTGTTTATGATGAGGTTTCTAACCCTATATTTTAAGTGGAGCGTAACCTCACAACTTTGATGAGAGGCATACCAGACTATGCCTCAGTTGATGATATCTCGCTGCGATATCAGAGACACACAATGGGGACTTCAGTTATACTTCATCGACTATTAGGTTGAGTGGTCAGAGTTGTCACATATTACCACCAACATCACATCAAAGGATAAATATGCCTCATTTAGTTCTTTTGACTGCACTTATGTAGGTTTGAGAAGCCATGTGTCTCCCAACACAAATTTTTGACATTTTGATGCACCACACTTTTTACACACTCGATATATATATGTGTGTGTGTGTGTGTGTGTGTGTGTATACACACACACACACACAGACACACACACACATGTTTCTACTTTATACTGCAATATAATGTTCTTTATCATTATGATGTTTTGGTTTTTACATATGATGCAAATGTCTTTCTAACACATAATTAGATAATGTATCAGTTAATGTATTCAAATGTCTTGTAATATGTTGATAAGTAATGTAATCAAAATTTCATTCCAATAATCGAACATGTATATACATGTGTAATATGTGAGGGTTTCTGAATGAATAATTTCCATTCAATTGTAGCACAACAATTTGTGAATTGAGTTTAACAACCAATGCCATAATACCAAGAGTAACATGTTTCGATAATAGTTCGATAACCACACTATATTCAGAAATGTTGTTAGTTGTTCAACCTAAGCATACACCTTGCAAATTCACTAAGTCACCATTAGGAGAAAACAATTCCCATGCCGCAGAAGACAAGTTCTGTGTACTACAACAAGCACCATCAACAAAACTGACATAATGGTTTGAAGACATGTACAAACCAAGTGGAACATAGGGTAAGCAGAGGAAAACACTTCTGCAAAAGAAAAAAATCACACCAAAATCTAACTGTACACTAATGAATCACACACACTAATGTAAAATATTTATGCTAAATCAAGCATAGTACTTTTTGAGATAGAGCCCTTTTCAAGGCTCAGACAATTGATTCCCTTCATAATCAACCAACTCATAGGCGCCTTTTTCTAATACTTTCTTAACGATATAGGACCCATGCCGCATTGGTTCAAGTTTTCCGACCCCCAACTTATCATGAGCTTGATCATATAGCAAGACCAAGTCACCTTCATTAAAAACACGCAGAGTTACATATTTATGATAATGGACTTTAACTCATTTATTTTGAGCATCGATAACAAAAGAAGCAATCCATTGAGTCTCATTGAGATGTTCATTGTAAAGCAATCGTTCCCTTTTTGGTGAAGTACAAGGGAGTAACTTGATAGCTAGCTTCAAATAATGGATTTTACACTCGATTGGGAGCATGGATTCCGTACCATACACCAATTTAAAAGTTCTGAATTCAGTTGTTGTCTTAGGTGAAGCCCACAAATATGAAAATAACATAAGATTCCAATTCTGTTTATGCATCCCAATGTTTCACTGAAGCATTGTGACCAAAAAATTGTTAACGGATTTAACTTGTCCATTGGCCTGTGGATAGTAAGGAGTTGAGCTGTCATGACACAAACCCAACTGATCAGTAAGCTCTTTCATCATATCATTTCAAAAATGAGAACCATGGTTAGTGACTATGGCCTTTGGGACACTGAATCAAGCTATGACACGATTAAAAGGAAATTGTGCCACGATTTTACCTTCAACATCGTATGTAGGCATCCTCTCGGCCCATTTTGTGAAATAATAGATGGAGACGATAATATAACCATGCCCCCCGGCTGAGCGAAGGTAACAAGTCATGAAATCAATGCCCCATTTGACAAAGGGTCTGGCGTTAACAACTGGGTGCAAGGGTATGGATGGGGCTCATTCTTTGCGAGAATATATCTAGCAGTCATGACACTTTTGAACAACAAGAATGCGGTCCTTCAAAATTGACAACCATAAATAACCTACGCACATAATCTTTTGAGAATTAGCGTAACCTGACATATTTCCACCACATTCCCCAGAGTGAACGTAATTTAAGACTTTCTTAGCTTCCTATAGAGTAAAAAATCGACAAAGGAAGGAATCAACACCAATACAATAGAAAGTATCCCCAATAATGGGATAAGGTTGGGACTGGTGATGAATTTAGTGTCTCTCAGAGTGAGATAAATCTGGTTGAAAAGTTTGGATTTGGAGATATATAATGATATCACCATACCACAAATCAAGAGTACCAATGAGAAAGAGTGATTCACCTGGAATTAACTCAATGAAAGTAGTGGGTGGAACTGCAGATGGAAGAGCGCAAATCAGCTCAGCAAAGACTAGTGATTTATTCGACTTAGTTTAAGCAAACTCTAAATCAAACTCTTGTAGAATCATCCATTTGGAGTATTTTCCCCCAAGTAACTAACGATTCAGGATGTAATTCATGGGGTTACAATTACAAAACACAGTAGTTTTGCGCAAGAGAATATAATGGAAAAAGTGTTGGACATCATGAACAACTGCCAAAGCTAGTTTCTCTATGTGAGCATAATGTGTCTCAACATCAAAGAGATTGTCACTCAAGTCGTAGATAACATGTTCATTCCCATCGTCATCGTCTAGAAAAAATACCATGCCAAGGTGTCAGTGGCGACGACTAAATATAGGAAATAATCATGACGATAATCAAAGGGATACAATAAAGGAGAAGCAACAAGGGATGTCTTCAAAGCATCAAAAGAGGTTTGAGTGACTTCATCCCAAATAAATGGGACCCCTTTTTTCAGAAAACGAGTAAATATTTTAGCAAGCTTTGCATAATTTAGGACAAAATGATGGAGAAATTTCATTTTCCTCTGCAAACTCTGCAGTTGATGTATAGAATATGGAGGAGGAAAATTGATGATAGCCTTGACTTTCAGTGGATCAATCTGGATGCCTTCCTTAGAAACCAAAAATCCTAAGAGATGACCAAATTCAACACAAAAATCACACTTATGAGGATTCAATTGAATGTTTTAGTGTCGACAACAAATAAATATCGCTCGAAGGTGAGCAGGATGATATTTATGTTTCCCAAAATGGGTAGGAAGATCGTCAAGATGAGGCCAGACTATATGCTTAATATCATGAAACGCATAAGACATAGCCTGCTAGAAGGTAGCACCAAAATTTTTTAGGCCGAAAGGGAGCTTTTTATATGAAAATGTACCCCAAGGAAAACTAAAGGTGGTTTTATGTTGATAGACGGGGAGAATGTTAATATGGTTATAGCCGAAACAATTGTCCATAAAGGAAAAAATATCACTCCCAACACGTTCATCAATTATGTGGTCAATAAAAGGAGTGGGGTAATTATCTTTAGGACAAGCCCTATTGATATCACAATAATCAACACAAATGTGAATATTTCCTTATTTTTTGGTAACAAGAACGATATTAGAAACCCATTCTGTCAATGTTATAGGGTAAATGAATATGGCTTTAGGAAGTTTTTTAAATTCACCTTTTATGGCAGATTCCTTTCTCGAATGCACTGGATGGAGACATTGGCAAATAAGTTTCACTTCTGGATAAGTAGAAATTTCATGCACCATAATACTAGGATCAATGCCAGGAATTTCTTCATATTACCTGTTAGCCACATATGAATTTTGACATAGCAAACAAGTGGCTAAATTTATTTCTGAGTCTTCAAGAGATACATTTCCTTTGAAAACTTATCATTCTTGAAGTCTCCTTATGTTGTGTATCCTCTGAATAGCCCTCACTGCTGTTTCCATTGAAAAGCCTCACTGTTTGTGAAAGAATTGTGCTCAAGAAAGCCTCCATTTGCTCCCTTTTATCCCTGCAAATTCCCCATTTTAACCCCTTTTTTTTCCCTTCTCAAAATTTCCCTAAAAACCCCCAAAATCCCTTCCTAAGTCACCTAAATCATCAAATTCCCCTTTTAAAACCTTGTGAATCCTTTCATTTGGTTAAAAAACCCCTTTTCCCTTTTACTAGAACCCACTATTTAGCCTAAAAAACTCTGTTTTTGGCCTAAATAACCCACTTTTCACCTTATAACAGGTTTAAGCCCCTTTCGGCCTAACCCTTAGCCCCTTTTCCACATAAAACTGGCACCAGGACCAGGCGCTAAGCCCTTGGGTGCTAATCACAATTGGAAGTTTGTTGTGAGCACTTTTCCTTTGTTAATTAAAAATTATCTGATGCGATTGTCATTCATCTTGTCGACCTCCACTGTGATATCAACCGTTGATCTGTATAGATCTAACGGCCAGTGCTTAGGTCTCACCACGCCCATCACACCTTTCATTACCCCACCGATTGTATGCAGACCGTTGATTTCCCTTCATAATCCGATGGCCCTCGCACGATTTCTAATTGCAGAATCTTAATGTGCCACCCTTTGTCACCTCCGATTCGTGATTTTCCGATTCAATCCTAGCCATTGAATCCACAATAACCAACGGTCAGGATTCGTCGCGCCTGCGTTCACAGAGCCCATCATCGCCCTGCTAGTTTTAATTTGGACCGTTGAATCCACAAGAACCAACGACCCAGATCTAATTGCGCTCCGCCCCTGTGCCCCCCATCATTCCCCCTCCGATCAGATCTCCACCATTGATCTCTTTGATGATCCAACGGTCCGTGCTAAATCAAAAATCGCAAGATCAGTGAATCGCGGAGTTTTGGCCCCTTGCCTTCCTCCGATGCGATTAAATCTCAGCCTTTTATTTCAATTGATCCAACGACTCTCCTTCTTCCCGCCCATTTATTTGCCCCTTTGCCTCTGCTTTCTCTTTTCAGATCTCCGCCATCCATCCCGTAGATCCGACGGTCTGCATTAAAACCACCATTGACTCGTCTTCGCCTTACTGGTCACACATCTTTCCATATCGCGCACTATCTCGTACCGTCAGATCTCCTAGTCCCACATCCAATGGCTGAGGTGCATATCGCATTTTTTTAGTGCCCGACTGTTAACGTTTCAATTTACGCAATAAAAGCAGTTTTAGGAGGGAAACATGTAAGGCGGCGAAGCATATCGCGCTTTTTTGGAGAAATTTCAAAACCACTCTAAAACCACGCGAAACCAGTGGTTTTCTTATAAAAACCACTCCTCCCTACTATGATCCTTCATTTAATCCTGACTGTTGATTATTTCAATCAGACGGCTTTGACTTAACGCGATCACCATTCATTCCCCTCTTCCCCTTTGCTCTCGAAGGCTCCATCCGAAGATCTCGACCATTGATCTGATCTAGATCGACGGCTCGTATTACGTCGCGTTCCCATCCATTTTCTTTCATCGGGCCTTCCTAAAGAACTTCGTCGGAGGATCTCCACTGTCGATCTCTTCCAGTGATCCGAAGGTCCACATTCAATCGCCCTCCACCCTCCCGGTCCCACCACCAAATGCCCCCGATCTCTTGCATTTTCACCTGTTTTCCTTTGTATTCGCCCCGCTGCTTAACTTTTGTGTTTTAACACTGAAGTTTCTTTCTTCTGTCTAATTGAGTCTAAACGACCCCACCGGTGAATCCTGACCATTGACCACCATCCATTAGTCTAATCGGACGGTCCGGAATCCTCCTCACACCAAACTTTCATCAGCCGAGTTTTTCACCGTTCTGCCATGTTTTTTACCTATTCTTTCACCTACACCCTCCGTTTTGATGACTACACCACCATTTCCACAGGCCTCCACAACATTCCTCCCCTCACTCCCCTTGGATTTTATAACAGGTTTATTGTGTTTTTGCAGGGTTTACAGAGTGAGGAGGTCATTCTGTCTCCACAGTCACAGCCATTGTGACTCAGAGCGCAGAAAGACCATCACAGAAGCGACAAAGAGTATCAGTGAAGGAATTTAAGGATTAGAGCCCATTATTGAAGATTAAACGCTATAATATAGTGATTCAAAGGGCGAAGATACAGTTGAAGATAAAAAAGATGATTAAAAGGCCTAATGAGGCCTAGAGCATGCATCAAGCCATATCAGTGCTTTCATATTAGCAAAATGTTCTTTTTCCCACAAAGGACAAGTCCCTATAGCATCCTCCATGCCTCATCGAGCCCATAATTGTTATCATTCTGATAGAAAGCTCTTGGAGCTGCCAGTGCATTAGTTATGAAGTATGGAAGACCTGAAAGACCTTTCAGTCACCTTACTTATCACAGAAGATAAAACATAGTACTTACAGTCAGAGAGTACTACAAGAGACATACCTGAAGATATTATCAACCTGACAAAGACTTCTAAGACAGCCTAAAGAGTACCTATATGTCAATGCAGAGCCATTAAGTAGAGTGGGCATGAATACTTCCATCCCCTCTGTCTTAATGGACCATTTAAGTTCATATCTACTACTACTATTGCTCTTTCTCCTATAAGAACCCCTGTCAATTATATTGAAAAGGTTGGTTGGTTGTTGGGATTCTATTAGTTGTAAAACTGTTATTGGGGGGGAAGTAGCTTATTAGTTTGTAATATAGTAGGCTGGGAAGAGAATTATGGACTGTAAAAAGCCATTGGACTCAAAGTATGTGACTGGTTTTGCACATCAATTGAACAAGCAGATTCACAGAATCTTGGTCTATATTATTGGTGGTGTTTCCTTACTGTATTTTTCTCCTTTTATGTTTTATCATACTGTCCATTATTCTCAGATAAATAACAAGAAGCATATATTAGTATATATTGCTGAAAGTACCCAAAATCTCACTGTATTCTTTGTCTTTATGTTTTCCTCCAATTGTGTATCTAAGAATGAATTCAGTATAATTTAACCAGTCAAAGAAGCCGGCTTGCCCATGCTTACTAATGTATGAATTTAGAGTTTGTTTCTTAGATGTTCTTAACTAGATTAGTTGAAAGAATTGGGAAACTGGGAGATTAGAGTTAGCCCTATCTCACTAGGTTCCTTTTCCAACATTTAACCTTTCTAAGATCCCTTTGAGTGAGTGTCAAAAGCATTGAAGGTTCAAAGTCTTTCTCTGATCTTAGGCCTTACTTTGTGTCTCATCTTAAATGTTTTCTACTATTCTGAAAGTGGTTATGAGGACTCTTGGATTGTTTTCCTTTAGAGTATGCTGAAAGAAGGTCTGGATTTAAATGACATCTGACCTGATCTTAAGCTGCCCTTTGTGTCATTACCGAGAGTCTCCTAGAAGTGTGTCAAAGAAGGATAGGTTCAAATTCCTTACCTGATCTCAAGCTACACTCTGGTTTCTTTCCTTCACCCATTCTTAATATTCCATCCCACCATCTATCTAAAAATATCCTTTGGTATAAATGACTTGCCCTATGGAAACCCTTAGATGGTTGTTATGAAAATAAACCCTTTTATGAATCCATAGCCCAATGGATTGGCACTTCTATTGACCTATTTTCCCATGCTGAAACATCGTGCTACTCTATTCCTTTCCATTTCCATAACCTTCTCATTTAATGATCTCCAACCAAACAACCAAACCAATTAAAATCCCTGTGCTTCATACCTAGCCTAATACCTCAAACTGAGCTTCAAAGATATATCATTCTTTGCATTTATAGAGAGATCCCTCTCTGGATCTAGGAGGGCTAGATCCTGAGATCCCAAAGTGGTTTGATGTTGTCTTGTCTTTTGGTATTTCCAAATCTGCCAAAACACAGGAACCATAACATTACCAAGTGAAGACATCACAAAATTATTTCAAGAGGGCAGTATAAATATCGATCTCATCTGGAGAAAAAGAATCCCCAATGTGAATATTATCGACAATCCCAATTTCGACAAAGATGTCGATCGATATGGTAGCCAAAATATTACCCACGTTTCCTTCAGACATGACTTCATGAACCAAGATGGGGTTCTGAAGTGGACCAGTTGTTTTAGGGGAAACATGGGTTTCTAGATAGGTAGCAATTTCACCAAGGTTTGGGAGAAATGAGGAACGATGATGCCTATCATCCCAAGGAGTTTCTTCGAGAGACATAACTTCCAGAATATTCTCATCAATGGGAAATGTCTCATTCAAAGGATCATCTAAATCCCATGAACCAAGACAAGGACATTATGACTATGTTTCTAGATACAAAACCAAGTTATCATTGGAATCAGATGTAACCACAAAAGCCATAAGGATGCTCTGATACATATGTTCGACAAGGCTAAGTGGCATAACATTGACAAAATGATCAATATTGTCAGGGTTGGGAATGATCAAAGGGTTGTGACTAGATGAAATCATATTAACTGAAGCAACATTGGGAGGAAGAAGGGAGAAGATTACCATAAATGAACAGTCTTTAAAGAGATCTGCTATGACACTCTCATAAGGAACTGTATTATTCCCAACATACACTACATTTCAAGTTGAAGAATGAGGAGAGAAAAAGGTAAGCTAATCAACCGTAATGATCTTTCCTTGATGGGAAAAATTGAGAACATGGAAAAGGGTAAAGACCATGCAAACCATTGCATGGGTCCAACTGTGACCAAGTAGAATATTATAGTTGAGGTTCACATCTACAACTTCTACTTCCATATTCACCATTTTTCCCTCCAAATAGATCGGTAGAGAGTTAAGAATACAATATGGCTGAGAACCTCTGCCAACGAAAGCTTCCAATGTATTAGGGGACTGATTAAGCATTGAAAAGTCAACAAGAACTCTGTGTCTAATTTATTTTTTCCCTTAATTAAATTGGACAATAAATTGTAATCTTATCTCATAATCACTTGTAATAGTTAACTGAGTGTGATAGACTCAGTTAGCTCATGAAATTTGAGTTGAGGGTGATTGGTGAGGCATGTAGAGTGATTCTATTTGTTTTAGAGTCCAAGTTGCAGTTAGTGTATTAGTTTAATGCATGAGAAATCAATTAACTCAATTAAGTGAGTTAAAGTCAGTCTAACTAGTTGTAACTGATTGTTGCACTAGTGAGAGGTCAAGTGAATTAAATCAGATTTAATTCACATGCAATGATCTATCAAGTGAATGATGATTTACTATTAATAGCTGCATGCATATGAGTTCTAATGAAGACCCACTTGAGACAAAGGTTAAAGGGATGTTATCTATCAGTTGTATTATTATTAAATTGCCAGCGCACAATTAGACAACCATAGGATTGCCCATGATGTATTGCGCAGTTTTGGAAGGTTGAATTTCCTAATTAATAGGGATTAATTGTTATTATAATTGTGAAAGCAAGGGACACTAAGAAAAGGAGGGAAATTGGCTAAGTGCTGGTCGATTTTGTCCAAATCAGTGTGAGACAGTTGGTAGAGTGCAACAGATTCTTGTGAGACGAGTGCATTGTATTGTTTCATGAATCCTTGGTCGATTATACAATAAATATAGAGGGGTTTTGAGTAGCAAGCTTTCCCTAGGAAAAATATCTGTGTTGTGTGATTTATTTTCTTCTTTCTCTTACTTGCTGTGATTGTGTGATCATGTTTATTTTCCGCAAATATTGTAGAAGTATTCAATATCTTGTTTTAGTATATTACATGATCATATTGAATCCATTGGTGTAATTTCTACATGGTATCAAAGTGCTAGAAATCACTATAGTGGAGAAGAAATTGAGTTTGTGCTCAACAACATTCACATTTGAAAAAATATTCTATGGTGTGACAAGCGGATCAAGATTGGATTATGCACTTGAGGGAAGTTCTAATTAAATTGCATGGAAAGACATAATGGAGGCAGTTCTGGAGGACAACGAGTTGAAATAATTTATCAACACTGATATTCCAAGGCCTGCAATAGAAGACACTGTTATTCTTTATGCTTAGCAAAATAAGGTTACGAAGGCGAGGATGATATTATTAGAGGGAGTTCGAGATCACATTGTCTCAAGTATCCATGGCAAGGCAACTCCATATGCAATGTGGAAGGCCTTGATAGATCTGTTTCACAACAACAGTGACCACATAAAATTGGCACTGAAGGACATGCTCAGGAAAATGAAATGGAGAAAGGAAACACTGTTCTGAAATAGTTTCCCAAGTTCATCCAATGTCGAGATGAGCTTGGAAGTGTCAGGATTACTATAGAAAATGATGGCTTGGTGAGCCTAGCACTTCTAGGCCTTCCCAAGAGCTGGCATAGTTATTAGGACTCTGTCAGTTGGAGGGAGAAGCTACCAAATTGGGAGTGACTTTGGTCGGATCTGGTAAAAGAATAATTGAGGTGGAATACCAGGGATGGATCCTCATCCAAGATAGATGATGAAGAAAATTGCACCTTGGCTAGTAAGGCAAAGAAGGGGAAGGGAAAGAAATCCTATTCCAAATCTCAGAACGAAAAATAAGGCAAGAAGCATGACATGTCTAGAGTGAAATGTTTTCACTATCACAAACATGGAAATTATGCCACTAATTTTCCACAGAAGAAGAAGAACAATAAGAAGGCTTCAGGATCTACAACGGGTGATGCTTTGGCTTCAAAGTTCGAGTTGGAATTGTCACTCATCGCATGCTTGGTGTCTAGTGTGATGGGATTAGTGTGGTACTTGGATAGTGATGAATATTTCCACATTATGGGAGACAAATAAATCTTTAATAGCTTGGAGGAGAAGGATCTTCAGATGCACATCGAGATGGGTGATGAAGGGAGGTATAACGCTACTGGGATTGGTACAATTACTTTCTAGAGACATTCAGGTAAACCTTTCTTATTAAAAGATGTCATGCACGTACCAGGCTTGAAAAAGAATTTAGTTTCTATTGCTATGTTAGAGGATAGAGGATATGATGTGGTTTTCAGTGAAGGGAGAGCATTCCTTCATCACAAATCCACAGGACAGGTTAAGAAGATTGGGGTTCATGTGAAGAACCTCAACAAACTTGATGTAGATGACTATGCATCATTGATGAGTAAAGTAGATAGAGTGGTGAGCTAGGATGAGGGTGATTTATGGCACAGGAGATTGGGCCATCTGCACCACAGTGCTTTGAAGGTCATGCAATATATTTCTATGGGGCTTCCAAAGGGAACTCTTGTGCAGATAGACACATGTAAGGGATCTGTTGAGTCCCAAACTTGCATCTTTCCTATACACCTTTCTAGACTTTTTCCATTTATCTGGACCTCCTAAGTCATCAACATCATTGCATATTAATCATAAAAGAGCATTTAAAGTGGTTTTTAACTATGTTTTGTGTCTGCTATTTGAATTAGATTTTTGCTCATTGAGCTGCGGAATCTTGTCACTTTCCGCAACTGCTGCAACTTTCCGCAGCCATTTTGTTAAATTCTATATTGCAGGTGTCTTCAAGCAAATCGAGCCACATGGGCAAGTTGGAAATGACATGGACATGGATCGAGTCCTATTGGCTCAGTCGAATTCACCTAAGAAGGCTGTGGTCAAAGGTAGTCAAGCGGTGGTCAACTGAAGAGTCCCACGGTGACAAAACTCTGTTTTTCATCACGTGAAGACTTGCGTGGCCGTTCCTAAATCGCAGGGGACATATCAACACCTGTGAACTGCTCCATAAGCCGAATTCAACGACCACTCTCTAGAGATTTAATCTTCATGGCAGCCATAATGCTAGATTTCTGGACGTGGTTGTTCATGTGTCTTGTATCAGCGCAGAATGTAGGAAATTGGTTATGTCATCCTCTGTTATAAATAATGCGTTCTCATACGCATAATAGTTAGTTGATGTAATGTAATTTGCTGGATAGAAAGCCCACTGTGCCGTGACATTATTTATTTATTATGATTGCATTTTAAATATATGAGAAGACTCTGTTCATAAGCATAATTCGTGTTTGATAGCTGCTTCCCGAGGATTGTGCAGAGGACCCCTGCACACGCCGAGGTTTTGTGTATTATTGTATAGTTTCATGCTTCATTTCCTTATGTTCATTGTGCCATAGTCATTCACGTGTATATATTACATATTTTATGGCATTAACATTTTATTTCTGTTCATAATTTTTCACACTTTATACTGCTGTTAACTGATTAGTGTTTTGTTCCAGATTATAGTAGGCAGCCCGGGCATTTGCACATAGTTTTATAATGACTAATGACATGGAATCAATCTTTTCCTTCTGCTGGTTTATTTTTCTTAGCTTTTAATTCTAGCACTGTTTTATTCATTTCAGTTTTGTACATTTGCTTTACTAGTTAGATTAGATATTAAACTTCTCATTTCATTATCAGTTACCTCCGAAAGCCATAGCGAGACTAATGGTGAGGGATTGAAGTATGAGTGTGTAGTTTGATATTAGTTTATCTTTCTGCAAGTTAGATATTAAATAGCTCATGTCATTATCAGTTACCTCCGAAAGCCATAACGAGACTAATGGTGAGGGATTGAAGTATGAATGTGTAGTTTGATATTAGTTTATTTTCTTTCTGCAAATTAGATATCAGATTGCTCAAGTTGTTTATGATTATCTCCGAAAGCCATAGCGAGACTAATGGTGAGGGGTCAAAATATGAGTTGATGTAATTTGATTTTAGTTTTACTTTACTTGCAAATATTTGGATTTCTTTGAGTACAGTTTCTTTTATGTTTATACAGCAGCAAGGGTAATGGGTTTCATGATCAATAGTTCACTGTTTGTTTGACTAGTGTAGTAGCACATTTTCATTTTCTTTTAGGAATTAATTTTTTCATTGTATGTTTCAAAATCCTCTTGAAGTTTGAAGTTTGGGAAATCATTATAAAGGACATCATTGCCTTGAACATTTATATCCATACCTGTCTTTTAGAAATTCCACCTCACATTAGAAAATCAATCAAGATAAATAAAAACTCAAAAACGACAAAAAGTAAGAGATAGGTTATCTTGCACATATAGTGCGCCACACTTTGTCAGATTACGAATCCCGGATTGAAAAATTAATGTAGCAATTTAGGACACACTAAATTGACCAAAAATTTTGGCGTCGTTGCCGGGGAAGTGTAACTAGGTAGCCAATTTCTTAAAAAAAAAAAATAAAAAGAAGGGAAAAATTGATAATTTCTTGAAGTATGCTCTCCTCTTGCACCTAGTGTGATCTGGAGGATCAGAAAAGAGAGTTATTGGTTCAATAATTTCTTAAGTATGCTCTCTTCTTGCACTTAGTGTGACCTGGAAGATCAGAAAGAGAATTATTAGCCCAACTTAAAGATAAAAAAATGACATGCATAGAGCAAGAGATTCTAGGGGAAGGTTTATAGCTAGAGCCAAGAGTTCGATTTTCACAACTCCATCTTCTTCAAGGCATAGACAAGATTCACCACCATCTACCCCTAGCCTTAAGATTCTTGGAATTCAAGGAGCAGCTAAATTAGAGGATTCTCCTACACCATCTACCAAATCTCATTTAGAAGAGGACCCTTTCTTTACTTCTACAGGAGAGTATATTGTAATTAAAGAAGTAGAACCACCTGAAGAAGAAAAGGAAGAGACTCCCTCTCATCCTCCCTTGATAGAAGAACTCGAGGACTTTGAGGACTCTAAAGAAACTATCATGGCAGAGGAAATAATAGATGGATTCGGAGGTAGAGGTAGAGGTAGAGGAGGAGGAAACAATGGAGACAACAATGGTGGAGGTGAAGGTAATAATGGAAGAAATAGGGAAGGAGACAAATTGTTTGGATTCCCTATAGTTGATGAGGAAACTCATACAACGATGAAAAACATTTCACCATCTGTCCTCCCCAACTTTTATGGATTGCGAAGTGAGGATCCTGAAACATTTCTGTTTGAATTTGAAGTCGTGTGCCGAACCTATGACTATATGGAAGACGCTCAAAAACTCAAATTGTTTTCTTCAACATTGAAGGGAGCCGCTTTGAAATGGTTCATGGGATTAGCCACCCAATCTATTAGGACTTGGAATGATATGAAACAATTTTTTTTGGATAGATACCTGGACTATTGCGTGCCCACCAATCACAAGGATGAGGTATTCAAAATGGTGCAAAAAGAAGATGAAAATTTGGAGGATTTACTTGAAAGATTTCAATACAACTTAAAAAGAGCAAAAATGAGCAACTTAGATGATGAAACTTTGAAAGCCCTTATATTAAAAGCCATCAGAGATGAATGGATAGATATTTTAAACATGATGGGGAAAGGAGACATTTCTCAACTTCCACTTCGTGACACAATGCAACTATGTGTCCATCTCTCAAGGGGAAAATCTAAAACTGAAAATGGCCCAGAGATCCTTCTCTAACTGTGAAAACAAATTCAAAATCGGACCTCTGTGTCGGCAGATTGGCAATATGTTTACGAATTCAAACCCATATCTTAGGGAGCCTTAGTGAACAACTAGACACCCTTAAAATCCAAAACAAGTAGAAAGCAGAAACAGATGCTTTAGCCATCTTTTGTCCGAAATGTAGGAAGAAACATGCTTTAAGGGAATGTCCCTTGGATGCAAAAGTTGTAGAAACATGTATGATTTGCTCAGAGAATCATGAGATCAAGGATTGTCCTTCAATTCCTGGACTCAAAGCTGTTTTTCAAGAAGACCCAAATTCAGTAGAATCTCTCTGTTTTGTTGTAAGAAGACCTTGGCAGGGACAACAAACTCAAGGGTTTAACAACCCTATGAATCTTCAAAACCCACCAAATTGGAATCCTTGGCAACAACCTTGGCCCCAACATCAAAATCCATATCAGCCATGGGTACAAGGGATGCAAAATCCTTATGGGAGATTTGCTCAATTTTATCAATATCCTTCATCTTTTCAAAATCAACAAGCTCCACAACTTCCAAACCCAAATCCACAACTTTCATTACCATTTCCACAACAACAACTTTCTCAACAAAGTCCAAATCCTCAACTCATGCTTCCATTCCAACAAAAGACAAATCAACTTCCAGCTCAGCCATTGCCAAATCCTAACAATAAAAATCCTCAGAATACTTACATGATAGAAGGACAACAATTTCCTACCTATATGATTGTCCCTCTCAATGATGTACAACTCAGGTCTGGTAGAGTTTTAGAAAAACCTTCTATAGATGTCCAAGAGCAAGATACCTCTAAGGAGGACTCTCTTAAAGTCAATAAGGGTTCTGAGGAAGCATCTCTTAAAAACTCAAACATTCAAAAAGAGAAAGAAAAGTTAACCCCCACAACTCCTATAGTTGAGCAACCTGCATCTTCATCCACACCTCCTTTCCCTGAAAGATTACAAATTGATAAAGGGGTGGAAAAACAAATCTTGTTGCCTAACTATGATTTTCTAGATGAATTAAAGAATGTTTGTATTAAGATTCCCTTGCTACAAGCCATTCGAGAGATTCCTATTCTAGGAAAAACAATAAAGGTGTTGAGTTTCAAAAGACCAGGAAGGAAACTAAAAGACACAAGAAGAATCCACCTGGTAGGAAAAATTGCAGATATCATGATGGGAAAAATTACCATGCAGAAGTATGTAGATCCAAGAAATCCAATTTTTAAGACACATATAAATGGGATAGAAATTCCAAACACATTGATTGACCTAGGGGCTGCTATCAACATTATGAGTAGACAGACTATGGAACAGCTAAAACTTCCTAACCTTCTTTTTACACCTACTTTACTGCAACTTGCAGATCGATCAATTATTAAACCAGATGGTGTATTAGAAGATATTTCAGTCTCCTTATATTCTTGGGAATATCCAGTAGATTTTATGATTTTGACTCCCAAGAGCAATCTAGGAGGGCACCCACTTATCTTAGGAAGACCTTGGCTAGCCACAGCTGATGCTTTTATTAGTTGTAGATCTGGGGACATGTACATTTCTAATGGTAATTCGACAAAGAAATTCAATTTGTATCCTCCAGCAAGAGCAGTCACAGAAGTAGGAGACAATGAATGGGTTGATGATGAGGACACTATACAACCTGTCTTTACCATTTCTAAAATCAGTGAGGATAGTCAAATTCTGAACACATTAGAAAATTTTGAGACATATTCAGAATATGACCCCACACAATTTCAGTTGGAATCTGACATAGAATATTTATCATCAAGACAAATGTCTCTTTACTCTATGGAAGAGTTTGGTAATTCTGCTATTGAGATTTTTCCAGGAAAAACATTGAATATCAACAAACATTTGGAGAAGTCACAACAAGAAGAACTAACCAGAATCTTGCAAAAACATTCTACCGCATTTGCATGGGAGTATACTGACATGAAGGGTATTGATCCTAAGACTTGCATCCATCATATCTATATTGAGGAAAACAGTAGACCAATCAGACAACCTCAAAGAAGGATGAATCCAAACCTTAGGGAGATAGTGAAAGAAGAGCTCCAAAATCTACTCAATGTAAACTTCATTTATCCAATTTCAGATAGCCGATGGGTTTCCCCTTTGGTTATAGTACCTAAAAAGAATGGTAAATGGAGGGTATGCATTGATTACAGGGAATTGAAGAAAGCAACTTTGAAGGATCACCTTCCTTTGCCCTTTATTGATCAGGTATTAGATACATTAGCAGGCAAAAATTACTTTTCATTCTTGGATGGTTTTATTGGCTATAATCAAATTCAGGTAGCACCTGAAGATCGAGATAAGACCACATTTACTTGTCCATGGGGAACTTTTGCCTATCGAGTGCTTCCTTTTGGGTTATGTAATGCACCCGCAACATTCCAAAGAGCAGTACTAGGAATTTTTTCTGATCTAATCCATGATTGTGTAGAGGTTTATATGGATGATTTTACAGTTTATGGTAATTCATTTGAAGAGGAATTAGAAAATTTGGAAAAAGTACTTATAAGATGTAAAGAAACAAACCTTTCATTAAGCCATGAAATTTTTTTTATGATGTTTACTGAAGGTATTGTTTTGGGGCATCATATTTTAGGAGATGGGATTAAGGTTGATAGATCGAAAGTTGAAGTCATCTCCAAGTTTCCTATTCCAAATTGTCAAAGAGATGTTAGAAGTTTTCTAGGATTTACTGGATACTATAGAAGATTTATAGAAAACTTCACTAAAATACCATCTCCACTCTTCAAATTGCTTACAAAAGACTGTGAATTCAAATGGGATCCTGATTGTCAATCAACCTTTGAAACTTTGAAAACAAGAATATCTGAAGCACCTATCTTGAGAGGACCAAATTGGAAACTCCCTTTCCATATTTCTACAAATGCTTCAGATACAGCACTAGGAGCTGTGTTGGGTCAAAAAGATTTAGTACCTTATGCCATTTACTATACCAGTAAAAATTTGACTCCCACGGAGTTGAACTATACTGTAACTGAAAAAGAGTTCTTAGCTGTTGTTCATGCAATCAATAAGTTTAGGCATTATATATCAGGCTATGAAACTTTTATTCATACTGATCATTCTGCGATTATATATCTAATGAACAAACCTGTTACTAATGGCAGAGTGACAAGATGGCTCCTACTTTTGCAGGAATTCAATATTACTGTGTTGGATAGACCAGGAAAACAAAATACAGTAGCTGATTTCTTGTCTAGGATTCATAATACTAAAGAAGATTCTCCTGTAGAGGATAAGTTTCCTGATGAATACTTGTTTGCAGTAACTACTAAGACTCCTTGGTATGTAGATATTGCTAACTATTTGGTTACAGGGAAACTGCCTCCACATTTATTTCCAAGTGAAAAAAGAAAGATTATTCAGGAGAGTTCAAAATATTCATGGATTTCTAACGAATTGTTTAAAACAGGGCCAAATCTTGTTATCAGAAGATGTGTCAGGGAAGATGAAATGCCTGATATCCTCAAGGCATGTCATGATGAACCATGCGGTGGACACTTTGTTGACAAAAGGAAAACCTATAAAATCCTCTCTTTAGGATATTATTGGCCTTTCCTCTTCAAAGATGCAAAACAATATGTCAAAAGGTGTGACAGCTGCCAAAGAGTAGGGAAACCTACCCTTTCAAATGAAATGCCATTGCAACCACAGGTACTCATCGAACCCTTTGAAAAATGGGCTTTAGATTTCATAGGACCTATTAATCCACCATATAAGCAAAAGAAGTATATATTGGTTTGTACTGATTATGTTACTAAATGGGTAGAAGCCAAAGCATTAGTGTCTGCTACTGAAAATTCAGTTGTTAATTTTCTTTATGAGGATATTTTTACTCGCTTTGGTGTTCTAAGAGAAATTGTGACAGATCAGGGAAGCCAATTCACATCCAACCTGGTGGAGAAGCTGATGGAAGAATACAAAATCAAGCACAGAAGATCTACTCCTTACCATCCACAAGCAAATGGTCAAGTGGAGTCTACAAACAAATTTCTCGAAAGTATCATCACCAAAACTGTTCATCTACACAAAAGAGATTGGGCAGAAAGGCTTCCTGAAGCCTTGTGGGCCTACAGAACTACATGGAGAAATACAACAGGACATTCTCCCTATGAACTTGTTTATGGGAAAGAAGTCCCGCTCCCCATTGAGTTCCAAGTCAAGACCTTCAAGATAGCAGTTCAGTTGGGGATGGACTTATCAGAAGCCCAAAAGCATAGAATGGAGCAGTTGAATGAGCTAGATGAGATCATACAAGAGGCAATTTTAAGAACTGATCTAGTTCAATATCAAAGAGCTAAATGGCATGAAAAATACATCAAAGAGAAGAAGTTTCAAGAAGGAGATTGGGCATTGCTATTTGACTCCAAGTTTAAAGATTTTAAAGGAAAATTTCAGACTCATTGGCTTGGGCCATATGAGATTGACAAGATCTTTAGCAATGGAGCGGTAAGAATCAAGACCATTGATGAATTTCAAACTCCTCTTATTGTGAATGGCCACAGATTAAAGATCTATCATAAGCCACTCTCAAAAGAGGAATTTGTCAAAATGTTTCAAGATAATTCGGCAATAAGGCTGGTGAAGAAGAATCCTTCTTCTCCACCAGCCTAGCCTTTGTTCTTTTCTGGCCAGTAATTAATATATATATATATATATATATATATATATATATATATATATATAATATACAATATATATATATATATATATATATATATATATATATATATATATATATATATATATATATATATATATATGGCTTATACAATATATATATCTATATATATATATATATATATATATATATATATATATATATATATATATATATATATATATATATATATATATATATATATATATATATATTGTATAAGCCTGAAAACCAATCATTGATTGGCAGTTTTATACAGAAAATGTAGGGTGAAAATCAGGAGCACCTGACACCCTATATTTTCCAAAAAATATTTTCTCTCTCTCTCATTTCACAAGTTTTATGACAACCCACTCCATTTCATTCCACTTCATTCCACTTAATTCCACTCCACTTTATTTCATTTCACTCCATTTCATCTATTTTAATTCATTTCACCAATAAAAATTTTCTTTCATGAGCATTTTCATTCAGTCAGTTATCATCCATCTATTTCCATTCACCCAAATAATTACTGTGTCAGTTTCCACAGCTGACACCAGTTTTCGCAGCCAGAAGCAGTTTTTTCAGCTACCACCTTGTTTTTCAAAAATTCAAAGTCAGATGTTAGTTCAACAATCATGAAATCAAATGCAGGTATGAAGACATATTATGAAGACATGGGGCATTCAAAGACATCAATGAGGAGCAACTAATTGAAGACCAATGAAAAATGGCAAGAATTCCAAGGTATGAGTAAAAATTTATTTCAAATGGCATTCAAGCACATTTTTACATAGTTATAAACCATAGCTCCATTATATGCAATGATTGCGTTGATAACTCCGTAGCCATCCCACGATCTCTATACGATTCCCTCACAATCCTTGCATTCGTTTCTAAACGGCCTCATAATCAAGCCTCTGGTCTTCACTAGTGTTCGGCTATACGTTGATACTCCACCTGTAATTAAGGAACGTGGTTGATTTGACTACGGCTTCTCTTAGCCGCACAAAATCCATAGTCGTTTCATAAATGTGCTTGCATCTACTCTGCAGCCACCCAATTTTAAATACTGCCGAATGCACTTTGTTTCCCCTACTGTTCTATTGACCTCATAGCTACATTTCCACCGTGCTGACATAAGCCTTCACCCCATTTTGTTCTCTTTTCCGATTCATATCGTGTACCTATTCCCTGATATCTGCTTACAGTCACTGGCCTCCTTCATAAACCCTGATCATTTCTGCTGTCTTACCTCCGTTAAACCCTCCTCACGTAGACGAGTTCTAAAAGTACAGAAGGAAGGATGGGTCAGTTGTTGAGAACAGAACCAGAGGGACCCAAATTTATGGAAGGATACCTGCAAGTCAAAGATATATTGAAAAAGGCAAAATGGCTTCGGTTTATTCAAAAGTTTAAAGGCTACCATAAGGAGGTAACAAAAGATTTTGCGAGGTCTTTCAACGGTTTGGAGGTGGAAATTGGGGACCTCAAATTTACAGTGATTGAGGCATCCATAGTAGCTGCTACATAACTTCCTCAAGAAGGAGAACGCTGGTTCAAGAACAAGAGCATTGGCAAGGAAGCCTGGAGAGTAATCCTACGTAACCCAGGTATGGATGTCACCATTTTCACAAAGGGAATTCCTGTTCATGCTTTAAAAGAAGAGTGGGCCAGTTTAATGTTAGTTATTCAAAAATTTATCACCTGTGAGGGACGTTTTGGGTCAATGTACATGTATCATACCCGACTGTTGATGAATTTCCTAGACAACCAGGCCCTCAATCTGCCATAATTTTTACTAAACAGTTTGAAAAAGATGTCTGTAACTGTCCAAAATCATTTAGGGGACGTAGAACCACATTTGTATCACCATGGTCTTTTGAAAATTTTGATAGAAAAACAATTAAAGGAGAAAAAAGACACCTGGGAGCAGTTTTTAATTAGAAATTTCTTTGAAGAACCTCAAGAAACCCCTGAAGGAAGTACATCAAAAAGAAGTAGAAGAAAGAGAAAAAATGATAAAAATCAAAGCACTCCTACTAACACAGTTGAAAGAACTAGTAGAGAAGAAAGACTGTCAAAAAGGAATAAGGAAAAGACTGAGGATAAAAAGCCAACAAAATCAAAAGAGAAAAGAAGCATTGAGGCTGTGCATCAAACCCCTTCTTCAGAAGAAGACCATCAAATATTGTCTGAGAGACTAGTTCACCTTCAAGAACAGTCAGCTATGGCCAAAAAGAGAGGAAAAGAAAAACAAAAGGAAACAGATAGTAGTCCACAGTATGTAAGAAGAAGCAGCAGGCTTAAAGGAAAGTGGAAGAAAACACAGACAAAAGGGCCCCATTTTATTGATTTGGGAGAAGTAACACCTGAAAAAACTCCAGCTAGACATATTCCATCTCATTCTCAACTAGACGTTGAATATAGTCCACCTCATTCTCAGTCAAATGTTGAAACTAGTCCTCAAGATGTTGATATGAGTCCTTTTCGGCCAGATTTTGAAGTCAATTCTCCTCCACAGTATTTTGGGGACAGCCCAAGGAAAACGACACCCGGGATAGATCCAAAGCAGCAAGAGGTGTATGACTACATAGAATCCTTAGAAAGAATAGCCACGGATCCCAGCACTTCATCCATTCAGCCTCACACAGCACAAGAAGAATTAGTCCAATCATTGAAACAAGAAGTCTTTGAGTTGGAGGTTTCAAATAGACATATTAAAAATTAAAATGAAGCATTAAAGGAGCAAAAAATATTGGAAAAAATCATTCATGACAATACCATGCTACATCTGGGACTGTGGCAAAAAAAGAACAGGAAATTGAAGTAGAAATGCCAGAAGATAAGTAGAGCACTGATTAATCTCAAATACAGATGCTTGATGAAGAAGCCCAGGATGTTAGCAGCACCAAGGAAGAGGAGAAGAGGACTGGATGTACTGGCAGAGGTATTAAGGCATATGAATTGAAGGATGATGATCAAAATTTTTGTTGCATGAGGACATGCAACACCTTCACAGTGGGGGTATGTTGAGTCCCAAACTTACATCTTTCCTATACACCTTTCTAGACTTTTTCCATTTATCTGGACCTCCTAAGTCATCAACATCTTTGCATATTAATCATAAAAGAGAATTTAAAGTGGTTTTTAACTATGTTTTGTGTCTGCTATTTGAATTAGATTTTTGCTCATTGAGCTACGGAATCTTGTCACTTTCCGCAGCTGCTGCAACTTTCCGCAGCCATTTGGTTAAAGTCTATATTGCAGGTGTCTTCAGGAAAATCGAGCCACATGGGAAAGTTGGAAATGACATGGACATGGATCTAGTCCTATTGGCTCAGTCGAATTCACCTAAGAAGGCTGTGGTCAAATGTAGTCAAGCGGTGGTCAACTAAAGAGTCCCACGGTGACAGAACTCTGTTTTTCATCACGTGAAGACTTGCGTGGCCGTTCCTAAATCACAGGGGACATATCAACACCTGTGAACTGCTCCATAAGCCGAATTCAACGACCACTCTCCATAGATTTAATATTCATGGCAGCCATAATGCTAGATTTCTGGACATGGTTGTTCACGTGTCTTGTATCAGCGCAGAATGTAGGAAATTGGTTATGTCATCCTCTGTTATAAATAATGCGTTCTCATATGCATAGTAGTTAGCTGCTGTAATGTAATTTGCTAGATAGAAAGCCCACTGTGCCGTGACATTATTTATTTATTATGACTGCATTTTAAATATATGAGAAGACCCTGTTCATAAGCATAATTCGTGTTTGATAGCTGCTTCTCGAGGATTGTGCAGAGGGCCCCTACACACGCCGAGGTTTTGTGTATTATTGTATAGTTTCATGCTTCATTTCCTTACGTTCATTGTGCCATAGTCATTCACATGTATATATTACATCTTTTATGGCATTAACGTTTTATTTCTGTTCATAATTTTTCATACTTTATACTGCTGTTAACTGATCAGTGTTTTGTTCCAGATTATAGTAGGCAGCCCGGGCATTTGCACATAATTTTATAATGAATAATGACATGGAATCAATCTTGTCCTTCTATTGGTTTATTTTTCTTAGCTTTTAATTCTAGCACTGTTTTATTCATTTCAGTTTTGTACATTTGCTTTACTAGTTAGATTAGATATTAAACTGCTCATTTCATTATCAGTTACCTCCGAAAGCCATAGCGAGACTAATGGTGAAGGATTGAAGTATGAGTGTGTAGTTTGATATTAGTTTATCTTTCTGCAAGTCAAATATTAAATTGCTCATGTCATTATCAGTTACCTCCGAAAGCCATAGCGAGACTAATGGTGAGGGATTGAAGTATGAATGTGTAGTTTGATATTAGTTTATTTTCTTTCTGCAAATTAGATATCAGATTGCTCAAGTTGTTTATGATTACCTCCGAA
The DNA here is from genome assembly GCA_034641835.2 of Pinus albicaulis. Classification (NCBI taxonomy): domain Eukaryota; kingdom Viridiplantae; phylum Streptophyta; class Pinopsida; order Pinales; family Pinaceae; genus Pinus; species Pinus albicaulis. The sequence goes on along the minus strand of CM076569.1, from coordinate 783,467,216 downwards.
AGCCATAGCGAGACTAATGGTGAGGGGTCAGAATATGAGTTGATGTAATTTGATTTTAGTTTTACTTTACTTGCAAATATTTGGATTTCTTTGAGTACAGTTTCTTTTGTGTTTAGACAGCAGCCAGGGTAATGGGTTTCATGATCAATAGTTCACTGTTTGTTTGATTAGTGTAGTAGCACATTTTCATTTTCTTTTAGGAATTAATTTTGTCATTGTATGTTTTAAAATCCTCTTGAAGTTTGAAGTTTGGGAAATCATTATAAAGGACATCATTGCCTTGAAAATTTATATCCATAAGTGCCTTAGAAATTCCACCACATTAGAAAATCAATCAAGATAAATAAAAACTCAAAAACGACAAAAAGTAAGAGATAGGTTATCTTGCACATATAGTGCGCCACACTTCGTCAGCTTACGAATCCCGGATTGAAAAATTAATGTAGAAATTTAGGACACACTAAATTGACCAAACAAGATCTACCATGGGGAAGTATACAAAGGCCACTTTTCATGAGAAGGAGAATCGAGCAGTGGAAATCCTTGAGAGAGTTCACTCAGATGTGTGTGGACCATTCTCTATAGCTTCTATAGAAAAGCACATGTATTATGTGATTTTTGTTGATGATTTTTCTAGAAAGTGATGTATCTACTTCATGTAGAAGAAAGATCAGACGTTCTCAAATTTTGTGAGTTCAAACCACTAGTTGAGAAAGATACAAGGAAATAGGTGAAGGCTTTAAGGAGTGACAATGGTGGTGAGTACATCTCCAATGAATTCAAGAAATTCCATGTCAAAGAAGGAATTCATAGATATTTTATTGCGCCTCATAACCAACAATAGAATGGGGTTGCAGAAATAAATAACAGAGCAATTGTGGGTGTGACACGAGCTATGTTACATGATCAGGGCCTACCATTGCATATGTGGGCAAAGGCATGCAAAACAATGGTATTTGTTTATAACCGTATTCCTCATCAGATATTTGACATGAGTACACTAGAGGAGGCTTTTTCTAGTAAGAAACCTGATGTTTCATATTTTAAAATTTTTGGCTCATTTGTCTATTGCCATGTGACCAAAGTTTCCAAAAAGAAGCTAGAATCAACAATAGAGATTGGGATATTTTTAGGGTACAATGATACTCCCCACAACTATTAGGTGTATTTTCCAAATAGCAGGATGACAATTGTCAGATGGGATGTAAAATTTGATGAGGAGAAATCCATGCGATTGTCCCTTGAGAGGGAGCTTGATTTGCATGAAGATGAGGAACTCTTGGTTCCAAAGGATGAAACTTAATATGTGGAGTAGCCACATGAGGAGGATCATGGAGTGGCAGAAACCACTCATGCATAGCCACCACCAGACATGGTAGGAGGCACACCACAGAGGCAGACAGATTGAGACTTGATGCGGCAGAACATGTAGGAGCACCTACATCACAGTGCAAATAGAGAGAATCACCACACAGTTATACTAGATACATGGCTCTTATGAGCAAGTGTATTGCGATAGAACCATCCTCTTTTGAGGAAGCAGTGAAAAAACCAACTTGGGTTGATGCCATGGTTGAGGAGTATGACTCCATCGTCAGAAATAGTGCATGGGAAGTTGTCCCAAGACCAGTTGGGAAGTCAGTGGTTGGATCTAGATGGATCTGGAAGGTGATGTAGAAAGCAGATGGGAGTGTGGATAAGTACAAGGCTAGATTTTTAGCCCAAGGATTATCACAAGTTGAAGGGATTGAATATGAGGAGACTTTTGCACTGGTTGCAAGTTACTCATCAATTAGATCTATCCTTGCACTCTCAACGCAAATGGGGTGGCAGATACATCATATGGATGTAAATACTGCATTTCTCAATGGAGTAATGGAGGAAGAAGTGTACATTGAGCAACTAGAAGGTTTTGAGACCTTTGACAGGGAGTTGCATGTGTGCAGACTCAAGAGAGCACTATATGGGCTAAACCAAGAACCTTGTGCTTGGTACACCAGGATTGACAGCTATTTCACCAGGTTGGGCTTCAAAAAGAGTGAAGCAGATGCGAACCTATACCAGATTTTGGTTGATGGTAAACTTTTGATTATCTTAATTTATGTTGATGATATTATTCTGACAGGTGATGAGCAGCTCATAACTTCTTGCAAAGAATATATTGCAATAGAGTTTGAGATGAAGGACATGGGACTCCTTCACTATTTCCTTGGTTTGGAGATATGGAAGCGGGATGGGGAGCTATTTGTTTCTCAAGGAAAGTATGCAAAACAAATTTTGAGGAAGTTACACATGGATAACTATAAACCCATGGATACTCTTCTTGAATGAAACTGGAGGAAGGAGGATGTTACTTCAGGTGAGGTAGTGGACACTTTTGTTTACAGGCAGCTTGAGGGTTCACTCATGTACTTGGTGAACATGTGACTAGACATATGCTACATAGTTAACTAGCTTAGTCAAGCTATGGTTAAGTCGACCAACATATTTTGGAAGGCGGGGAAGCATGTCTTGAGATATCTCAGGGGCACTACAGAGTATGGATTATGGTACAAACACACAGAGGGAGTGAAGATTCAAGGATTCACTGATGCAGATTGGGCAATCATTCCATCAGACGGGAAGAGAACATCGGGAGGGATCTTCAGCATAGGATCAACATTAGTTTCTTGGTACAACAGGAAGCAGAGATCAATTGCACTCAGTTTAGCCGAGGCAAAGTACATTGCAGCCAGTCAAGCGGCATGTGAGGCCATCTGAATGATGAAGATACTTGTCGGTTTGTTTGGTCATCAGATGGATCCAAGGGCAATACATTGTGATAACTAGAGTTGCATAAAACTCTCGGTTAATCTAGTATTCCATGAAAGGTCCAAGAATATTGACATCCAGTACCACCATATCAGATATTGTGTTCAGAGATGCATTATGTTACTTCAGTACATTCCCACGGAGGATCAGGATGCAGATATTCTGACGAAGGTGCTCACCAAGAGAAAATTTGAATACCAAAGAGGCAGGATTGGGGTAGCTAATAATCCCTTTCTTATTGAGAGGAAGTGTTGAAAAGTCCACAATAAATGTGTGTCTAATTTAATTTTTCCCTTAATTAAATTGGACAATAAATTGTAATCTTATCTCATAATCACCCATAATAGTTAACTGAGAGTGATAGACTCAGTTAGCTCATGAAATTCGAGTTGAGGGTGGTTGGTGAGGCATGTAGAGTCATTCTATTTGTTTTAGAGTCCAAGTTGCAGTTAGTGTATTAGTTTAATGCATGAGAAATCAGTTAACTCAACCAAGTGAGTAAAAGTCAGTCTAACTAGTTGTAACTAATTGTTTCCCTAGTGAAAGGTCAAGTGAATTAAATTAGATTTAATTCACATGTAGTGATCTGTCAAGTGATTAATGATTTATGATTAATAGCTGCATGCATGTGAGTTCCAATGAAGACCCAGTTAAGACAGAGGTTAAAGGGATGTTATCTATCAGTTGTATTATTATTAAATTTTTGGTGTGGAATTATACAACCATAGGATTTACCATAATGTATTGTGCATTTTTGGAAGGTTGAATTTCCTAATTAATAGGGATCAATTTTTCTTAGAATTGTGTAAGCAAGGCAGGCTGAGTAGAGGCAAGAAATTGGCTAAGTGTTGGTTGATTTTGTCTGGATCAGTGTGAGACAGTTGGTAGAGTGCAGTAGAGTGTATTTTTTCAAGATTGATTGGTTAATTATAAAATAAATATAAAGGGGTTTTGAGCAACAAGCTTTCCCCAGGAAAAATATATGTGTTGTGCGATTGATTTTCTTCTTTCTCTTACTTGGTGTGATTGTGCGATCATGTTTATTTTTTGCAAATATTGTGCAAGGATTCAGTATCTTGTTTTAGTATATTACATGATCATATTGAATCAATTGGTGTAATTTCTACATGAAGAGGAGGAGAGACGAGGGCTTTCCAACATGCAATGGAAATGATGCATGTGGAAGCACCTTCATCAATAACGTTTTGATGAATAGTTTTACCCATCAAGACGACTTGAATAAGAAAAGCTAGTTGCAACGGGAGACACAAAACCTGATTTTCAAGAGAAAGTAATTAAATTACAACCCAATGAATCAATTCCATCTATAGCAGATAGTAATTCCTTACTTTGCGATGGATAATATTGAAGAAATTCCAAATCTGAAATCATCGAAGGCACTTGAGTTAAATATTCCACAATATTATAATGTTGAGCAACTCACACATTCGAATTATTCGAAGATTTTTGGAGAATAACTTTGGGAGGTGGTCAGATAATGGAATAATTACTAGGTCACTCAATATGAAGAAGATCAAAACTGGGTGGGCTGGAAGAAGAAGTCACATTAGAGGCATCGTTTTCCACCACATATTTTCTAGGATTCAAATATTCTTTTGATTGAGTGGTGAAAAAAATGGGTTTTGTACCGGCCATGAAAACCCGAGAGCTTCCAAATGCGGAGGATTGAGGATGGTATACCATCTACATTTGCTGAGATGGAAAGGGTTATTTCAAAACAACTGGTGTTCCCGATGTGCCTTTTAGAAACGACTAACCTCGACACGATGAGGACAATTCTTGGTGTAATGATTTTTGTCACATATGCGACAAGGATATTTTGGCTTACATTTGGATATATCATCAAAAAATGACTTAGAGGAATCATTTTTAGTGGTATCGGAGTTGGATTTTCCTTTCCCCTTCTTCTTAACTTTTGAGGATTTATCCATTGTGGCAAACTAATAAATGTTAACCTCAAAGTTTTTACCAGGATTTTTGGAATCATTCACAGGAACCAAAGGTATAGTGGTCAGAGTAGACTTAGGATTCGAAGAATATTTTAGAGTACTATTAGAATTTTGAGCCACTAACCTGGTAACACCATCAACATGTGGTGTATCATTAGATTTCAAAGATGACAGGTCTGTTGAAGGTCACGAGGCATTCAGTAAAAGATCGTATAATGTCCTAAACCGGGAATAAATAAGATCTAAATATTGAGCTCGGGTGATGGCATGTTCCTAAATTACACAACCAACCATAGAAATTTATTTGGAAATTTTCAGAATGAATGATTTAGTAAACCATTCAGTCAAGAGATAATCAGGAATTTCAAATTTAATCAGATGTCGTCTGTGTCTCCATTCATGGATCGATGTGATCAGAGATATGGGTAGAATTCGATTGTTACAAATATGTTAAGAGATGGGTGTCGGTTTCACACTGGATGGGTAACTAGAAATGGGTAAGAAATTCCAAGGCCAATGAGTTTAAATCATGGAAAATTCCGCGAGGGAGCTCAATATACTAGTTGGCGGCCACACCCATTAACGTGCCTTGGAAAGGACGTAATCAAATTGAGTCATAGACCCAAGAGTTAGAGGAGCATCATAAATGGTATGTCATAACATGAGCCTGGGGGTATTCTCCAGATTTACCTTCAAATTTGGTACAATCCCTAGGAATTTTAGTTGGAACCGTAGACTAATGCAACATGTGTTGTATTGGGTCATTTGTAAGCCTTGACACAATTGGAAGTTCCAACATAGCCAAGAATGGAAACTAAGGATTATAAGGATTGAAAGGTCTCTGGTAATTCCCAATTTGAGGGTTCAAACCTTGATAATATGGGTTCTTCCCCCATTGGGGTTGATTTTTACCATAAAAACCATATTTCCCCCAATGTTGTTAAAAGGGTATTTGTTGTTGAAAAGGTCCTTGTTGAGGCCAAGGTTGCTGTAGGTTCCTTGCTGCATTTTTTTCTGAAAGTAAGGTCCCTGTTGTGGTTGATGATAAGTCCCATGCTACTTTTCCTGTAGAGGATTAGGTCTTTTCTAGACATAAGGTCCTTATTGTACGTGGGGTCCCGGCTGGGGTTGCTGGTACTGACCGTCTTAGAATTACTAGTATTGAATACCAGGTCTAAGAGGGTAAGTTCCAGCTTGCCCAAAAGGAGGGTTAGGACCATTTGGCATCTAAGAACCAGACTACGTATTAGTCGCAATGCCAAACAATGGATTTTGGGATTGTTGGACATACAGTTGTTGAGCGTTCGACTGTTGAACATATAGATGTTGTACATTTGGTTGATCAACATAGGGTTGTTGGATATATGGTTATTGAACATGGGGTTGTTTAACATGAAGTTGATGAATGTGGGGTTGTTGATAAAAAATTTGAGTTGAAGATGGGTGAGCACCTTGTAAATAGGTACCCACAACACAACTTGTTAGGAATGAAACCAAAGTTCCACCAAGACTAGATATGGGTTGTCCTGCCCCTGATATAGTTCCATAGTTCATAATTCCCTCACCTGAAAGAGGCGGGGGCGGGGGGGGGGGGGGGTGGGGGGGGAGTACATATAAGGGATGTGATTTCCCCCAGGCATGGACGAAACTGTAGGTTTCCCACTTAAAGGTGGAACAACATTGGTGGTATATAGGGACAAAGGAGTAGATGATAAAAGTATAATGGACACTTGACCCACATAAACTACAATTTGAGTGGAAGGTTGTGAAACTGTGGCTACGTCTGAAACAAACGAGCCAGGAGTTAGAGGAACACCAGACGACTAGATATGATGATGAAAGAGGGACATGACCTAGAAGCATATCAGACAAATTTTTTGAGAGAAGTGTAACCTGGCGAAAGTGAAAACGCAACATGGCCAGAGGATACATTCGTTCCACTTCCTAAATCATAAGAAGTAGAGACATAAGGAAAACCTTCCGGAGGGAACATGGGCTCGACATCGACTTCTGGGGTGTGAGTCGCAGAAGTTTCCATAATAATACTTTGAGGAGTTCTCACAAATGGAGCATAATCTTCATTTAATGCCATGTGTGGTGGAAACAATTGCTGAACAATAGTTTGACGTGCGATGGGAGAAGCAACAAAAGGAGCGTTGGGATTGTAGAAAGGACTATTGAATGCTTAGGAGATACCATGAATGGATCATATAATGTATTAGTATAAAATACCACAAACTCTTCAATGGGTTCAAGACTCTTCGGCTCAAGATCCTCAAATTACCAAAACCAATTTTTAGGCGGTGGTCAAGAAGGGAGCGGTTGGATGCTTGGGAAAATTTCAAGTTCAAAACCTTGAGCTTCAAGAGGGCCAGGTGAAAAATGTGGAATATTAGGATGGGGTCCTTGAGTTCCTTCAGGGGAAGAGTGAGGTGAATTCAGAGATTCAACCATGATGACCTTTGGACAAGACCAAGCAAAGGATAGGTGAATTATTTTTGAGAAATTAAAAATTTCAATTAACAAACCATGATGAGGCAAAGGAGTACTGCATGGGTAGGATGTTTTCATGGGCCATAAATTTTAGAATTAAACAAAACAAATAAAAAAGGGTAATATAAATAAAAGGCATTACTAATTATCTGTGAACTGCAATATACACCTTGGTGAAAAAAGGACTTGATGTACGAAAACCATTCTCCTTGAATGTTGTGTTTAGTCTATCATGTCTACAAGGATGTTGACTCGATTACCTATGGTAGGTTTTCAACCTAGTGGAGTCTCCCAAAATATAAGTGATGATATGTGGGAGCTTAGTCTGTATTAGCATTGTCTAATGTGTAATTGTTCTATGACAATGTCCCCATATACTTACCATACGTGGAGCATAGTCTTATATACTTCCATATGCGGGACGAGATATCACCCCCGGAATGTAAAACAGATTGTTAGCGACAACTGCTATGCTTAACGACATTGGAACACGTCTCTAGCCTAGACCTCTAGATATTTGTGTTAATTCCAAATTCTCCTTAGGTTAATTGAGGTTAATTTCAATGTTGATCTGAAATTAAATTTCGATTTTGGGCTCCAAAAAGATGTCACATGAATTCCTAAGATGCAACTATATGAGAAAATATTCCTTTGATTTTGATGAAGGATAAACTAATAAGGGAAGAGATGGCAAAGAGTGATGCATCAAACAAAATGAAACAAGCAAAATCCCCCCAACTAGCTTTCACTTTGCAACTTTTAAGAAAGTAAAGGCGATTTCACTTTCACTCTCCCAAATGCAACTCATTCAAAAGTAAAATTATTTCTACTTTCACTAAGATGCATTTAAATTATTTTTTTGTTTTTATTTTTTTCTTTTAAAAATGAAATGTGCTTAATGCATGTTTAAACTTTCAATTATTGAAAAAATGTAATCTATTTCAATAAGAAATTTCAAAAACTATTCTGTCAATGCAAGTGATCTTATGCACGTAATGAAAAGTAATTCTTGAAATGAAAACTAAAAAGATGCAATATCCAATTTATTAAAAAAAAACATAAAATTTACTATTGTTTTGTAAAAAAGAACCAATATTTCTTGGATAGTAAAAGCAGTAAACAAAGATTTTAATTGACTTGAAACAACAAGACCCAATCAAAACACAAAATTTACCACTTAAACCATAAGACTAATTTTCACTTTCCAAGAGACAAAAAACACTCAAAGAACAAAATAATGAAATCAAAGCAAATAAAATATTTCAAGGACCAAGACACAGTAAGGATTTTCTAGAAGAAGCTCTAAAAATATTTATTTTCTAAGGCCAACACGAACCTCTAGTTAACACCCGTGGTCTGCAATGTGAATGTTCTAGCAAAAGCCAACGCTGGTAGTGTGAATATAATTGTTAAAAATCGCATTGTGAAATGAAAAGAGGGATGAAAAAAGAAATTCTTGAGGAAAAAATTTAGACTTTATACCTCAAAACACTTATAAGCCAGAATACAGACTGAAAAAGAAGCTACACAAGCGGTCATTCAACGGTTGGCTAAACTAAGCATGAAGACAAAAATAAGAAGAGGGTGAAAAGGGTGTAGGATCCCCAGCAGAGTCGCCAATTTGTTATGCAGGAAAATCCCTTCTTTAGAAAGAAGCAATCCCTCTATCCCAATGAGTGTGTCTAGTAACAACCGTGACAAAGAATACAAGCTTTCCTATTTTAACATTGAAATAATACGAGGGAGGGAGATGACCTACCTCACTCCTTATGCAATTGTTTCCTAGATGTCAATGTTGATCCTTTCTCTTTGAGGCTCGTTCCTCACTATAACTTCTACGTTCGAATACTTGTAAGAAAGATCATATGACAACAAATGAAAGATACATAACATATATATATATTTCAAAGCAAACCACATAACAGATCAAGGAGTATGATGATAAATAAATTAATATTAATAGATTCATGGTAAGAAAAGCATATTTGTAATCTTAAATAAAGAAAGGGAAGCTTACAACTGGTGCCTTGATGTTGGATGCCTCCTTTGTAATGGGAATCCAAGTCCATTCCAAGCTCTTCAATCTCTTCTCCTTCCTCGTCAAATTGATAACATGTAGGCACAATCACGTAGAATAATTTCAATTAGCAATGACCAACAAGGAATCACTAGCATGACACTCTTTTATAGAAGAGATGGAGAGGTTATGGATCCACTAATGAGGGATAAAGTTCTTATATCAAAGGGGAAAATATTTCGAGATAAGATAAAGGGTAAAAAATGGGAGTATCCGACGATATCCTCAACCAACAAGTACTAGACCTCTGTTCTTAAGAATTCTAGAGGATGAAGCTTTCGCTCCATTTTTGGAGAACGTTCGCAAAGAGGACCAATGCGAATTTATTGTTGAATTCCTACGTTGGGAGCATTGTTCATAGGTTAGGGACAGGGTGACAAGTGCAAGGCTATTAAGGGGAGAACCATGTTGGGCTTGTAATTTAGGATTTTTTACAAACTTTGCAGAAAGGCTTCAAGGCATTTCTCTTTTAGGTCTTCAGGGATACTTTAAGAATTTTATCCAATATGAATAAGTTTACACATATCTTGTCACTTTGCAATGTTTGTGGCATGAGTGACACACGAAACGACACATAGGATAAGAACTAAGGAATGCGACAAAATACTGTGTAACAAAAACAAATATAGTGAACAAATGTTTGGAAGTATATCTTTGTTTCTTTGTATATGATAGACAAACACAATGGGTTATGAGGTTACCTCCACCTAAATGGCGGTATAACACTTCCTTCCATATTGCAACAAAAATGAGCCCATTTACGACACTTTATGGATATCATCCATTGTCCATCACATCCTCATTAAGAGAAAGTTCTAAGGTTCAAGCAAAGGAATATCACATTAAGAATAAAAAAAAGGTTCTCCAAATCTTAGAGGATAACCTCACTCTAGCGTAGGATCGAATGAAACAACAATAATTCTAGAATCAGAATTAAAGAAGTTTTGAGGTAGGCAATTGGGTATTTTTACAGCTACAACAATACAATTTTTTTTTGTTTTTTCTGAAGAAAGCTAAGAAGGATAATAAATTATCACCCAAGTACTATGGTCCTTACAAGGTTTTGTAGAAGATTGGTACTATGGCATGCAAATTGGAGCTGCCTGCACTGAGTTTTCCATGTTTAATGCTTAAAGAAGCTTATCGATGACAAGCTCTCAGTTCAAACAATATTTCCAGAACTTTGTGAAGGGAAAATCATATTGGAGCTTGAAGAAGTCATAGAAACAAGAACCTGATAACTACATTATCGATCAATTTTAGAGTATCTCATTAAGTAGAACTTACCGTTAAAGGTTCCACATGGGAGAATGATAATTTTATAAAAAAACATCCAAAAGTACTCAAGCATTTAGTACAACACTTTTTTTGAAGGACAGGGGCATGTTAGGTCCCTCTAATACTAGTGTAACCTCCTTAGTTTATTGTTACTATAGCCTCGTTATTGCTATTTTTGTGCCCCATAGAAGGACACTATTGTTATTTTTGTGCCTTTATATTATTATGTTATGTAGCCTTTGATTACATTATGACCCCTTAGACTCCTATATATACCAAGGAGGTCTTGTCATTTGAATTGTCCAAGAATTGTTCATTTATGTGATGTAAAGGAGGTTTCCCCCTCAAAGAGGCTAATTTTCAGGTATTTTATCTATTTTTTATTCTATTTTTTTGATCTTGTTGCATAACACAAAGTCTACTGACGATGTAGTAGAAATGGCTCTAATGAATCCTAAGAAAACTCTATTAAAGGAGAATATAAACAAGGATAAAAAATCTCTTGGTGTTATTTAAAAGGGCTTAAAAGACATCGTATTTCCAAAGGTGTTAAGTGAAAATTATTCAAAGAAGGTTTGAAACACTCTTGAAACATGTTATTAAGGTTTATCCAAAGTGAAGATTGTAAAGTTACACAATTTGAGGATATATTTTGAGAATCTGAAAAGAAAATATAATGAAACAATGGATAGTTTTATGACTTAAGTCATGAGGATTGTTAATAAATTGAGACAATATGTTGATGAAATCTCATATAAGAGAGTGATTTATAAATTACTGAAAATTTTGCGAAACAAATTTGAAGTAGTGGGTGTATCCATAAAAGATTTTAAAGACACAATTTTCTAATGAAAATTGATGAGTTGACTACTTCTATGGTTGCACATGAATACATGATGAGAAGATATGATGATAATATATTGGAGAATGCCTTAAAAACACAATTGCAACTTACAAAGTGAAGAGGCAAAGGAAGGTCAAATAACTGAGGAAGAGGAGGCATAATAACTAATCAAATAGACAACAAAAATAATTTTTAATTCGAGAAGAAATGTCAACAATATACTTTTAATTCAAGGGGAAGAAATAATGGAACCTGGTAGTGGGGAAATAAAAGTTATGATATGTATAAGGTACAATGTCATTGTTGAGCTACATCTTTGTCCAAATTTTTATGGTTTTTTATCGAATAGATACATGATCGCACCTAGTATTTTAATCATTGTTTATCCATTATATTGCTAATTAGAGGAATTTATAATTAAATTATATATTCTTGTTATTAATTAAATTGAATAAGTGTTTTTGTGTAATAATATCATTAATAATAGGTTTTCATGATGGCAGGCGAGTTCGCATTTGTACTGTTAAGTCATGCTTCCAACCTTCATCTTGTTGATGGAAAATTATATCTTCTGGACTGCAAGAATATTTTTCGCGCTAAGGATACAAGGGTGCAGGTGCAGTAAAGAAGCATGGTTGACTATACAAATTTATGCAATATTGGAGGTTGATGCCATTGTTGCCAGGCGCCACAAAGATTTTACTAGGGACTTCTTTAAACATCTTAAATTAGTTTCCAACACATATTATGATAGTTTGGAGTCGAGGGATGAACTAGCTAGGTTAGGATCTAAATGTGTGGCAGCAGTGCAAACATATGATAATGAAACTATAGATAGTGAGGCATTTGAACTTGGCACAACGCAAGTTTGATGATATACCTAGTTCACCATCATTAGATGTCGCAAGAAAAAAGATAGATAACATGGCAAAGGCAAATAAACTTGATTCGACATTAATGTTGTATATCACTAAAGCATGGGCAGTGTCCAAGCAAGGGAGGGATAAGAATTGGAATGGCAGGTGGGCTTCACCAGACGCGAAGCAAATTAATGGAAGATTAACCTTAGCTAATGGCAATGATCTCATTCCATCTCTCAAGAAGATTGATTATATCTCTATTCCAAAAGAGAGTGATGTAGGGATCAAAGACGATTATAAATTCTTTGGAAAATGAAATGGGGTTGAAGACCCAATCAGATCATAATATCAACTCCACCAATGAGGAAGAGGGCGGTGCTGATCAGATAGGTTCAAAAAAATAAAGGCGTGAGATCCCACTATTCCAGAAACCGGATTCAAACAAATTCGATTTGAACCAAATCCGAACCCAATTTGAAAAAAACCTGAACCAATTTTTAAATTTACATCTGATGCAACAATCGATTCTTAATTAAGGCAGCGCTGCTGCTATAAAGGAGAAGCTGCGCATAAATTAGGGAGGCAGTGAGTTTGTCAATTAGAGGGCGGAATCTCTCAGATGTAATTCTTATTTCTCAGATGCAGACAAGAATAAGTTAGTCCATCCACTAATTAGACAGAACGCAGAGGTAGTGAGTCTGTCAATTAGACAGAGGAATCACTTCTAAAATGTAGAGGGGTGGATCGATTATATAGGAGGTAGTACGTCCGTCAATTGGGAAGGGCGCAGAGTCTAGCAATTAAATTCCTTAGGTGTCAAAGCCAAATTTCTCAGGGTTGAATTAAATGAATCTCTTCTAATTTGCAGATCTGGCATCGAATTACCCAACACAATAATTGTAATGAAGCAACAAAAGATGATGTACTTGTTGATTAATATTTGATTCAATGTTCTGATTTAATTTAATAAATTTTGGCTTCTGCATTTGTTTTTTATGTAAGCGTTTTAATTTTTGTTTTTAAATGTTAAGCTAGTTTAGGACTTGCTCCAGGGAGTGGCAAGGATCCACCGCAACCTAGAGTCGAGTCCCTCGTCTTCATAGATTTAAGAATTATGCTTTAGTTTAATTTGTAGAATTATATTTTGTTTTGAATTATTTTTAAATAGTATCTAATATTTCCTAATTCTGCACTTATATCATTATTTTGTTTTCCAATTTCTGAGTTTGATTTAGTAGTGAGAACAGATTGTAATGTTTTAATTTTGAATAAGTAACACTTGCATTTAGAGTGTAATTCAAGGTTTGATTTGTTCATGCATAGCAAGATTTCTCTTAATAATTAAATCTCTTTTAAATTTTTTTTCGTAGTGTAATGATTTCTTTGTAAGAGCAAGTTTGAATATGGGTTTGATTGTGCAGGTAGAAAGAGATGAATTCTAATGCAGCGTGATTTAGTTTTAATTATTGCATTACATGATTTGATTTTGAAGTAGTGTTGTTTTTGAATTAGTTCCTTTCATCTATATACAAGATTTTTCATAGGTTATTTGCAATATGATTTTCAACAATATTTTTTAAATGTTATTTGACATAGAGTAAAGTAGTTTTTCTTCTAGCAATAATTAGAACTTTCTTCAGTTAAGTGTGAATCTTGAATTTATTATGAAGAGTATTTTGAGTTAGTTTAATGTGTGTGTCTTTTTGCTTGTCTCAAGATCACTTTTGAGTGTTAATTGCAAGTTGATGAGAGGAATAAATAGATTAAGGTTTTCAAGTTATCATAGGATATTTAAAAGTAGAATGTGAGTACGAGAATTTTACATGATTGAGGATTTATTTGTAGTTTAATTGCATTATGGAGTTTGCACTGAATGAAATTGGTTAAGTAGGTTTCCTTTTCAAGATTGCTTGTTTGCCAGCAAATGTGTGTTTCATTCTAGTACCTAGTTTATCATTACAAATGAATATATTTATACTCTGAAAATTAAGCTGAGCCCATACGTAGTACAACTTGCGTTTACGACTCCTGGATTAATAATTAATATTGAGAGGTTTAATCCGACAATTAAGTCGACCAACATTTTGGCACCGTTGCCAGGGAGTTGTATTTTGGCTTAGGTAAAATTTTTCTCACAGAGTTTCATGGATGTTGCAAGGCAGTCAGAGGGTGGAGAGAGTATGGTAAGACGTGAGTGAAGAGCCACGCATCCACTATTGTGGGGTTGCTCCAAAGTTTGGCCATCTTGCTTATCTCTTGAACTTTTATTTCCTTATCTTGCTTATGTGTAGAAGTAGAAGCATGCTTTAGAAATTTAATTTATGAATTACCTTGTTAAATAGCACTTTGATTCGGAATTTTCCCTTTCATGCAAGTGTGGTGAGTTATATTTAAGTCAAAATATTTTAAATTTCATTTATATTCATAATCCAGTCTTCAACGATATATAATTTTTTGGGTACTGTAAGAACCCTCGTGTACTAATCCATGTGATGACAGAATATACTAGTTAGATTATTGAAAACAAGAAAATGGTATTTTGAGGAATCATTTAATGAGGAGTTTTTATGCTGCCATAGAGACAAACAACTCATCCGATGAAGAATTCACAAGTGCCGATTTTAATATCTTTCTTGAACATAAATTTAATATAATTAAATATTTGATTTCAAAATTGGATGATTTGTAGGAACAAGAGAAGGACGAAGAACCACTGATTATCCTATCTGCCAACTGTAGAAAGAAACATTGCCTTGGAAAGTGTCCACTTAGCAATCTAAAAGTTTGTGAAATTTGCGAGGATGGTCATGAAACCGAACATTGCCCATCACTGCCACGATTACGAAAGGTACGCAGGGAATCAAGTAAGGAATTGAATCAACCTCCAGGTATAACTCAAAACCCAACACCATTTGATACTTGGAATAATTACTATTTTCCTGAGCAGGTTCCTCAACACGTTTATAATCCTGGAATTTCAAGGCAAAATTTTGATCCTCCTCCAATTGAATATCCTACTTCATGGCCGCGGTGGCCCTTGCCTTGGCCCTCATCCTTGAGCCAGATATATCCATGGCCTCAAGAATCGTTTGGATCTTTCTCTCTAGGGAAATCTCCCATGCAAATTCAATCATATGAGCACCAACAAAAACCACAATTTCTTTCCAATCCACCATTAAGTTATTCTCCTCCATGGTCTCAGCCGTATGTGCAACCTTACCTTAGCCCTTATCCTTACCCTAGGAATAACCCTAATCCATACCCTAAACCTAGTTCATACCCTAGTCCATACCCTAAACCTAACCTTAATCCATATCCTAGCCCTTATCCTAACCCTAGAACTAACCCTAATCGATACCCTAACCCTAGTCCAAACCCTAAACCTCGCCCTCATTCAAACCCTACCCTTAACTCAAACCCTAAACCTAATCCCAATCCAAATCCAAACCTTAGTCCAATCATTAACCAAAACCCTAGCTCAAACCACATCATAAACCCTAATTTAAACCATCAGGTTGCACAACAGTTTGAAACACCTATTCTTTCCATTGATTCCCATGTTGAACAAAATGCTACATCTTCCATGTTTGGAAAAGGAATGAATTCGTAAACTTCCCCCTATTACAGAGTATTCACCCCGGGAAGATATAATTCAAATAACACAAGAGGAACAATCTTTTATTGGAACTTATTCTAAAAATGTTATTGAAACTCAAAACCCTAGAATCTCTCTCAACCATTCTTGTCATTTTGAAAAGCAGATATTTGAGCCCGAACTTGAGGGATTTATCTTTTGTCTTTCACCTGATCCTTTATGCCTCCAGGAGAGTGACTATCAAACCATGGAAGATTTTCATCAGTTGGAAAATCATAAATATGTGGATTCCATTGAATCCTGGTTTCGAGCAATCATCAAGCCATCTTATTTCCTCAACATTCAGAAACTCTTGGTACCATATCAATTAAAGGAACTGGTTTCTCATGCTTTTGTATGCCTTGAATTCTATTCGTTAAAACTAAGCGTGAGTATAATCAGCATTTTTTTACGCACATGGCTTCATTGGAAGTACTCCTATACTTAAACGGGAGTCTTTCATCTCTTAGGGTAAAATAGGGTAGGAGAATAAATGAATAAAGCTATTATCATGCTATTAGGGTTTTGAATTTTAAATAATGTCTGTTAAAACTATTTTTGATCCACATTGGTTGTTAACACACACATTTGTGACAAATCTTGTTGAGTACAATTCACTCTAATGCCTCATGATTTTGCAAAAAGTAACCATGATTAATCGCTCTAGTAAGATGTCGTCTCGAATATACATTTTTAGTTTCCCTTAGAAGGTACCATTGGAAAACCCCTATGGTGGACCACTCTTGTTAAGATCATAATGAGCTATTCATGAGAACACTAGTATTCTTAACTCAAAGAATCTTTCAATCATTGTCTGGGATATCTTTAAACAAGTCCTTAGGGTAGAGGAATTAGCCAGCAATGATTAGTCATAAAAAAACTTTTCACGCCATCCTGTACTCTTGCGGAGTAGATCTGTCTCCCCACTTATTAAGTA
Organism: Pinus albicaulis; assembly: GCA_034641835.2. NCBI lineage: Eukaryota > Viridiplantae > Streptophyta > Pinopsida > Pinales > Pinaceae > Pinus > Pinus albicaulis. The sequence continues at coordinate 783,450,312 of CM076569.1, read as the reverse complement.
ACTTTATCGTAATCAGAGCTTACAAAGATTTAGGGAAGGATAGGAGATCTCGTGATGAGCCGACCTACCACGATCATGAGACCTACCATGCATGACATTACTGCTCCTAGTCACCAAGCCAGAGTAATGGATTTCAGCCAAAAAGCGGGAAGACATGAGGTCTCATCATGAGCCGGCCTGTTAATCCATGTTAACTCTTGTGAGTGGCACTGCCATCAGCTGGTTACCAAGCTAGGACAATGGCCTTCATCTAAAGAGGCAAATAAGAAAACTCTAAATCTGTATCTAGTAAGTGGGATACTGTCATTTCGCTAGGTTAAAAGACATCCCTGTCAAGGTTATGGACACCTGCGGGCAGCAGGGCCATGTCTGTGGTATTAAAGTTAACTGCATACTATGATTTGCTTGGTTATCCTTCTCTTTCCCTAAGAATCATCATTTTTTGGACAATGGTTTTAAGACAATTTGAACATGATGCTTTGAGTTCTATCTTTCAAAAAATCAAGGATCTTTGAATGATGTGGTACCCTTAGTGAAGGTAATTCTTTGTACTAGATTAAGAGGAAATTTATTTTTGAATCTGGATGACAACGCAACTTAGAGTGTTCAAATAAAGAGGTTGTTGTTTGTTATCATAACTCACTTTAATTTCTCTGGTATTTGAAGTGATGGAATGCTCAATGATGACTACTCAAAAGGTGTTGGTTTCCAACAATGCGTATTGATTGTAGTTGCCTCTAAATATGTGTTGCATGACATAGGTACGAGATTGTTATATTAGGTGTAGAAATCTGGTGTTATTCCTTTTGAAACTGCACTTTTTCAACAAAATTTTATTTTTCTCATAAGACTTTGGGCATAAACAAAATAGGGAATTCATTTGGAACAAGGTAATAGGTATGTGCAACACTGCTTTCCCCATAATGTCAACTTTTGGTACCTGAACTTGTTCTATCATTTCACATGGTTTTAGCTGGTATTGTACTAGTGATGTTGCGGCTAATGAAAGCATTACAATACATCAGGAATCTTCATCCTTACTTGCTAAACTCTTTGTTGAAATTTTCCCTACCTTATTTCATCGTCTTATATTTTTGGCTTACACGAGGACGTGCAAGAAGTTCAGCGTGGGGCGATGTTGAGCTGCATCTTTGTCCAAATTTTTATGGTTTTTTATCGAATAGATACATGATCGTACCTAGTATTTTAATCATTGTTTATCCATTATATTGCTAATTAGAGGAATTTATAATTAAATTATAAATTCTTGTTATTAATTAAATTGAATAAGTGTTTTTGTGTAATAATATCATTAATAATAGGTTTTCATGATGATAGACGAGTTCGCATTTGTACTGTTAAGTCATGCTTCCAACCTTCATTTTGTTGATGGAAAATTATATCTTCTGGACTGCAAGAATCTTTTTCGCGCTAAGGATATAAGGATGTAGGTGCAGTAAAGAAGCATGGTTGACTATACAAATTTATGCAATATTGGAGGTTGATGCCATTGTTACTAGGCGCTGCAAAGATTTTACTAAGGACTTCTTTGAACATCTTAAATTAGTTTCCAACACATATTATGACAGTTTGGAGTAAAGGGATGAAATATCTAGGTTAGCATCTAAATGCATGGCAGCAGTGCAAACATATCAGAATGAAACTACAGATAGTGAGGCATTTGAACTTGGCGCAACGCAAGTTTGATGATATACCTAGTTCACCATCACTAGATGCCGCAAGCAAAAAGATAGATAAACTAGAAAAGGAAAATCAACTTGATTCGACATTAATGTTGTATATCAATAAAGCATGGGCAGTCTCCAAGTGAGGGAGGGATGAGCATTAGAATGGCGGGTGGGCTTTGCCAGACGCAAAGCGAATTAATGGCGGATTAACCTTAGCTCATGGCAATGATTTCATTCCTTCTCTTGAGAATATCGATTATATCTCTAGTCCAGGAGAGAGCGATGTAGGGATCAAAGGCAGTTATAAATTCTCTGGAAAATGAAATGGGGTTGAAGACCCAATCAGATCATAATATCGAATCCACCAATGAGGAAAAGGGTGGTGTTGATCAGATAGGTTCAAAAAAAGCAAGGCATGAGATCCCACTCTTCTAGAAAATGGATTCAAAAAAATTCGATTTGAACCAAATCCGAACCCAATTTGAAACAAATCTGAACCAATTTGTAAATTAAAATTTGATGCAACAATCGATTCTTAATTAAGGCAGAGTTGCTGCTATAAAGGAGAAGCTGCGCACAAATTAGGGAGGTAGTGAGTTTTTCAATTAGAGGGCGGAAGCTCTCAAATCTAATTCTTATTTCTCAGATGCAGAGAGGAATAAGTTAGTCCATCCACCAATTAGACAAAATGCAAAGGCAGTGAGTCTGTCAATTAGACAGAGGAATCACTTTTGAAATGTAGAGGGGTGGATCAATTAGATAGGAGTTAGTTCGTCCATCAATTGGGAAGGGCGCAAAGTCCAGCAATTAAATTCCTCAGGTGTCAAAGCCGAATTTCTCAGAGTCGAATTAAATGAATCTCTTCTGATTTGTAGATTCGGCATCGAATTTCCCGGCACAATAATTGTAATGAAGTCGCAACAAATGATGTACTTGTTGATTAATATTTGATTCAATGTTGTGATTTAGTTTAATAAATTTTGGCTTCTGCATTTGTTTTTTATGTAAGTGTTGTAATTTTTGTTTTTAAACGTTGAGCTAGTTTAGGACTTGCTCCAGGGAGTGGCAAGGATCCACCGCAACCTAGAGTCGAGTCCCTCGTCTTCATAGATTTAAGAATTATTCTTTAGTTTAATTTGTAGAATTATATTTTGTTTTGAATTATTTTTAAATAGTATCTAATATTTCCTAATTCTGCACTTATATCATTATTTTGTTTTCCAATTTCTGAGTTTGATTTAGTAGTGAGAACATATTGTAATGTTTTAATTTTGAATAAGTAACACTGCCATTTAGAGTGTAATTCAAGGTTTGATTTGTTCATGCATAGCGGGATTTCTCTTAATAATTAAATCTCTTTTAAATTTGTTTTCGTAGTGTAATGATTTCTTTGTAAGAGCAAGTTTGAATATGGGTTTGATTGTGCAAGTAGAAAGAGATGAATTCGAATGCAATGTGATTTAGTTTTAATTATTGCATTACATGATTTGATTTTGATGTAGGGTTTTTTTTGAATTAGTTCCTTTCATCTATATAGAAGATTTTTCATAGGTTATTTGCAATATGATTTTCAACAAGATTTTTTAAATGTTATTTGACATAGAGTAAAGTAGTTTTTCTTCCAGCAATAATTAGAACTTTTTTCTGTTAAGTGTGAATCTTGAATTTATTATGAAGAGTATTTTGAGTTAGTTTAATGTGTGAGTTATCATTAGAATAATGTGTGTGTCTTTTTTCTTGTCTCAAGATCACTTTCGAGTGTTAATTTCAAGTTGATGAGAGGAATAAATAGATTAAGGTTTTCAAGTTATCATAGGAGATTTAAAAGTAGAATGTGAGTACGAGAATGTTACATGATTGAGGGTTGATTTGTAGTTTAATTTCATTATGGAGTTTGCACTAAACGAAATTGGTTAAGTAGGTTTCCTTTTCAAGATTGCTTGTTTGCCAGCAAATGTGTGTTTCATTCCAGCACCTAGTTTATCATTACAAAGAAATATATTTATACTCTTACCATTAATTTGAGCCAATACGTAGTACAAATCGCGTTTACGACTCCCAGATTGATAATTAATATTGAGAAGTTTAATCCGACAATTAAGCCGACCAACAATCATTATTGCAAAAACTATGGTCATTTTGCTAAGAAGTGTTGGAATAAGAAAGAAGATGCTAGACAACACTTTGGACACATTATAGAGGATCCTGAAGATAATAATAAACCTATGATTTTGAACTGTAATGCAACTCAAGAAAGTCCAAATGATGTTTGGTTTTACTATAGCTTGTGCAATAATCACATGACTAGAAGCATGGATTTCTTTGCTAGTCTAGACTCTAGTATTTAATTGAGTAATTATGGGAAATGATAATAATGTATGTGTTAATGGTAAAGGAGTGAATTTTTTATATAATATAAATGGTGAAAGAAGAATGATCGATGATGTGTACTATGTACATAGTTGAAATTGCAATCTATTGAGTGTTAGAAAACTAATTGAGAAAAGATACAAAGTATTATTCAAGAACAAAGTATGTACAATTATTTATAAGTGCCCAAGTAAGTAGCTAATGGAAAGGGTTGAGATGACGAAGAATAGGTCGTTTCCACTTATAATGAGAAATAAATTAATTGAATCTTTGAATGCTTATAAAACTAAGGGTTTGGATGAATATTGGTTATGACATTTCAAATATGGCCATTCATATTTTTGTGGCCTAGATTTGTTATAAAAGAAGAAAATGGTGAAATGGTTACATGATATTCAACAACCAGTAAGCTCATGTGAGAGTTGTATACTTGCAAATAATCATAGAGTAATTTGCATATGGAGTTTTGTATAAGGTGACAGAACCATTAGATATTGTACAAACATGTTTGTGTGGACCAATTCAACCAACTTCATTGGCTAGTAATGTTTATTTTTTAATTTATTAATGATTACAGTGGAGAAAAATGGGTTTATCATCTAAAGAAAAATTCTAAAGCTTTTGGTGTATTCAAAAGGGTTAAAGTCATGGTTGAAAAGGAAAGTGAAAAATATATTAAAGTTTTAAGATCGTATAGAGGTATATGCTAAATGATTTCATGGAGTTTTTTTAGTATCATAGAATGAAGAGACAATTTACTACACGTTATACTCCACAACACAATGGCATGGCTAAAAGTAAAAATTGAACCATTATGAATATGGCACGAAGAACATTGAAGCGAAAGCATCTACCAATGAATATTAGGAAGAAGCAATTATTTTTTCAATTTGTATTCTCAATTGGAGTTTGATTTAGAGTGCGATGGACCGATTCTTGAAGAAGCTTGGAGTGGTAAGAGTAGTAGTATATCTCATTTGAGAATGTTTAGATGTGTGGTTTATGCACATGTACATAAATAGATTAGAAGGAAGTTGGATGAAAAAAGTGATAAGTGTATATTTAATGGATACAAATAAGATTCTAAGGCATATATACTCTATAATCCCATCACCCAAAAGGATATTATCAACAAGGATGCCAAGTTCAAGAAAGAATATGCTCGGGATGGAAGCATAAATAAATCCATTGTAGAGGGATTTGTATTTTCTGATGGAGATGATGATGGAGATTAGTAGGATGTATAGGGTTCGAATAGTTGATTACATATGCACATTCCCCTTCTACAATTTCTTTAGCAAGGCAACCTCCAGGAGTTATCTCATTATAGTTTAGAACAATGAGAACTCAAGAATGTGGAGAACCATAAAGTCATGGTGGACAAGAAACAATAGGATTAGAGGTAAGTGATGAATCAAATCCTACATTAGATACATTAAGTAACATAGAAGACTAGAAGTTTAAGAGAATTATAGAAGAAGAATGATGAAATAGATCAAGTTTCAAATTTTGCAGTAATTGCATATGATACGGTAAATTTTGAAGAAGTCATTAAAGAAGAAGTTTTGGCAAAGGCTATGGGTGAAGAGATTGATGCCATAGAAAAAAACAACACTTGCTATCTTGTAGATCTACCTAAAGGAAAAAACAATGAAGGTGTTAAATTGACTTACAACACCAAGTTAAATGCTATAGGTGAAGTTGAGAAACATAAAGTAAGACTTATAGCTCATAGATTTGGTGCCATTGATTATAATGAAACTTTTGCATCTATAGGTAGACTTGAAGTAGTAAGGATGGAGTTAGATATTGCAACAAAAAATAAATGGAATATGTATAATATGGATGTTAAGTGTGCATTTCTAATGTGTATGGAGTTTTTCATATTAGAAGATCAGTTTGCAAATATGTTTTACAAAACCCTTGGCAAAAGAGTTATTTCAAATTCACATGAAAAATATAGGGTTGTGTATTGTGTAAAAACATTTTTTTTTATGTAACAACACAATTTTGGATGGGGAGAATGTGACTAATAATAACAATTTCGTAGGTGGCATAAATCGTGGAGTTATAAGTGCCTCCTTGAAATATGAATGAGAAGAATGAAATCATGAAGAGCTACCACCGTCTTAGTTTTGTGTTTTTATCCAATTGAGATTCCAAAGGTTATCAAAGATGAGGAAATTCAATTTTAAAAAAATGATTAACCAACTAAAAGTTGTGTAAAGATAGGGATGAATGAAAAAAAAAAGAACATTGCAGAATAATGGATTAAAAAAATGCATTAAAATGTAATTTTGTTTAGTTGTAGTTCATAGTTGTTGTAACTCAGCTATAGTTGTATGCCGTTGCAACACTGTTCAATGTACATAGCTGCAACTCCGTTGGTTATTAGTGTTGTTGCAACTCCATTGGCTTGTTGTTTCAAATCTTTTGGATGTAGCTCCCCAATCGGGGTGCTCTAAGAACGAGGCTGCCGGAAAATGTATAAGCTAAGTGGCGATAGCCTTCCATGTGCATTTATTATGAATGTTTAAGCCATCCAGCATACGATTATGGAGGCATGCAGAGGATAAGGGAATGATTACACATCTAGAAAGACAACCAGTGGTGTCAGAAGCAGGAGGTAAAAGCCATTCCAAAGCTAGGTTTAAGCGGTGTAAGTTGTTTTGCAAATCAAACATTTCTTTTGTGAAAAATAGTGAATTGAGGCGGGTGGAGACTAACGCTTCCATAATCTGCAGTAGGTTAGATCTAGTGTTGGGGTATGTTCTTATTCATATAAATCTTATGTTCTTCATCGTTGTATTGGTATGTATCAGGATAGGGAATGAATCTGCTGGTAAAACTTGGCTTTTAATTAGTTGGTATGTGTTCACACCTCTAGAGGCAGTTGAGCCTTGTTTTAGAGATCCATGTAATGTTAGGTAGACTATTTACTATTTTGGATTTCCTATGAAGTGCTATTATTGTCTGGTCATGAGTTATCATGTTCGCTCCGTCGGTTTCTGCCCGATTTATTTGGGCTTCAGAAGCGGAAGAAAGGAAAATCGTGTTTTTATGTGGGCCTCTCGGTTGGAGTCTTTATTTTGTTTTCATGATTCTTTTATTGATTCTCTTAGCAGGAGGTAGGATACTATGTTTAGTATTGGATTTTTCTATGATCTCTGGTCTTCTCTTTTTATGAAAGCAAGTGTTGATAGGAGGCAGAGTATTCTACTGTGGGGCTGTCTGGATTCTACCTTGTTTTTCCATCAAGGTTTTATAGTAGTTCAAGGTCTTAATTTGCAAGTTTTCCTTTCACATAAACTTGGCTCTGCTGTTTGCTGGCCTTTTCTTATTGACCCGACTCTGTGTCACTTCTGGGTTTCTCTTTATATGCATGCTATTTTCAAGGCTGATATCATTTTTCATCTTCCGTATCTGTTAAGTCAAGAGGAGCATCATAAGCGTCCATATGAAGTCGATGGTCACAAGATAGGAAGTTTAATTGTTATAAATTTTTCTTATTTTATTAATCCAGAGTTAAGTCTCATAATTAATCAGTTCAACACAATGGTTAAGAGGCAAACGAGACAAACAGTGACTCAAATTAAAAAAAAAGGGAAGCAGAAGATGATAGAACCTGAAGCTGAGAATAGGAAAAGAGGCAGGAAGACAAAGAAAGAGGTCCTACTAAATCTCTTTTCAATATACTCCCTTGTAAATTTGTCTCAAGTTAGAAAGAAAATTCATGGTTGGGAAAGAGAAATCCAGAGAAATGAGGAAGACACTGAAGTAGAGGCAGAAATTCTGGACTTCATTTCAGATCCTGGGAACACTAGAGCTCACCTTTCATTGTTCAATCAAACAGTCCATACTTATTGGATTATGAAGTGTCTTTTAGCTAAGGCTATCCAGAGCATTCATCCATGCAGAGAGAATCAAGAACCAAAAATGTTGGAATTACTGCAGGACATTGATATTCAGATTCAACATATCAAGGTGACTTAGTACCAAGTGACAAACCATATTGGGAGAATTTAAGATCGTGTTGGAAGAATTGAGAAGCAGATCCAACAGCTGCAGCAGGAAGATATGCCAGGTTCTACAGCAAAGGACCCAGCTTCAATAGAGTCTTCAGATGGATAGGATTTCAGTTTAATTTTGTATATGCATAGTGTTTTTTTGGACAGGGCTTTGGTTTCAAGCTGTTACTTTGTAAATAGTTTAAATAGTGAAATAGCTAATGCGGCAAGTAGAAGAATGAAACATTTTCAATTTTGGATGGCTTTTAATGTATTAAGGTGGCCAACAGACCTGGTTTCCTCCGGGAAGGTTGAGGTCACCAAACCACTATCTATTGTAACCTTCTTTCAGAATATAAATAGAAAATAGCAAGAAACTACCAAATTGACAAAAAAAACACTCTGTCATGACAAAGCTTATGAAGAAAGAACAATGAGGTGAAATTTCACAATTATGCTCACTACAGGTTCAAACATCAAAATCATATATTTCTCCAGATCTCCAAAAATTCTTAGACACTCGTTCCAACCTATTTGAGACTCCCAAAGGACTCCGACCTATTCGTGATCATGATCATGCTATTAATTTGATTTCAAGAAGTGTTCCTCGAAACATCGGGCCTTACATATATCCTTATGCTCAAAAGAGTGAGATTTAATGTATGGGTTAGAGGATGGTATAATTCAACCTAGTCAAAATTCTTTCTCTGCTCTAGTAGTATTAGTGCACAAGAAGGATGGATCATGGCGTATGTGTCCATATTATAGGGAGCTCAACATGCTTATTGTTAAAGATAAATTTCACATCCCTGTCATTGATGGATTATTGGATCAATTACATGGAGCAATTTACTTCACCAAGCTAGATCTTCATTCTGGATATCATCAAATTAGATTGAAGATTGAAGACATTCAAAAAACAACATTTAGAACTCATGAGGGTCATTATAAATTTTTGGTCATGCCTCTTGGCCTTAATAATGCACCTTCCACATTTAAAGGTTTGATTAATTCCATTTTCAAACCCTTCCTTAGAAAATTTGTGTTAGTATTTTTTTATGATATACTAATCTACATCAAGTCTTGGAAGGATCGTGTTCAACATGTTGACATGGTGCTCAAACTATTGGAGGAGAAAAAATTATATCCAAAAACATCCAAATGTTTCTTTGGTGTACAGGAAGTGGAATATTTGGGTCATATTATATCTCATGAGGGTGTTAAGGTATACCCTAAAAAAAATAAATCCTTTTAAGGAATGGAAAATACCTACAACCATAAATAATATTCAAGGATTTCTAGGGTTAACAAGGTATTATCGCAAATTTTTTTAAGAATTATGGGAGAATATCGACACCTTTAACATCATTACTAAAGAAATATTCATTTTATTGGACTCCAGAAGCAACTAAGTCCTTTGAACATCTTAAAGAGGCAATGTGCCAATCACCTGTCATAGCTATGCCTGACTTCACAAAAACCTTTATAGTGGAATGTGATGCCTCACGAAATGGAATTGGTTTAGTTCTAATGCAAGAAGGAAGACCCATTGATTTTTAAAGTCATCCAATCAAATAAAAGTATTTACTAAAACCTATTTATGAGAAGGAAATGTTGGAAACGCTACATGCAATAAATAAATGGCGGCCTTACCCAATGAGAAGACACTTCAAGGTAAAAAAGGATCATGATAGTCTGAAATATTTTTTGGAACAAAGACTATCTTCAGAAGAGCAGCAAAAATGGGTCACAAAGATGTTGGGTTACGAATTTAAAATCATCTACATAAAAGGGAAGAAAAATGTTGTTGCAGATGCACTCTCAAGAAAGGATGAGGTTGTGGAAGCATTTCTTTGTGCCATTTCTATTATCCAACCTAAGTGGATAATTGAAGGAAGGGATGAAAAGAAGAATGATGAAGAGGTTTGGACTATCATTCAAAAGTTGCAGCAAGGTTCTAGTGCATATGAAACATTTAGCTAGAAAAATGATTCATTATGGTACAAAGATCACTTATATATTTGTAATAATTCGTAATTCAAACAAAATATTCTTTTGGAATTGCACACCTCTTCCCTAGGAGAGCACTCAATATTTTTAAAAACTTACCGCAGGGTCAAGAAGGAATTTTTTGGGATGTCCTTAAATTTGATATTCAAAATTTTGTGGCAGAATGTTTGGTTTGCCAACAAAATAAATTTGAGACAATTAAGATCCCAGGTGTGTTACAAACTTTATCCATTCCAAGTCAACATTGGGAGGAGGTTTCAATGGATTTTATCACAAGTTTACCCAAGTCCAAAGGGAATAATGTCATCATGATGGTAGTTTATAGACTTATTAATTATGCACAATTCTTTTCATTATCTCATCCATTTAAATCTAGTATGGTTGTTACTGCATTTATGGAAAAACTTCAAAAGCTACATGAAAACCCAAATATTATTGTAAATGACAAAGATCCCATTTTTACATGAAATTTTTGGATGGAATTATTTTCTTGTTTGGGTACTCAATTAGTTCATAGATCATCATATCATCCTCATTCTGATGGGAAAACTGAGATAGTGAACAAATGTTTGGAAGGATATATTCGTTTCTTTGTATCTGGTAAACAGACACAATGGGTCAAGTGGTTACCTCTAACTGAATGGTGGTATAACACTTCCTTCCATACTGCAGAAAAAATGATATCATTTAAGGTAATTTATTGATATCATCCACCCTCCATCACATCATATTTTGAAGAAAATCCTAGGGTTCAAGCATTGGAGGATCACATTGAGCATCAAAAACAAGTTCTCCAACTCTTAAAGGATAACCTCACCTTGGCGTAGAATTGAATGAAACATCATGAATATCAACATCGCAATGAAATAAGTCTTGATGTAGGCGTCTGTGTATTTTTATGGCTATAATCATACAAAAAAACTTCCCTCAAGCAAGCTAATAAGGATAATAGAATATCACCAAATTATTACGGTCCTTACAAAGTGTTGCAAAATATTGGTACTATGGCATACAAATTGGAGCTTCCTGCATATTCCCTTGTGCACGAAGTTTTCCATGTTTCATGCTTAAAGAAGGTTATAGGTGACAAGCTTCCAGTTCAAACAATATTTTCAGAACTTGATGAAGAAATAAAAATCATATTGGAACGTAAAGCAGTCATAGAAGCAAGAATTCGACAGCTACGAAATTGATCAATTTCAAATTAGCTCATCATTGGGTGGAAGAACTTACCCGTTGAAGATTCAACATGAGAGGATGGAAATTTTGTACAGAAGCATCCATAACTACTCAAGCGTTGAGGAAAACATTTTTTGAAGGAGAGGGGCATGATAGGTCCCCATAATACTAGTGTATCCCTTTATTTATTGTTAGTGTAGCCCCCTTATTGTTATTATTGTGACTATGTATTCCCCATATTATTATTATTGTGCCCCATAGATGTGCACTATTGTTATTGTTATTTCGAATAGGACTATATTGTGACCCCTTTGACTCCTTTATATAGAAATGAGGTTTTGTCATTTGTATCGTCCAAGAATTGTTTGTTTATTTAATGTAAAGGAGGTTTCCCCCTCGAAGAGGCTTATTTATAAGTCATTGATCTATCTTTTATTTTATTTTGTGAGCTAGTTTCATAACACGATTATATTGTTATGGTAATGGTAATCCAAGAAGACAAGTTTGAGTCAACGTAGTCATCAGTCATGAGTCAAGGTCATTTGAGTCATGGGAATTGAAGTAATGAGAGCCGTGGAAAGAAGTTTATTGGTACAAAAACCATACATAATGTGCATCCATACAAGAGGCCAAAGAGACCCTCATATTGAAGAAGGTGACAAATTGTTGGGGGTAGTCGACCCCATTTGGACACAGAAGAAGCAGAATATATCGTGACAACAACTTGTTGTACTCAAGTTCTCTAGATGAAGCAAACTTTGTAAGATATTAAAGTCAAGTTTGATGAGCCTATTCCCATATTTTGTGATAACACTGATGCCATGATTATCTCCAAGAATTCAGTGATGCATTCCAAAAAAAAGCACATTCCAATCAAATATCATTTCGTTAGAGAGCAGATCATCGAAAATAATATCAAGCTTGAATATGTTGGCACAAAGGAACAAATTGCTGACATAATTACCAAACCATTACCTCATGAAGAATTTGAGTATCTTTGCCTAAAGCTTGGGATTCTCCCAAGCTCTCATTAGACTCTTTCTCTTATCTAACTAAGTAAAAAAAGGGGGAGCTGAGGTGTGTACAGATTCACATGATGACGTTTTTCAGGGTGAGTTACCCTTTTCCATTGATGGAAAAGGGGGATAGAATGTTGTAGGAAGAGGTGTCACGATCGTAGGGGGAGATTGTTGATCAATTGTTGTCATTGATGTCAACCCAAGAAGCACCAAGGGCTACCCCGATATTGCATGGGAATTTCGACTTGACAACTTACTCTATCCCAAGTCAAGGATATTTTGTATGGTTTCTAATTGTTGATATGTTTCCGTTGATATATGGCATGCCACGTAATTATTCATGGTTTGAGAGATATTCGTGTTTTAAGCTAGTAACCCCAGTTAGTGGGCTAAAACCACATAGGTTTGTGGCATGACACTAATCATTGGTTGTGGTAATTGAATAGTCAATAATTAATAAAATTTTAAGCTCCTAAAATCCTTCCAACATTCACTTGTTGAAGAGCCTCTCAACCTAAGCATTTATATAAATTGTGACCCTCATATCCTCCTCATGTAAGGATTTCGCTACTTAAAACATGTCATCGTGGAATTTTCGTTATAAATTTTTTCCTGAGAAGCTTTAGATGCTGAAAAAAACCCATTGGAGCTGAAATCCTCATGAAGCACGTGTCCAAATTTCAGATATTGTTTTGCTATATTTTTGGAGATATGATCCGAGGAAGTTAGGGTTTTTGGAGGATCTCGAATTTCCTATCAAACAGGTGACCTTGGGAAAATCATCATAACTTTCTCTCTGAGCATTGGATTCGAATTTCGTAAAAATTAATAGAAAGAGGATGGGCTGTAGTTTGTTGGATATCATTTTTAGGACCAAAGGTTGAAATGATGACATGTGGAAGTTCGTACAAGTGCACTCTACTGAACTAGTCTATAATCAGGTCATCGTAGGAGATTGGGCATAACTATTTCTTGAAGAATAAAATATTGATCAGACCTATGGGTTGGAAAGAGGACTCAGAGGGCTACCACATGACAAAATTTTAGACCTTGGAGATATGAAATTACATAGATACGACATATTCAATATCCAGCTTCTAGAAGGCAAGAAAAAATATGCATTCAAGGATCACTGCAATAAGGAAAACACATCAACAGTCAAGGATAAGTTCGCTACAACAAGGTACGCATGATTAGTGTTTGAATTTTAATTTGAATATCATCTTTGACATGTGTTTTTTAGGAAAGTGTAAGTATTCTGTATGTATGCTTGATTGGGTTTTGTTCATAAATGTTGAACGTATTTATATTTGAATTTTGAATATTTCTCTGACATATGGTTTGCAGGACAGTGTAAGTATTTCATTTGTATATTGGTTCGGGTATTGTTCATTAATGCATGTGCAGGAAGGAGGACACAATATGACAACTTAGACACATACTAGAAGGACAATGCAATGCCAAAGTACCATTAATTGAAGCAATCACAACAATACCTCAACAACTGCTAGTGTTCAAAGAACAAGTGTCAAGTCAAGTATCAGGTCGTGTCAAAAGTCAGTATTGTAAAAATCATCATTATAAAATTATAAAAGAATCGTTATTGTAAAATAGTCGATTCGCCTAGAGTTGGAGAGGCATTATTGGGAGGGATAAGTGTCATTGTTGGATAATGTTGTGGTTGGGTTGAAGGTCATAGTGTGATTGGGTGATTGGTCTAGTTCAAGAAAATCATTGTGAGTCATATTGTATCATGGATAATTCTCCCTGATATGGGAATCCACACTCTTGTATTATTTCTGATCATTATAGGGTGGAAGTGAGGTGCTAGGTTGGTGCATGAAGTCACCTACAGGTTGGAGCCTGTGAACACTTCAGGGTGGTAGGTTGGTCTAAGATGTCGGGGCATCCATTCAGTTGACTACTGAAGAAACAGGGTGTTGGGGTGTCCTTCCACTGGGAGCTGGAGAAGAATGCTTTTCTAGAATTCTAGGAAGTTGTACCTTTCATTTCAGTTGTGGATGAAGATTAAAGAATTTATTAGAAAAGCGTTTGGTGGTTTTCGACCTGGAGGGGGTTTTCCACCTAAAATTCATGTGCCTATTGTGTTCTATTGTTTAATATTTTTACTGGATAAGCATCAAGAATAATTAAAGATTAAATAATGCTCTGAAAATATTTAAAACTGCTAATTGATAAGAAATATTGATTCAACCCCCCCCCCCACAATATTTCCAACAACCACCAATATCCACCTGGATTGGGTATTGACCTGGAGTTCACTAACATGTGTCCATGGTATTGGTATAACCATGATATTTTCCAAGAGTATTAATTAGATATTATTAATTATATTTTGACATATATTCTTGTGATTTTTTTGAGTGTTTGTGTGGATTGATTTAATGAGTTGATTGATTGATGGTGTGAGTGTATGGGTGAAGTGAGTGCATGATAAAGTACTTTAAATAGATAATTATACATGTGTAGATTATCTTAGAGTGTGGATATCATATTTTATCATTCAAATTGGTGATGTTGTTGGGTTTCTCACAGTGAGAAAGTTTTTAGAACTTGGTCTCAAACATTATTAAACGTGGTTTGCATGGAGGAGTTGAAGGCATAGAGACTCCATGCTTGTGAAGACTAGCAGGTAGTCATTAGAGGAGTAGAATCTCAATCCAATGGTGGCTGAATAGTCTAATGCATGTTGGGTGAGGCTCGTTGGTGGTGGAGGCTTCTACTAGATGTTTATCTGCAGAGTCATATGAGTAGGTACTTCTCAATTGATGAATGTCGACACACTATTGTAGGAGATGATTCTTCCAATGAGTGGGTGAAATCTGCTCTATGTAAAACTTTATTCAACATAATAGAGATTTGAGTAACAACAAAAACAAGTGTTTTTTTTTCCTTGGAGAGGGTTTTCCATGAGAACACTTTTGTATTTTTTTTTGTGCATGTTTTGATGATGTTCATGGTGTTTTTATATGTTTATTATTTTATGTTTTATCTAATGGGTTATTGATTCCTATTTGTTTAGATAAAAATATTTGAAAAGTTAATAAACCTCATACTACTAATTCACACCCCCTGAGTAGTAAGTTCAATCCCAACAAGGGTTCAATGGCAAAGCACATTTATGACTTCCAAAAATTGAATATCAGGGTAACTAATATTTGAGAGGAGCATAGGATTGATGTCTTCATACAGACATTTCAAGATAACATCCAACACGTATTTTTCCTTTGGGAACCTAATTAATTGGAGACAACATTCAGGTTGGCATGATAAGTTGAAAGAAAAATTATAGAAACAAGGAATACTACCACTCACAACTATAAATATTGAAGTTTTACTGCTCCTAGCCCCCCACAACCTACAAGGTTGAAACCACAATAACTAGAGGAAAAAAGAGAAAAAGGGCTTTGTTAAAATTGTGATAGAAAATATACTAATGTTCATAAGTGTGCCGAGAATAAATTATTTTACATAGATTGTGAAGAGGAGGAAGAGAAGGGATAAGAAATATCAAAAGAAGAGGATATGAAATAAGAACCAACCCTAGAGAAAGAAGAAATGAGTTAGACTATGTCCTATAACGCATTGACAGTGATTAGCACTCCTCAAACTCTCAATATAGAAGGATATATGAAGAAGAAAATGGTAATAATTTTGATTGATTTGGTTAGCACCCAAAATTTTGTTCATTGGAAGATAACCAAGGAATTAAATGACTTGCTATATCCAACACCAGAGCGTCAAGTGATCGTTTCAAATGGAGGAACTATAAATTACTCTAGAAAGTTCCATAATATCAAGCAAACCATGGGGGAATATGTATTGAATAGTCGAATGTTTTCCATTCCAATGGGTGATTATGATGTTGTGTTGGGAGTCCAATGTTTACAATCTTTGGGGATGGTAGCTTTTAAATTTCAAGAACGTTTCTTAAATTTGCTCTGAGAAGGAAATGAAATTGAATTAAGGGGTAACATGGGGAAAATAAGGAATATAATAAGCTCTAATGGCATGAAAAATCTTTTGAAAAATAAAAATGGGGCGTAATTGCATAATTATGCTAACTATATGTTCAAACATCGAAATCATCCATTTCTCCATATCTCCAAAAAGTATTGGTTAAACATTCGATGGTATTTGGGGCTGCTAAATGCCTCTCATATATTTGTGATTATGATCATGCTATTCACTTGATTCTAGGAAGTGTTCCTCCCAACATCATGAAGTTTTTCCAAAAAGAGTGAAATTGAATTTATGGTTGCAAAAATGCTAGAGGCCAATATAAGTCAACCTAGGAAAATTTATTTCTCTGCTCCAGTAGAATTTGTGCACAAGGCAGATGGATCATGGAATAAGTGTGTAGATTATACAGAGCTCAACAAGCTCACTGTTAAAGATAAATTTCAAATTCATGTCAATAATGAATTGTAGGATGAATTACATGGAGAAATTTGCTTTTCCAAGGTGGATCTTTGTTGAGGATATAATCAAATTAGAATGAAGACTGAAGACATTCTGAAAATAATATTTAGAACTCATGAATTTCATTATGAAACTTTGTTCATGCCTTTTGACCTTTCTAATAGAACTTCCACATTTCAAGGTTTGATGAATTCCATTTTCAAACCCTTCCTTAGAAAATTTGTCTCAGTGTTTGTTGATGATATATAATATATAAAAATTCTTGAAAGGATCAATTTCAATATGTTGACAAGGTGCTCAAACTATTGGAGAGAAACAATTATATGAAAAAACCTCCAAATGTTTCTTTAGAATACATGAGGTGGAATATTTGGGTCATATTGTATCTCATGAGGATGTTAAGGTAGACCTAAAAAAAATTAAATGCATTAGGGAATGGAAATTCTCGACAACCCTAAAGCATCTTCAAGGAATTCTTAGGTTGACAGGGTATGATTGTAAGTTTGATGAGAACTATGGTAGAATAGTGATGCCTCTAACAACATTACTAAAGAAACATGTAATTTCTTGGACTCAAGAAGAAACTAAGGCCTTTGAACATCTTAAAAAGGAAATGTGCCAAGCACTGGTCTTAGCTATACAAAACTTCACAAAACAATTTATTGTGGAATGTGATGCCTCTGGAAATGGAATTTGTGTTGTTTTAATGCAAGAAGGAAGACCCATTTATTTTGAAAGTCATCCAATCAAGGGAAAGTATTTACACAAACCTATTTATGAGCAGGAAATGTTGGCAATAATACATGCACTAAAGCAATGGTGATGTTACCTGATAGGAAGAGACTTCAAGGTAAAAAAATATCATGATAGTCTTAAATACCTTTTGGAACAAAGATTATCTTCGAAAGAGCAACAAAAATGGGTCACAAAGATGTTGGATTATGATTTTGAAACCATATACAAAAAAGGAAACCAAAATTTTGTTGCAGATGCATTCTCAAGAAAGGATGAGCACGTGGAAGCATTTATCTGTGCCATTTCTATTAACAAAACTGATTGGATAACTAAAGAAATGGATTAATGGAAAAATGAAAAAAAGGTTCCCACAGCCATTCGAAACTTGCAGCAAGATCCCAATATATATGATACATTTATTTGGAAAAATGATTCATTATGGTACAAATATCCCTTATATCAATGTAAGAATTCCCAACTCAGACAAAATATTATTTTGGAATTGCACACCTCCCCCTTAGGAGGACACTCAAGATTTTTAAAAACGTGCCATACGATCAAGAAGGAATTTCTTTGGGATGACCTTAAATACGATATTTAGAAGTTTGTGGCAAAATATTTTATTTGGAAACAAAATAAAGTTGAGGAAATTAAGACCCAAAGTCTGTTACAACCTTTACCCATTCCAAGTCAGTGTTGGGAGGATGCATTAATGGATTTTATCAAATGTTTATCCACGTCCGAAGGAATGAGTGTCATCATGGTGGTAATTGATAGAATTACCAAGTATGCACACTTGTGTGCATTATCTCATCCTTTTAAAGCCAATACAATTGATACTAGATTTATGGAAAGAATGTGAAAGCTACATGGAAACCCAAATATTATTGTAAGTGACATAGATCCGATTTTAACTAGAAATTTTTGGATGAAATTATTTTCTTGTCTCGGTACTCATTTAAATGATATCTCATCTTATCATCCTCATTTTTATGGGGAAATAAATATAGTGAACAAATTTTTGGAAGGATATCTTCTTTGCTTTGTATATGATAAACAAACATAATGGGTCAAGAGGTTGCCTCCACCTAAATGGGGGTATAACACTTCCTTAAATATTGCAGCAAAAAGGACCCCATTTATGGAAATTTATGGATATCATCCATTGCCCATCACATCCTCATTAAGATAACATTCTAAGGTTCAAGAAAATTAAGATCACATCAAGAATCAACAACAAGTTCTCCAACTCTTAGAGGATAACCCCACTCTAGCGCAGGATTGAATGAAACAACATGAATACTAGAATCACAATGAAAAAAGTGTTGAGGTAGGCAACTGGGTATTTTTACGGTTGCAACCATAAAAAAAAATGTTTCTCAAGCAAGATAAGAAGGATAATAAATTATCACCCAAGTACTAATGTACTTACAAGGTGTTTGAAAGTATTGGTACTATGGCATGCAAAGTGGAGTTTCGTGCATCGATTTTTCCATGTTTCATGCTTAAAGAAGCTTATCAGTGACAAGATCTCAGTTCAAACAATATTTCCAGAACTCGGTGAAGGGAAAATCATATTCGAGCCTGAAGAATTCATAGAAACAAGAACCTGAAAACTACAATATCGATCAATTTTAGAGTATCTCATTAACTAAAACTTAACCATTGAAGGTTCCACATGGGAGAATGATAAGTTTATACATAAGCATATAGATATACTTAAGCATTGAGGACAACACTTTTTTTGAAGGACGGAGGCATGTTAGGTCCTTATAATACTAGTGTAACCTCCTTATTTTTATTGTTACTATAGCCTCATTATTTCTATTGTTGTGCCCCATAGAAGGGCGCTATTATTATTTTGTGCCCTTACATTATTATAGTTATGTAGCCTTTGATTATATTATGACCCCTTAGACTCCTATATATACCAAGGAGGTCTTGTCATTTGAATTATCCAAGAATTTTTCATTTATGTGATGTAAAAGAGGTTTCCCCCTCAAAGAGGCTAATTTTAAGGTATTTTATGTATTTTTTATTCTATTTTTTGATCTGGTTGCATAACACAAAGTCTATTGACCATGTAGTAGAAATGGCTCTAATGAATCCTGAGAAACCTCTATTAAAGGAGAATATAAATAAGGATAAAAAATCTCTTGGTGTTATTAAAAAAGGCTTAAAAGGCATAATATTTCCAAAGGTGTTAACTGAAAAGTATTCAAAGAAGGATTGGAACACTCTTGAAATATGTTATTAAGGTGTATCCAAAGTGAAAACTATAAAGTTACACAATTTGCGGATATATTTGAGAATATAAAAAGAAAAGATAATGAAACTATGGATAGTTTTATGACTTAACTCATGAAGATTATTAATAAATTGAGACAATATGTTGATGAAATCTCATATAAGAGGGTGATTTAGAAATTACTCAAAATTTTGCGAAACAAATTTGAAGTAGTGGTTGTATCCATAAAAGATTTTAAAGATACAATTTTCAAATGAAAATTGATGATTTGACTAGTTCTATGGTAGCACATGAATCCA
Source organism: Pinus albicaulis (assembly GCA_034641835.2). NCBI lineage: Eukaryota > Viridiplantae > Streptophyta > Pinopsida > Pinales > Pinaceae > Pinus > Pinus albicaulis. The sequence continues at coordinate 783,430,314 of CM076569.1, read as the reverse complement.
TGATGAGAAGATATGATGATAATATATTGGAGAATTCCTTAAAAACACAGTTGCAACTTACAAAGCGAAGAGGTAAAGGAAGGTAAAATAAATGAGGAAGAGGAGGCATAATAACTAATCAAATAGACAACAAAAATAATTTTGAATTCGAGAAAAAATGTCAAAAATATCCTTTTAATTCAAGGGGAAGAAATAATGGAACCTGGTAGTGAGGAAATAAAAGGTATGATATGTCTAAGGTACAATGTCATTATTGCAAAAAGTATGGTCATTTTTCTAGGAAGTGTTGGAATAAGCAAGAAGATGCTAGATAACACTTTGCACACATTATAGAGGATATTGAAGATAATCAGAAACCTATGATTTTGAACTGTAATGCAACTCAAGAAATTCCAAATGATGTTTGGTTTTACTATAGCTTGTGCAATAATCACATGACTAGAAGCATGGACTTCTTGGCTAGTCTAGACTCAAGTAATTCTGGGAAATGATAATAATGTATGTGTTAATAGTAAAGGAGTGAATTTTGTATATAATATAAATGGTGAAAGAAGAATGATCGACGATGTGTACTATGTACATAGTTGAAATTGCAATTTATTGAGTGTTAGATAACAAATTGAGAAAATATACAGAGTATTATTCAAGAACAAAGTATGTACAATTATTTATAAGTGTCCAAGTAAGCAGCTAATGGAAAGGGTGGAGATGACAAAGAATAGGTTGTTTCCACTTATAAAGAGAATAAATTAATTGAGTCTTTGAATGCTTATAAAGCTAAGGGTTTGGATGAATATTGGTTATGACATTTAGGATATGGCCATTCATATTTTGGTGGCCTAGATTTGTTATAAAAGAAGAAAATGGTGAAATGGTTACATGATATTCAACAAACAGTAAGCTCATGTGAGAGTTGTATACTTGCAAAGAATCATAGAGTAATTTTCATATGGAGTTTTGTATAGGGTGAAAGAACCATTAGATATTGTACAAACATATTTGTGTGGACCAATGCAACCAACTATGATTGGCTAGTAATGTTTAGTTTTTAACTGATATTAATGATTACAATGGAGAAAAATGGGTTTATCTTCTAAAGAAAAAGTCTAAATATTTTAGTGTATTCAAAAGGTTTAAAGTCATGGTTGAAAAGGGAAGTGAAAAATATATTAAAGTTTTAAGATCCTATAGAGGTATATGCTAAATGATTTCATGGAGTTTTTTTAGTATCATGGAATGAAGAGACAATTTACTACACATTATACTCCACAACACATTGGCATGGCTAAAAGTAAAAATCAAACCATTATGAATATGGTTCGAAGAACGGGAAAGCATCTACCAATGAATATTAGGAAGAAGCAATTATTTGTTCAATTTGTATTCTCAATTGGATTTTGATTTAGAGTACGATGGACCGATTTTCGAAGAAGCTTGGAGTGGTAGAGTTGTAGTATATCTCATTTGAGAATGTTTAGGTGTGTGGTTTATACACATGTACATAAATAGATGAGAAGGAAGTTGGATGAAAAAAGTGAGAAGTGTATATTTAATGGATACAATTAAGATTCTAAGGCATATATACTCTATAATCTCATCACCCAAAAGGATATTATCAACAAGGATGCCAAGTTCAAGAAAGAATATGCTTGGGATGGAAGCATAAATAAATCCATTGCAGAGGGGTTTGTATTTTCTGATGGAGATGATGATGGAGATTAGTAGGATTTATAGAGTTCAGATAGTTGATTCCATATGCACATTCCCCTGATGCAAGTGCTTTAGCAAGGCAATCTCTAGGAGTTAGCTCATTATAGTTTAGAACATTGAGAACTTAAGAATGTGGAGAACCATCAAGTTATGGTGGAAAACAAACCATAGGATCAGAGGTAAATGATGAATCAAATCCTACATTAGCTACATTAAGGAACGTAGTTAAAGGTCAGAAGGCTAGAAGTTTAAGAGAATTATAAGAGAAGAATGATAAAATAGATCAATTTCAAATTTTGCAGTATTGCATATGATACGATAAATTTTGAAGAAGTCATTAAAGAAGAAGTTTTGGCAAAGGCTATGGGTGAAGAGATTGATGGCATAGAAAAAAACAATACTTTCTATCTTGTAGATCTACCTGGAGGAAAAAACAATGTAGGTGTTAAATGGACTTACAACACCAAGTTAAATGCTATAGGTAAAATTGAGAAACATAAAGTAAGACAAATGAAACTTTTGCATCTGTAGGTAGACTTGAAATAGTAAGGATGGAGTTAGATATTGCAACAAAAAATAAATGGAATGTGTATAAGATGGATGTTAAGTGTGCATTTCTAATGTGTATGAAGTTTTGCATATTAGAAGATGAGTTTGCAAATATGTTTTACAAAACCCTTGGCAAAAGAGTTATTTCAAATTCACATGAAAAATATAGGGTTGTGTATGGTGTAACAAATTTTTTTTTTTTTTTAATTGTAACAACACAATTTTGGACGGGGAGAATGTGACTAATAATAATTATTTCGTAGGTGGCATAAATAGTGGAGTTATAAGTGCCTCCTTGAAATCTGAATGGGCAGAATGAAATCATGACGAGCTACCACCATCTTAGTTTTGCGTTTTTATCCAATTGAGATTCCAAAGGTTATCAAAGATGAGGAAATTCAATTTTTAAAAAATGATTAACTAACTGAAAGTTGTGTAAAGATAGGGATGAATGCAAAAAAAAGAAAAGAACATTGCAGAGTAGTGGATTAGAAAAATGCATTAAAATGTAAATTTGTTTGCAGAGTAGTGGATTAAAAAAAATGCATTAAAATGTAATTTTGTTTAGTTGTAGTTCATAGTTGTTGTAACTCAGCTGTAGTTGTATGCTGTTGCAACACTGTTCAATGTACATAGCTGCAACTCCGTTGGTTATTAGTGTTGTTACAACTCCATTGACTTCTTGTTTCAACTCTGTTGGATGTAGCTATTATTGTGGCTACAACTCTGTTGGTTGTAAGATATTGTTGTTGTATAAGCTCTGTCGGCTTCTTGCTACGACTATGTTCTCTATTACTGTTGGTGCAATGGTTTTTGTAGCTTGTACCCTCTCTCTTTCATAAAATCGCAGCTTTCATCCTCTCATCAAACATGTACGTAGATAGAGGCAAGGAAGAATACAATTAAAACAAATTGACAACGACATCCATTTCCAAATTCCAAGCCCGATCGGGCCCCCAATCTCGGCTAAAAGTAAAACATCAAAAACCCCGTTGTTATTAGTCTCTCATTCTTCCATCATTATAGTGACCGGGCTTTGAATTAAGCAATGAACGGAATGGGGTTTGTTACTGGAGGATAGGAAGATGTGTAATATGATTGGATTGCACGTATATTTTAATTGTTAAAAAAATATCGGTAGATTAGTCAAGGCCGAAGAGACCGTGTAAAAAATATCGGTAGATTAGTCAAGGCCGAAGAGAGTGGGTAAATATCGCCAAAATTAGTGTTCGATAGGCAAATTTTAAGGTCACGTCAGTGAACATGTTAGAGCAGTAATAATGTCGGTTGCTGTAATAATGTTTGGAGGGGCTTTGGCGTCCCCTGCGAACTGTCAGAGTAGTGTCAAATATTTTAATAGGAAAGTGGGGAACTGGAATCGTGGGGTCAGCTTTCCCCTTCTACATCTTTATTCAGAGTGTTCACCTTTCTGACCTGCTAACAGATCGTGGGAAAATCGCCTCCAGTTTTTGTAGCGCTCCATGTTGAATTCTCGTTCGTCCAATACCAACCAAGAAGACGACGCCAACGTCTCTGTTATGCCGGGGTCCAGAGCGTACATAATAAATGTGGGTTTTGGGACGCCCAAGCAAAGCGTGTATATGCTTATAAATACGGGTAGTGATGTTGCTTGGATTCCGTGCAAACAGTGCCAAGGCTGCGACACGACTGCCGCTTCACCTTTCGACTGCCGCTGATGTGGAAGGTATTTTTGATGTTTTTCCATCTATTTCATTTCCTTAAGGTCACTCATAGTAGCCTTTCTTGGCATGTTTACCCCAGTTGGCCAAATAAAGAGGATGTTACAAATGCAATAAAAGAAAAAACATAGTGTTGGTATCTCGTGTTTTGACAGTTTGGAAAATCAAAAGACAAGGAAACATCAGAACCAATCTTTAGAGTTCCAGGATCTAGTCCTCCTGTTCTCAGAGAGGGATCTCTCAAATATTTGTTTGCAAAGGTTTATCTTGTTTGCTTTGGTTATGGATTTTAGACTAGTTATTACGTGCAGATGTTTGTTTGGTTGGGTTGAGTTGATACAACAGAATATGAAAAGGTCTAGGAAAGATAGACAGAAAGAAGAAATATCCGGCTCATTGGGCAATGGAGTCAAAATAAGACCATGACAAACTCTTCAAGGGATATGGGATATCAAAGGGAAAATATAACTTGGCCACAGGATCTTTTGTTTTGGAATGAGATGGACATTAATGGTTTGGAAAAAGAAATTCAATTCTCAACAAAGGGAAACTTGAGAAACATGACTTATCAATAAAGAGATATTTGATAGACAGGGCTAACCATAAATTCTACAAACATTCTTTAAGAAAATAATGATTTCAAGACAACTTCTAAAATGAAATCTAAGATTCGGGGAACACCCTATTTCCTCAAAGATCTTATTTTAAAGGATTTAGAAAACATAAAAGATTCACTGATAGTTGCGTTCATAGAAGAGGGAACACCTAAATAACATCTGTGTTTGCAGCTATAAAGACCTTCAAAACAACTGTTTAAGCAGGGGCAAAGGGTAATATCAAAACCGACCTCTTTGGTTAACTTAAGACAATGGTACTTCGAAGGGAGATTTCAATAACGGCTTTCAAGTGATGGCAGACAAGCAGGGAGAACCATAACATGCTGAAACCAACTATTTGAGCTATCAAGGAAATAAACGAGCATGAAGACTAAAGAGAAGTTTTAAAGCCTCTAAAATACTTCAGCAGAAGAAAACATAAAATAGTGAAGGGTGAACAGGTCTAAGGTGCTTCCAGGAGTCATTTCTTAGCCTAAAACTTTCAGCCTACTGTAGTAAGAAATTATGGAACATAATGAAAATAAGGAAAAAACATTTAACAGTTCAGAGCACTTCACCAACAGCCAAGCTCATGGATCAAATGATAGAGCCTTCTCAGGAACAGACATGCAACGGCATCATCGAGACATCCAAGACTCCAAATTATTTTCAACTTCAACAGACTTGTATATTTATTTCAGAGAGTTTCGATATTACAACTTGTGATCAAACAGCAACCAACCTTCTCATCTTATGCAGAAGTACTTATAGGAAGATGAGGAGGTGAGAACTAACAAAAATATCTCGTGAACCATTAATACAGATTAAATGACTTCTCGGTCTCTTGAGGGGTTCGATGGAGAAGTGTACAGGTGGATCACTGTATTAATGTTTTACAATTAATATCAAAGCTCGGCGCGAGCTTTATTTGACTTTGAGGCTCTATGTTCCGTTCGAAGCAACTCTGCAGCTATTTTCTATTACACTCCTTTGGCAGAATTAACTTCTTGGTAGTGCTGGAGGCAGATATTCCCTGAATCAATAACTTCGGCCTCTGTTTGAAAGGTTTGAGGCAACAGGTGGCTCTTTGTAGTAGCTGAGGAATCAATTCACCTCAGTTGAAGCGGTGGAAACCTTTCTGTCATCAAAACATTTATGATTTTCTTTTAAACTGCATTTTAGATTGGGGATTAGGATTTTAATAACTATCTTAGCCGTAATCCCCAAAAAAAATGTCTTCAATCTTCTTCTGCTGTGCTCTGTCTTCAAACTGATACTCTTTAACTGTTTTTGAATTAAAACAGTGTCTTGTCGATGTGCAGGCCGCACTGGGCTTTTTAAAGGCATCAATGCCCATGAAGCATTGAGAAAACAATGAAGCGAAACCCCGCAGATGGTTCTCTTTAACAACTCGAAGGCGCAGGAAACATCTTTCCCAACCCTCGGCTTTCTTTCATTAAACAATGGAAAACCATTAAAACGCCTGCAAAACACAAAAATAGTTAAGAAATCCTGCGGAAATAGGTTAAAACTGCTTCAGATGGCGGGGGAGGAGTGAAGCCGTCGGATGAAGGCAACCAACAGTGGAGATCTGCATAGAAAGGAAAAAAGGATAGCGGGAGAAGAATAAGGAGGAGTAGTTTTGGACCGTCCGATCTGGACACGTGGATGGTCCAGATTTAATTGGAGGATCAGCAATTGGGAGGGCAGCAACAAAGCGTGCGATTGAAACATTGCGATTTAAACATTTCGATTGAAATATTGCGATTGAAACATTGCGATTGAAACATTTCGATTGGGCGATAACCGTTCGATCTGCAGATCAGATCGACGGCGGGGAGTAAATCGAAGGGGTGGGCCGATCGGGGGAATAGATATAAAGCATGCGATTGAAACATTGCGATTGAAACATTTCGATTGGAACATTTCGATTGGGCGATAACTGTTCGATTGGGTCTAGATCGACGGTCTAGATCCTTTGTTTTCTTGCACCGGCGGGACCCTTATACTTCGTAAGAAACCCATAAATTTCAATAAAAACCAAGGTTTTGAGTGAAATGGGCAGAATATATATATGATAGGCTGGCGCCCGATTGCGGGGCCATTGGGTGTATGGAGTACCATGGGCCTGGGCTTTATATAACTAGGGCCAATCGTAATCGAAACATTCGGGCCCGGTCTTTCAATCAACCCGTTGTGAATTCTCCAATCGTGATTGCACGATCATTCTTTTTGATCAACCCATTTTTATTTATCATGTGACTTTAAGTTTTTAACTTAAAACTTCGAAAAGTGGGTTTTTGGGTTTACAAAGGAAAAAGCAGAACGGTAATGAAAAATTACAATGTTTTAAGCGCCAGAGGCGGGCTTACTGGATATATAAAATAAATGATGCGATTGGGTTTTAAGCAGCCGGGCTAATCGCAATCGAAACTTTGGAGTATGGCAAAGACTTGCGTCTTCGATTCTTTTCGATGCGATCAGGTTTTAAGCAGCAAGGCTAATCGCAATCGAAACTTTTGGAGTATGGCAAAGACTTGCGCCTTCGATTCTTTTCGATGCGATTAGCACTTTATCGTATTAGCAAGTGGTTCCAGCCCCAAAGCGTATGGTGGGGAAGTGGTTTACGGATTAGCCCAAGGGGCTTAGGTCCATAGCAACGAAACTTTGATTTTTTTATGGGATTTTTCAAGGATTTTAATGGATTTGAGTGTTCCGAAATAGTTAAAAAGTGAGTTTTTAACTATGAAAGGGGAAATTTTCATAAATGGAAAGAAGAGGACTTATAAAAATTAGGGAAATAATACGGAGAAAAGGGGGAGTAAATGAAGGTTTCTTCAGCAGTTTCTTACAGGAAATCAGCAGAAATTCCTGAGTATGAAAATGGGACAGCAAATGAGGATTTTGGACAAAGGCATGAGGCCTACAAGGAGTCTTCAAGAGCCAAAAATTTTTAGTGATAAAATTTGATCCTTGGAGGCTCAAAAAAGATCTTAGCCACCTTTTGGTATAAAAAAATATTATAGGTGGCTAACAGTGGCTCCACTTGGGGATGGTGCCTTCTTGAAGGCATCAAGAATTCAGACTTGATTTCTGGGAGGCTGATTAGTTGCCTCATCCATTGGGCTGTCCTTCTGTGATTGAATGATCTTCTCTAAAAACATATTTGGCAACCATGAAAACAATGGACCTTTATCAACCAGCTTGCTACCTACCCAATCCTACAGATCTAACATTTTTTCTTCATCAGAGTGCACTTGGATTGGCAAACTCTATTCACAACATTTTATTCTTTTGAAAGCAGGAAATCTAATCTATTTCTAATCCTTATTTCTCCCTGAACTCAGATTAAACAATTGAGCTCAGATATTTCTCTACCTAGTCTATTGTTTGTTGGGATTAAACAGTCCAACAAACTTTCATTCTCTAAATTCTACAACAGAAATTTAAAAATAGTCAAGTCAAGATTGAGCTGTTCGACTTGCTATGATCTATGGCATAAGAACAAGCTGCACATAGATTATTATTTGCAGAAAATTAAATAAAAAATGGAAGGCTTAAGACCTGAAAGTTTCTCATTATGGCCTTCCCTCTTTACAGCTCTGTTTTTAATTTTGTTTTGAGCTGTCACTTTCTTGATATCTGATTCAGATTTTGGGCAAATTAGAACCAGTTTTTCTCTTTTATGACTTAGAAAAATAAAACAGTTTTGAGTCATCTCTCTTTGGGAAACTTAGGTTCAGATTTTGAGTTTGTTTGAACCTTCAATTTCTATCCTAATCTATCTACTGATAAGCCAAGATTAAACAGTTTGGCAAATCAAATTTACTACCCTATCAGCAGAAAATTGAAAGCTAATTAGTCAAGATTAAACAGTTTGACTAACTAGAAGTGTGTTTTTACGGGAGTGGAATTTAAGCTTGCACACTTTCAGATTTGTTTCTTTTTTGGTATGGGGCTATACCTTTCTTGTTTTGACAACCTACCCTCTTTTCCTTTTTCCTATTGTTTTTTGTATTTTTGAAGTTTTATAACTTTTGAATGCAATGGTTAGACTATGATATTTACAATGGAGACAAAAATGCTTTGAAACTTAAGACTCTTGGCAGAAGTAATGCTTAAGCATCCTACCATTGACAGGACCTCCATATAAGTCTTCTCCATTCAATTCTTTCAAGAAAAATGTATTATGACCCCTCCTAGCATGAATAATATATGGCCCTTTCCACAATTTCTCAAACTTGCCATGTTTCCCCTTCTCTTCCCTCCGTGAATCCCACTTAAGAACAACACTTCCAACCTGGAAATTGTTTGCCTTAGTCCTCTTATCAAATTTCTCCTTCATATTTTCTTGGACTAACTGTGTTCTCTCATAAACTTCTTCTCTAGTCTGCTGCAAATGGATTGTTTGGTTGATCCTCCTTTGCATATCATTTTCCTCAACCTGTACTTCTTGAAGGAGTTTTATGACTGGAACTCCTAATGAGGTAGGAAAAATTGCATCCATGCCATAAACTAACTGATAGGGGGATATATTTATTGATTTCTTTGTAGTTAGTCTATCAGCCCATAAGGCATGAACCAACTTATTGTGCCATGATTTTTGATTTTCTTCCAATAGTTTTTTAATGATATTGATGAGACTCTTGTTGGAGGATTGAGCTAATCCATTTCCTTGGGGGTAGTAAGCAGTGGAAAGACCCAAGGTTATATGGTATTTGTGATAGAAATCAACCATCTTTTTGGATTTGAAAGCAGCAGCATTGTCTGTTATGATTTTTCTGGGACAACCAAATCTGGATAGGATGTGGGTTTCAAGAAACTTGATAATGACAGAGTCATTAGCATTCCTGGTAGGTATAGCTTCTATCCATTTGGTGAAGATGTCAGTGGCTGTGAGGATCCACTTATGTTGAGCTGAGGAAGATGGATGAATTTCTCCAATGAAGTCCAGCCCCCATTGTTGAAAGGGTGCCTCAACTCTGATAGGATGTAGGGGTAAGGGAAGGAGTTTTTTCTTGCCATCAAAGATTTGACACTTATGGCAAGACATGACGAGCTTCTGAGTATCTGGGAAAAGTGTAGGCCAATAGTAACCTGATCTGAGAATTTTTTTTGCTGTGGCCTTCCAGTAGAGGTGTCCTCCACATTCACCATCATGTAGTTTGTGCATGATCTTCCCTGCATCATCTTCAAGTAAACATTTAAGAAAAATTCCAACAGCGTTTTTCCAATATAACACTTCGTCTAAAATGCAAAAACTCAAAGCTTTCTGTTTCAAAAATCTAGCTTTAGTTTTAGACAGAGAAGGAGGAGTATTCAAATATAAAAGCACATAAACAATGTCAGCATACCAAGGGGAATTTAGGAAAGTTTCCTCAATAAAAGGGGCATCAGATTCTTCCATTTCTTCCAACACATCCACCATATTTATGTCTAGTGCTTGGAAGTTGGACTCGGCCATAAGTTTTGCTAACCCTTGCCCCTTAACAAGTTTGGTGGGCCTAATTTCCAAGTCATATTCAAGAATAGTTGCAATCCATTTTCCCCTTTTACCATCAGGGTCTTGACTTAGAATATCTTTGACAATAGCATGAGGAACAAAAGCAATTATGTGAGAGTGTAAAATATAAACCCTAAAGTCCTTTAATGCTTTTACTAATGCTAAGGCTTGTTTTTCCATAATGTTATAATTGAGAGGAGCATCTCTTAGGGCCCTACTAAAAAATGATATCGGTTGTTCTTGTCCGAGATCATTCTTTTGAAGCAAAACTGCAACTAATGTATGTTCAGATGCAAAAGAAAAAATGTAAAAGTCTTTGGTAAAATCAGGACTAATCAGTACTGGCGCTTGGGTAAGAGCTTGTTTGACCAGTTCGAATGATTGTTTGGCTGGAAAAGTCCATTTTTCACCCACATTATTCTTAAGCATGTTTGTGATGTTTTTCAATAGCTCAGCAAGGTTGGGAATAAACCTTCTCAAAAAATTAATCTTTCCGATGAAAGATTGCAATTCTTTGAGGCTTCTAGGATGGCTGATTTACAATATGCCATCTATCCTCGTAGGGTATATTTTGATTCCCTCTTATGAAATTATGTGACCAAGAAGTTTCCCTTCTTGGATTCCAAAGAGGGTCTTCTTGGGATTTAGTGACAAGCCAAATTTTCTACATTTCTCAAAAACCTTCCTTAGGTGAATCAAATGTTCTTCATCAGTTTTTGAGAAAACAGTTATGTCATCAAGGTAGATAATTATAAAATAGCCAATACCTTCAGAGAAGGCTATGTCCATGGCCCTTTGGAAGGTGGCCCCTGCGTTCATTAATCCGAAAGGCATTTTGACATACATAAAAGTTCCCCAAGGTGTGGTAAAAGCAGTTTTGATTTGATCGCTTGGGAAAACTAACACCTGATTGTAACCCGAGAACCAATCTAATAGGGATATTCTTCTTGATCCAACTACCCTTTGAAGTATATGGTCCATCTTAGGTAAAGGGTAGTTGTCTTTTAAAGAGGCTCTGTTTAAATTTCTGAAGTCAATACAGAGCCTGATCTCCCCAGTTTTATTTCTAACATAAACTAAGTTTGATACCCATTCCGAAAATCTAATGGGTACTATGATCCCAACGTTGTACATTTTCTCAATTTCTGCCTTAACCAAAGGTAATAAAAGGGGATTTATTCTCCTTAGTTTTTGCTTAAAATGCTTTTGATTTTCCTTCAAGGGAATTTTATGCTGGATGATGCTGGTATCATATGATTTCAAGTCTTTGTATTCCCAAGCAAACACATCCTTAAACTCTTTAAAAAGCTTTATGTACTGTGATTTTATGTGGGCTGGGAGGGTGCTGGATAGCTTGATCATCTTGGGTTCTGCGAGACTGCCTATGTTTTTTTCTTCTACATTTGTCTCCATAGGCTCCATTCTGGGTTCTTTAGCTACATCGTTGAGATCAAACAGGTATTCTAAAGGTGTGAGACCTCTTGGGATTTTATCATTTTTGCATTGTAAGACTTCCAAGTCTTCTCGGTCTTCATTGTTCACTACCTCTGCTTCAAAAGGATTTTCGCAATGATTTATATTAGCAGGATATGTCATTTCAGCCTCTGGGATTTGTTCAATATACAAGCAGTTTTCTTCATGGCTAGCTTCTGGTGTTGGTATGTTGAAATCATTTTCTGATTTTAAGAAATCACCTATGTGTTTTTCAGATTCGAACACTTGCCAGTGATCTTCTTTATCAGGCACAGCAGGTCTGTGTTTCACCTTTATACTGAGTTGTTCATTTATCTCAGGTACTTGGCAATTGCTGGCAGTGAAGGCAAGTTCATTTGCTAGACGATTCCGTGCTCTAGGGATAAAAATGAGTTCATATTTTTCGAAAGTTTTTAACAGGTCAATGGAAGCATTTCGATATTCCCTAAGCTTGGGATTCTTGGCTGAGTATTCTCCTTTGATTTGTTTGATGATAAGCTTAGAATCCCCTAAAATGGATATCCTTTGGGCTTCTAGTTCTTTAAGCAGTTGTAAGCTTAGGAGAAGTGCTTCATACTCAGCAATATTGTTAGTGCATGGGAAGTCTAATTTGTATGAAAAACTCTGATTTGTGTTCTGAATCCAGACACCTGCCCCTGCACTAGTTTTATTACAGGATCCATCGAAATTTATTGTCCAAAGTATATTTGACTCATTCTCATTTTCTTGTCGCTGTTGATCGTCAACATTTTGAAGTTTATTCGAGGTGAAATTTGGTGGGTCTATATTTTCTTTACATGGTTGAGTAATTTCATCTTTGTTATACAAGATAAATGAATCTAAACTTGATTGAATAGAATAGATCGGAGTGTTGTTTGGTTTTTCCATGTTACTCACCATATACTTCATGTGGGCTTCCCTGTATAGTCTTCTATTTTGGTTAAAAATAGGGATGGTGGCATAAGACATGTCCATTTGAAGGCTTCCCTGAAGTTTGGCTCCCCATGATCTTGATAAAAGCATGCCATACCTAGGGGGAATGTCAGCTACAACGATGTCCATCACTAAATTCTTGGCAGGGATCTGAGCTAAGTTAACACATAAATCTTTGATTAAACCCAAAAATTTGACTCTACTTGAGTCAAAGGAATACAAATCTTTGTACGGTTTAGTAATTTCTAAGCCTAAGCTTTCCATTACTACTTTGGGCATTAGATTGTGTGAATCTCCGGAATCTAACATGGCATTGTGTAGAATTTTATCATGTATGCTCAAACTGACATAGAAGGGAGGGACTGGTCCTTCTTGATATTTTCCTTCAACTTCTGGGCGAAACAACAGCTCAGGTTTGTCGTCTGTCAAGTTTAAGGTGTCAGTATCACTTCCTAAGTTTAAAGCTTTTAAAACTTGGTTTTTGTACACATCTTGGGTTACTAGTTCAGCTAGGGGGATGGTAATCTTAATCTTGGCAATCTCCCCCTCAAGGCTGAAAGGAATAATTGATTTGTTGATATTTACATCTATTTTTTCAATTAAATTCCTTTCAGCAATTTTACTTTGCTGAACCTAGTTTGGGATAGTAATTGGGATGGTTTTATTGGGACTACTAGTTGAAGTGCTAGGGGTACTTTTTTCAACATTTGGCTGGATTCCCTTGTCTTTATTTGAGTCTGTTTTCTTGGCCGAAATGTTGGTTTTTTCTGCTGTCTTTTTGGACTGGTTTTCCATGTTCTTCTTGACAGCAATGCTAGTATTCTTATCTTTTGAATTCTCTACACTTCCCTTGCTCCTAAGATCATACTGTTTGTGCACCTCCATGATTGCATTTTCAAAACCCAATCTATAGTCATCAGAATCTTCATAGGTGTTTGTATTTTGATCATTTAAGAAGAAACCTTGTCCTTCCTCAGTGAGGAAAACCTCATCCCCACTGTCTGATCCAATCAAGTTTACATGTGATTCTTCCAATCTTTCCAACTCCCTGTCTTCCTCATATTGATCTACATAGTTCTGTTGAAAGGGAGGTCTGATTTTTTGGTCACTTTATTTTTGCTTATCCTGATTGTTATCTTTTCTATAATTCTGATTTCTATTTCTGTTTTGATTGTTTTGAAGTGCAGTCTGGCTTTTATTTGCTTGTGTTTTCTTAATTATGCTCATCTCTTTCATCATTTCTTCCAACATTCTCTCCATTTTTGAGCTTGAAGTAGAGGGAGGGGATTCCTCTCTGAAAGATACTCTCTTCTCAGTTTTCATTCTTGCTCTCTTTTCTATTAAGTTTACTTCCACAGAAAGGGCACCTCTTTGCATATCTTCCAAAGTTGCAAATACTCTTTCTCTGAGTGAATATGTCATGTCTGGGTCAAACCCTTCAGGAAATTTGTTTAAAGCTGAGCCCTGAGGAGGTTTTAGTTCATTGGAAAGTGCGTTATACACGCTGTTAAATCTGGTACAATAAGCTTGTACACTTTCCCCAGGGTTCCTATGGAGATTGTTATAATCAGCAAGGACTTGGAGAGGATTTTTTCTCACTTCCCACTTGTTTAAGAATGTTTGATGGAAGCCTTGGAGGTCATTTATACTACGGGGGGTTAAACCTTTAAACCATTTTCTTACTTCTCCCCCTAAGCTCTGAGCAAACAGTCTGAGTTTGATAGAATCATCATCGATTTCATTTCGATCAAAATAGTCATTCATCTTATCCACATGTTGTGATGTAGTTGTAGAATTATTAGCATCATATAATGGAATTTTGGACTGATAGTCCTGTGGAAGATTGACTAGTGGTATATTAAGGGCTAAGGGAGCATACCATGCTGCCATGATATGTGGTGGGGGTGGATTAACAAGTGGTGGATTTTGCTGGAGTGGAGTGGTTTGAACAGTGGATGAATGGTGTACAGAAGTGGATGGAATAGCAGCAGATTGCTGAGCTGATTTTGGATGAGAGACACCTAGGTTAAAAAGAAAATGTGGATCAGGAGGTGTTGATTCTCTATCAGGATATTCGCTTGTTTCCGGGGATGAAAGTGAAGACTCAGGATTTATCTGAATTATATCATCAAATGACCTAGTTCTAAATGGGTTTACTAAGTCAACTTGTGATTGTTGTAGAGCTAAAAGATTTTCAGGAACTGAATTAGCTCTCAAGGGTGATCTGAAAACAGTTGAAAATTTAATCTTAGGAGACTTCCAAAGCATACTTTCTGGGTCATCAACTATCTCAGGTGGATCGGGGTCAGGATGGGCTCTAGTATAAATCTTCCTAGAAGCCACTATGTCATAATTTGAGATCCAAATGACAGGAAAAGTTCAACCAAGTATGACAATCTTTGAGAGGTTAACTGATCTGTTTACACAAATTTTGATCTTACAATCCTCTAACTGGATTAGGAAACTGTATAATGGTAAGGGTTCTTTCCAGTGGAGTCTTTAAGGTCTGCTCAGGATTATGGAGTCGTCAGGCGGAAGCTTTTTAGCTCCTAAGGAGGTAAAAGGTTTTATGGTCCACCACCATGTTTATTATGAAGCCAAACTTGAAATATTTTTGGGTTTTTCTGAGTTTATTTTGTTTTTATAGGTTAAGAGAGTGTTCTAAGTCTGATTTTGCACTTAGCTAAGGTGTTCAAACAAACAGAGTTGCTCTTATGGCTTGGTAATTGGTTCCTTCAAGGTTTGATAAGGATTTAAAGGAATCCTAAGGGTTACTTAGTTTGTCACTGATTCAAAGAGTCCTATCATGATTGCCATTATGTTAGGCAGTGCTTGAAGAAAGTTACTTATGTTATACTGGACCTAAAGCTGAAGGAAAGGTTTCGCAAACCTCTAATTCTCAGCAGGTCCCACCGTGATCGCCATTATGTTGGTATCCCGTGTTTTGACAGTTTGGAAAATCAAAAGACAAGGCAACATCAGAACCAATCTTTAGAGTTCCAGGATCTAGTCCTCCTGTTCTCAGAGAGGGATATCTCAAATATTTGTTTGCAAAGGTTTATCTTGTTTGCTTTGGTTATGGATTTTAGACTAGTTATTACGTGCAGATGTTTGTTTGGTTGGGTTGAGTTGATACAACAGAATATGAAAGGTCTAGGAAAGATAGACAGAAAGAGGAAATATCCGGTTCATTGGGCAATGGAGTCAAAGTAAGGTCATGACAAACTCTTCAAGGGATATGGGATATCAAAGGGAAAATCTAACTTGGCCACAGGATCCTTTGTTTTGGAATGAGATGGACATGAATGATTTGGAAAAAGAAAATTAATTCTCAACAAAGGGAAACTTGAGAAACATGACTTAACAATAAAGAGATATTTGATAGACAGGGCTAACCATAAATTCTACAAACATCCTTTAAGAAAATAATGATTTCAAGACTACTTCTAAAATGAAATCTAAGATTTGGGGAACACCCTATTTCCTCAAAGATCTTATTTTAAAGGATTTAGAAAACATAAAAGATTCACTGATAGTTGCATTCATAGAAGAGGGAACACCTAAATAACATCTGTGTTTGCAACTATAAAGACCTTCAAAACAACTGTTTAAGCAGGGGCAAAGGGTAAGATCAAAACCAACCTCTTTGGTTAACTTAAGACAATGGTACTTCGAAGGGAGATTTCAATAACGGCTTTCAAGTGATGGCAGACAAGCAGGGAGAACCATAACATGCTGAAACCAACTATTTGAGCTATCAAGGAAATAAACGAGCATGAAGACTAAAGAGAAGTTTTAAAGCCTCTAAAATACTTCAGCAAAAGAAAACATAAAATAGTGAAGGGTGAACAGGTCTAAGGTGCTTCCAGGAGTCATTTCTTAGCCTAAAACTTTCAGCCTACTGTAGTAAGAAATTATGAAACATAATGAAAACAAGGAAAAAACATTTAACAGTTCAGAGCACTTCACCAACAGCCAAGCTCATGGATCCAATGATAGAGCCTTCTCAGGAACAGACATGCAACGGCATCATCAAGACATCCAAAACTCCAAATTATTTTCAACTTCAACAGACTTGTATATTTATTTCAGAGAGTTTCAATATTACAACTTGTGATCAAACAACAACCAACCTTCTCATCTTATGCAGAAGTACTTATAGGAAGATGAGGAGGTGAGAACTAACAAAAATATCTCGTGAACCATTAATACAGATTAAATGACTTCTTGGTCTCTTGAGGGGTTCGATGGAGAAGTGTACAGGTGGATCACTGTATTAATGTTTTACAATTAATATCAAAGCTCGGCGGGAGCTTTATTTGACTTTGAGGCTCTATGTTCCGTCCGGAGCAACTCTGCAGCTATTTTTTTATTACACTCCTTTGGCAGAATTAACTTCTTGGTAGCGCTGGAGGCAGATATTCCCTGAATCAATAACTTCGGCCTCTGTTTGAAAGGTTTGAGGCAACAGGTGGCTCTTTGTAGTAGCTGAGGAATCAATTCGCCTCAGTTGAAGCAGTGGAAACCTTTCTGTCATCAAAACATTTGTGATTTTATTTTAAACTGTGTATTAGATTGGGGATTAGGCTTTTAATAACTATCTTAGCCGTAATCCCCACAAAAAATGTCTTCAATCTTCTTCTGCTGTGCTCTGTCTTCAAAATGATACTCTTTAACTGTTTTTGAATTAAAACAGTGTCTTGTTGATGTGCAGGCCGCACTGGGCTTTTTAAAGGCATCAATGCCCATGAAGCATTGAGAAAACAATGAAGCAAAACCCCACAGATGGTTCTCTTTAACAGCTTGAAGGCGCAGGAAACGTCTTTCCCAACCCTCGGCTTTCTTTCATTAAATAATGGAAAACCATTAAAACGCCTGCAAAACACAAAAAATAGTTAAGAAATCCTATGGAAATAGGTTAAAACTGCTTCAGATGGTGGGGGAGGAGCGAAGCCGTCAGATGAAGGCAACCAATGGTGGAGATCTGCATAGAAAGGAAAAAAGGATAGCGGGAGAAGAATAAGGAGGAGTAGTTTTGGACCGTCCGATCTGGACATGTGGATGGTCTAGATTTAATCGGAGGATTAGCAATTGGGAGGGTAGCAACAAAGCATACGATTGAAACATTGCGATTGAAGCATTGCGATTGAAACATTTCGATTGAAATATTGCGATTGAAACATTGCGATTGAAACATTTCAATTGGGCGATAACCGTTCGATCTACAGATCAGATCGACGACGGGGAGTAAATTGAAGGGGTGGGCCGATCGGGGGAACAGATATAAAGCATGCGATTGAAACATTGCGATTGAAACATTTCGATTGGAACATTTCAATTGGAACATTTCGATTAGGCGATAACAGTTCGATTGGGTCTAGATCGACGGTCTAGATCCTTTGTTTTCTTGCACCGGCGGGACCCTTATACTTCATAAGAAACCCATAAATTTCAATAAAAACCAAGGTTTTGAGTGAAATGGGCGGAATATATATATGATAGGCTGGCGCCCGATTGCGGGGCCATTGGGTGTATGGAGTACCGTGGGCCCGGGCTTTATATAACTAGGGCCAATCGTAATCGAAACATTCGGGCCCGGTCTTTCAATCAACCCATTGTGAATTCTCCGATCGCGATTGCACGATCAGTCATTTTGATCAACCCATTTTTATTTATCATGTGACTTTAAGTTTTTAACTTAAAACTTCGGAAAGTGGGTTTTTGGGTTTACAAAGGAAGAAGCAGAACGATAATGAAAAATTACAATGTTTTAAGCGCCAGAGGCGGGCTTACTGGATATATAAAATAAACGATGTGATTGGGTTTTAAGCAACCGGGCTAATCGCAATCGAAACTTTGGAGTATGGCAAAGACTTGCGTCTTCGATTCTTTTCGATGCGATCGAGTTTTAAGCAGCAAGGCTAATCGCAATCAAAACTTTTGGAGTATGGCAAAGACTTGCGCCTTCGATTCTTTTCGATGCGATTAGCAGTTTATCATATTAGCAAGTGGTTCCAGCCCCAAAGCGTATGGTGGGGAAGTGGTTTAGGGCTTAGCCCAAGGGGCTTAGGTCCATAGCAACGAAACTTTGATTTTTTTATGGGATTTTTCAAGGATTTTAATGGATTTGAGGGTTCCGAAATAGTTAAAAAGTGAGTTTTTAACTATGAAAGGGGAAATTTTCATAAATGGAAAGAAGAGGACTTATGAAAAGTAGGGAAATAATATGGAGAAAAGGGGGAGTAAATGAAGGTTTCTTCAGCAGTTTCTTACAGGAAATCAACAAAAATTCCTGAGTATGAAAATGGGACAGCAAATGAGGATTTTGGACAAAGGCATGAGGCCTACAAGGAGTCTTCAAGAGCCAACAATTTTTAGTGATAAAATTTGTTCCTTGGAGGCTCAAAAAATATCTTAGCCACCTTTTGGTATAAAAAAATATTATAGGTGGCTAACACATAGAGTAGTGAAATAAAAAAATAGTATTTTTGTTTAGTTGTAATAAATAGTTGGTGCAACTCAGATGTACTTATCCATTGTTTCAACTCTTCTCGATGTACATTGCTACAACTTCGTTGGATGTTACTATATCTGCAAATCTGTTGGCCTGTTTCTTCTACTCTATTGGTTGTAGTTTTCATTGTCAGTGAAAATCCATTGGATGTAGGCAGGCCTGGAATTTGACGTTCCGTGGGACGTATTTTCCATTTCAGAACGTATTTGACTTCCACCATAAATTTCTGCACGTCAAGTTTGACGTGTCTTAGACATCACTAACCTGTCATTTTGACGTTTAATTTGGGATTGGAATCGTCAAAATCTATAATACCTAGCAATAGCAAAGGAAACGTCGGGTAGACTAATAATATTTAATATGTATGCGGTATCCCTTTTCTATTACTTGCTTTCCCATAGAAATTGAATCCATTAACATGGCGACCATAGCAAATGACAAAATTAGGTGTACAATGGACGTGGCGTGTGTTAACTGCGGATTAAATGGTCACTTTCGAGTCATAATTGTTGATCTAGCTGATGACCAGATGCAACTTGTGACGGGGTTAAATTGATAGGTTATAGGTTGTAAGTTACGACTAGACAATCCCTTTCCATATAAACCTTGCCTCCAAAATGACAATTTTTGGGCCTTTTCGAAATAAACTTTGCCTCCAAAATGAAAATTTTTTGGGCTTTTTCGAAATAAACTTTGCCTCCAAAATGACAATTTTCGGGCCTTGTCAAATTAGCAGGCGTAGAGATGAAATAAAACAAAACACAGAGTGCCAAGGACGCAAGGGAGGCTGACCTTGGAAAGAGGCACAAATCGATTACAATGGAGCGCAAGTTCATGCCTACTCCTGGAGAGCCACCCGTTGATTCTCTTGATCAGGGCAACAATTTTTCCAGGTTAGTTAATGGCAACGCATTTATTGAAAGTTACAGTATTTCTTCTTTACAATTCGTATTGTTCTCATCAATGCGTCTCTATTTTAGAGGATCATTTTGAGCTTGGCTCATAAGTATGGTAGTTACTATGCTTCTTGAATAAAAAGTAAACATGCTTGAAATGCCAAACGGAAATCACTTGAAATATTTTTTTCTTCGCAACCCTCAAAGATGCAGGGAATTTATTAGAAATTTCTCTAGTCTAAGATATATTTAGTATGATATAAGAATCTTAATTTAAATTTCTTTTTATCTTATTGGAATTGAAACCCTCTGAATTCCTGTCATTTAAGATGTTGCTTATTACCAATAGTGGAGTAAATTATATATCAGTGTGGAAGAAAAGCGTTTGAAATGGCATCGAAACTCAATTGGCATGGTGGAAACCCAAAAAGATAATCTCGTTCCTTGCATCACAAATACCACTTATATTAAAAGGAGAGTGATAGAAGCATGGAATAATTGTAATAGAATGAAGAGATATGTAACATGGACACTGAAAAATTAAGGTGTGCATCACAATATATTGTCGGAAAGTATGATGGTTTCATTGAGGATATTGGGAGTATTCAATGCCCATGCAACATGTGGATTTAATGTGGATGTCACATGTGAAACTTGTAAGTTAACTTAGGAGAAGGATGTAATTTTGGTTGTAGTTACTCAATTTTTTTGTGAAAATTGTTTTTTTTTTCTCCTATCAAATTGATTATTGCTATTTAAAAATTGTGATTAGTATACCTGATGTCTTTCTTATAATAGGATCCACTTGGTAGTTACTATGCAGAAGTTTGAGTGTAGCTCATTTCATATGTGGCGTCTTATTATTTTTCTTCTAGTAGTGTTTGAGAAAATGTCACATGTTTGTTGTCATGCTCAAGGTGGCATTGTCTTATATTTTGTGTGATGGATGTTGAGCATCAAGAGAACGAGGTTACTTCTATTGCACCTTGGTAATCTATGGAAGAATGAGTATGCAAAAAATTGGAAAGAGGTTGAGCATGTAAAATATTTTTGTCAAAGTAGTTGAGTTAAGACCATAGAGAAAAAAGTATAGTTTTTATTAGGATTTTGGAACTCGTTATATTGTCAATATGCTTGTTTAGCATGAAGGTATTTTATAGAAAGATTGGGGTTTATCTTGAAGGAGTTGAGTTAAGGCCATAGAAAAAATTTATAGTTTCTATTAGGATTTTGGAATTGGTTATATTGTCAATATGTTTGTTTTGTCATTTAAATATTGAGCTTAACATGCTAATGGACTAATTTCATTATATACACAATAGTAAAAAAAGACTTGATAAAGAATTTGAGAGTCCATACATCTTACTAGAAACAAAATCAAAATATATATCAATTATTGCAACATGAATTATTCTTTTCTCTGAAAAAAAATCATTATATTTCATATTGAAATATATGTTGTGTTGACCCATAGGTCCTAAAAAAATACAGTCCATTGGACCATATAATCCGGAAATCAAAAAATTCTCGACTATCATTAGAGCAATTTAATTGTAACAAATAAATCTCATAATGTGTTGATGAAAAGTATGGTTGTATGTTATATCCAAACACATATTAACTTGGGAAAAAACAAGGCACTCTCATGGGGAGATTAATGAAAGTTGAAAATTTTGACACCTATAATTTTGAGTAGAACGTAAAATGAAAGGCATGAAAAATGCAAAAATGTCATCAAATTTTCATTTGACGGGCAAAACGAATTTGAAATTCCAGGCCTGGATGTAGGATATTGTTGTTGTATATTCGTTTGCGGTTTCTATGACCATGTTCAAAGTTACTGTTGCTACAATTCTATTGTAACTTCTTGTGAACAAAAGTAATATACTTGTAACAAATATTAATTAAATTGATGAAATCTTGTGTTTTATATGCTACAATTTTTATTCTACTTTGCAGTTTTTTTCCTGCATGTTAAATACATGTTTTTGAAATGGAAATTGTAGTTATGTATTTAGTTGTACCCTATCTATTTTAGAAAATTGCAACTTTTATCTTCTCATCTGTTCGATTTCAAATAGAAAAATCCTTAAAACTTGTAATCTTATGTAGCATTATTATGCTTATCTGTTGCATTTTCAGTCTTATCCTTTTCTATTGAGTTGTGAGTCTTATCTTCTAGCTATCACTAGAAGTCTTTCTTACTCCTATAAATTTAGTTTGAATGTACCACATATTTTCCCAAGTATTGAAGTGATTTCTCTTCATTCTTCATTTTGTTTGATCTCTTGGTAGAAGGATTGTTAGGCTTTGCAGTATGATCAGTGGGCATTTTTATACTCTTATATGGTATTATAACTTGAGTGCAAGCTCCTTCGCATTTTTTTGAGATTTATTCTATGTATTTTGAGATCTAGTTTTGATTACAGATCAAGGTTTTGTAATTTCCTAATGGTGAACATTGATCTAAGGAATTAAGGTCCTATACGAGGCCCACTGTTCAGACAACAACGCCGACAATTTTTTTCTTTTCGTTCGACTTATCGCTGCAAGTTAATGTTTCAATCATTTATCGCGGGTAACAAAACTATTGGGGGGTTTCTCATTCCTTAAATCCTATAAATAGCCTCAGATCATAGTTTTGACCTCAACTTCAAGCTCCCATGTGATCCGTAGAAACGCTCATTGATATGTGAGCTTGTTGTGAGAATCACAACAAACGACATTTCCTTCGACCAGGGCTCCCACATTGCATTACAGACAAACATTGACAAATTGGCTCAGTTGGTCTATGAAATTTTGCACCTCCATTCCAACAATTTTGGTTCGATGTTTGCACGACAAAATTCGCGGGGATTAGTCATTTATATGGATTCAATGGGTTGTATTGTATCTAATATGCAAATGCATGTTCATTTTCTTTCGATGTTTGTATGCATGCTTGAAGTTCGATGTCCTACTATGCATCAACAAAATCTATTTTGTTGTTAAAAGCTTACAATACACTTGGTGTTTCGGTATTAAAATCGGTATTAAAAATAAATAAAAATAAAAAAAGGCACGTTATATAAACAAGTTTTTATTTATTTATTTAAAGAGGAGGATTTTTTTAGTTTATCTCATTAAAAGTGATTTTGGGAAAAAAAAAAAAGGATATTAATTCCTAGAATTTTTATAAAGGTTTTGAGGATTACTTTTAAAGTGAAAATTCTATGAGAATTAAAAAATGATTATAGGTCTATTTCGTGACATTGCAACTCATTTGGTATCTTTTATGCTTAGTGTTTTTGAAAGGCTTGCTTGTTGGCTAGCCATGAAAATCTATGTGGATTAGTCTGATTTTTGTCTTATTGGATGTGTAAACACATTTTCCAACTAGGTGATATAATGATGGGTAAAATATTGCAAGAGCTTTGTGAAAAGAAGGCTACAAATCAACTTTGTAATGAGGTTCTTTAGTTGCATTTAGTTGTATATATTTTTTAAAGAGAGAATGTGACACTTAAGAATAGGTTGCAAACATCAATAGCTCAGAAAATAAAGAAGGTTGAACATATGGAATCAACCATGGGAACATATTTCCATATGCTTGCAAATGAATTTCAAGTGAATATTTACCTCATTGATGCCATAGAGGAATAAGTTGAGTCCATTTCTAACTCAGAAATTGAAAATTTGAAGAAGAAATTTTTGACGATGGAGGAGTAAAATAATCAGTGGCTTATGGAGGTTAGCTATTTAAAATCCTCAATGTTGGAACAATATCATATTTTGAAATAAAATTATGATGCCTTTTCATAACAATCCATTCAAAAGGATGAGGTAATTTAAAAGTTGCAAGAGTCTAGGCATCATCTTTTTTGGATTTTAGTTTCCTTTAAGATGCTCAAAAGGAGAATGTTATTATCGAGTTTCCAGTCTCACCTTCTTCCACACTTCATGATGTGATTTCCAAAAGCCTAATCTTGATGATCATGACACATCACATGATTTTGTTGCACCTAATTTTGAGAAACATACTTTGGGTCCTGATTGCTCTGAAAAATGGGAAATACTAGAGGAGGACTTGAGAAGAATGGATAGGGAATCGTTTCCTATTAACCCTATAGTGCAGACATGAAGAGAAATTATTGGATACTGTCCTACTACTAGATCATCACTTACATCTAGCTTTGTTGAGACACAAGAGGTATCATTTTTTGTTGATGGAATTCAGACTCATGTACTGGAAGAAAATAATCCTACTCATTCTAGTATAAAACTCAATGACATGGTTGCTAATGTAATTCAAGATGACAGTGTTGTTGCATCTAGCTTTGAGTCTATAAAACAAAAACTCAACCTTGTTAACATCCTCATAAGGATTAGAGTAAATTACATAAGCATCAACATTCTTGGTCACATAGTAGCCCTGCATTTATATCATTATAGAAGAACCATAAAGAATGAGCAGTGGAATAGTGTCGACCATCGGGATCGATTGTGGTTGGAATGATGGATGACCATGACATCATGTGAACAAATGTTTGTGGTATTCATATCATTGTATGTCATTAGTTGTGCAATGGTACAAAGTTCCACTTGTTAGCTATTGATTGCCACTATTGCCTCAGTTTTGTTTCACGGGGGGTAGCTTATATGATGACAGTTATTTTTATCATTGCTTTGTTGATTGTTGTCATCTCTTTTGTTTGATTTTAGAAAAATTCATGATTGTTGTTGAACCTGGTTGAGCTAAGTTTTTTCCTATTTACACAGTTTATCCTTTGTTTGTTGGTTGATGGTTGTTGTTTTTGTTTGAGTCCTTTTTCCTAGTTCTCTATCGACACCTATTTTCTCTTAAGCTTTCATGGGGAAGCTAATAGTGTTTTTTGCCCTTATGCCTCCACAACATTTTTACTTTAGAGATCAACCGACCTCATTGAGGTTTCATGGCTCTCATCTTCATAGCTTTGGTAATTCAACATTTGATACTTCTTGATTGGAGCAGACCTCTATTCTTGCCATTCAATGGATCGTTTTGGGATCTACAACTTCATCTCCATGCTAATTTGAACACTAACATTTTTCTCTCTTTTTTGCGAGGGTGTTTTACCTACAAATTTTTCTTCATTTATCCATTATGAAAAGGTTGTACAATGGTATCAACAGACCTCGTTGTCGGGGCCCATTCTTTGTTTTCTTTCTTCTTTATTTCCTCTCTATGTTTCGCTTATGCAGGGGGAGTAGAGTTGAAACGGAAAAAAAAAACTTAAAATATGCATGTAGGATTCTTATCTTTATGTGTTTTCTTATCGTTCTTTACTGAGTTGTTAGTCTTATCTTCTAGCTATCCCTCCAAGCCTTTATTACTCCTATAAATTAAGTTCATGTACAATAGATTTTCTAAATAATTAAGTGATGTTACTCCTATAAATTAAGTTCATGTACAACCTATTTTATAAATAATTAAGTGATATTACTCCTATAAATTAAGTTCATGTAAACATACTTTCTAAATAATTAAGTGATTTCTTTTGCATCTTCATTTTGTGTAATATCTTGGTAAAGGGATCGTTAGACTTTGCAATCTAATCCCTAAATATTTTTATATTCGTACATCTTCAATAATATAGGTAGGGGCCAAGGAAGTGTACACTCTGAATAGATGGGAAAATAACATCCATTTCCAAATTCAGTTATGGGAAATTCCATTGTTGGAGAGTGCAGTGTCTACTTCAAATGAGGAGGTAAAATTATTTTAATTATTTTATAATTTCATTTGTTACGTTTAGGATAATTAATTTAGAAATGAAAGTAGTTTCATATTTTGGTTGTATTTTTAACAGTTCCACAATTTCTTTGTAAATGCAGGAAATAAGTGAGAAAGTGCTTGATGTACCTATAAGGGAATCTACCTCAACCCCTAGGACTACAACAATATCATCGGTGACTACAAAAGGAATGCAAGAAGTTACAATCTTTCTCACTGTAGAAGGAAATGTCTTGAAGGATGAAATGGGGTTGAAACTTTATCACTTTATTTTTGGTTGTGCAGAACAATTGTTTGGAAATACCATCCAAATGGATTGGAGGAAGCAAACCAATGCTAAAAAAGAAGAACTATTTAAAGATGTTGTAATAGAATTTGGAAATCCTAGTTTTGATAAAGAAATTATTCTAGATATTTCATGTAAATACATTCACTCAAAAAGAGACAATTTAAGGTCAAAGTTGACAAAAAATTTGATGTATCCACGTCCAGCTTGGATCACAGACCAAGTGAAGTGTAGTCAAGAGAAATCTGTGTAAGAATTTTTTTTTATGGACGTATTGGAATAGTGAAACCTTTGAAAACATAGAGAAATGTAAATAGGTTTGTCAAGTGCTGTGACTGTACTTCTGTTACTTTGGCTAAACCCCATGATGAAATTATTGATGAAGAGGATGTAGAGGAGGGTATCATGGGTTGCCATGACAAAAACAGTGACAAGGCAAACATCGGCATTGGTGAGACAAATGGGATTAGGATTAGCGATTACAGCTATGATGAGGCCAGAGCCCTCAGCAAAGAAATTGAGGATGGATCCCCAACTCTCAAAGAGGTCTTCAAGATCAGAGACATTATTGTGAACCCATATACGGTAGTGTTTCTTATAAGTTAAATATCTAATAGTTTTATTGAGTCAATTCTTGCAAGCAATATTCCTTTGATTGGTGTGTTTATTTGTCTCTCTCCATAGTCAATCCTGTTTTGTGTTGCAGCCTGTTACTGAGTTGTATGAGTGCTTGAGAATATTGGAATTGATTCAACTCATAGTGGAAACCCTCAAGGTATGATTTTTCAGTCATAGACAAACATAGTTAAATAGAGTTCTCTCTCTTTTGGGTTTGGAGGTGTTCTTTTATGTGTCATTTGAAGTCAAACACCCAGGCTCTTCCAATTTGTTCAATAATCAACATGTTTTGCAATGGTGTGTTCCATTCAGGAAACTCAGATAGGGAAACAAGTTAATCAGTTGTGGAAGCACAATTCAAAAGAAATTCGGTATATGGTGAAGAGACTTATTTGATATTTTAAGCCAAAATATTCTGGTTCAATGTTGAAAGCATGGATAATCTAATGGTAAAATCCAAGAATTAGTTATGCAGAAATGTAGTTTTAGTCGCAACAACTTCTTTATGGATTTATGGCTATGATTCTGGTTTATTTAATCTAACTTAGGCCTACCTAATTGAACACTAAATTTCATGAAGCTAATTGGTGTTTACCTTGGCACAATTTTCCTAGAGAAAATCTTACGTACGCAGCTTGAAATTAAGCGTATTTTTGTTTTGCTAAGAGCAAAAGATGTGGCATATGCCAAACTCTGCTTTAAAAACGAAGTAAGAAATCACAATACTGAGCTTCTTGCTTGAAGATATTATATCCTCCCACTCAGCTAATTAATTTCTATTCTTGCTACAGGTTATGAAACTGGAGTTGTTCAAGACTTTGAGGGAGCAACATGGAGACGAATTTGAAAGCTTCATATTACAGAAATTTGTTCCACTAGTTGGAGACATTACAGCAGATGATAGCCTCGGAATCAATTTAGAGAGTACCAGGGAAGACCTCTGGTAAAATCTAGACGCCATTGTAAATAATGCAACAAGCACAATGCTTGATGACATGTTTCTTTAGTTTCTCCTACCTAGTTATTTATTTGTTTATTTCACTTAACCTTGAGGAATCAACAACTACTCGGTCACTCTAGAGTTTCCTTGACACCTCTTGGGCCTACTACTTGTCCTTCTCGGGCATCTTAATATTTATTTATGCTACCACTATACGACCTACTACTTGTCCTCCGGCTCTGGCATTTATTGATTTCTGTTATCACTATACTTTTGGGTCTACTACTTGTATTTAATTTTTATGAAGATTTCCATTACAGTTGTATGGGAAATATATTTCTTAGGTTATATGTTATTGAATGTTGTTGGGCATATACGGACCACCATGGTTAGATTTATTTTTTGGGCTATACGTTATTGAATGTTGTTGGGCATATACTTCCCATGGTTAAATTTAAATCTAACCATGGGCAATATATACCCAAAAACCATGGGTTGTATATGCCCAAAAACATTTAATAATGTATATCCCAAGAAATAAAGCTAGCCTTATACAATTGGGGCTTAAAACCTGCTTTCCCCATACATATTTATGTGAATTCAGATTCTGGAGATTCCATCTCTCTATTGCCCCTACTACTATATTGTGGGCCTACTACCTATATTCCTTGGGTATCTTTATGTTGATTCAGATTTAAATTGGGGCCTACAACCAATCTTACTTGGACATTTTGCTTATTTTTATGTAGATTTCCACTACCATTATAACTTTTGGGCCTACAACATCTCCTCCTCAAGGATCTTTATCTAGATTCAAATTCTATTTCGGAATCTGATTGCATCTTGATATCAATTGCCCCTACCACTATACATATGAGTCCTATTACCTATTCTCTTCGGGAATCTTCAAATGGATTCAGATTCCATTCCAAAATCTAACCATTACCACTATACCACTAGGCCTGCTACATGTCCTCCTAGCCCATCTTTATATATACTCAAATGGACTGTAATGGACAGAAATACAAGAAGTAGAATTGAACCTTAAATCTCTTGATTTTACACAATTTCGCACAATTTCACATCAATATGACAACCCATTGAAATGCCACATGACAACCTGCCTACCTACTTAGTTATGTCGTTATAAAAAAGTGTTTATAAATCTAACTACTTAGTTATGTTTATTATAGGAAAGTGTTAATAAATCTAGTTACTTAGTTATGTTTATTATAGGAAAGTGTTTATAAAGCGTATCTTCCTTCAACTACATTCTTGCAAAATGCATATATGATATTTCTCTCAATGTCAACGCAAAGGGAGCAAAGAATATTGTGGAATTTTGCAAATGATGTCGTAAACTTCAAATCCTCCTGCATGTCTCCACTGGTAAGTAGACAAATTTTGATCTGACATGAAACTATATATCGTGGCTTTAATCAGTAAAACAGGTGATATTTACTAGAATTATAAATAAAAAATATAATCTTGAACAAATTATATATATATATATATATATATATATATATATATATATATCATTCTGGAACTACACTAACTGATATTTCTTAATGAACAAAAGCTTACGTTGCCGGACGTGGAAGTGGAAAAATAAAAGAGAGGCCTGTGAAGGCCGTCAAGTGTTGTGACTATACTTCTGTTACTTTGGCTAAACCCCATGATGAAATTATTGATGATGGGGATGCAGAGGAGGGTATCACGGGTTGTCATGACAAAAACAATGACAAGGAAAACAACGACATTGGTCAGAAAAATGGGATTAGGATTAGCGCTTACAGCTATGATGAGGCCAGAGCCCTCAACAAAGAAATTGAGGATGGATCCCCAGCTCTCAAAGAGGTCTTCAAGATCAGAGAAATTATTGCGAACCCATATAAGGTAGTGTTTCTTATAAGTTAAATATCTGATATTTTTATTGAGTCAATTCTTGCAAGAAATATTTCTTTGATGGGTGTGTTTATTTGTCTCTCTCCATAGTCAATCCTCTTTTGTGTTGTAGTCTGTTACTGAGTTATATGAGTTCTTGAGAAGATTGGAATTGATTCAACTCACAGTGGAAACCCTCAAGGTATGCTTTTTCAGTCATAAACAAACAAAGTTAAATAGAGTTCTCTCTCTTTTGGGTTTTGAGGTGTTCTTTTACGTGTCATTTGAAGTCAAACACCCCTTTTCAAATTTGTTCAATAATCAACATGTTTTTCAATGGTGTGTTCCATTCAGGAAACTCAGATAGGGAAGCAAGTTAATCAGTTGTGAAAGCATAATTAAAAATAAATTCGGTATATGATGAAGAGACTTATCCGGTATTTTAAGCCAAAAACTTCTATTTCAATGTTGAAAACATGGATAATCTAATGGTGAAATCCAAGAATTGGTTATGCAGAAATGTAGTTTTAGTCACAACAACTTCTTTATGGCTTTATGGCTTTGATTCTAGTTTATTTAATCTGACTTAGACCTACCTAAGTGAACACTAAAAGGCGTAAATGTGCTTACTGCTTCGGTATGATGTACTGCAGTGGCTGGAAAGAGATTGCAGATGAATGGATGAAGACCACTGAAAATATTGTTGTAGTTGCAAGTGCAGGTATGGTATTGTGCTAGAGCAGTTACCTAAGTTTGCCCTATGTTCTACTACCAAGGCTTTTGTTTTTAAATATTTTGTTTTTTTCATACACATTATTTTGCATGTCACAGTTACCTTGCCAGATTCTGTTTCTTATTTTACGAGAGAAAATGGTTTGTGAAAGTGCAAAGAACCAACTGTAATATGCGTATATTATATCATATCTTCTTTTCCATGGAATTAAAACTAGAATATTGAGGAGAAACCCTAACCAGAAACACATAATTTCTTATGGGAAATAATGTTTTGACATAATGTTGGGTTTACCTAAACGCCAACCAAAACATATATACAGGTTTCTTACCATAGGAACAGCAGGGTAAAAGCGCAAGGTCTCTGACAAAGCCGCATGAAGATAGTGCATCATGTTAGCCCCCTATGAATTTTTTGACAAGCAAGTAGGGGGCTAAAATGTTTTTGAGCCTTCAAGGAATGCATTTCTCTTGAAAACACATCATCCTTGAAGCCTCCTTATGCCCTTGTCCTTTGATAAATCCCCACTGTTGTTTCCAGTTATAAAGCCTCTCTGATTGTGAAGAAATGCCCAAAGGCCTCCTCCTTTTCCCCCCTTATATCATCCCTTCTAAACCTCTACTTCATCCCCTTTTAATCTTCTCTATTTCCCCCATTAACCCTCTAAACCATCTGAAGTTCCCTTTTAAACCCTTCAAATACTGTTTGTTTGGTTTAATAAACCCTTTTCCTCTCTATCGTTACCCTTCTTTGGCCTTAAAATGCATTAAAAGGGGGCAAAAAACCCACTTTCCACTTTATATTAAGGCCTAGCCCCTCAACCACTTCCTCGCCATATGCCCACACCCAGGACCAAGCGCTTAAGCCCCGGGCGCTTATCGCAATCGGAGCTGTCGGGTGAGCGCATTCCTTTGCACATATGAAAAATCCCGATGCGATTGGGTTTTTGTCTGTAGCCCTGCGCTTTAATCTCCACCGTTAATTTGCCCGTTGATCCCACGACCCAGAGTTCACCTGCCCCAGTGGTCTCCACGCCAACACACCCTGTTCAAAAATCGCCTATATTTATCGCACCGCGTTTGGAGGCTGAGCGGTATTTTCCATTTCACAACGATTCCATTCATCGCATGCCGCGTGTCCCGAGCACTGTTTGAAAACCACCCCCTCATCGCGCGTTATCGTTCGGCATTTGACCCAACGCGATATGCATATCAACCGTCTGATCCAGAGCTGCCCATCCAATGGTGATCGCTCCATGAAGTTGCGCGGGGGATAACCCAAGGCGAGCTGTACCCTTGGCCCACCATCCATTGCCCTCCGATGCGTTTTCCACTGTCGATATCCTCCTGAGATTGGATGGTCTAGATTCGATTGCATGTCCTGCCGTTGACCACTCCCGCCACGTCACCCATTCCACGTGTTTCATCGTATTTCTCGCCCGTCCATGTATATATATGCGTTCAAAGGGTTTCAGGTGGCAAAAGCCTCCTCTGGTCACAGTCACTGTCACGGTGGAAAAGAATCCAGGGAAGAGCATGCGTAAAGACCGTATTTATGAAGAAAATCCTGGGAAGGAGCCATGACAGGTTGTGTATTCAAAAGAACAGGGTCAAACTCCATAAAAACCTGTCCAGAGCCATTAAATCACAGATTTCGCAGTCAGAGGCAAGTGTGGAAGCGGCAAAGAGTATAAGTGAGGGATTTAAGGGTCTAATGCACATTGTTAAAGATCTTAAGCCTTAATCCAGTGTTTAAAGGGAAAAGGTACCAGTTCGAAGACCCCGTGGATCGCTCAGAAGGTCCAATGCATAGAAAACCATATCAACAGGGTTTTGACGTTAGCAGAACGTTCTTCCATAAAAGGACACAATATCCATATTGCTTTTATTCTATGCCGTGTTCCTGAGAAGATTTCCGCCTTGACAACAGTCCTATGCTACCAGTGCATTAGTAATGCAGTATGGAAAACCTCACAGTTGTCCATACACCTCAGTTTATTCACCGAAATTCTGCAAAAGGCTACAACAAGTACATCAAAGACATACCTGGAGTAAATTGCAGCCTGAAGAAGACCACTCTTTCATCCAAAGAGTGTAGAAGTTCAATTATTAGACATTTAAAACAAAACGAGGCCTCGGCCCTCCTGCTGCTTTAGAGTTTTAATGCTGCATTTAAGTTTACATCTACTCCTGTTATTCTTTTCTCCTATAAGAATCCTGAAAAACATATTGTAAAGGGTTGTTGTTGGTTTTTGTTGTTTCTAGGTTGTTGCCGATTGCTGTTAGAGGGATTCATTTTGACTGTTAGAACAATCTTGGGAGGGAGTAACAGAGTAGTTTGTAATGTAGGAGGCTGGGAGGAGAAATTCTGGACTGTAACAATCATTGAGCTCAGTGTATGTGGCTGGTTTTGCATCAATTAATCAAGAAAATTTCACAGGATCCTGGTCTATTACTATTGGTGATGTTTTTCTAACACTGTTTATTACATTTTCATATTGTTTCAATTTCCACTGGCTCGCATCAGAATATTGGCATAGGATTTACCCTTGTTAGGTACCCTATGTTTCTGCTCTCCTTGCCTTTAATGTTTTCTGCTACTTAGTTGTTGTTGTTGGGTTTAAGCTGGAAGATTTGGGATCACTGGGGATTAGAGTTAGCCCTGTCCACTAGGATCCTTGTGCGACCAGCTGGCCTTTCTAAGATCTCGTGCTGGTGTCAAAGCATTGAAGGTTCAAAGTCTTTCTCTGATCTATAGACCTTGGCTCTGTTAAACTTATCTTTGTTTTCCCTTGGAGCATGTTAAAGCTGACCTGGAGTTAAATGACCTCTGGTCCGATATATAAGCTGCCCCTTTGTCCCTCCTTTTAGAGTTTCCTATGAGTATGTCCAAGCAGGTCTGGAGTTAAATGACCTCTGACCTGATCTATAGACAGAAATTGGGTATCTTTCCTTCTTTCACTTTCAATCCTTAATGTTCCACTCCATCATCTATCTAAAAAGATCCTTTAGTGTAGATGACTTGCCCTCTGAAAGCCTTGGCTAGTTGTTGCAAGTAATTCCCTTTCATGACTCCATAGCCCAATGGATGGCACTTTCTTGACCTATCCTCTTTGCTGAAACATCCTGTTGTTTTGTTCCTTTTCTCCCATTACTTTCTCAGTCTATGATCTCATGACCAACCCAGCAACCAACCAACCAAATCATTTTAAACCCCTCTTTGTGCTTCATACCTAGCCTAATACCTCATTTTGAGCTTCAAAGATATACCATTCTTTGCTTCATTTGGAGAGATCCCTCTTCGGGTCCAGGAGGGCTAGATCCTAGGGCCCCAAAGTGGTTTTGATGTTGTCTCATATTTTGGTCTTGCCAATTTGGCCAAAACATGGGAACCCCAACATAATGGCGACTCCGATGGGGAATTGAGTGCATTTATATTACATACTCTTAGGCACTCAAAAGACCCAGAATCTCTGGTTAGATTGGTATCTCATTGCTGATGGTGGACAACAACTTGCTTCAAACATTCATATACATCCACCTGGCGACTCCACACTCCATAAATCCCAAAAGACCATATGACTCCATTGGTAGAAGATTCTGATTTACAAACATGCTTCCACGCATACAGAGAAGATATGCCCCAATGAAGTGGGAGCATATCCCTGGATTCCCACAAAAAATTCCTGAAGTGGACTGGTTAAAAAACATGCCTACCTTTCAGGGTGAAAACGCTGATGACCCCTTGCTACATCTCATCAAGTTTCATATACATGTGTGGAAATTTAAAGTTGAATGGAATGAAGACTGCCTAATGAAAATGTTCATGGCAACATTAGAAGGAAAAGCTAGGGTCTGGTATGAATGGTTAGAACCTCAGATTTTTTTTTCTTTAAGGGACATGCACCAAATATTTTACAAGAATTATAGAGGAAACCCTCCATCCTTATCATGGGATTGTTGTGATCAATCTCAGAATATCATACAGTACCTATTAGATATTGATGAGGATTTGGTTAATATGCATCCTGAAGATCTGTTAACACCCATTCAAGAATTTCATATGCATCCTAGCTATCACAAGAACATGGATGAATCAGTTGAGGAAGAAAAAAATCAAGGGACTGTAGACATTCCTCAAGATATTCTTGAAAACTCAGATGCAGATCTACCATCCCTTGCAGTTGAGGCTTTAGATGAAATTCTGCCTCAAATCTAGTCTTCAAAGGAAAAAGAGAGCTGCTGCACTTCTGCACAAAGGAACATGAGACCATCTTCCCCTTTGACAGAAGAAGAAATAGATCAGATCATCAATGGACAGCCAACCTCTAATTTTTTTTACAGATCATTCATTCTTGTCCATTCATTTGATGAGCTTTGTTCTACAGAGTTGGAAAGCTCACATGTAAATCAAAGTGAAGAAAAATATGCTGATAATCCAGTATGTCCGGTTGGCAGCATTGCTTATAGTCATGATTTTCCTATTTTTGATCTATCTGATGATGATGTTCTCCAAATAGAAGATGATCTTGCAGGGTCATCATTAGTAGATTTATGGGAGGAAAATTAGTTCCCTTCACTTCCAGAGAGTAATGAGCCAATGTAGGCTATTTATGATACTGATGAAGAAAGCTTTAAGAGTGCAGAAGAGGGTTAAGGATCTCTAGATCTTTGCTTCACTCCATTACAACTCATTAGTAATGGTTTTCACATGATTGGAGGTCAGCAACCTTTCATCTCAGAAGATGAAGAGGAAAACAAGGAAGGGATCTTTGAGCAGTTTGAAAGCAAGGAGTTTTCTCTTGAAGGAGAGGAAGCAAAGGAACATACCCCTGCTCAAGAATACATGGATCTCTTCACAGAGCTCAGCATCT
This sequence comes from Pinus albicaulis, assembly GCA_034641835.2. Classification (NCBI taxonomy): domain Eukaryota; kingdom Viridiplantae; phylum Streptophyta; class Pinopsida; order Pinales; family Pinaceae; genus Pinus; species Pinus albicaulis. The sequence goes on along the minus strand of CM076569.1, from coordinate 783,395,351 downwards.
CAGAGCAGAATATATCAGAGCTCCAGGAGGCCAGCACTACCATATATGATGAGTCCTCCAGTTCAGAAAATGAAGAAGATGAGGGAGACTCTCTTTCTCAAGAGAGTCTGCTTCTCAATCCAGTGGAAGAAGAAGAGATCCTGGTTGAAGCCTGCCTACCAGATATTCATAGCCAGGTATATTTTCATGATCCTTATGTACATTTCCTGCACACATTTGAATAAGGATCAAGGGTCTTATTGAGCAGCATGTGGCAAATAGAAAGAAAATTTTTAAAAGCTGCTATTATGGAACAAAAAGAGTGGGAGCTTCCCTGCCTATCCAGCATGCTCAAGGAGTTGAGCAAGAAAGACCAGTCATGGGATCACTTGATGGACTAGTTACATTGGAAGACATTGTTTGTAAGCTAGACTTGTAAATATTCCAGTTAGATTAGGGTACGTAGGAAAAGCTCAATAAGCTTAGTCTGTGAGCATGTAGTTAGTTGTTTTTAATTTCTGCAAAGTCCAGCAAGTCAGACAGTCTAATCTTGGCTTGACTGTTTTCAATTTCTGTTGTAGACTGTAGAGAAGAAATCTGTTGGACAGTCTAATCCCAGCAGATATTAGATTAGGTAGAGAAACATATGAGACCAACAGTCTAATCTAGTCTCATGGAGTGATAAGGGTAGATTTAGAATAGGTTTATTTTATGTTTATAAAATAAATGATGTAAAGGGTCTGCTAGTCCAAATGCACCCTAAAAGAAAAATGCTAGGATTGTAGTTTGGGTAGGTAGATTGTTTGAGAATGTTTCTGCTGATCTGATGTCTTCACAATCTGTGACAGCTGATCCAAGAGAAGAAAATAATGAGTCAAGTACTAGGCATCTGGCCTACACCAAAGATTTATTTTCTGAATTCTTGACTCCTTCAAGAAGAAACCATCCCCATGTGGAGCCACTGTTAGCCCCCTATGAATTTTTTGACAAGCAAACAGGGGGCTAAAATGTTTTTGAGCCTTCAAGGAATGCATTTCTCCTAAAAACACATCATCCTTGAAGCCTCCTTATGCCTTTGTCCTTTGATAAATCCCCACTGCTGTTTTAAGTTATAAAGCCTCTCTGATTGTGAAGAAATGCCCAAAGGCCTCCTCCTTTTTCCCCCTTATATCATCCCTTCTAAACCTCTACTTCATCCCATTTTACTCTTCTCTATTTCCCCCATTAACCCTCTAAACCATCTCAAGTTCCCTTTTAAACCCTTCAAATACTCTTTGTTTGGTTTAATAAACCCTTTTCCTCTCTATCATTACCCTTCTTTGGCCTTAAAATGAATTAAAAGGCGACAAAAAACCCACTTTCCACTTTATATTAATGCCTAGCCCCTTTCGGCCTAGCCCCTCAACCACTTCCCCGCCATATGCCCGCGCTCAGGACCAAGCGCTTAAGCCTCGGGCTCTTATCACAATCGGAGCTGTCGGGCGAGCGCATTGCTTTGCACATATGAAAAATCCCGATGCGATTGGGTATTGGTCTGTAGCCCCGTGCTTTAATCTCCACTATTCATTTGCTCATTAATTCGAGGGCCCAGAGTTTACCCACCCCGGTGGTCCCCACGCCAACGTGCCTTGTTCAAAAAATGCCTGTGTTTATCGCACCGCGTTTGGAGGCTGAGTGGTATTTTCCATTTCATAGCGATTCCATTCATCGCATGCCGTGTGTCTCGAGCATTGTTTGAAAAGCACCCCCTCATCGTGCATTATCGTTCGACATTTGACCAGGCGCGATATGCATATCAACCGTCCGATCCAGAGCTGCCCATCCAACGGTGATTGCTCCACGAAGTTGCGCGGGGGATAACCCAAGGTGAGCTGTACCCCTGGCCCACCATCCGTCACCCTCCGATGCGTTTTCCACCGTCGATCTCCTCCTGAGATCGAACGGTCCAGATTCAATTGCATGTCCCGCCGTTGACTACTCCCACCACGTCACCCATTCCACGTGTTTCATCATATTTCTCGCCCGTCCATGTATATATATGCATTCAAAGGGTCTCAGGTGGCGAAAGCCTCCTCTGGTCACAGTCACTGTCATGGTGGAAAAGAATGCAGGGAAGAGCATGCTCAGAGATCGTATTTATGAAGAAAGTCCTGGGAAGGAGCCATGATAGGTTGCGTAATCAAAAGAATAGGGTCAAACTCTGTAAAAACCTATCTAGAGCCATTAAAGCACAGATTTCGCAGTCAGAGGCAAGCGTGGAAGCGGTAAAGAGTATCAGTGAGGGATTTAAGGGTCTAATGCACATTGTTAAAGATATTAAGCCTTAATCCAGTGTTTAAAGGGAAAAGGTACCAGTTTGAAGACCCTATGGATCACTCAGAAGGTCCAATGCACAAAAAACCATATTAACAAGTTTTTGACGTTAGCGAAACATTATTCCATAAAAGGACACAGTATCCATATTGATTTTATTCTATGCTGTGTTTCTGAGAAGATTTCCGCCATGACAACAGTCTTATGCTACCAGTTCATTAGTAATGCAGTATGGAAGACCTCACAGTTGTCCATACACCTCGGTTTATTTACCGAAATTCTGCAAAAGGCTACAGCAAGTACATCAAAGAAACCCTAGAGTAAATTGCAACCTGACGAAGACCACTCTTTCATCCAAAGAGTGCAGAAGTTCAATGCTTAGACATTTAAAACAGAACTAGGCCTCAGCCCTCCTGCTGCTTCAAAGTTTTAATGCTGCATTTAAGTTTACATCTACTCCTGTTATTATTTTCTCCTATAAGAATCCTGAAAAACATATTGTAAAGGGTTGTTGTTAGTTGTTGTTGTTGCTCGGTTGTTGCCGATTGCTGTTAGAGGGATTCATTTTGACAGTTAGAACAGTCTTGGGAGGGAGTAACAGAGTAGTCTGTAATGTAGTAGGCTGGGAGGAGAAATTCTGGACTGTAACAGTCATTTAGCTCAGTGTATGTGATTGGTTTTGCATCAATTAATCAAGAAAATTTCACAAATCTTGTTCTATTACTATTGGTGATGTTTTTCTAACACTGTTTATTACATTTTCATAGTGTTTCATTTTCCACTGTCTCGCATCAGAATATTGGCATAGGATTTATGCTTGTTAGGTACCCTATGTTTCTGCTCTCCTTGCCTTTAATTTTTTCTGCTACTTAGTTGTTCTTGTTGGGTTTAAGTTGGAAGATTTCGGAACACTGGGGATTAGAGTTAGCCCTATCCACTAGGATCCTTGTGCGACCAGCTGGCCTTTCTAAGATCTCGTGCTGGTGTCAAACCATTGAAGTTTCAAAGTCCTTCTTTGATCTATAGACCCTGGCTCTGTTAAACTTATCTCTTTTTCCCTTGGAGCATGCTAAATCTGACCTGGAGTTAAATGACCTCTGGTCCGATATTTTATTGCCTAAATATACCTCAGGCTGAAGGAAGGTAGAGTTCAAGGTAACATCAAAGCATGCTTAATCTGGTAGCTAGCCCTACCAGATCGGGAGAGGGCTCTCTCCTTGTCAATCTCGCAAAAATAATTAATGAGGCTTGAGATGACTTAAAATAAAGGCTGATTTTAGGCTAGGTATATATGTGAAAGAGTTTGATTTGATTTTTGCAGGTGTTTGTTGGATCAAAGGGAAAGGCAGATTTTGGTTTCGGGGATGAGGCCTAGTTTTTGCAGGGTTCTGAATGGGGCAAGGAAGGCAATTGTTTTGATGCTTTGGGTTGAATGAATGGATAGTTCAGACCGGTGAGGAGCTGAAGAGGGTAAGAGGCTTTCAAGAATCCTCTTCAAAAAGTTGAAAACATTGAAAATTAAACAAAACTTCAAGGCATAGCACTGCAAATCTAATGAATTCCACCTTTATTACTTGTTTGTTTAACTTGAGAAGAAAGGAGAAGGAAAATGATACACATGAAACTTCAGTAAACTTACAATCATAGAGAGAAACACACCATAAAACATAGAGCCACAGGGATCCCAAAGAGTGCTGCAAACCCTGGTCTATTCCTTTGCCAAAATGCAGAGATGAAATGTACAATGAAGCTCAAAGCAATCCCAAGTGTCCAACCTATGCTAATGATTGAAAAATTACAAGATATAGACCACACTAACTCCTCCCCAACCTCTAGGGGTCGAGATCACTAGTTTAGGAGCTGTTTCAACAAGATCTAAACTAAGAACTGGAAAATAGGCAGTGGAACAGCTTGCCTCTATAAGATAGGAAACTGATTCATTCAGTTATATTTCACTTTTTGGTGAATGAATCCACTTACATGAGTTAAAATTTGTCATAATTACATCAAAATCCATGAAATTACATCAAATTACATCAAGATATTTACATTTGGAGATAAAAAAGTAAAACTCGCCAAAACTAGGCGAAAAACAGAGTTATTGAGTGAAAAATGAGCCAAAATTCCCAATGCGCCGCGCCTGAAAACTCTATGCGTCGCGCCACTTTGAAGCTGATTTTAAGGACCTTCCCGGAGTTCCAATTGAGTGCAGGATAGCTCGTTGGAAAGCTCTTCCTGTCTAATTTCCAACCCAAGTGAAATTTTTGAATTTGGTGGCAATTTTCCCCTCCAAAAATGAGTTTTCCCAACACTGCTTCCTGTGTGTCCAAAAAGAGGAAGAAAGGTCATTTTTAGGGTGTTTTTGACCCTTCAGGAAACCCAAAACTTGTCAAAATACTTAGGTTATGGGTAGGAATTAATAAATTTTGATGAAAAATCCATAAATACAAAGTTTTCCTCAAGAGGAGCTGCCAATTATAAGCGCGCGCCAAGTGGCGCGACGCGTCGGGCAGGCAAATCTGTGTTAAGGCCAAAAAATTCAAAATTGACAAAATGTTTCCCAAATTTCTTGAAATTTGGGCTGAATGTTTACCATCAAGTGCTATGCTGGGCCAAAGAATCTTTGGCCAAAATTTGAAGTTTGTCTTACTTTTTACGCCGCCTTAATGCCTTCTTGGTGCATGCAGTTCAGTGGTGGAATCACTGTCTCGGTCATAGGATGTATCAGTATCTGCCTCCATGATGTCCAAGGTCGATGCAAGCTCTATGTTGTCTTGCATGAGAATTTGGTATTTTTTATTGGATCACCAAATATGTGTCAAATGGGAGGGAATATGGAGGAATGGGGTTATGAAAGTGATGGGCTATAATCAAGTGAAATTGTGAATTTGAAAACTGTGTGTTGGGACAGCCACTTAACTTTTTGGGATAACTTGGGATTTGAGGGAAATTCACAAATGATATGGGGACAATGGGAATAGGATAGGGATAATTGAATTTAGGGATGTAAGGTGAAATGGGAAAAGGGGACTATGGTGAGAAAATGAACAGCGAGGAGGGGAAAAACAAAGTGAGGGAAGTGGAAATGTTTGACACCCAAAACCAATATTAAAACCCTAGGAGAAATATTAAAACAAGAGAATAGGGTTTTGAGTTTTTTGCATTTGAATTCTCATAATCAATCTCATAATCAACACCAAACATTTGTTATGGCAATTACAAGGTCACATAGAATTACTTGGAGCAAGGGAGACCGAATCGATTTCGAGATTTTGAGAAATGGAAAAAATTTTGTGTTCTGGCCCAATGCACCGCAAAGCCAACCCAGTGCACTGTGCCCTTCCAATGCGTTGAGAATGAGAAAATCTACACACAGGGAAATGACCCTATGCGCCACGCTCGCCCGATGCGTCGCGCCAGCTACCCAATGCGTCGCGCTATGAAACTTGACACAGTATACCCTCAAATTGCTTGCTTCAACGTCCACGATTTCTCCTTGGATTACTCCAATTTACACACCACATATTTGAGCACAATTGGAAAATTTGGAGAATTTTATGGTGAAATTGGGCCTGCAGCTCTATGCATCGCGCCACAAGCCCAACGTGTCGCACCCTTTTGCAGGAGACTTTTGGAGACCTTCCCAATGTCAAAATTGAGCGTGGGATAGCTCGTTGGAAATAGTATTGAGTCTGATTTCCAACCAAAGTGGAATTTTTCAATTTAGAGTTATTTTTCCCTATCAAAAATCAAATCTCCCAAGACTGGTCAAAATGTGCAAAATGAGGTTGCCTCAAGGTAGAGTGTTGTTGTAGTCAACTTTTGAAGGTCTTCCTCAACTCCCAATTGAGCTCATGATAGCTCATCTCAAATATATTTATGTATAGTTATCATTTAACTCATCAAGAAAGTCATTTGGCCAACCAAGCTAGGAGAAATATTGATTTTCCCAAGGTCACTTCAGAGGTGAATCAATTCTCCTGAGGCGACTATATTTTTGACATTTCTATAAAACCATGAAACATGTGTAAAAATTCAAGGAGGTTTTTCTTCCTTGGAATATTTTGGACAAAATCCTCTCTTAGTTTTCCCAAATTCATCTTTTATTGCTCAGAAACATCATTGGAGTAAAACTTATCCCGATATGTGGAACAAGGGATTTGCCGAAATGAAGCGAAATGAAGGGGATAAGGGGCTTATAGATTCTTGAGAAAATTTTGAGAAGTAGGGAGGGATGTTATGAAGTAGGTGAAAGCTTAATTTTAGAGATTGAGTGAGGGGAAGGGGTCTAAAAGGGAAAAACACAGGCCTAGCCTAGAAAATTGCCAAGTTGTGACAAGAAACTAGGGTTTGTGCGAAAATGAAGAATTTGGGGGATTTAAGTTATGGGAAGTGTTTAATAAGGTAAATTAAGGATAGGGAAAGGTGTATGAACATCAGGATACAAGTTTTGCTGGTGATTTGACCATCCAAGAGAAATTACCTTCAAAACCCTAGGAGAGGGAAATGAACCTTACCTAGGCACAACTGAAGCATGAACAAGGTGTAAAATGACCCAGTGGAACTTGACATGATGATGACAACCATCTGAGTGATGGTACACTCATCTGAATGGTAACATGGACCGACATTTGGACAACTCTGAAAGGAGTGAAAGCAAACCCTAGACCTAATACTCAGTGACCAAATTTTACTTGAAGGCTCACTGAAATGACAAAATTTGACCTTGACACCTTAAAATCACTTTGTAAGAGAATGTTTGATCACTGGAGGAAGGCTGCAAATACTAACACTAACATTGGCTCCAATGGGGATGGTAGCTCCTTGGAGGTGCCAAGAACTACAAATCTTTGGAAAGCAGTCAGTGCCTTTGTCCATTGGGCAATGGAATAAAAAAATCAAGCTGAAATGCATGACTAAAAACTGATGACTTGACGACACAAATTGAATCTCACTCAACTAAAAACTGACTCGATACATAAACACAACCGAAAAACTGGAAAATATGCTCAAAATGGAGCTTATTCATCAAAACCTACTCTAACAATTTCATTCATCACCTGGTCAAGTGAAATGAAACAACCAATGCAACCAAGTAAGTATTCCGGCTGCTATTTGAATTCTCTGCAAGTGCTCACTTATGAACAACAAAAGAGAACTACTAAAAGGCAACTCCGATAAAAAATTGTCAACAGATCCGTTGAATACTATGGATTCTCTATCCGCCTCCAAAAACACTGCATAAGGATCTTGAAGTTCATGCACACTGGGACTTAGCTCATCCAATGGATTAATTTTCTTCTCCTCATACCATGAATGCAAGCTTTGATCTGAGATTTGTGATGAGACTCCTGCTAAAAATGACAAAGAAACCAGTTGCCGGATCAAGTTTATATCAGCACACGTTTCAAGCTCACATGTAGTCAATGGAGAAAGAATTTGACTGCAGAAATCATCCAACACATCAGCTATTGGATTGTGAAAACCATGAAAATACTGCTGCAACCCATTTTCTATTGGTTCCGATGAGATTACATGATTTCCTACGGGCTGCTCATTTGAAGATTTACTATGCAATTTACCCTTCAAAAACTGAAATGATTCAAAACAAAATGGTACGGAATCATCTTGTATCATTTGATTGTACATGCCAGCTTCCATGGCTTCATCTGTAACTTGATAATAAATGGCATTCGGGTGCTGAAAATATGGATATGAGAAGTCTTGAACAAGGTTTTTATTGACCTCAAGATGGTCCAAATCAAGAATTGTTGACAGTTGATTTATGATTGCATGGAAGTTATCTCTGATGAACTGAAATGAATCAAAACAAAAAGGCAAATATCCTTCACTTACTTCAAAATTTGCTGCACTTTCCTCATCATTGTCATAGCTGATATGCATCAGTTGATCACTGTACTCAAGCTGCTAAAAGTGAACTTCCTCCTTCCACAAACTAGCTGCTGATTTCTCTGCAAGATTAGCTTCTGTTTGGAGAACATAATCATCATCATACTAATAAAACTGAGGCAAATCATCAGTATAAAACACATCATCAAGCATACATGTCAAATCAACAGATCTCTCTTCTCCAAGATGATCTACAAAACAATCATTATCAGATCTATGAATACTGGGATAAGAAACAAAATGTTTTGGTTCAACAACTTGTTCTTCTTCAATCAGCGAGCCATGGGCTTGAACATTATAATCATTCCTTGTGATGATATTTTGCATGATCTCTTCCACTGCACTTACCAACATGTCAAGCTTTACCTCTAGAGATGTCGATTCCTCCGGTTCTATGTTTTTCATCTCTTCTTCCTTCAACTTTGCCCTTCGGATCAGCAAATGAGCCTCTACATTTACTGCACTATTCTGCATCTCTTCAAGTGTTGCAAGATTCCTTTCTCTCAGCTGAAACTCCATTTTCGGATCAAAGGCACCCGGGTAGTGCAAGAGAGCAGATCCAGGAGGAGGTCTTATATCAACTGGCATCGAAAAATATACTTTGCTAAATCTGGCAGAAAACTGTTGTACTGTCTCCCCTGGCAACCTTTTCAGCTGTTTATACTCTTCTATAATCAAGAAAAGGTTCTGTTTGATCACCCACCTGTCGAGGAAAACTTTGACGAACTGCTGGAAATCTGAGATGCTCACATAAGGCAGGAATTTGAACCAACTCCTGACTTTTACTTGCAAAGAAAGAGAAAAAAGCCTAATACTGACATCCTCTTCATCAACTTCAAAAAGGTCAAGAAAAGACTCAAAATTTAGAACATGTCTCTCAGCAGTGATATTGTCACATTCACCATCAAACCTTGGCAAGTAAAGATAATAATTTGCAGGGAAACCATGGAATATTGGAGGTAACATCAGAGGCTTGTAATGATCTGGAATTTTACAAGGTATAGGGTTATGTACAAATGCTGCAGAATCAGTCTTGGTATCTTGAGGTTCATTAGTTTGAAGACGGTCATCGCAAGATTCAGAAGAAAGGTCTTGATCAATCTCAAAAGCATGCAAATATTTGGTATTCACAATCTTCAAAGGGAAGGAATCAAATGCAGGGTGATGATCTTTTCTCAAATACAATATTCTTTGCAAAGCCTTCTTGAAATTCTCGGGAAAAGAGAAGAAATAATTTATGACAAAGGAAAAAATGTCCTGGATGAAATTCCAACTTGAATACCTGATCTTTCCATATTGTCCTTTCATGTTTCTGCTGGTCTGGTTCATCCTCCAGTGGAGTCCTTGGATCTGATCTCGAAACTGATTTAGAGTCGTCAGGTGAATGATTTCAGCCTTCCTATGTCTGATCGTTTTCCACCATCAACCATCAGATCTAACTTGATACATGTACTGGGAAAATTTGCAAGTCAGATGTTACGTTTATAAAACTAGACTGGAGATTGACTGAAGCAACGTTTATCTACTTTCGCTAATGCAAAGCAAGAGCATTTCAAAGGAAACCTAGCATAACTTCAGGCTCCGTCTGTAGTTTATAAAATGAATAACACTAACAAGCAAACAATCTTCCCCAGTATGGTCGCCACTATGTTATTGCCTAAATCTACCTCAGGCTGAAGGAAGGCAGAGCTCAGGGTAACATCAAACCACGCTTAATCTGGTAGCTAGCCCTACCAGATTGGGAGAGGGCTCTCTCCTTGTCAATCTCGCAAAAATAATCAATGAGGCTTGAGATGACTTAAAATAAAGGCTGATTTTAGGTTAGGTATATATGTGAAAGAGTTTGATTTGATTTTTGCAGGTGTTTGTTGGATCAAAGGGAAAGGCAGATTTTGGTTTCGGGGATGAGGCCTAGTTTTTGCAGGGTTCTGAATGGGGCAAGGAAGGCAATTGTTTTGATTCTTTGGGTTGAATGAATGGATAGTTCATACCGGTGAGGAGCTGAAGAGGGAAAGAGGCTTTCAAGAATCCTCTTCAAACAGTTGAAAACATGGAAAATTAAACAAAACTTCAAGGCAGAGCACTGAAAATCTAATGAAACACTGTTACCGATCAAATAGGTAACCTAACCTCAAAACGGGAACTCTAGCCCAAAAAGTCTCAAAAACATGAAAAAACACCCCTAAAAAAAAAGTGTGTCTTCCAGAACGCACTTGGTTTTTTTTGAAGGTCAAATTTCAACATTTTATAAAATTATGCTAAAAAAAAAATTGTTTGTTGAAAAAAGGATTGAAAAAACACCCTCAAAACAAAACTAGTTGATGTTGGAATAACAAAAAAAAAAATTGTGTCATAATTTTGACACTTGTAACAATGGAATTAAAGACAACATATTAGGACATTTTTTAAAATCTTAAATTTCTAACATTTTTGATAGATGATGTTAAAGATAAACAAATATATGTATGAAGGGCTTATCATTTCGAACAATTTTCATCCATGTTGTTAAACATAAAATATCTTGACTTTAAACAACCCAAAAATTGTAATTATTGTCAACCATAACCTTAAAGATAAAATTTGGTAGCACATAAAAACCTTAATGACAAGTTGTAATTCTAAAGTTTTTCAATTTTAAGTGTTCAACATACTTGAACAATGAAATTATGGAGAAACTATAAGACTTAACAATTTAAAAAAATGAACAAGTAAATGAAAAAATTATCATTGAACAGAAACAAGTAAGAGTAATTTTAATTTTAAAGGATAAAAACTTATCTTTTTTCAAATCTTAGCATAAGACAAATTTAAATATAATTTCAACCAAAACCTAAAAATCAAGCATCAAAACAAAGTGTTCTGTTTCGATGACGCATATAATTATTAAAACTTTTAAAAGTATCTTATACCAAATGGTAACAATACATAATATCATGGTAATATCACTGCATAATCTAAAAATTCAACATTAGTTTCTATTTTCTATTTTACTTATAATTAAAATATCAACATTGGTACATTGAATATAACATAAATTATTTTTGTAATTAATTGTTACATTGTCGATATTCTAAAGAAATTAATTCTTCATAATTAAAACATATAATCCAACCAACATAGAAATGTCTCAGAACTTCATGAAAAATGAGATGGAAGTCAAAATTTTTATTTCAAGTTACCATGCAAACATCAATTACATAAAAGTGTCTTAGATAGTTATTCAAAATCAGCCATAGGTTCTGGCACACCATCATAATCTACATCTTTAGATGAATGGCTCGCTGCAAATGAAGATGATCCATATTCTTCTCTTTCATCAACTAGTGCTCCATCTGAGTCAACATGCATGCCCACCATTTCAGAGTTCAAAATTCTTGTAGATCTACGTCTACATTCTGCAGAGTCCCATTTCAACAGTAATTGTTTTGGTAGCAATTTCTTCAAAATATTTATGGTCTGCAGTTGAAGATTTCCTCTCTTTGTCAAATTGAAGTCATACACAAGTATGTCAACATCCTCCAATTTTAAGACATCTGTGCAGCGACGATTTATATTTGTGCCCTTTCTTTTTCTCTTTCTGCCAATTCTTTTTTCCACTACCATCTCTGGCTTGTACACACCATTGAAAGAGTGGGTACTTGTGGCATACCAATGTACATCAATAGCTGTAATCTCTTCATTTTCATTAATGACCTTTATAACCTTGGCAATCCAGAATGGATAGCCAAGTGGATCTTCATCTGTTAACACTTCTATCATGCAACCCTCCTTAAGATCCCGCACATAACCCCTGTAAAGGTCTTCCATGGCTTCAAGTTGTGCACGTGATCTTCTAGAACCAATATAGATTTCTCTTTCCTCTACCTGTGGGGAATTAATAATAGCTTGAGGCTGTTGTTGTTCAACATTGTGTGTTTCCTGATGTTCATGTTCATTTGGCATATTTTGTGGCAAAAAAAAAGGAGTCTTCAAAAGTGTATCCCCATTTACTGATCTTGAAATCATATCACTTTGATTACTGAAAAAAGACTCCCACCAAACTGAATCAGCAACATCGAAGTATTCATATGTATCTCTAATACATATTTTAATTTCCTCTAGACATTCAGAATAATTTATGTCTCTCTTCTACCTTCGTGCATTATGGAGTTCGGAAACTGACTGTAATAACAATATCTTTGATGAAAACATTGGACGCTCTGGAATGAACTTCAAAAATGCTAAACCTGATGATGGTCCCCATTCTTCAATAGTTGAATACTTCTTGCCCCATATAAGTGTTATCCCATCATTTTTTTTGATATGAAATTGATGCTAGAAGCTAATGTCGTTAAGTTGTTCAATGCATTTCTCCTCACCATGCGATCCAAAAATAAACCTTCGCATGTCAATAGTTTCTTCCAACACATGAAAAAGAGGCTCTGGAATGTACGATTTCTTAATACATTCAATTAATGATGGCAGGCTCCCAACACCTTTCCTCCTCAATGTTACTGAAAAACGACTGAACATTTGATCAATATGGTCATGAGTATGCCCAACAAGAAGGAAACCAACCTTTATCTTTTTAAAAATCCCCAATTCAACGAGCATGTTTAGATACCCAAAAAGAACTTGATTTTTGTTCTCACGACTTGTGTTGTCTAATTGTAAATACAAAACTTCGGGAAGAATCCCAGACCAATGAGTAACCACATCATGGATTATAGTTATGGTCAGATTTGCATCATTGTGAATATTTGGAGTTGTGAAGAAAACTCTTGGAAACATATTCTCATTAAATACCATACAACCAACCAAGTGAAACTGAATGAAATTTTCCTCCTGTAATTTATTTGGCGTGCGGACAAAATGTGGAAGAAGTGTTTTCTTTTGGTCCATACCATCAATTATCAATCCCAGATATTTATTTGGATGATCATAACACTTCTTTCGATGTTTATACAAGTTTTGTCTTTCACTTGTTTGCTTATTGCGATGGTCTTGAAGTTCTTTGACAATGAAATCTGTACATAAAATAAAAGAAACATATGAATAAATATATTTTCATGGTTGATAAGTATCAAATTTAAAAAAAAAATGTTTTGAACACATACCTCTTTCCGCCCCTTGAAATTTATCTCTTTTTGCTTTAAGAGAAGCACATGTGCTGCAAATCCCCATCCTTGTCTTCTTAGGAATACGAACATTGTTGAATTCAGTTTTCCATATCCTTGTAAAATAAGAATGTGTAATAAAATTACCAATTCCTTCAACAGCTTCTGCATAATCTTTGTATAACATGAATATTTCTCGACTCGAGAAATTATCTGGAATATGTATTGTGTCTTTATTTGGCATACACTCTCCATTATTTGAAAAGAAGCATTTCATCCATGTCTTAGCAGTATTTGCAAATGGCCCCACCTCCTGTTTATAACGTGCTTCTGAATAATATGTGGGATCCTTTTCCAATCTATCCTGGATTATTGACAAATGACAATTACCAATTGAATATAACATTTTGAACGCCTTTCTGCAAAGCAATACATTCCCAATATGATAATCATAACCTGCTAGTGTATATTGCATGCAACCCACTAAATATGAATTTTGCATGCTTTTATTCATTGACATATATGTTTTCCTTTTCTCCAAAGCAAAGTTGAAATCCATATTTTTCAAGCAATCCCTTCGACAACATTCACTTGAAATCAAATGAAAGATAGAACTTTTTGTAGTGAGATATTTTGTCCTCGCCCTTGTATAACTGGAATGCTTTGGATTGATATGAAAAGGTCTACTCCTACTCCTAGTTGCAATATTTTCTTGCAACAGCTTCATCATTCCATCATCCTTTGTAAAATTAGTTTCATCACCATTAGAAGGAATATTATCCCCACTATCATCATCCTCAACATAGTTAAGAAATTCATCAACATCACTGCAACGTGGAAAATTTTCTTTACCATCATCAGTTGAAGAAAACATTTCACAAGAATCATCGGCACTTTTGTAACCCCGACTCAAAAGAAATTCTTCACCATCTTGATCCATGCTTTCAAATTCTTCCCTGGGAGGATTCAATTCTTCATCACCATGAGTGTCTTTGAAATGGTCATTTGGAGAAAATGCAATATTCAGATCTGTGCCTCTAAAATTATCATTTGCAAGAAACTCTTCATCCTCCCCTTCCTCAGTGGTGCTCTCATAATCCTTGGGATTAGGCATAAGTGGAAGCTTTGAATTTGTATTCACTAGAATTTATTCATCCTGCCCCTCCCCTTCCTCACTGAAGCTCTCATAATCCTTAGGATTAGGAATACGTGAATGCCTTGAATCTATATTTATTGGAAATTCTTCATCCTGCCCTTCATCAGTGGTTAAATTATAATTGTTATGATTAGGATGAAGTGAAAATTTTAGCTTTGGAAATTCATCCCCGTCTTCATCAGTGGTGCTGGCATAATCCTTAGGATTAGGATGAAGTGGATATTTTGACGCTGCAAATTCTTCATTCCCCTCTTCCTCAGTGGTGCTGAAATAATCCTTAGGATTAGGACGAAGTGCATATTTTGACTTTGCAAATTCTTCATTCCCCTCTTCATCTGTGGTGCTGACATAATCCTTAGGATTAAGAAGAAGTGGAAATTTTGACTCTGGAATTTTTTCATCCCCCTCTTCATCAATGGTGCTTGCATAATCCTTAGGATTAGGACGGAATGGAAATTTTGACGTTGTAAATTTTTCATTTCCCTCTTCATCAGTGGTGCTGGCATAATCCTTAAGATTGGGACGAAGTGGATGTTTTGACTCTAAAACATTATCATTCTCCTCTTCATCAGTGGTGCTCGCATAATCCTTACGATTAGGACAAATTAGATATTTTGACTATGGAAATTTTACATCCCCCTTTTCATCAGTGGTGCTGGCATACTCCTCAGGATTAGGATAGAGTGGATATTTTGACTCTACAAATTCTTCATTCCCCTCTTCATTTGTTGTTCTCACATAATCCTTAGGATTAAGCTGAAGTGGATATTCTTCATCTCCCTCTTCATCAATGGTGTCCTCATAATCCTTGGGATTAGGACGAAGTGAAACTTTTGACTATGGAATTTCTTCATCATGACCTTCATCACTGTTGCTTTCATAATCCTTAGGATTAAGAGTAAGTGGTATAACTGGCGCTCGGTTTACAGAAATTTCATTTTGCTGCACCTCATCAATTTTGTTCTCATCATCTTTAGGATAACGACCAAGTCGATTTTTTGACTCTCTATTCATGGTGAACGAACTCCCGTTATATTCATCACTCTGAATAGAGTTGTTGCGTGACGAAGATGTTGATGTTCTAAAAAGAAAAACTTCGCTATCAGAAGAAACCATGGCTTTCAACAAGAATAGGTTGAATGATACAAATTCATCTCCCACTTACAATATATAGCTTAAAGACTGAAAATTTCCCTCCAAATTTTCCCTCCAAAAAAATTCGCGAAAAAATTTCCCTCCAAAAAATTTCGCAAAAAACTTTCCCTCCAAAATTTTCATTTCATATATTTGGTACAAATATTAATCAAAAAATGTATTTAACATTTTTTTTAATAAACTGTTTATGTTGAAATATTTTACCGATATTTATATTCAAAATATCCACAAAATATTTCTATCATGGATGCCTTCCAAACTAAAATAACGTTTTTATTTGAATGATTTAACATTGACTAGATGTAAGTATTAACTATAATATTACTATAATACCTACATGCAAATATTAACTATTTTAACTATAATGACTACATGTAAATATTTACAAAAATAACAACATGTAAATATTAACTATTTAAACTATAATTACCTACATGTACATATTTTAGATTTTAAAATTTAATCCCATGATTTTAAACATTGATTACATGTAAATATTAACTATGATAACTAAATGCAAATATTAACTATTTTATATATAATATTAAATATAATTAACTACATGTAAGTATTTTATATTTTAATTTTTAATCTGAGATTATATTTGAATTATTCAACATTCAGTACATCCAAATATTAAATAAAATATTAATTATGATAACTACATGCAAATAATAAGTATTTTAACTATAGTATGAACTATAATAAACTAAATGTAGATATTTTAAATTTGAAATTTTAATCCCACATTCGTTAAACAGTAAACCAATCAGACAATATACGCTATTTAAAAGGAATGATTGTTTCTATTCATCACATCACATCAAGTTTTCTGGTATTTGTTAGAGCAAATTTCTGGAAGTGTTGCGTTGGCATTGGTAACTTCGTGGAGGCATTGCATTGGCATTGGAAGCGTTGTGTCGCTATTGGTAATTTTGTGGAGGTGTTGCATTGGCATTGGTAACTTCGTGAAGGCATTGCATTAGCATTGGAGGCATTGTGTTGCTATTCGTAATTTTGTGGAGGCGTTGTGTTGGCATTGGTGACAGCAGCTTTTTGCATTTCAAAGGTTAGTTTTCCTTCTATTCTGTCAATTTAAAGACGATTTTGGGGAAAATCTGTTTTTCTATAGTTTTTTTTGTGTCCAAAAACTACTTTTTACAGGTTTTTAGGTTCAAAAACCTTGATTTTTTTATATTTTTTTAGTGAAGAAAATGCAAAAAAAACTAAATTTTTTAGGGTTTTAAGAACAAAAATTTAGATTTTTTTTCTTTTTCTTTTTTAAGACTTATAGGTTCATTTAGACAGAAAAATCCATAAAACGACCATGCACATAAAAAAAAAAAATATTATAACATTTTTTATTTGTTTTTTTTTAATCATAAATATATTAGTGATTTCATTATTTAAATTTTTTTTTATTTTTTTATTTTTTTTTAATTTGAGAATTTTTTTATTTTATATTCTATTTTATTTTATTTTTTTAATTTTAAATCTTTGTTTTATTCTTTTTAATTTTAAATCTTTAATTTTTTTTTTCATCATTGTTTTGTTATCTCTCTCTCTCTCTCTCTCTCTCTTTTAATGGTATTGTGATATAGTTTTTTTTTTAAATTTATTATATTGTTATATTAAAACAAATGTTTATATATATATATATATATTTTAATTATATGATGTTTAAAAACCAAACATTATTGTGATTTAATAAATTGTTTTTTTTTTTAATATATTTTGATATTTTTAACATTTTTTTTTTTATTAATAAATAATGTTTTAATAATTATATTATATATAAAAAAAATTAAAAATCGAAATTAAAAAAAAAATTAAAAAACAAAATAAAAATTAAAAAAAAATTAAAAAAAACATTTTAAAAAAAAAAATTTAAAAATTAAATAAAAAAAAAAAAAAAAAAATCGCGCGCAGGCTTGCCCGTTGGGCACCGGGGACCGGCCGGGCGGCACCATGGGGGCGGCCCAGCCCGCCTCCCGACCCGCCCCCGTGGCGCCGCCCGACCGGCCCCCGACACCCAATGGGCGGGCCGCGCGCGTATTGATTTTAAAATTTTTTATTTTTTATTTTTAAAATTTTTTTATTTTTTATTTTTTTAAATTTTTAAATTTTGTTTTTTAAATTTGTTTTAACAATTTTTTTTTTAAATTTTGGTTTTTTTTTTTTTTAATTTTTAAATTTTAATTTTTTTTTTTTTTTAATAATTTTTTTAACAAAACATTTTATAATTTTGATTTTTTTTAAAATTTTATTTTGTTCTTTATTTTTTTTTAAATAATTTGTTTTAATAAAACAATTAAAAATTCATAGAAACATTGTTATAAAAAAAAAAATAAAAAATAAAAAATAAAAAATTGTTATATAATATAATAAAAACATTGTTAAATAATAATTGTTAAAAATTTCAAAATATAACAAATATATATATATATATATATATATATATATATATCAAAAAAAAAAAATCATTAAACAACAATTATGTTTTGTTTTTAAACATTATATAATTAAAAAAAAAAATACAATATAATAAATTAAAAAAAAAACATTTGTTTTAATATAACAATATAATAAATTAATTAAAAAAAAAACTATATAACAATACAATTAAAAAAATAAAAAAATATATAATATTATAACATTTGTTATAAATAGTTAGTAACTTTTTTGTTTTTTTTTTTAAATATTAAACAAAAACTGAAGTTTGAAAATACTAGTTTATTTTTTAAAAATTATTTTATACAATTTAAACACATTTTTAAATTTTTTATAAAATGTATTCAAAACATATTATATAGATATATATACATATGATTTATAATATTTTGTTTTTAAATGAAATTTTTTATAGTTAATTTTACTGCTTTAATTTCAAACTATTTAGTTTTAGAAATAAATTTTGTTTATTAAATTTATTTTATCCGCAATATTTTTCCATTAACTAATATATATATATATATATATATATATATATATATATATATCAGGAAAATGGCATCAAAAAAGATTTCTGTGAATGTTTCTGCACCTAGGGCAGCAGCTCCCAAATCTACGGCAGCAGCTCCCAAATCTACAGCTGCAGCTCGACGCACTATGGATACAACTCCCAAATCTAAAGTTGCAGCTGAACGCACTATGGACACTGTTGGACGCAATAAGGATATTGTTGCACACACTAATAAAAGTCAAGCAAGTGGGGCACCAGGTTCATTAAAGCTTATTTCTGATTGGAAGAACGTCGAGGAAATAGATAAAACCAATTTCTCATGGTATCTTGAAGACAGTGAAACGGAGGCTGATATACACATCTATCTGATTTGTGGTATGATTGACTTAAATGAGCAATATGATGTGATGGGCAGAGTACGAGACATATGTATGGTCCCAAATACAAACACTATTTATGTTCTTGCAAGGAAGGCTCAGAAACGTGAGAAGGTTAGATATCGTCTATCAATCGTCAAGTATGACACAGATGAAATAAATTCAAAATTTTCTGAAGAAATAGCGAGCAACATTGCAAATAACATTGTAAGTATGCTTATTTTTATTTCCTCTATGCATTATTGTAAGGATGATTCAATTTTTTATAAATTATTGATCATTGACATGTTTTATTTTGTTTCATAGGATTTTGTTCCGAGTCTTTCAAACATGTTTGATGGTATTTATATGTTGGTGCCAAATTTTATGGATGTGATCAAAACTTTCCACAAAGACAAAGAAGAGGAAAGGAGATTGAAGCAAAGAGCAATAGCTCGTGACACTGCAACAGTACAAAGAGAGGATCAACCAAGAGTCACTAAGGTGGGTCAATCTAGTAAACTTAAACATGTTTCTTGTGAAGGTGTCGAACATGAAACATAAAATTATGATAGAATTAGTGAGGAGGAGATGAGAACTATTGTGCAAAGGAGAAAACAGATCAGACACCAAAAAGAAAAATTGCCAAAGATGTCTCTTTTGTACCTCATGAAGGAGAGCTTGTTTATAAAAAAACTGATATGTTATCCAATAAGACTAGGAAATCAAATATTGGTGAACCTGTAAAGGTCGTGAGCAGCAGTGAAGAACAAATTGAAAGCTCTTACGGAAGCAGAGAAATCATAACACCAGGTGTTGAGTTAGAGGATGGCATTATTAAAACAAAACAAAATTCTATTCGACAAGAGTTGAGGAAGAATAAATTAATTCTTGGTGGCCAAACATTTGAACTTAATGTTAACCAATTTTATGGCTCAGATGAAGGGCAATCTCAATATCAAATTAGAAAGGCCCATCACCTACATGTACATAATCTGAAAACATTGTTCGGGTTCAATCCATATGCGCATGTGGTGGATTATGTGGTTCTTGTCGATCCATGTCAGGTTCCCAACAAACAAGCATTTGACAAGGCAAAATGTTTTGATTATAAATATTATGTAATTGGAGGAAACCATTTAATAGAGGCTAAAAGACAATTGATTGCAGAATATCCCAATAACTATCTTTTTCAAACAGTGAAATGCATCATTTATGCTGGCTTAACAGAAATGGAATCAAAGTTATTGGCATGGGATCATAATGCGGATAATGAGTACAGAATGAAAATGACTTTCATCCAAAGGGTCAGATTTATTCATAATGAATTCATAGAAAAATGTCGTGGGGATAAGACACAAGTTAGTGTAGCATTTTGAAAGGAATGTTTAATGGAAACAGGTTATCAAATTGATGAAAAAAAGCAAAAGATGGAAAATTGAATACAAATCTCTTCAGAGGCACAGATAACATTTTTCAGTTGGCATTTAGAACTGGGGAGGTATGGGATTTGATTGATGAGATTTTTGATCGGTGGGAGAATATTTCCATAAAAAATCAAAAGGTTATAAAGAGTAAACCCATAATATGTACCAACAGTAAGGGGGGTCCTGAAATGAAGCAGCTTCCAGAGGATATGACTATTACACCTTGGAGAACAATGCAAGGTGTGAAGGATGATAAATTAGTCAAATCGGTATTAGCCCGTGTGAAGTCGGGTGAATTATCAATGGAAGAAATGTGTGCAGAATTTCAAAAGTAAGTTTCTTGAATTATTTCTTTCATTATAATTTTATTTTAAATAAAACATAATGATGTTGGTATAATTTGTTATACATGTCAATATATTAACGTTTTTAACTTGATTTATTCAGTCAGAAATTTTTTATGAAAATACAAGAACACATAGTTAAAATGTTGAATGAAGACAGTTGGGATGATGTTGTACGCAACTACCCAGAAGCAAGTTCTACATCAACACTAAAAGAGTTTTATATTGCATTCAATAAGGTATGTTTATTTATAAATTTATTTTATTCATATTTTAACTATTTTCATTTTATTACTTATATATATATATATATATATATATATATATATATTTTATGTCATTAAAGATGTCGAAGAAGGATGGAAATGGAGTACCAGATACTTTCAAAAGCTTTATTGAAAAAATTAAGATGGAGAACATGAGAAGGAAGTGTCTTATGAATGTTGAACTAGATCCTACTCTTAATCATTACATTTGGAATGGGCTCGACAGTGTCCAATATCAAATAATACAAGGTGACTTTGAAGACATTGCATCACTAATACCTAAAAGGGAATATGGCCTAGTTATTGCAGATATTCCTCATGGTTTCAATTTCCCAGACATTGAATATGATAGAGAACCATATACTTATCAAGCTTTTAGTAAAGTGGTTATGGGTTTTCAAGAAGTGACAACATCACCACTTTGGCGATTTGTGACATTTAATTCAGACACACAGTTTCCAATGTTATTAACAAGCTTCAAGGGTAAAGCAAACTCAAGGATGCAACTTACATGGTAATATTTTCAAATTGTATGTTTGATTCCTCCTAAATTTTTTTATTCATGTAAAATTTAATTGAACTTTTACTATGTTATGTTACAGGCAAAATTCAAATATTGTTTCTTCCGAAGATCAGCCTATTATAAATGATTGTGAGTTCATCCATGTTGAATGTTGGACAAAAGACAATAGCTATAAGCATATTATTATGAATCGAGTAGATGGGAAGAGTCATAGTCAAGTATTGGTTTATGATGCACTAGTAAGAAAACTAACATATGAGGATAAAGATGCAAAAGGAGATATAGTTAACATTTATCAAAAACCACAAGCATTGATTAACTATCTTACAGATCTATGTTCAAATGAAGGAGAATGGGTTTTGGATTTATTCTCAGGTTCAGGTAAGTTTTAATATACAAATTTAAATTTAAATATTGCCTTTTTTACTTTTTATGTCTCCATACTAATTTTCTTACTTTTTTTTTTGTGCTTGATGATTAGGTACAACACTAGCATGTTGCCTACTAAAAGGAAGAATTTGCATTTCCATTGAGAAAGACCCAGTTCAATGCAAATTTATTCAACAAAGAATTAATGCTCTTAAATTCCTTCCAGATGCAAAGCAAGAAGTTGGTTTGAGGAAAGGAGATTTTAATGAATCATGTGTGGCAAAAAAAGCAAAGGAACCTCAACCACCATTATATGGAATGATTGGAAAGGGACACTTTGGAAGATTTGCTGACATGAAAGATCCATTAGAAGATGACAATGATCAAAATGAAGAAGAAAATGTTGCGGAAGAAGCCATCAATGCTGTTCTAGATGATGTTGAAGATGTATTAGTTGATATTGTTGATGATGTTTAAGTTATGCTTGCAAACAAAGCTTATTTTTAGAACTATTAATCAGTTTTACTTGTAATGTTTAGACTTTGATATTTTATGAGAACAACCCTTTTTTTTTGCAAAAAACATGTGATTGCTATTATTTTTTGACATAAAATTCAATAAAAATGTTATTTTCTTAAGTTTTTTTATTAAGATTCTCCCAAAAAATTAGTTTATTTAACATGTTTTTTTCAACAAAAACTCTGTAAAAGTGTATTTTTTGCATTGTATTTATATTGAAAAATTGTATTTTTTTGTCATATGGTTCAAAATATTGGTTTTTTAGCGACAATTTTTTGATGTGCATTGAAAAATTATTTAACAATACATAAACATGTAGGAAATATAAACTTTAGAATATTGACCCTTTTTCCATCTTTTATGTATGTGAAAAAGTGAAGATATCATTACAAGTTTTTATTTTAAAAAAAAATATTTTATTTTTATTTTTAAAACACAAGTACATAAATGCACTTAAAAATAAACATCTCACAGAAGAAGAAGACATTAGAAAATTTATAGTGTCAAAATCAATCCTATAAAAAAACGTTGGTGATGATACACCACCACTATTCAAAATCGACATAAAAAACACCACTTAAAAAAAAAAATTAATTAAAAAAAATAAAAAAATGAAAAAAAATTAAAGTGCCAAAAACATGCTCAAATTTTTTTTTCTTGATTCTGCATCACCACTTTTTCAAAATCAGGCGTTTTTCTTGATACTTCAAAAACTAGGTAACATTGAGGTTACCTATTTCATCGGTAACATTGTTATGAATTCCACCTTTATTACTTGTTTGTTTAACTTGAGAAGAAAGGGGAAGGAAAATGATACACATGAAACTTCAGTAAACTTACAATCATAGAGAGAAACACACCATCAAAACATAGAGCCACATGGATCCCAAGAGTGCTGCAAAACCTGGTCTATTCCTTTGCCAAAATGCAGAGATGAAATGTACAATGAAGCTCAAAGCAATCCCAAGTGTCCAACCTATTCTAATGACTGAAAAATTATAAGATATAGACCACACTAACTCATCCCCAACCTCTAGGGGCCGAGATCACTAGTTTAGGAGTTGTTTCAACAAGATCTAAACTAAGAACTGGAAAATAGGCAGTGGAACAACTTGCCTCTATAAGATAGGAAACTGATTCATTTAGTTACATTTCACTTTTTGGTGAATGAATCCACTTACATGAGTTAAAATTTGTCAAAATTACATCAAAAGCCATGAAATTACATCAAATTACATCAAGATATTTACATTTGGAGATAAAAAAGTCAAACTGGCCAAAACTAGGCGAAAAACAGAGTTACTGAGTGAAAAATGAGCCAAAATTCCCAATGCATCGTGCCTGAAAACTCTATACGTCGCGCCACTTTGAAGCTTATTTTGAGGGCCTTCCCGAAGTCCAAATTGAGTGCAGGATAGCTCGCTGGAAATCTCTACCTGTATAATTTCCAACCCAAGTGGAATTTATGAATTTGGTGTCCATTTACCCCTCCAAAAATGATTTTTCCCAACACTGCTTCATGTGTGTCCAAAACGTGGCAGAAAGGTCATTTTTAAGGTGTTTTTGACCCTTTAGGAAACCCAAAACTTGTCAAAATCCTTAGGTAATGGGTAGGAATTCATAAATTGTGATGAAAAATCCATAAATACAAATTTTTCCTCAAGAGGAGCTGCCAATTATAAGCACGCGCCAAGTGGCACGACGCGTCGGGTAGGAAAATCTGTGTTAAGGCCAAAAAATTCAAAATTGACAAAATGTTTCCCAAATTTCTTGAAATTTGGGCTGAATGTCCACCATCAGGCGCTATGCTGGGCCAAGGAAGCTTTGGACAAAATTTGAATTTTTTCATACTTTTTACGCCGCCTTAATGCATTCTTGGTGCATGCAAACACAGTGAATCACCGTGACATCATTGATGCATCGTGATCACCAATAATATCTCCACAATATGCAAGGGTCTATAAACTTAAGGTATGAGAATTTGTATTTTTTGATTGGATCAACATGTGTCAAATGGGAGGGAATATGGAGGAATGGGGTAATGAAAGTGATGGGCTATAATCAAGTGAAATTGTGAGTTTGAAAACTGTGTGTTGGGACAACCACTTAAATTTTTGGGATAGCTTGGGATTTGAGGGAAATTCAAAAATGATATGGGGACAATGGGAATAGGATAGGGATAATTGACTTTAGGGATGTAAGGTGAAATGGGAAAAGGGGACTGTGGTGAGCAAATGAACAGTGAGGAGGGGAAAAACAAAGTGAGGGAAGTGGAAATGTTTGACACCCAAAACCAATCTTAAAACCTTAGAAGAAATCTTAAAACAAGAGAATAGGGTTTTGAGTTTTTGGCATTTGAATTCTCATAATCAACACCAAACATTTGTTATGGAAATGACAAGGTCACATAGAATTACTTGGAGCAAGGGAGACCAAATCGATTTGGAGTTTTTGAGAAATGGAAAAAAATTTGTGTTCCAGCCCAATGCACCACGCAACCAACCCAGTGCACCGTGCCCTTCCAATGCGCCGTGCAGGAGCAAATATACACACAGGGAAATGAACCTATGCGCTGCGCTCGCCTGATGCGTCGCGCTAGCTGCCCAATGCGTCACGCTCGGAAACTTGACACAGTCTGCCCTCAAATTGCTTGCTTAGACCTCCACAATTTCTCCTTGGCTTACTCTAGTTTTCACACCACATATTTGAGCACATTTGGAAATTTTGGAGAAGTTTATGGTGAAATTGGACTTGCAGCTCTATGCGTCGCGCCACAAGCCCAACACGTCGCGCCATTTTGGAGGAGACTTTTGGAGACCTTCCCAATGTCCAAATTGGGCGCATAATAGCTCTTTGGAAAGAGTATTAAGTATAATTTCCAACCCAAGTGGAATATTTCAATTTGGAGTTCGTTTTCCCTATCAAAAATCAAATCTCCCAAGACTGGTAAAAATGTGCAAAATGAGGCTGCCTCAAGGCAGAGTGCTGTTGCAGTCAAATTTTGAAGGTCTTCCTCAACTCCAAATTGAGCTCATGATAACTCATTTCAAATATTTTTGTGTCTAGTTATCATTTAACTCATCAAGAAAGTCATTTGGCCAACCAAGCTAGGAGAAATCTTGATTTTCCCAAGGTCACTCAGAGGTGCATTAATTCTCCTGAGGCGACTGTATTTTTGACATTTATATAAAACCATGAAACTTGTGTAAAAAGTGAAGGAGGTTTTTCTTCCTTGGCCTATTTGGGACAAAATACTCTCTCAGTTTTCCCAAATTCATCTTTAATTGCTCAGAAACATCATTGGAGTAAAACTTATCCCGATATGTGGAACAAGGGATTTGTCGAAATGAAGCGAAATGAAGGGGATAAGGGGCTTATAAATTCTTGAGAAAATTTTGAGAAGTAGGGAGGGATGTTAGGAAGCAAGAGAAAGTGTAATTTCAGATATTGAGTGAGGGGAAGGGGTCCAAAAGGGCAAAACACAGGCCTAGCCTAGAAAATTGCCAAGTTGTAGCAAGAAACTAGGGTTTGTGCGAAAATGAAGAATTTGGGGGATATCAGTGATGGGAAGTGTTTAATAAGGTACATTAAGGATAGGGAAAGGTGTATGAACATCAGGATACAAGTTTGCCGATGATTTGACCATCCAAGAGAAATTACCTTCAAAACCCTAGGAGAGGGAAATGAACCTTACCTAGGCACAACTGAAGCATGAACAAGGTGTAAAATGACCCAGTGGAACTTGAAATGATGATGAAAACCATCTGAATGATGGTACACTCATCTGAATGGTGACATGGACCGACATTTGGACAACTCTGAAAGGAGTGAAAGGAAACCCTAGACCTAATACTTAGTGACCAAATTTTACTTGAAGACTCATTGAAATGAAAAAATTTGACCTTGACACCTTAAAATCACTTTGTAAGAGCATTTTTGATCACTGGAGGAAGGCTGCAAAGACTGACACTAACATTGGCTCCAATGGGGATGGTAGCTCCTTGGAGGTGCCAACAAATACAGATATTTGGAAAGCAGATAATGCCTTTGTCCATTGGGCAATGGAATAAAAAACTCAAGCTGAAATGCATGACTGAAAACTGATGACTTGACGACACAAATTTACTCTCACTCAACTAAAAAATGACTCGATACTTAAACACAATAAAAAAACTAGAAAATATGCTCAAAATGGAGCTTATTCATCAAAACCCACTCTAACAATTTCATTCATCACCTGATCAAGTGAAATGAAACAACCAATGCAACCAAGTAAGTATTCTGGCTACTGTTTGAATTATCCGCAAGTGCTCGCTTATGAACAACAAGAGAGAACTACTGAAAGGGAACTCCCATAAAAAATTGTGAATAGATTCGTTGAATACTATGGATTCTCTATCCGTCTCCAAAAACACTGCATAAGGATCTTGAAGTTCATGCACACTGGGACTTAGCTCATCCAATGGATTAATTTTCTTCTCCTCATACCATGAATGCAAACTTTGATCTGAGCTTTGTGATGAGACTCCTGCTAAAAATGACAAAGAAACCAGCTGCCGGATCAAGTTTATATCAGCACACGTTTCAAGCTCACATGTAGTCAATGGAGAAAGAATTTGACTGCAGACATCATCCAACACATTAGCTATTGGATCGTGAAAAACATGAAAATACTGCTGAAACCCATTTTCTATTGGTTCCGATGAGATTACATGATTTCCTACGGGCTGCTCATTTGAAGATTTACTATGCAATTTACCCTTCAAAAACTGAAATGATTCAAAACAAAATGGTATGGAATCATCTTGTATCATTTGATCGTACGTGCCAGCTTCCATGGCTTCATCTGTAACTTGAAAATCAATGGCATTCAGGGGCTGCAAATCTAGATATGAGAAGTCTTGAACATGGTTTTTATTGCCCTCAAGATGGTCCAAATCAAGACTTGTTGACAGTTGATTTCTGATTGCATGGAATTTATCTCTGATGAACTGAAACAAATCAAAACAAAAAGGCAAAGATCCTTCACTTACTTTAAAATTTGTTGCACTTTCCTCATCATTGTCATAGCTGATATGCATCGGTTGATCACTGTACTCAAGCTACTGAAAGTGAACTTCCTCCTTCCACAAACTAGCTGCTGATTTGTCTGCAAGATTAGCTTCTATTTGGAGAACATAATCATCATCATACTGATCAAACTGAGGCAAATCATTAGTATAAAACACATCATCAAGCATACATGTCAAATCAACTGATCTCTCTTCTCCAAGATGATCTAAAAAATAATCATTACTAGATCTATGACAACTGGGATAAGAAACAAAATGTTTTGGATCAACAACTTGTTCTTCTTCAATCAGCGATCCATGGGCTTGAACATTATACTTATTCCTTGTGATGATCTTTTGCATCATCTCTTCCACTGCACTTACCAGCATGTCAAGCTTTACCTCTAGAGATGTCGATTCCTCCGGATCTATGTTTTTCACCTCTTCTTCCTTCAACTTTTCCCTTCGTATCAACAAATGAGCCTCTACATTTATTGCACTGTTCTGCATCTCTTCAAGTGTTGCAAGATTCCTTTCTCTCAGCTGAAACTCCATTTCCGGATCAAAGGCACCCAGGTAGTGCAAGAGAGCAGATCCAGGAGGAGGTCTTATATCAACTGGCATCGAAAAATATACTTTGCTAAATCTGGCAGAAAACTATTGTACTGTCTCCCCTGGAAGTCTTTTCAGCTGGTTATACTCTTCTATAATCAAGAAAAGGTTCTTTCTGATCACCCACCTGTCGAGGAAAACTTTGACGAACTGCTGGAAATCTGAGATGCTCGCATCAGGCAGGGCTTTGAACCAACTCTTTACTTTTCCTTGAAAAGAAAGAGAAAAAAGCCTAATACTGACATCCTCTTCATCAACTTCAAAAAGGTCAAGAAAAGACTCAAAATTTAGAACATGTCTCTCAGCAGTGATATTGTCACATTCACCATCAAACCATGGCAAGTAAAGATAATAATTTGTAGGGAAAGCACGGAATATAGGAGGTAACATCAGAGGCTTGTAACAATATAGAATTTTACAAGTTATAGGGTTATGTACAAATGCTGCAGAATCAGTCTTGGTATCTTGAGGTTGATTAATTTGAAGATGGTCATCGCAAGATTTGGAAGAAAGGTCTTGATCAAGCTCAAAAGCATGCAAATCTTTGGTATTCAAAATCTTCAAAGGGAAGGAATCAAATGTAGGGCGAGGATATTTTCTCAAATACAATATTCTTTGCAAAGCCTTCTTGAAATTCTCGGGAAAAGAGAAGAAATAATTTATGACAAAGAACAAAATGTGTTGTATGAAATTCCAACTTGAATACCTGATCTTTCCATGTTGTCCTTTCATGTTTCTGCTGGTCTGGTTCATCCTCTAGTGGAGTCCTTGGATCTGATCTCGAAACTGATTTAGAGTCGCCAGGTGAAAGATTTCAACCTTCCTATGTCTAATCGTTGTCCACCATCAACCATCAGATCTAACTTGATACATGTACTTGGAAAATTTTCAAGTCAGATGTTACGTTTGTAAAACTAGACTGGAGATTGACTGAAGCAGTGTTTATCTACTTTCGCTAATGCAAAGCAAGAGCGTTTCGAAGGCTACCTAACATAACTTCAGGCTCCATCTGTAGTTTATAAAATGAATAAAACTAACAAGCAAACAATCTTCCCCAGTATGGTCGCCACTATGTTATTTCCTAAATCTACCTCAGGCTGAAGGAAGGCAGAGTTCAGGGTAACATCAAACCACGCTTAATCTGGTAGCTAGCCCTACCAGATCGGGAGAGGGCTCTCTCCTTGTCAATCTCGCAAAAATAATCAATGAGGCTTGAGATGACTTAAAATAAAGGCTAATTTTAGGCTAGGTATATATGTGAAAGAGTTTGATTTGATTTTTGCAGGTGTTTGTTGGATCAAAGGGAAAGGCAGATTTTGGTTTCGGGGATGAGGCCTAGTTTTTGCAGGGTTCTGAATGGGCCAAGGAAGGAAATTGTTTTGATGCTTTGGGTTGAATGAATGGATAGTTCAGACCAGTGAGGAGCTGAAGAGGGAAATAGTCTTTCAAGAATCCTCTTCAAAAAGTTGAAAACATGGAAAATTAAACAAAACTTCAAGGCGAAGCACTGCAAATCTAATGAATTCGACCTTTATTACTTGTTTGTTTAACTTGAGAAGAAAGGAGAAGGAAAATGATACACATGAAACTTCAGTAAACTTACAATCACAGAGAGAAACACACATTCAAAACATAGAGCCACAAGGATCCCAAGAGTGCTGCAAAACCTGGTCTATTCCTTTGCCAAAATGCAGAGATGAAATGTACAATGAAGCTCAAAGCAATCCCAAGTGTCCAACCTATGCTAGTGACTGAAAAATTACAAGATATAGACCACACTAACTCATCCCCAACCTCTAGGGATCGAGATCACTAGTTTAGGAGCTGTTTCAACAAGATCTAAACTAAGAACTGGAAAATAGGCAGTGGAACAACTTGCCTCTATAAGATAGGAAACATATTCATTCAGTTACATTTCAATTTTTGGTGAATGAATCCACTTACATGAGTTAAAATTTGTCATAATTACATCAAAAGCCATGAAATTACATCAAGATATTTACATTTGGAGATAAAAATGTCAAACTGGCAAAAACTAGGCGAAAAACAGAGTTACTGAGTGAAAAATGAGCCAAAATTCCCAATGCGTCGTGCCTGAAAACTCTATACGTCGCACCACTTTGAAGCTTATATTGATGGCCTTCCCGGAGTCCAAATTGAGTGCAGGATAGCTCGTTGGAAATATATACCTGTCTAATTTCCAACCCAAGTAGAATTTATGAATTTGGTGGCCACTTTCCCCTCCAAAAATGAATTTTCCCAACATTGCTTCCTGTGTGTCCAAAAAGTGGTAGAAAGGTCATTTTTAGGGTGTTTTTGACCCTTTAGGCAACCCAAAACTTGTCAAAATACTTAGGTAATGGGTAGGAATACATAAATTTTGATGCAAAATCCATATATACAAATTTTTCCTCAAGAGGAGCTGCCAATTATAAGCGCGC
The DNA here is from genome assembly GCA_034641835.2 of Pinus albicaulis. Taxonomy (NCBI): domain Eukaryota; kingdom Viridiplantae; phylum Streptophyta; class Pinopsida; order Pinales; family Pinaceae; genus Pinus; species Pinus albicaulis. Next base: position 783,364,872 of record CM076569.1, on the reverse strand, counting down.
GCCAAGTGGCGCGACGCGTCGGGCAGGAAAATCTGTGTTAAGGCCAAAAAATCCAAAATTGACAAAATGTTTCCCAAATTTCTTGAAATTTGGGCTAAATGCCCACCATCAAGCACTATGCTGGGCCAAGGAAGCTTCGGCCAAAATTTGAAGTTTTTCATACTTTTTACGTCACCTTAATGCCTTCTTGGTGCATGCAGTTCAGTGGTGGAATCACTGTCTCGGTCATAGGATGTATCAGTATCTGCCTCCATGATGTCCAAGGTCGATGCAAGGTATATGTTTTCTTTTATGAGAATTTGGTGTTTTTGATTGGATCACCAAATATGTGTCAAATGGGAGGGAATATGGAGGAATGGGGTAATGAAAGTGATGAACTATAATCAAGTGAAATTGTGAGTTTGAAAACTGTGTGTTGGGACAGCCACTTAACTTTTTGGGATAACTTGGGATTTGAGGGAAATTCACAAATGATATGGGGACAATGGGAATAGGATAGGGATAATTGACTTTAGGGATGTAAGGTGAAATGGGAAAAGGGGACTGTGGTGAGCAAATGAACAGTGAGGAGGGGAAAAACAAAGTGAGGGAAGTGGAAATGTTTGACACCCAAAAAAAATCTTAAAACCCTAGGAGAAATCTTAAAACAAGAGAATAAGGTTTTGATTTGTTGGCATTTGAATTCTCATAATCAACACCAAACATTTGTTATGGCAATTACAAGGTCACATAGAATTACTTGGAGCAAGGGAGACCGAATAGATTTGGAGTTTTTGAGAAATGGAAAAATTTTTGTGTTCTGGCCCAATGCACCACACAACCAACCCAGTGCACCGCACCCTTCCAATGTGCCACGCAGGATCAAATCTACACACAGGGAAACGACCCTATGCGTCATCCTCGTCCGATGCGTCGCTTCAACTGCCCAATGCGTCGCGCTCAGAAACTTGACACAGTCTGCCGTCAAATTGCTTGCTTTGACCTCCACAATTTCTCCTTGGCTTACTCCAGTTTTCACACCACATATTTGAGCACATTTGGAAATTTTGGAGAATTTTATGGTGAAATTGGGCTTGCAGCTCTATGCGTCGCGCCACAAGCCCAACACATCGCGCCCTTTTACAGGAGACTTTTGGAGACCTTCCCGATGTCCAAATTGGGAGTGGGATATCTCGTTGGAAATATTATTGAGTCTAATTTCCAGCCTAAGTGGAATTTTTCAATTTGGAGTTCATTTTCCCTGTCAAAGATCAAATCTCCCAAGACTGGTCAAAATGTGCAAAATGAGGCTGCCTCAAGGCAGAGTGCTGTTGCAGTCAAATTTTGAAGGTCTTCCTCAACTCAAAATTGAGCTCATGATAGCTCATTTCAAATCTCTTTGTGTCTAGTTATCATTTGACTCATCAAGTAAGTCATTTGCTCAACGAAGCTAGGAGAAATCGTGATTTTCCCAAGGTCACTTCAGAGGTGCATCAATTCTCCTGAGGTGATTGTATTTTTGACATTTCTCTAAAACCATGATAGCTATGTAAAAAGTGAAGGATGTTTTTTTTTATTGGCCTATTTTGGACAAAAACCTCTATTAGGTTTCCCAAATTCATCTTTTATTGCTCAGAAATATCAATGGAGTAAAACTTATCCTGATATGTGGAACAAGGGATTTGTCGAAATGAAGCGAAATGAAGGGGATAAGGGGCTTCTAAATTCTTGATAAAATTTTAAGAAGTAGGGAGGGATGTTAGGAAGTAGGGAAAGTGGAATTTCAGAGATTGAGTGAGGGGAAGGGGTCCAAAATGGAAAAACACAGGCCTAGCCTAGAAAATTGCCAAGTTGTAGCAAGAAACTAGGGTTTGTGCGAAAATGAAGAATTTGGGGGATCTCAGTGATGGGAAGTGTTTAATAAGGTAAATTAAGGATAGGGAAAGGTGTATGAACATCGGGATACAAGTTTTGCTGATGATTTGACCATCCAAGAGAAATTACCTTCAAAACCCTAGGAGAGGGAAATGAACCTTACCTAGGCACAACTGAAGCATGAACAAGGTGTAAAATGACCCAGTGGAACTTGACATGATGATGAAAACCATATGAATGATGGTACACTCAGCTGAATGGTGACATGGACTGACATTTGGACAACTTTGCAAAAAGTGAAAGCAAACCCTAGACTTAATACTTAGTGACCAAATTTTACTTGAAGACTCACTGAAATGACAAAATTTGACCTTGACACCTTAAAATCACTTTGTAAGAGCATGTTTGATCACTGGAAGAAGGCTGTAAAGATGAAAAAGCAAACAATGTACAATAAAACAATGTACAATAAAACGACCCAATAAAATAAAGCAATCAACTCAACAGAGGAATTTGGCGAGGGATATTAGTTCTTTTTTAGAGCCAGAAACAAAGAAAGAGAGGGGGGAATTGGAAAGGAATACTCAAATTCAGGTTGTCGCGGAGCAGGGACATAAGTTGAGAGGGTCAAGTCGTATGGTTGCCAATTATAAATATAAAGTATCTAGAGACAATGTGCAGCAGCACCCAGATTTGGACAAGAATCAGACCAAGCCTGATTCCTTTCCTCTCCCAAATGTAAGAAAACTAGAATATATGTGGATAATCCTCTGTCAACAGAACATCCTTATGACAGAACTAAAATTAAGTGTAAATTGGGCAATCAATTTTACATTCGGATGCATATACATTTTTTCTATTTTTTGTTATCAAGGAAGCTAATTCCAATTATACAAAGGTGTTGAAATGGTGGAGCTAACCACTGGATATGAATTTCTTTTTCCAGCATTTAATGTGATTCAACCTTTTCGATTTATATGTTAGAGATTAAATTCTCTGTGTAAGATGGAGAAATATTGTACACTTTTCTTTTACCTCATAATAGGCACGAAATGAAGTTCCAAATTATGAGGATCTTGCATGGTCAAATTCAATGGCATGAATTTATTTTCAGCGAATATAAGTGTGATGCCTTATTATTTTCAAGGTTGCTTTCCAAAATTTTTAAGTTTTGGGAAATTGTTTATTCACTTAGATTTAAAATGACTGCTATTAGCTTTAAAAAAAATGGAATTTATTTTTTCTTTCCATAAAAAACAGATTTTAAGGTAATTAAAATCACTATTTGGGAACTTGAAATGTTGAAACCACCTTAAAATAACATTTAAAATGATTTGTTTATTTTTTTTAATATTTTTTTTCATATTGTCTCTAGAGAGACAATAGTTTGAATTATGGACATATAGTCTCTATAGAGACAATACATTTTTTATCTTAGTTGTTGTCCATAAAGATACAAATGTTATTGTCTCTACAAAGACAAAAATGAAAGTGTCTCTACAGAGACAAATTGTAGACAAATGAAATTGTCTCTTAAAAGAGAATAACGCCTATGTTTTTATAGAGACAATAATAATATGTGTTCTATATTGTCTTTATAGAGACAATTGTTTGAGACAGTAATTTTGAGACAATTGTTTGAGACACTAATTTTGAGACACTATATTTGAGACACTCGCTTAATGACAATATTTAAGACAATACACAATTTTATTTTTGTCTCTAATTAAGAAAATTCACTGTAAAATTTTCTTAAATATTGTCTTCAAACACCCCCACATGTAGTAGTGTAGGTAGAGGCCAAGGAAGTGTACACTCTGAACAGATGGGAAAATAACATCCATTTCCAAATTCCATGACCGATTTGGCCACCTCTAGAATCAAAAGCTTCAGGCATCATACATCACAAGCTCGACTAAAAGGAAAACACCAACAACCTGTTGGTCATTAGTCTCTCATTATTCTATCACTATAGTTACCGGGCTTCGAATTAACCAACGATCCAAGCTGTTACCTAAACGTAAAATGATCTTAACTCTGGTGTTTTACATCTCTACACGCTCCATAAAATTAGCTTCCTTATTCGAACTCTCTAAGCATGCAGAGTTGAGAATATACTACAGAAAAAAAGTGCCCTTGGAGTCGACTTTGAAAATACCTGTCGATATCTCTTTCTAATAGTGCAAGATGAAGATGCAGAACGTTTATTGCAATTACAATTTCACTAGAAAGTAAGATTAACATATTATTGAAAATTCAAAATATACCAGCAGATTAACGAATACCGAAAATCACGTCTAAAAATAAGGTTTGTGCCGAGTCTAGGGGAGATAGAACGTATGTAACAAGTCGCGCGTCGACTTTGAAAGACCTGTCAAGATCGGTTGTTGCGGGAAGACGAAGGAGGATGGGGACAATGATTTGGTTGCACATATATTTAAACTAGAAATTGCACCACATGTTGCAAAAGGAATGTGGTAAGGCAATAACATAGGAAAGAGTATCCTAGAAGAAATAAGTTGTTGCAGAGAAGGACCCATCTTGAAGGAATGAAAGGAAAATTTTTCTTACATGGAAGTAGGCCGTGGAGGTTTTAAAGATATTGATTATAAGAGTTATCAACCAGAAAATTTTGTTATAGATATTGAAATAGGCAATTGTGGGTGAAAACATATATGTAAACCAACATAATGAAATAAGTTGTTGTAGATAAGGAGCCATCGTGAAGGAATGAAAGGAAAATTTTTCTTCCATGAAAGCAAGTCATGGATGTTTCAAAGATATTGATTATAAGAGTTATCAACCAGAAAATTTTGTTATAGATATTGAAATAGGCAATTGTGAAGCAAAACATATATGTAAACCAACATAATCTGTTCACATATATATAATTTTTGTTATAGATATTGAAATAGGAAATTGGGGTGAAAATATTTTGGTGATTAAAAAACCTGCTAAACAAGCATGAAATAAAAATGTAACTCAAATAAGATATTTTAAATACATTCAAGTACAATCTATCTAGCATATATGTAAATAAAGAGAATTTTTATCAACAGAAATAGAGTTTACTGCAAGTTCATCTATTTTTAAGATAGATATTTGATGATAATAATATTTTTTTTTGGAAAACAAGACTAAGTTGGAACTAAATAGATTTGGTGAATTGCATAGAGATTTAACAAATTAGGGCACATTAAGTGAAGGGGCGCTAGTGTCCTATACTTCCAAATGTAGTATAGTGTGATGCACCTACTTAGAATTTTTAGTTCAAAATTTTAGTCGTTAATATATATATATATATATATATATATATATATATACTAGTGAAGCAATATATTATAAAATGTATTTATTTTAAATGAAAAAAATGATGATCTACTATAAAAAAAAAGAGCATCAAAGGAAAATAGCTAGCCTAAAGGAATGTGGAGGTACAAAATAGAGAGCACGAAGGAGATTTATAGGTACAAAACAAAGAGCTTGAAATAGATGTGAATGTACCTTGAAATGATGAGGAAATGAGAGATGTAGAGGAACTTGTCAATGAGAATATTGACCACAAAAGTAATTAAAGGTAAATTTAGTGTTAATTAAGAAATGAAAATTATGATCATTCATCATTATTGCTCAAGATAAATCATGTCCTGTGAAATAATTTGGAAATTCAAAAAAATATCACATATTTTAAAAAAAATCATTATTAATTTAATTTTTTATATATTAATAAATACTAATGAATAATAAAACAGTTGTAACATAAATAATATATAACAAAAAAAACCATGTATTTTTGGAATAATAAAATAGTTGTAACAAAAATAATATAGAACAAGAAAAACTATGTATATTTGGATGTATGAAAATTTAGATACATTTTATTAAGTAAAATTTTAAAAGAATAATAGCTATAAACAATTAAAAATAATTTTATTAAATAGTTAGCTTAGATATATATTATTTATCATAGGAATCAATTCTCTTTTCACTCTAAAAGAGGTTTACATATCAAGATATTTGAACCCTCTTGGATCTTGGTAGATCCAGAGTTAAGATTGATCTAGGCCATCTTAATTCCCCCTTTTAAATAAACTATATTCCACATGAATATCATGGGTCAATACCACGGGCTGTTTTTATAGTTTATTATTATTCTATTTTATTACCTAAATTCAGCTTAACTTATTAAAAAGAAAAAAACAAATACTATAAAAAAACATATAGAAAAATATTTAAATTTACATATAAAAATATAACAAATAATAAGAAAAAAAAACCAACATTATAAAATATATATACATAACTATTTACTTGTGGATGTAATGGCCTAAAACATTTCAATCCTCTAACATTTGATCCAATGACTCAGACATAGACACAGAATAATATTTATAAACAATTAAAAATAATTTTATTAAATAGTTAGCTTAGATATATATTATTTATCATAGGAGTCAATTCTCTTTTCACTCTAAAAATGGTTTACATATCAAGATATTTGATCCCTCTTGGATCTTGGTAGATCCAGAGTTAAGATTGATCTAGGCCATCTTAATTCCCCACTTTAAATAAACTATATTCCACATGAATACCATGGGTCAATACCACGGGTTGTTTTTATAGTTTATTATTATTCTATTTTATTACCTAAATTCAACTTAACTTATTAAAAATAAAAAAACAAATACTATAAAAAACATATAGAAAAATATTTACATTTACATATAAAAATATAACAAATAATAAGAAAAAAAAACTAACATTAATATATATATATATATATATATATATATATATATATACTTGTGGATCTAATGGCCTAAAACTTTATCCAATGACTCAGACATGGACACAGTGGCAGCTAGGGGGGTTGTTTTCAAATAAGAATGCCTTACGGCATAATTATGTTTTGATTATAAAAAGGCAAATTTGTATTATAATTTCCCTAAGCTCAACATATTTACGCCAATAGGCGTAGCCCCTAATCGGAAATGGCTTCTTTTATGATTATTCTAATTAATATTTTTGATCTGATGGTGTATATTGAAAGATGCCAGTATATTATGGTCGTCACCGCTAAATCAATGCATGAAATTCAAAAAAGTAACTTCCTTGCATATCTAAATCACATGTTTAAACCATACTTAAATTAATTTTTTACAAAAAATGATTAAAAATTTATTGTGCCATTTGTTGACCACCACCTATCAAGATTAACAAGTGATGGTTCAAACTAAAATGCCACGTAATTGATGGTTCAATTTCTCAAATAAAAATGAATTCTCAAATAAACATGGCGCCCCACCTAATTGATGGTTCAAACTCTCATGCGCCACATGATGGTGGTCATAGCTGGCTTTGTAGTTGTGGTGCCTGTTTTCTTAGCCAACTCCACTTGCCTGTTTTCTTGGCCAACTCCACGTGTCTATTTTCTGAAACGTTCGGATATCTATCGCCTCACACGCCATGCACACAGCTGTTCGACGACCACCTGGAGGCGGCCCTCCGTTTCTATTGAACCATTCCATGCACACAGGTGTTCGACGACCACCTGGAAGTGTACCTCCGTTTGTACTCAGTTGTTCATAACCTGAGCTGTGGAAGAAATCGCCCCAAATATGGCAAAACTCCCCATACTATACGCAGAAATGGCTGATTTTGCTTTTGTTGGTAACGTGACTCACTTAATTCCCTCCAATTATTCCAGCGTCGAGCATTGTGTTGCATCACCAAGAGAGAGTGCAACTGCGACTGCTGCATGCACCTTTAAACCCTGACCCGGGCACCCTGGAAGGTGAATGAACCAGTTCTCATAAGGCTATGGAGGATTCATATTTGGGAAGGAGCCGCAACGACATATTATATGGGAGCATAAAAAAATCAGCGAAACATTATACATTAAATTCTTTAATGTCAAGGTCGTGTTCTACAATAGACGCAAGATTAAAAGAAACATAACCCCTAATTCCATGCGATGCTACCGCTCCGATTCTGCTGGAGGATCACCACCTAATTGAGAAGTTTGCAGCGTTTGACAAAGAACAAATTCCAGAGAGGGTCATACATGCCAGAGGAGCGTCCGCAAAGGGCTTTTTCGAGGTGATTCACTATGTCTCGAATCTCTCCTGTGCAGATTTCTTGAGGGCACCTCGCTAACTAGGGCTAATTTGTGAGTTTGTGCAGCCTGTGGGTCGGTTAGTTTTGAACAAGAACATTGATAACGTCTTCAGATAGTTTTGAACCTATGCATTGACTGTTAAGGCAATGTGTTGTACAGTCTTCTGGCGTATTACAATAATTATTTCTTTGGGTGTGCCAGTGTCAATAATAATAGTTATTAAATATTTTGTTAAAAAAACCGCTGAAAGGTCTCCTTTCAAAAAATTTCAAACGCTGAAGTCTAAATCGTTGAGATTTGGGAGTTAATAGTGTGAAAAAACATTTTTTTAATCACTTTTATACTCTCCTTTTATCTATAAATAAATAACACGATCGTACATCTTTCCGATGTTACGGAACACTTTTGAGATTGCAATGTATATATAAATGATATTTTTTTCATCACTTTTATATATAAATAAAGGATTCACCTCGGACAACGATCACTGAAACTCGTTATTATTAAGAAATATAATAATTTCTGGGTTTTCAATTATATTTCACTTTTTTTTTCATTTTACCCAATTTTGTTTGTCACCATCCCCACATAGCTTTTTGAAACCCATGTTTCAATAATTGATGTGAATCTCACTCACAATGAGAACTTATATACTACATCTTCAGTAATACTAATAACACATTACACATAACTCAAAATTTAACATAATTACACTACACACGTATTTGACCTTTGGCTCTGGAAGGTTTGAATTATGTTTATCTAATTTAGCCTTCAGGCTCCAGAAGACGTGAATTATGTTTATCTTTCTGAGTCTATATTATCTATTTCCCATAATTGATTTTCCTTTTAACTCTTGAAATACTACATCAATTTTAATTCCAGTATAACATTTATATTTTGAAATTTCTCGTGTACCTCTTTCTTTCAATCACCGGAGAAATGGTACATAAGTTTCTGCTCACTCAATCTATTTCCTAGACTGATAAATATATGTGTATCAAAATTGTAATAGCTTCCAAAAAACTATTTTTTAACATTACACATTTAGTAATTATTATAGTTACAGGAAAATTTTATTAATTTGTTTCTAAGTCACCCATTTTGGAGTTCAATTTTTGTTAATTTTATATCTTGTCTATTCTCTGTGCGAGATCACTTTAGAATATATTTGACGTAGCATTTTTCTCTTCGTGATTTTGTAAAATATACATATTTCCATCATTTACAACTTATTGATTATAAACCTCTATTTTCTCTTTGAAAACAATACCGTCATTCTCAGATAGAGGTATTTACATTTTTCTATTGTATAATTACAATGACACAATGAACTTGTGTGCACACTGTACTCTATTTCCTCTTTGAAAAAAATACTTTGGCGTTCTCAGATAGAGATATTTACATTTTTTTATTGTATAATTACAATGACACAGTGAACTCGTTTTCACACTGTAAATTTGTTTTCTCTAATATAATTTTTTTTTTGAATTTTTTAGAATTCAATTTATTATAAGTAAAGCCATAAGATTGTTCTCTATACATTTAATTTCTATTCTATCTTTCTCCTATAATTTTTATAATATTGGTTAACCATACTCATCTACCAAAATTTGAATTTTCCACTCTTTAAATTCCAGAATTATACTATTATCCGAATTGAGCTAAATTCCTTTTTGAATCTAGTTTACTAGGTTACTTAATTTCAAAAATGCAAAAATTAAATACATTTGATTGTGCTTATTTAATAATTATATTATACCACTACTAGAGTGGAAATTATCATAACAATTAACCACATAATAGTAGTCAACTTGGCGAGTATACCCACCTTCCTCAGTTGTTCAAACCCCGTCAGTTGTTCAAACCAAGGTCTGAAGTTTTACTCGTCTTTTAAATGTAATATATATATATATTTTCCAAGAGAATTTTTATGATTTTTATCTAGATATTGATTTTATTTTATAATTGTGCAAGTGCATTTTAAAGTTCTATCTTTAAATGTGGTTATATCATATATATTTTTGGTAAGGTTAATGTTCGTGTTTTTAAATAACATTGAATTTAAAATAATTATAATATTTTCAAGCTTTATTGATCACATTGTACAATTATTAAAATATATTTTACAATAATATTAAAAATTCTAAAAAATATATAAAATAATTTGAAAAAATATCAGATATATATTAAAAAATTGAAATTAAGTTATTTTTTTATTAATTTAAATATTTGAAAATAATAAAAAGCATAACATTATAATAAATAAAATTGAAATTAAGTTATTTTTTATTACTTTAAATGTTTGAAAATAATAAAAAAACATAACATTATAATAAATAAATAAAAATAAAATTTATTTTACAATAATATTAAAAAGTCTAAAAAATATATAAAATAATTTGAAAAAATATCAGATATATATTAAGAAAATTGAAATTAAGTTATTTTTTTATTAATTTAAATATTTGAAAATAATAAAAAACATAACATTATAATAAATAAAATTGAAATTAAGTTATTTTATTATTACTTCAAATGTTTGAAAATAATAAAAAACATAACATTATAATAAATAAATAAAATATGAATTTGAAAATGATAAAACTACCTCACTATATTTCAAAATTCCAAAATACATCAATTATTTTCTTTCAAAATTCCAAAATGCATAAATTATTCTATTTCGAAATATAGTATTTTGTTTTTTTCACCGAACTATGTGGAGAGTTTAACTTTAGATTTCATGGAACGTACCACTTCACTATGAAAGCAATCTTCAAATACAACTTATATAATTTCTAAAACTATGCAATTAAAAAAAAATTATTCAATTTTTTTATATTTAATGATTAAGTGAGAAATTTAATATATTATACGCATTTTTTTTTTTTTTTTTGTATTTAGACGAATTGAGAACTAGGATACTCTCATTAACATGAGGTTTATTCCAACTATTACTAACAACAAGTGCTATAACATTTGAGTGTGTAAGAGCTCAAGATATTCAGAAGATTTAAAAACTAAAGCGCGGTTAGACTATTCCTAAAATGATTTTAAAATAAAATATAATTACAATGTTAAAAAAAAAAGTTAAAATGAAAAACTTTGGAAATGATATTGATCTTGAAAATACCTATTTTTTTTTATAAAATTTGGGAACTATGAAAAATTGCCTTTAACATTTTAAAACTGGAATAGTATAATCAATAATACCATTCTTTTCTAATATTAAACTATTATGGAATATTTTTAACTTTTTTAATCTCTAAGTTAACTACAATGTCATAGTAAACCAACTAACTTAAGCCTAGTACAACGTCACCATAACCCAAGCAAGCTATTTTATGTTAAGTGCCTATGTTACGGGTTCACCAAGTAATAACCCAAGGGTTTAATATTAGAAAACAAAGGAATTGAGTTCACCAATTCCTTTTTTTCCTAATATTAAACCCTTGGGTTATTACTTCTTTTGTTTTATAATATGAATAATACTTTGGGTTATTTATTACTGTTTATTAATTTCTTTGTTTTTTATATTCTTTTTATTAATCTTATTGCTCCTTCGATTTTATTAATCACTTAAGTTTATTAATAATTTTTATTTCTAATACTAATTTGTTGGGTAATAGTTTTCTCTAGGTTCACCAATTCCTTTGGTTTATAATATTAAACCCTTGGGTTTATTAGTTCTTTTGGTTTATAATATGAATAATCAATCAATGTCATCCATGATCAAATGTCACATTCTAACAAATATTGTCTTAATATGAAAATCACCCATGGCCAACCAAGGTCATAGTTTTTCTAACATCCCATTGTGACAACAATTGTCTCAATGTTTAAATCAATTTCCTTGGGTTCACCAATTCCTTTTGTTTATAATTTGTTGGGTAATGGTTTTCCCTTGGGTTCAACAATTCATTTGGTTTATAATATTAAACCCTTGGGTTTATTAGTTATTTTGGTTTATAATATGAATAATCGATCAATGTCATCCATGATAAAATGTCACATTCTGACAAATATTGTCTCATTATGGAAATCACCCATGGCCAACCATGGTCATAGTTGGTTCAGTGTCGCATTGTGACAACAATTGTCTCAATGTTTAAATCAATTCCCTTGGGTTGACCAATTCCTTTGGTTGATAATTTTTTGGGTAATGGTTTTCCCTTGGGTTCACCAATTCCTTTGGTTTATAATATTAAACCCTTGGGTTTATTAGTTATTTTGGCTTATAATATTAAACCCTTGGGTTTATTAGGAATTTTGGTTTATAATACGAATAATCGATCAATGTCATCCATGATCATATGTCACATTATGACAAATATTGTCTCAATATGAAAATCACCCATGGCTGACCATGGTCATAGTTGGTCCAACGTTGCATTGTGACGACAATTGTCTCAATGTTTAAATCAATTCCCTTGGGTTCACCAATTCCTTTGGTTTATAATAGTAAACCCTTAGTTTTATTAGTTCTTTTGGTTTATAATATGAATAATCGATCAATGTCATCTATGATCAAATGTCACATTCTGACAAATATTGTCTCAATATGAAAATCACCCATGGCCAACCATGGTGATAGTTGGTCCAACATAGCATTGTCACAACAATTGTCTCAATGTTTAAATCAATTCCCTTGGGTTCACCAATTCCTTTGGTTTATAATATTAAACCCTTGGGTTTATTAGTTCTTTTGGTTTATAATATGAATAATCGATCAATGTCATCCATGATCAATTGCCACATTCTGACAAATATTGTCTCAATATCATTGTGACAACAATTATCTCAATGTTTAAATCAATTCCCTTGGGTTCACCAATTCCTTTGGTCTATAATTTGATGGGAAATGGTTTTCCCTTGGGTTCACCAATTCCTTTGGTTTATAATATTAAGCCCTTGGGTTTATTAGTTCTTTTGGTTTATAGTGTGAATAATCGATCAACGTCATCCATGATCATTTGTCACATTTTGACAAATATTGTCTCAATATGAAAATCACCCACGGCCAACCATGGTCATAGTTTGTCCAACATCGCATTGTGACAAAAATTGTCTCAATGTTTAAATCAATTCCCTTGGGTTCACCAATTCCTTTGGTTTATAATATTAAACCCTTGGGTTTATTAGTTCTTTTGGTTTATAATATGAATAATCAATCAATGTCATCCATGATCAAATGTCACATTCTGACAAATATGAAAATCACCCATGGCCAACCATGGTCATAGTTCGTCCAACGTCGCATTGTGACAAAAATTGTCTCGATGTTTAAATAAATTCCCTTGGGTTTATTGGTTATTTTGGTTTATAATTTGTTGGCTAATGGTTTTCCCTTGGGTTCACCAATTCCTTTGGTTTCTAATATTAAACCCTTGGTTTATTAGTTCTTTTGGTTTATAATATGAATAGTACGTTGGGTTAGTTATTAGTTTTTATTAATTTCTTTATCCATAGTCGATCAATGTCATCCATTATCAAATGTCACATTCTAACAAATATTGTCTCAATATGAAAATCACCCATGGCCAACCATGGTCATAGTTGGTCCAACGTCGCATTGTGACAACAATTGTCTCGATGTTTAAATCAATTCCCTTGGGTTCACCAATTCCTTTGGTTTATAATATTAAACCTTTGGGTTTATTAGTTCTTTTGGTTTATAATATGAATAATCGATCAATGTCATCTATGATCAAATGTCACATTCTGACAAATATTGTCTCAATATGAAAATCACCCATGGCCAACCATGGTCATAGTTGGTCCAACGTCGCATTGTGACAACAATTATCTCAATATTTAAATCAATTCCCTTGGGTTCACCGATTCCTTTGGTTTATAATATTAAATCCTTGGGTTTATTAGTTCTTTTGGTTTATAATATGAATAATCAATCAATGTCATCCATGATCAAATGTCACATTCTGAGAAATATTGTCTCAGTATGAAAATCACCCATGGCCAACCATGGTCATAATTGGTCCAACGTCGCATTGTGACAACAATTGTCTCAAAGTTTAAATCAATTCCCTTGGGTTCACCAATTCCTTTGGTTTATAATATTAAACCCTTGGGTTTATTAGTTCTTTTGGTTTATAATATTACGAACCCTTGGGTTAATTATTAGTGTTTATTAATTTCTTGAACTTGAGTATTTTTTTATTAATTTTATTGATTGTTCACCTTATTGGTCCCTTAGGTTCACCAATTCCTTTGGTTTATATTATTAAACCCTTGGGTTTATTAGTTCTTCAATGTCATCCATGATCAAATGTCACATTCTGAGAAATATTGTCTCAATATGAAAATCACCCATGGCCAACCATGGTCATAGTTGGTCCAACGTTGCATTGTGACAACAATTGTCTTAATGTTTAAATCAATTCCCTTGGGTTCACCAATTCCTTTGGTTTATAATATTAAACCCTTGGGTTTATTAGTTCTTCTGGTTTATAATTTTACAAACCCTTGGGCTAATTATTAGTGTTTATTAATTTCTTCAACTTGAGTATTTTTTTATTAATTTTATTGATCCTTCGCCTTATTGGTCCCTTATGATATTAATATTTTTCCTTGGGTTCACCAATTCCTTTGGTTTATAATATTAAACCCTTGGGTTTATTAGCTCTTTTGGATTATAATATGAATAATCAATCAATGTCATCCATGATCAAATGTCACATTCTGACAAATATTGTCTCAATATGAAAATCACCCATGGCCAACCATGGTCATAGTTGGTCCAATGTCACTAGCTGACAAGAATTGTCTCAATGTTTAAATCAATTCCCTTGGGTTCACTGATTCCTTTGGTTTATAATATTGAACCCTTGGGATTATTAGTTCTTTTGGTTTATAATATTATGAACCCTTGGGTTAATTATTAGTTTTTATTAATTTCTTCAACTTGATTATTTTTTTAATAATTTTATTGATACTTCGCCTTATTAGTCCCTTAGGTTATTAATATTTTTCCCTTGGGTTCACCAATTCCTTTGGTTTATAATATTAAACCCTTGGGTTTATTAGTTCTTTTGGTTTATAATATGAATAATCGATCAATGTCATGCATGATCAAATCTCACATTCTGACAAATATTGTCTCAATATGAAAATCACCCATGGCCAACCATGGTCGTATTTGGTCCACCGTCGCATTGTGACAACAATTGTCTCAATGTTTAAATCAATTCCCTTGGGTTCACCAATTCCTTTGGTTTATAATTTGTTGGGTAATGGTTTTCCCTTGGGTTCACCAATTCCTTCGGTTTATAATATTAAACCCTTGGGTTTATTAGTTCTTTTGGTTTATAATATGAATAATCGATCAATGTCATCCATGATCAAATGTCACATTCTGACAAATATTGTCTTAATATGAAAATCACCCATGGCCAACCTTGTTCATAGTTGGTCCAACGTCGCTTTGTGACATCAATTATCTCAATGTTTAAATCAATTCCCTTGGGTTCACCAATTCCTTTGGTTTATAATTTTTTGGGTAATGGTTTTCCCTTGGGTTCACCAATTCATTTGGTTTATAGTATTAAACTCTTGGGTTTTATTAATCTCTATTGTTTTTAATATTGCCCTTAGCCTTATTGATCCCTTAGGTTTTTAATATTTATCCCTTGGGTTCACCGATTCCTTTGGTTTATAATATTAAACCCTTGGGTTTATTAGTTATTTTGGTTTATAATGTTAATCACACATTGGGTTTATTAGTGTCTTGAGTTTAAAATATTAATTCTTAGGCTTTATTAATTTCTTAGATTTTTCAGTTTAAAATATTAATTCTTAGGGTTTATTAATCTCTATTGTTTTTAATATTCATCCGTTTGGTTTATAATATTTATCCCTTGGGTTCGCTGATTCCTTTGGTTTATTATTAATATTAAACCCTTGGGTCTATTAGTTCTTTTGGTTTATAATGTTAATAATCCCATTGGTTTATTAATATCTTATGTTTAAAATACTGATTCTTATGGTTTATTAATTTATTAGGTTTTTTACTTTAAAATATCAATTCTTAGAGTTTATTAATCTCTTGTGTTTTTAATATTGATCGCTTATGTTTATAATATTTATCCCTTGGGTTTATCAATTCATTTGGTTTATAATATTTAAACTTTTGTTTTATGATGACATTGGGTTTGTATTATTAATTATCCCTTGAGTTTATTAATATTTTTAGTTTAAAATATTAATTGTTAGGGTTTATTAATCTATTAAGTTTTTGTTTTAAATATTGTTCCATATGCTTTATTAATCTCTTGAATTTAATATATTAATTGTTAGAGTTTATTATTTTCTTATGTTTTTGGGTTTATTATTATTAATATATTAATAAATGTTATTAATATATATTATTAATAAGTATTATAATATTATTAATATATCAATAAATATTAATAATATTAATATTGATTATTTATTATAATATTAATATTATATATTATTTATAAATATTATAATATTATTAATATATCAATAAATATTGCTATTATTAATATTTATTATTTATTATATTATTAATATTATTAATATAGATTATTAATAATTATTATTATATTATTAATATATGAATAAATATTAATATTATTAATATTTATTATTTATTATATTATTAATATATGAATAAATATTAATATTATTAATATTTATTATTTATTATATTATTAATATATATTATAATATTATTAATATATATGATTATTATTATTATTATAGGTTTATCAGCGTATTTCAACCACATTAGTAAATATAATGTGGTTGTGCTAGTTTATTTTATTTTTTGTTTGGTAGTGTGAGGAACACTGGTAACCAGAATCATATAATCATAGTTGTTACTCACAATCACATCGTTTTGCTGCTAATAAAATTTTTTTAGTCAGCATTTTTCCCCGCCAACAATACACTACAATTTCTTCAAACTTACGCCAAACAGATTCTCCACTAAATTTGAACCAGTAACCTTTACAAACAAATGCCTAAAAAAAAAACACTCAATCAATCACCAACAAACCACCAGGGTGATAAGATCACCTATTATTTGAAATTAAAATTTAAAATATTGCGTCAGATCTGCCAATGCGGAAAACCTCGTTTGGATAGGCGGTTTGTCTTAAGAGGAAATCCCATGTATGGACAAAGTTATCCGTTCACACTGTAGACATGGTTTGAAATTAAAATTTAAAATATCGCGTCAGATCCGCCAGTGCGGAAAACCTCGTTTGGATGCATGGACAAAGTTACCCGTTCACATTGTAGACATTGTTTGTTACTGGAAGACGAAGTTACCCGTTCACATTGGATTGCGCATATATTTTAATTTCTAATTTCATGGTATGTTAAGGAAACTATCCTAGATTAGTCAAGGCCGAAGAGACCGTGTAAATATCGCCGAAATTAGCGGTTCATAGTCAAATTTGAAGGTCACGTCAGTGAACATGTTATACCAGTTCCAACGTATGTAACAAGGCATGTATCCTGTGACCAATATAAAACGTAGATCGCCTCGCCTCTTCAAATACAAAGGTCTGCTGAGCAGTGAGGACATTTGCTCTAATTAATAGAGTACCATGAGCTTCTTCACCATGATCAAGTTTGTAGTGATTTTCTTCTGTCTCATATCGCTGGCTGCAATTATGTGTGGAGTAGCTGAGGCCTCCCTAGTGCGAACTGTCGGAGCAGCGTCAAATCCTTGATTCTGCTTATACGGCTCTCAGAGACGCTTTTCGGAGCCACATTCCCAATCAGCAGGTGGAATCCGCTGAAGTTTTCGATACTTGTTACGACTTCTCTTCTTCATCAGTCGACATTCCCACCATAACGTTGCACTTGGATGGTAACGTGGACCTCGTTTTGCCAGAGGAAAATATCCTATTCAGCCAGGGATCGGGGTTCTCTTGCTTGGCTTTCCTGTCGAGTTGTGATTCAATTTCCATCATAGGAAGTGTTCAACAGCAGAATTTGCGTGTCGTTTTTGATTTGCCCAATTCTCAAGTTGGATTTGCTCAGGAAAGTTGTACTAGTGCTTGATAACGTTTCCTTTTCCTTTCCTCTCTGATACCTTCCTCGTCTATTTTCTATGTTTAATCTGCAACTCGCACTTCTATCTTCCCCAGTGATAGGCCGTCTTTTAAATAATAAAATGTTGTATTAAAGCCCAACTGGTGCACAGCTGCCACAGTGCTCTTAATAGTCATGGGTATTATTTAGTCCGGTCTTTATCCTATTTCCTCACTGTTGTTGCTTTTATCGTTATTGTTAATAAGAATTATATTACCAGCAATTGTTTTGGTTTCCCTGGTTAAACATTCTTTTAGGGTTTTGTGGAATTTAACAAATACAAATTTTGGTTGGTATTATATCTTAATACTCGTTAAACGATAATCACCATAGAATAAGATAAAACTAAAAGCACAAAATATATGAAAATGCAATGTCACAAAAAGATTTTATTTCTTAGTATCCAAAATAAGATTTCTGTCCTAAGATTTTTGTTTCTGACCCATACAATTAAATCTATATAATTCTACTTTTAATGCATTTTTCTCATATAAACATTTTACATTAAATTGTTTCGTATCCCATTAAGTATCACATAACTTTATCCTCTTTAGGATAAACACAGGAAAGATTTGAAACATTTTTAAAACTCTAAAATTTTAAAAGATTTAAAACTCAGCTAGCGTAACATGAGTCTTTATAAAAATGTGTTATACATACACACCATGATATATTCATTTCCACTTGCGAGCTACTAACAGAAATACATGGAGAGAGAAGGAACAAAAATCAACATTCATAGCCAAAATAATGAAGAGTCCTACAAAAACCTAAATTGACAAGGAAATAATTGAAAACATAAATTATAAAATAAAATTATTTTAAAAAAGTTTAATATAAAATGAATAATCACACTTATTTGAATTTATGAAGGGAATGGAACGGACTCAATGGTATATGAAAAGTTAATAAACCTTTGAAAACGTTTCTTTAAGAATGAGGTTAACTATTGTATTCAAATCCTTTACCAAATTCATATCATAACTTACTTTCTCTACTAGGTAAAAGTTGATGATTACAAGTTCCAAGATTCTTACAATTATTATAGTATTTTCGTAATAGTTCTAATATAGAAATAAAAATAAAAATGGTTATACTTTGTAATATGTGAGTTTTTTTTAAGTTGATGAGTGAGATAATTTTTTGTTTTTATTTTAAATATCTCAAATAATGAAGTTAATTTGTTGTAATGGTTAAATAATTCAACTTTAATATAAATGATCACTCACCATTTTTTCGATCTTTTTATTTAATAGAAAACATAACATTACAAGTGGGATACAACATACAAAACATTTTAGTTGTAGTGTTATTTTTAATGTATTTTATAAATAATTGTGTTTGTCAAATATATATTAAGAGGACATTGATTTCAATTATAAGAGAGTAGAAAATAAAATATTGGAGGGATTTTGAAAATAGACTAAAACAAATTATTTCAAAAAATTACACGACTTGTGTAGAAGTAAAGAATATTCTTTTTAGCATATTCTTCATGAACATGATTCAAAATTTTCATTTAGCTATGCCAAAGCCATCAACTTATATCACCAACATCCAAATCTACAAGCCATAATTGTACTACGTTATAATTTTATCTGATCTTCCTCTTTAGGGTGAAGAGAATTTTGAGGTGGAGAGATGTTGGGCAGATCTAGTTCCCCAAAATATAAACCATTACAAATAGTGAGTAATTTGTGAAGTGTAGTTGATAAAGTAGATAGTTTTGTTGACTCGTTGGGTCAGCTCACTATGACACTTATGGATCTTACACTTGCATTCTCTTGTCATAATTATATAAGTAGACATGGATCAATAATTTAAATATGGCCATTGATGATGACATATTAATAAATACTAATTGTGAGGAAATCATTTTACTCTCTTCCAAAAATAATTAGCAGTAAATATGACCACATTTTTTTCACTACTAGAATTTCTCTACCATTTGGGATAATCACCTATTTTTAGCATTTTCCATTTCAAGTAATTCTATATTTAGCATGGGGTGACAATTCAAATAAAATGTTGTTGTGACTACACATTAATTTGGCTATGGAATGACTATTTTCATTACATTACTAAGCATTACATTTTCCCTAAGGTCCAATATCAATTTCCTTTCTATAACCTAAGTAACATAACTTATAATTTGTTGACATACAATATTATTATTTGAGTTTGCATTTATATTTATTACATCTCAAAGTTATTACATCAATTCTAACTAATTTTTAATTGCACTTATTTTGATTAAACATTGTTATTTCTATATTTTTCTAATTTAGGGTCTCTCACTCCATTTTTTACTTGTTATTATTCTAGTAATGTTGTCCATACACAAAGGAGACCTAAAATAATTCATATTGATTATTTTCCATAAAGAGGCTATTTGTTGTATTCATGTTCAACAATAATATTTGACGAAAGTTTCATGAGTAATTTGAATTATCTCTTTAATATTTTTTTTTTTTAAATTTTATCAACAATATTTTCTTTCCTCTATCGTGTTTTTCACTTCATAGTATAATATTTTTCACACTTAAAACATATACTTGTGATTAAAATCGAACATGCATGAATTTATATTATGATATGTATGGAGCTATAGTGCCACTGCGTGTTTTCTTGTTGTGCAATCTCTTATATTATAATAGGATATGAGTGATAAATTCTCACAACATCTATGGTTATGAGTACTTTTTAGGTCAAAAAATTAATTTGATTCTCCTAAGAAAATCAAAATTATGCTAAATTGACATTTTTAGGATATAAAAAAAACAATTTCTCCATGAAAATTTATAATAAAAAGGAAACATCATGAAAAGTTTTAATTTTTATTTCTATTAAAAAATAAACAACTTTATAGTAATTAAGGGATTAAGGGTTTATCCAAATATGTCAACCTTGTGAATTGATAGCTTTAAAGTTTGTTAAAAGAGGCCAACTTATTGAAAATTTTGAACAAAAAGTAATAGATTTACCACATTCCTTCCTACTTCATGATTGTATTCTCCTTCAACAACCTTGTGTAATATATTTCTATTTATTTCCATAATGATGACTAAATTATCCACTTTGAACATCAATATAAAAATATTTAAAGTAACTTTAACTAAAATTCTACTTACAAATATTGATGTTCCAATCATATGGATGGAGGATGTCAGGGGTGGCGAGGGTTGAAGAAATATGTAGAGGAAACCCTTATATAATAATTTATTTAATATGATATTTTTACTATCTTGTTGTGTGGAGAAAGAGAGTGCGTGAGAAATATTGTGTAGATGAAAGCACCTCTGCACTATTCAGAATGAAAGCACCATTGTAGTCCACATATTCGATAATAAAAATTGAAAATATTATTTTGAAACTATTGTTCTCCTATTTTAAATATGTCAAGAAAGAAATATACACACAAGAGGGGATATATGTGGGAGAATGAGGGTGCAGAGGTCTGCACCGTAGTCAACCTCTATCAATGTGGGTTTTCGCACATCGGACCACAAACATTTCCATTTCGACACGATTTTTCCACATATGGCCGCCATGCATAGTTGTCATTTCTTACATGTTTTGGTACTAAATGATTTCAACAGTTTGTACGCCACTTGTTTTCATTACAATGATATCACTGATTAATGCTCTAATTGAAAAGATTATGATTTTACCGATATATGATGAATTATGTTAGATATTGACATGTATAAACGATATGGGTAGCACACTTTGTTTATTCACTATAACAATGACATGTGTTAATTGGTTAAACACCTGCACTAATT
The DNA here is from genome assembly GCA_034641835.2 of Pinus albicaulis. NCBI lineage: Eukaryota > Viridiplantae > Streptophyta > Pinopsida > Pinales > Pinaceae > Pinus > Pinus albicaulis. The sequence goes on along the minus strand of CM076569.1, from coordinate 783,343,026 downwards.
CTTGGTTAAAAAATTGAATATAGAAAGATACAAAGAAATGTGACATAAATCGTTTCAAATAGAGAAAATTATGAGGAGACATGGGTTTGAGAGATTGTTCGCGTTCAAGAGTATTTGCGGTGAAAGCTATTTTGAAACAATATGTCAATTGACATAAAATGAATATGATGTGCCCTATTTATGATGCATAATTGCACAATATTTATACAATACAATTATGCATAATGATTCATTTGCATTAAAGTGCATAGAAAAATGCATGAACCGAAATGCAAGCATGCAATTATTTAGAATAGTAAATTAGAAAGGTTACATATTGGTATCCGATATTGTGGAAGCAAAAGGCTTCTTTAATTTTTTGTCTAATCTAAGATGTCTGAAGCAAGTCAATTACATGATAACTACATAACAAACCCATTATATATTTGCGCAAGTCCAATTTTTCCTATCGGTAAAAGGGGTGCATGAAGAAAGAGAAAGTAATATGATAATTCAAATTTATGGATTTGAAGATAATTCATTGTTATTGCCAAGATTATATGGGTGAAATCCAAAAGTTGGGAAACACTTTTTGGCGGAGGGCTAGAATTTGGGTGAAATTTTAAATTTCTCATCCGAGAAAATAGTCAACAGAGATTTTTAATGTTTCGGCCGAGAGTTTGATTGGGTTTAACCAGAGTTAAAATTCTCTCAAAGGAGAGTTAGATATTTTCTAGTCCAAAAATTGTGTTGACATAAACTCTCGGGAAGACTCTCGAACGAGAGTTTAAAAAACTCCAAAAATTTTCCAGCCGTTTATGTTTCATCATAGTAGATATTATTTTTTCCATAACTACTTTAAATATATCATGCATACCATTAGCGACTACAAGTGACATACGACTCTCTCAAATTCAAATCGCCATCAATGGCAGTATTTGTCTCAAAATCCTCCAGCAACTTCATTAACCTGCTTGTGGAAGTTCACGATTCATTACCTACTCAGAGTAGCACTGTGGATGCACGCGTTGAAAATGAAGACATATTTAAACAATGATCTAATGACTTTTAAAAATTCAAATCTTTGCATTCCTTTACCTGCTCCGAAAAGCATGATGCGATGTTCATAATTCAAACCTTTGAAATTTTTAACCCACTCTGAATTGTAGAAATTTTCTGAATAATGAAGATTTATCCACTGAGATTATCCTGGTCACACATTAATTCGAATTCATGCATAACACATAACCTCTTCTACAATTGATCAACAATTTGTGGAAATAGAAACAGTCGCATGCGCACATAAACACAATATGTAATGGGGAAAGCTTATAGCTGAAAACCCCCAGCTATTTTGTATATTATAATAGAAAAGAACATGTAACAATCTCAGTACAATACTCCTCACAAGTACTCAGTACTGTCTCCAAAAGTTACACACAAACTAGCTCAGTTTTGAACAAGTCACGGGTTCAAAACTCATCCACCCCTATTTGTATTATGTACGAACGTCAAGTTAGTTCAATGAAAGTCAAGTTCGAATCTCTTGCTTCATGCTTTAGCGATCATCATTGGCAATCTCCTCCAGTAACGTAAAAAACTCATACCTGTTCTTTATGTCGCAACTAATAGCAAACTCACCCTTTCATCTGCCTCTTCCACTGGTCTCCACTGAACTGTCCATGCACTGTAGTGAACTGATGTGTTCTTGAGTTGAATAATGAGTTAATAATTAGTGAATTAAATAATATTTAATTCACTCCACTCATTACTAGTTGATTAGCTAGTTAAACTAATCACAACTAGTTCAGCTAGGATGGCGGGTACAACTCCACCAGCGCTTCTCATGTCCACAAGCTACTTGCCGGGGTCTAGCGATTCAACAGCCGCCCATAGGCTCACCAAACCCCAAGGAATAGCGTAATTCCTTCTGTCGGATGCATGGGCCACAGCAAGTAGCTCCAGGCGAGTGCGCCAAAGTGGCGAAGTACAAGTCTACTAAGTATTATTATGATTTATTAACAATATTTGGCGACCCACAGACGGGCGGTCTAAAAATCGGAAAACCGACACAATATCTAAAAATAGAGGTCCATCTATTTTTAACAACTCGACCAATCATCCAAGAATAGCATACTGCAACTCCTAGACCATGCTCCATATGTCTAAAAATAGACATAGTCTAAAAATAGACTTTGCGCCAAAAATAGCCTGCGGGCCCACTTAGTGAAGGCGACTTCATTTCACTAAGCTCCATCATCTTGTTGCATTTTAACCACGAATAACATAATTAATGGATATTTCTGAAACTTAAAAATCAATATAGATAAATCTTGTCAATAGATTTATGAAGGTTTTAGAAAATTAAATGCTTCTATTTATAATAAATAGGTTTGAAACTTAAAAATTAATATAAATCAACATAGATATTTCTTCACTATATATTTATTAAGTTTATTAAAAACCAAATATTGTTAGGCGCAAATGTTTTTTCAAATTTTTCTTTTAAAAGAATATTAAAAAAACCAAATATTATTAGATACAAATGTTTTTTCAAATTTTACTTTTAAAAGAATATTAAAAACCATATATTGTTAGGTGCAAATTTTTTTTCAAATTTTGTTTTTAAAATAATATTAAAAACCAAATATTGTTAGGTGCAAATGTTTTTTCAAATTTTGCTTTTAAAATAATATTAAAAACCAAATATTGTTAGGCGCAAATGTTTTTTCAAATTTTTCTTTTAAAAGAATATTAAAAACCAAATATTGTTTTTTTTCAGAAGAAAAAAAAAATGTTGCATACATTAAAAGTATACCAGTAGATATACAAAATACATTCTCAGTTGAAAACAATTTCAATGAGAAAGACATAATATCAAAACCAGACGGAAAAATATTAATTCACGAAGTGAATAAGCATATTAGTTCTCGTCTGACACTCCAGTATGGGGGAAATTAATCAACCCCATCCATATGATGCTGATCATTTCTGTAAGGGAAACATAAACGAAAATATAACAACGTTGGGTAAATGGTCAACTTGTTCCTAGACAATACCAGTAGCCAAAAAGAGGAAAGATTATCTATATCTATATACCAGCCATTCATCAAAAATGTGTTCCGAAGCTGCCAGTGTATGTGATAAAAGTCATAATAATGATATGGCTTGCTTGAGATTTAAAACAGGCTCGCTTGTTGTAGTTTTCACGCTCGCTTGATATATAGTGTTTCGGCTCTCTTGATTTTAGTGCAGGCTCGCTTGATATTTGTGAGACTTTCGGTTGAAATCCAAATCCCATCTCTTTTATATGTATTCTCAGGCTTGCATGTTATTTTTTCGGGCTCGCTTGATAGTGGAGAGTATTCAGGGGATAGACTCGCTTGCTAGTAGTGATACGTCCAGCTAAATAGCCAAATCCCATCTATTTAATAAGTTTGACTCGGGCTCGCTTGTAAATTGTGTCGGGCTTGCTTGATAGTGTGGAGTATCTTATGATGGACCCAAATAACCTCTCAACAGTAGAATATCATGCAGGCATTATAAACATAAAGACGTTCCTGTAAGCAAAAATTGACGCCCAAGATCTTTGATTTACTGATTCTGATAATGGGGAAAATCCATCTCTTGTTTCCATCATCAGGCGATACCTATGAAATCTGGAAAGATGATTAATTAGTAAAAATACTTTGTATCTAAATCCATATAATATGATATTTACAGACTGGGAACAAGGATTAGTGACTATAGGGAAAATATCATAAAAATCCAAAAATGTAATAGCACACACGGATGATATAGCAGAGAAAGATGTCACGGGATAGGAACAGTGGATTCCTGTATCAAGTCTCCATCCCTGTAGTGGGATACCTGCATTTTCCCAAATTCAGCTAGGAGTCCCTTTTTAGATAATCCGTCAGCACGTGTATTATTCTCTCTGTGTATATGACTGATAGGCGGGAAATTCATCCTTCTCCATAATCTCTGTGTTCGATCCAACCATCCCTGAAGATGTGGCGATAAAAAGGCATAACTATTTGTGACCGATCCAATGACCACCTTCGAATCCCCATAAATGTTAGCATTCTATATAGAGAGATCTGATGCCAACCATAGACCACCCCAAAGAGCCATTATCTCAGCCTTGTTATTTGATCTTGGGCCCCCATTCCAATATATATGAATACGTTCAGAGGATGACAGTTTTATCCATACACCACACCCAGTGTTAACCCCGGCTAAGGCCCCATCAAAAAATATTGCTGGTAAGGAAATAGCATGCGGTCTAATGCGAACTGAGAAGTCTACCACCACCTCCTCCTAGTGAGGTCGATCTGCAATCCACCTGTAAGTGTGCATATATACCTTGTTTAGCTGGAAAGGAATACCATCAAATATCAGATGATTTCTGGCCAACCAAACATCCTAGATGAGGTAGAACGGAAGCACATTAAAATTTGATTTCAGTTTTCCCCAATCATCTACCGCAGATAGGAATCCCGCCGGATTCCAGTGGGGATCCATTAAATATACACTGAATAGATGCCATAATCGTAGTATGATTGGGCAAGTGAAAAATAAATGGATAATGGATTCATCTTCACAATAGCAAATAGCACATCTACCCGGACCTAGAAGCCCACGATTCTTCAGATTATCCCAAGTGAGTACTTTCCCGCGCCAAACTAGCCACGCAAAAATCGTAATTTTCGTTGGGATTTTCCTTCCCCAGAGAGGGAAAAATTCTGAAGGTACCCCCCCTAATGGACAGGAGATTATATCACGCTATATGTCCTTTACAATGATCATATTATTCTTAAGGGGTCCCTGCCATCTCATAAGGTCTCCACCAGGTGTGTAGCAAAATCCAGCACCTCTTAGCTCATTCTGATAATATTTCCATTCAGCCACTACCTCCCTAGTCAGCCCCATGTGTGCAGCATTTTTAAATATTGGAGCAGAAAATGACCATTCAAGTATAACCTGAGATAGAAAATGTATACCTTTATGTGCAAGAGTATGTACCAATCAGATGGAGGGCCCCTCACAGTCTTGAAGATAATGAATATTTCTGTTGCCGATTGGGATGCGACTGCCATCGCGAAACTGCCAAAGAATCCTTTTATCAAAATATTTCAGTACCTTTTTGAAACTAGCCTAGATAGCTGATATGCTCTGGGGGAAAGTGATCTCGTGACAACTGATTCTGAATAATATGTCCCCCTCTAAATATTTGGCTTTTATGATGGAAGTCCATATGCCAGAACCATTTATGGCCCTCCAAAAAGATTTGATGAGCAGGGTAGCGTTGAATACGCGGGCGTTGAGAATGCCCCAGCCATCCATGTCCTTTGGTCGACACAGTACCTTGAGGCTACAAAGATGGTACTTTGATTCCATTTTAACCCCCCCATAGGGATTTGGAAATGATCTGATTAATCTTATTTATGATATCCTCAGGAAAATAATGGAGATGTCCCCAGAAAACCATCATCTGTGACAAAACCGCTTGGACCATAATAAGGCGCCCCCCGATGGAGAGCCACCAATGCGTCCACCTGCCAATGCGGGATTTAAAATTGTCCACCAACCAACACCAGTATTTGATTCTATAGCCACATGGTTTAATAGTGTATCCCAGATACTTGAAGCCGGAAGAAGACAATATGTATTCCACACCCAGGAATTCTGCAATAAACTGAATCTCCTGTAATTCTCCGAATTCATAAATGAGAAAAGACTTACTTTTGTTAATATTCAAACCAGTATCTGTTCCAAATCGCAGGAAAATAAGATGTATGTAGAACCAGTGGTTCCTAATGAGATAACCAAAGATTAATAGATCATCCACAAATAGTGAATGGGTCGTGGATACAGCTTGAGAAAAACCAAATCCCTTTATGATACCCCTTTGTTCAGCTCTGTGAATGATCTTGCTAAAACCATCCATAACCAGGATAAAAACCAAGGGTGAGAGAGCACATCCTTGACGTAGACCGCGGCCTGCTTCAAAAAAATTGGTCGGCAATCCATTCACAATAACCGCATATCGAACTATGGATATACAAGACATTATCCACCGAATAATATGGACATGAAGGCCTATTTTTAGCAAAATAACTCGAATGAAAGACCAATCCACTGAGTCGTATGCCTTATGTAAATCCACTTTCATCACCAGAGCCTCCTTTTTCCTCGAGTGCATCGAGTGGAGGACCTCTTATGCAATGGCTATCGCGTCATGTATTGATCGACCTTTAAGGAAGCCATACTGCTCTATCGAGATGTGTCTGGACAGACATCCCTTTATGAGGTTAGCTATGATCTTGGAGGTAATCTTATAGATAAGATTACATAAGGATATAGGCCTGAAATCAGCAAAAGTTTGAGGGTCAGAAATTTTTGGAATAAGAGCAATGAAGGTCGAATTAAGATTTGCTAGAATATGTCCCCTTAGTCTGAAAACCTCCATTAATTCAGTGAGTTCTTCACCCAAGAGATCAAAAAAGTGTATAAAGAACTTAGCGGGCTAGCCATCCGGCCCTGGGGACTTATCGTGTGGAAAAGATTTAAGTACCCCAAGTACCTCCTCTTTATTAATGATTTTATCCATCACCCCAATGTCCTCAAGTTCATAATATCTATCAATGTGATCCAGGACCCATTTTTGATTTTTTGCACATATAGAGGAGTCTTTTTTGTAAAAAGCTGAGAAATAGGAGTATGCTTCCTTCTATATCTCCGATGTAGTTTGTGCATAACTGTTATCCTCTCTTTTAATCCTCCAGATTGCATTCCGACTACGTCTGTCACTGGCCAATTTGTGAAATAATTTCGTATTGAGGTCTCCCTCTTTTAACCAAGCAATCCTACTCTTTGGTCTCCATGAGACCTCATGAATATGCAGGATCTCCCTCTTTTGCCTGCTAAGCTGATCCATGACAGTCATAGATGCCTCCACCGGATTAGAAACAGTAAAGGATTCATATAACTGTGCCATCTGATTGTTAATCTCAATTAATTCTTTATTGAGGGCCCTTTTCTTTTCGATTTCCCATACCTTAGTCTTATTTCTGATAACCTGTAGCTTATGATGGAAACGGTCCCATATCTGTCTGGTATCATTATCCCCTATATTCTGCCACAGTGTCTTAATCATGTTTGTGTATTCTTCATCTTCAAGCCAAACATGGTTGAATTTAAATGGTCTGCCCTTCACAGTCGACTCCTCATTCCATACCAGTTTTATAGGCATATGATCTGAGATATCTGATATTGTGACCATCGAGCGAGGCATTCCCCACTTATCCACAAGATTTATTTTCACCAATGCACAATCCAATCACTTACCCACAAAGGCGTCTTCCTTCCTTTTATTAGTCCAGGTGGGTAATAGAGGAAAAGGACGTATATCCACCATATTTAATCCGAGAAACATATCAGAGAGAAAATAAGCTAGTGGGTCCATTCTGGCCGATGCACCCCATACTTCATCCACTTGAAGGGTAGCATTGAGGTCCCCCATCAATATCAAATTCGGCAGCGACAAAATATTAGAAACCAACATCCTCTGCCAGAATGAAATTCGGTTACAGTATGGAGCGTATATATTAATTAAATAAAATGATTTAGATTTTCCTCTGAAATTACCTTCTAGTAATATGCCCCCAAAAAAGCTGAAAGCTTTAAAAGCTACCCGATAAGGATCCCATATTGCAATCAGACCCCCCGATAGTCCATTCGAATGCACTACCACCTCCCATCCTTGTTTTATATTAAAAAAAAAACTTGATAGCTTTCTCCCGACGACACATAGTCTCTTGTCCCAGAAAAATGACAGGATTTTCTGAAAATAGTAAATCCCGCAGGCAATGAGTTTTTGAGGCATTGCCCAAACCCCTAATATTCAATGAGAGAATGTAAGTCATGGTAAATCCAGAGCAGGGTTGTGTGCTCTAAGCACCCTATTGGATTCCCCTGTCCCTTCACTGGTCATAATCGGAATGTTAGTAAGATTGTCCTCATTTGCAGCAAACAGCGATATAGCCCTAAACTTACCCCTTGTGGATTTATTTACCGCCTTATGTTTTCTATCTACAGAGGATGGTCTCTTTTCAGTTGTTAATGGGGGTTTTTCGAATACAGTAAGTGAGGCTAGATCTATATTTGGATTAGCTAAGATAGACTCAAGATCACACCCCACAGAATTCCTAGGAGATTCGGGCATGACAAGTAGGTCCTCATTTTCAGTATGTATATCAAGGGTCAAGTGGGAAACGGTCAAATTAGACTTTGGGTATTCCAAAGGCTCGCCTGTGATGGGATTTGGAAAATCATGGTGATTTGTCTCTACAACAGACTTACCCTTATCCAATGGAATGCCATGTGAGCGAATGGGCGTACTATCTGGGCTATGTAGAATAGGAAGATCAGCCTCAGAGATATCATATGACAAGTCGGTAATAGATTGAATAGGTCTGTCATCCCCCCTCCCATTTGGTACCAACGAAATGTTGTTGTCAGTGGACAGTAAATTGGACTCCGGTTCCAGGACCCTCAGATTGGACCTGGTTTCAAATTTTGATTTTAAAAGAAGTTTAAGGAAATTTGATGGAATTTTGATTATTCTCAAAGTTTTGCTATTGCTAAATCCATGATTAAGATAAATTTATACTAGTCATATATATATATATATATATATATATATATATATATATATATATATATATATATATATATATATATATATATAGATATATATAATTTTTGTTTTTTTAAATTGTTTGGATTACTATTTTTAAATTGAATTATATAATTGCAATTAAATTTACAATTGCATCAATATTTTTAGATTTCAAACAAATTAATCTAAATACATAATATTTGACTGGTTACATTGAAATATTTAGGCCATAAATGGTGAAGTAGTTATATTCATTTGCACTGAAACTTTCTATATAAAAATCTCTCTATGTTAAAATAAATAAATTAATACAAATATTCAAATAATTTATTTAAGCCAGGTTTTATATAATTATATTAGGTAAAAACTCAAAAAAGAAGGTAATGAACTGTCAAAAGAAACATTTGATCTTCTCCTAGGTTTTGTTGGTCTACATGAATTTAGTAATTGAATCCATGGAAAAGATCCTGTAATATGATTGTTGCCTATTCTTTTCTTTTTTCCAGGGTTTCAGTGGTACTCATATTTTCCCGAAGCTCTTTAATTTTTAAAAGTGGAGTAAGCTAGTTCTGGAAAGGACTTGGTAATATGATTGTTGCCTATTCTTTTCTTTTTTTCAGGGTTTTACTGGAACTCATATTTTCCCAAAGCTATGTGATATTTAAAAGTGGAGAAAGCTAGTTTTGGAAAGGACTTGGTCAAGTAGGAGAGAAAGTATAAATGACTATTATTAAGTTTTTTTGGAACTCATATTTTCCCAAAACTATGTGATATTTAAAAGTGGAGAAAGCTAGTTTTGGAAAGGACTTGGTCATGTAGGAGAGAAAGTATAAATGACTATTATTAAGTTTTTTGGGTAGTGTGACGCAAGACAAAAATGTATATACTTTTTGGCATGAGTATATAAGGATTTTTTTTTATTTGCAAAAAAAAATATTGGAACTCATATTTACCCAAAGCTCTCTAATTTTTAAAAGTGGAGCAAGCTAGTTTTTGAAAGGACTTGGTTATGTAGCAGAGAGAACATAAATGACTATTATTAAGTTTTTTTTGATAGTGTGATGCAAGACAAAAATGTATATATTTTTCAGCATGAGTATATAAAATTTTTATTTTATTTACAAAAAGAAATATTGAAACCCTATATTGAAATAAGAAATATTGAAATCCTCTATTGAAATATTTTTAAGCTATATATATCTTTTAATATTTAAAAAACAAAAATATAAGATTTTCTTATTTTTAGAGAGAGTAAAAGTAAAATATCTTTACCAAGTTTACTTTAGACTAAATTAAATTCATAATTTCAACATAATTCTAATAATAATATTTTAAAACTTTAAAATTAAATAAATATTTAATCCATACAAAAATTTAATAATTAATCTGATCACTTATCATTTTGTTTGGTAAAATATCATATTCTTTCTATTTCTATATCAAAGATACATGGTTGTTACATGTCACAAATAGCGTGACACCTGAGTGTGATTGATATTTGATCTGATGGTCATGAAGGACAACATTTGGCGATGAAAAATATTATGCCAAAAGTAAATTACATGATGTGATTCGAAATATTTCGAAGCAGGGAGAAATATTTGAATAATGAACATTTAAATTATTGGTGATTAGAATTATGATTCAAATAGACATTACTTAAAATGTGTCACATAGGTGTGATGGCCAAGTATGTTGAAAGCTTATCAACTAGTTGTTGGCCTTGGCTAAAATCTCGGTCGAGAGTTGGCTTGGGTAAACTCTCGGGCACAAACTCTTGGCCAAGATTTTTTAAACTTTCAGCCGAGAGTTTAGCCGGGCGGTTAAATGTAACCTATGGTGGTTTAAACTCTCGGTCGAGAGTTTTAAATTTCTCAGTCGAGAGTTTAATAAATATCTCGTCCGAGAAACTATCTCGGCTGAGAGTTTCTGGTCAACGAAAAACCCAGAAAATTCTGCAGTTTTCAGGAACCTGCAACTTTGGAGGGGCGGAACACCTACAAAAACAAAATGTTATATTTTGGACCAGGCATCATTAGATTCATCTCTGAATCTAGTTTCTGATGATGTAAGATTTGTGGAGTTTCTTTAAAATTTTCAATTTGTTATTAATTTTATACTAAATTGTGTCACTATGGAATCTCGTTGTTCAGAAAATTTCACTGAATGAAAATTCGATAACTTTAAAATGGCAACACCAAAAAATTTAGAAAAATCATATTGCAATTCCTCTCCCTATCTACTTCAAAAGGGTATTCTCAGTTTTCTTATTGACAATTACATTGAAAAGAAAATCTAGGGCTCATAAAATGTACTGAAACATCACCATTTTTTTGTCTTCGTCCAATTCAAAAAATAATAAAAAATAGTAATTTAATCTGAAAATTACCAAAAAAATAGCCAGTGAACTAGTGCAATATATTTAGATTATGACAATATGGTTTATTTCCAAAAAATGAATAACCTTCCCCAAAACAAGTTAGGGTTCAAAAAGTGACTATTTAGTTTTGCCTCAAAATCTCAAATATATGCTGTTAGTAAACAACAAATTTACCTCTCTATATGTCAATATTTAAAAAAAAAAAATATGAGAATTGAGGTAAGAAAATTCTCTACAAATGTTGTTTTTATGTCAAAGCATAATTTGCATTAAAAATATGAGTTTAATGGAGTTGAAGTTGAAAAAACATAGAAATTTTCAATAATTTTGATATAAAAGAGCAAAAGTGTTCCATTTCATGATATATATATATATATATATATATATATATATATATATATATATATATATATATATATATATATATATATATATATATATATATATATTCTCTGTCAGGGATTATAATGACAGCTAATAATGGTGCATTTGGAAATAGAAGAATCCTTTTCAATTTGACCCCACTATGGAACCCTGAACAAGGAATATGTGATCACTGTCTGAAAAATGTGGATGTTGTGGATCATGTTTAGGATCTACGAGTCTTTATAGTGAACACTTAACATTAAAACCATGAAATATTTGGGTAAAAAAATATATTTAAGCACACAAACAAAAACTATTAAGGGCTTCTGGAACAAATAGTATAAGGAAGAAGAAAGAATGAATGAATAAAGAAATCAAGGACGTGTATATGTGAAAGAAAATTATGAAAGAATAGAGTGCAACAAATACAAAAGAAAATAAAGAAAAAGTCTACACAATAATTTCAACCTTGGACAAATTGTACTGGTTCAAGTTCATCTTCCATTAAAAAATGAGAAAATCCACTTCAATTGGAAAATAGGTTCATGGCGGACTATTAGATTTTGGGGATAATGAAAAGATTCCTTGGAGATTTACTGCATAAAAAGAGCATACGTCTAAATTATCCTAATCGATAAATTCCCACAAAATAAAAAGCATTGAAGAATGTTATGAAACGAACTCCAAAAATAGAAGAAAAGAGAGATCAACACCTTATAAATAAGCGCAACGGAAACTCCCATGCATAAAATAGATAATTATTCAGATGTCCCATAAATAAAAAAACAATTCCTGTATAGGAGTCCTTGGTCACAAACCCTATATCGTAAGAAACCTAATATTAATATATGTTGCAATAATGTGATATTCAAGGATGAGGTAGCATCTTCTTCTCAAAAGGCTACACTAACAACAATAAGGGACTATACTAGTAATGTAGGGACCTAACATGCCCCTCTCCTTCAAAAAAGTGTTGTCCTCAATGCTTGAGTAGCTCTGGGTGCTTCTATATAAAATTCTCATCCTCCCATGTAGAATCTTCAGTGGGTAAGTTCTTCCACTTTATGAGATACTCTGAAATTGATCGATTTCGTAGGTGTCGAGTTCTTTTAACATTCTTGCTTCGGAGTTCCAATACTCGCTTTCCTTCTCACCCAGTTCATGTGTTTGGGCAGTTTTTCACCCATAACCTTTATTTCAGCAAACATGTAACTGTGGGGATGCACTCTGAAAGCAGGAGAAACAGTTTGTCCAAACTAATTTTCTTGTGTAAATACATGACAGTGAAAATATTTATTATCTGGCACTTGGGGACATTGTTTGTATGGTTATATTACACGTGTATTCGATCTCTTACATCAAAACTCACTGGTTGATATTTGATCTTACTGTTGTTTTAGTTAAATTTTTGTGTACCATTTAGAGTTGTCAACCCCAAGGTTATTATTGTTAATATAAATGTGATATTCCATTCGCAACCTAGAATTTTCTTTGACAATGGAAGTCATGATGGAGAGAATGGATGATATCCATAAAATTACCTAAATACGGGATCCATTTTGTTGTAATCGAAAGAAGTGTTATACCACCATTCAGGTAACCACTTGACCCATTGTGTTTTTTTATCAGATACAAAACAATGAAGATATCCTTCCAAAAATTTATTCACTATCTTAGTTTTACCATCGGATTGAGGGTGATAAGATGAGCTATGAGCTAGTTGAGTACCCAAACAAGAAAATGATTCCGTCCAAAAATTTTCAGTAAAAATGGGATCTCTGTCGCTTACAATAATCTTTGGGTATCCATGTAGCTTTTGAATTGTTTCCATAAATGTAGTAGCAATTGTACTTTCTTTAAATGTATGAGATAATGCTAAAAAGAGTGCATACTTGGTAATTCTATCAACTACCACCACGATGAAACTCTTTCCTTCGGACTTAGGTAAAATTGTGATAAAATCCATTGAAATGTCCTACGAACGTTGACTTGGAATGGGTAAAGGCTATAGAAGACCCGAGGTCTTAATTTTCTCAACTTTATTTTGCTGGAAAACCAAAGATTCTGCCACAAACTTTTGAATATCAGATTTAAGGCCATCCCAAAAAAAATCTTTCTTCACCCTGTGGTAAGTTTGTAAAAATCTTGAGTGTCCTCCTAAAGGAGAAGTGTGCAATTCCAAATTTTTTTTTTGTTTTAGTTGGGAATTATTACAAATATATAAGCGATATTTTTACCATAAGGAATCATTTTTCCAACTAAATGTATTTGATGTACTAGGATCTTGTTGCAAATTTTGAATGAGTGTCAACACTTCTATGTCCTTCTTCCATTCATCCCTTGCTTCGGTTATCCAATCTAGTTGGATAATAGAAATGGCACAAAGCAATGCCTCCACCTCTTCATTCTTTCTTGAGAGTACATCTGCAACAACATTTAGCTTCCCTTTTTTGTAGATGATTTAAAATTCATAACCCAACATCTTTGTGACCCATTTTTGCTGCTTTTCTAAAGATAGTCTTTGTTCCAAAAAGTGTTTAAGACTATCAAGTTCGGTTTTTACCTTGAAGTGTCTTCCCATTAGGTATGGTCACCATTTCTTTAGTGCATGCAGTATTGCCAACATTTCCTTCTCATAAATAGATTTTTGTAAATACTTTACTTTGATTCGACAGCTTTCAAAAGCTACAGGTCTTCCTTCTTGCATTAAAACAACACCAATTCCATTTCCTGAGGCATCACATTCCACAATAAAGGTTTTTGTGAAGTCTGGTGTAGCTAAGACCGGTGCTAGGCAAATTGCCTCTTTAAGATGTTCAAAGGCCTTAGTTGCTTCAGGAGTCCATTAAAATGCATCTTTCTTCAATAATGTTGTTATAGGTGCTGCTATTCTCCCATAATACTTAACAAACTTGCGATAATACCCTATTAACCTGAGAAATCCTCACAACTGCTTTATGGTTGTTGGGACTTTCCATTCCTTAATGGATTTAATTTTGTTAGGGTCTACCTTAATACCCTCGTGAAATACAATATGACCCAGATATTCATTAGGGGAATTTTGAGGTCTAAAATGGGCCTCTTAAGGAAAATGTACAATCACAATTCACTTTATGAGAACCAATCACATTTTAGGGGATGGCATCATCCCTAATGGTTGAGGCGGCATTGCTTGAGTTAAAGGTACTTATTTGTCACATTCTCAATGGTGGATAAAAACCCATGGTTAACCATGGTAGTGCTCTAATTACTTTTAATGTCAAAGTAAAGTACTCATAATAAATGTCATTTCACACTTTTTGAATAAAAATATATTATTATATTATATTATATTATTTTTATATAGTATATTAATTACATGTTATTATACAATTTAAATAATAAAATTTTTATTTAATAGCATATAATATAATTAAGAATTTATAAATTTATATTTATATTTTATTTTAAATTATTTAAGTACAAAGGACAAATGCATTAGTTGTTCAATGATAATGATTTTTTCTTGAAAATCTCATTCTTATTTATAGTCACATCAATACAATTTTTTTATTAATTTTATTTTGGTACAATTTTTAAAGTGAATTTAACTATGGTTACATGGATTGTGGTGCAAAAAGTGAATTAAATATTATTTTATTAGTTTATCTATTATTTTATTATTTCCTTAGGAGACCCATTTTAGACCTCAAAATTCCCCTAATGACTCCTCTTGTACTCCAGATAAACATTTGGATGTTTTTGCATTTAATTGTTTCTCCTCCAATATTTTGATCACCTTGTCAACATGTTGAACATGATCCTTCCAAGACCTTCTGTAGATTAGTATATCATCAAAAAATACTAACACATATTTTCTAAGGAAGGGTTTGAGAATGGAATTAATCAACCCTTGAAATGTAGAAGGTGAATTGGTAAGGCCAAAAGGCATGACCAAAAATTCATAATGACCCTCATGAGTTCAAAATGATGTTTTTGGAATATCTTCAATCTTCATTCTAATTTGATGATATCCTTAATGAAGATCTATATTGGTAAAATAAATTTCTCCATGTAATTCATCGAGTAATTCATCAATCACAGTAATGGGAAATTTATCTTCAATAGTGAGCTTATTAAGCTCCCTATAATCTGAACACATTCCCCATGATCCATCCTTCTTGTGTACCAATACTACTGGAGCAGAGAAAGATCTTTGACTAGGTTGTATTATACCAGCCTCTGAGATTTCTGCAATCATATGTTCAATTTCGCTCTTTTGGACATAAGGATATATATAAGACCTGATGTTTGAAGGAACACTTCCTGGAATCAAATGAACAACATGATCATGATCATAGATAGGTGGGAGTCCTTTGGGAGTTTCAAACACCTTGGAATGATTGTCTAAGACTTTTTGTAGATCTGCAAAAATAGATGATTTTGATGTTGGAACTTCTAGTGAGAATAATTGTTCAATTATGCCTCGTTTTTATTTCTTTATAAGGTTTTTCATGACATTACAACTTATTATCTTTCCCGAATTCCCTACGATACCCCATAATTCGACTTCCTTTTCTTCCAAAAAAAAATCAAGAAAATTTCTTGCAAATTAAAGGCTATCGTCCCCAAAGATTGCAACCATTGTATGCCTAGTACAACATCAGCACCTCCGATTAGAATGGAAAGCATTGGAATATTAAATACATATTCCCCCATAGTTATCTTTATTTTTTTTCATTTTCCAGAGCAATTTATAGTTCCCCCATTTGCAAACATCACTTGACATTCTAGTGCTAGGTATAGGAAATAATTCAATTCCTTGGCTACCTTATAATGAATAAAAATATAGGTACTACCCGAATCAATCAACACTATTACCTTTTTCTTCTTGATATGTCCTTCTATCTTGAGAGTTTGAGGAGTGGTAATTCTTACCAATGCATTACACGATATGGTCGGAATCGTTTCTTCTTTTTCTAGAGTTGGTTCCTAGTGTATATCCTCTTCTTTTGAAGCTTCTTGTTCATTTTATTCCTCCTCTTCACAATCTATGTAAAATAATTTCTTCTTAGCACACTTATGACCTTTAGTTTATTTGCTATCACAACTGTAGCAAAGCCCTTTTGCTCTTTTTTCTTCCAATTTTTGTTGCGTCAAGATTGTAGGTTGTGGATGTCTAGGAGTAGCAACACTTCCATCTTTATAGATGTCAGTGTTAGGCTTCCTTGTCGCCATAGTTTTACAGTCAATTTTTCTTGCGAACCTGAATGCCTTCTCCAATGAATCAGGTTCCCAAACGCGAACGTCATGTTGGATGTTATCCTTTAAAGCCCCTATGAAGACATCAATCCTGTGTTCCTCTAGACTATAAGCTACCCTTATATTCAATTTTTGGAATTCCTCAATGTGCTCCACCACTAAACCCTTTTGTTTGAGATTTATCAATTAGCTAAAAAAGTGTTTCTCTTTGTATCCTCATAATGTGCTATCATTTCCTCTGTAAAAAATTGACCAAGTGACAATTTTTATATAGGATAAAAGCCATCAATACCATACAAATGTAATTTGTTCTAAATATAAAGTTTCAATGTGTACCTTTTGTGTGTTTTTCACATTATTGAGATCAACATATTGCTCCATCTATAGTATCCATGTTACGGGATCCTTTCCATCAAACTTCCTCATATCGATCTTTGGAATATGGTGGGTCTTCCATCCAACATTAGAGTTTATGAACTCACGATTAACATTTATTTTTTTCTCATCATGAGTTTCCTATGCTATCTTTTCACCATTAGGAAACATTTCTTGTATCAACTTTGTCAAACCTGTCATGTCTTCTTTTAGATCATTCTTCATATTTTCCATTTTTTCATCAATATTAGCTTCCATATCATCCATCTTAGCTTCCATGCCATCCATCTTAGCCTCCATGCCATTCTTCAAACATTCCATTCCTTTATTCAAACCATCCATATTAGCTTCCATGCCTTTCTTCAAAACTTCCATTTCATTTTTTGTTGCTCTTTGCAAGAGAAAAATTTGGTGCACTTGCTCGTGTAATTTTGATATGTCATGTTGCACTTATTCGTCTTGATGACTCATAGTAGAGTCTTCTGAGGGCTTAATGGGTGTTGAATTATTTTTAGGGAGAATTTTAGAACCCAATACTAATATCTATTCTAAAATATGCCCTTGGAATCAATTCAAACTGATTCTTCAAACAGGGCTTATGCAATTCGAAAAATAAATACATACCTTTTTCTTGCTTTTTTGGAGCTCGATATTGAAACTGAATTATATCTATGATTTTGGATCTTTGATATCTAAAATTTGGTGCTGTAGTAGCCCTCTGAATCTTATTTCAAATTCCACAAGCCTGAACTGATTTGGATTCTTTAAGGCAAAGTTATGCCCAATATCCCACAATAACCTAATTATGGACTGGTTCAGTAGAGCAAACCTATACAACATAACACATGTCACCATTTCATCCTTCAGCTCTGAAATTGATACAAAGGAAACTACAGTCCGTGCACTTGCGGCCACTTTTTACATAATTCCAATCTGATACTTAGAGAGAGAGTTATGACAATTTTCCCATGGTCACCTATTTAAGATGAAATTCGAGAGCATGGAAAAATAGTAACTTCCACAAATCATATTTCCAAACATATTACGAACCAAGATCTGAAAATTTTACACAATGTTCCTCAGGATGTCAGCTTCGCTTTGCAGCAATTTCAGCTTCTGACCCTTCGTAGAAAAAAAAGTTATAGTGAAAATTGCACAATTCCCTATTTAGGTGAAATTTGGGAGCCTGAAAAAACCCTAACTTCCACAGATCATATCTATGAAAATATTCCAAACCAAGATCTAAAATTGTTACATGATATTCCTCAGAATTTCGGCTTCGCTCTATAAAACTCTTAGCTTCTGAACCTTCGTAGAAAATAGGTTATAACAAAAATAGCATGATGACTTGTTTGGAGCAATGAAACCCTAGAATCCAAAGCTCTGATACCAAATGTTTTGGAACCAACTCCAAAAATAGAAGAAATGAGAGATTAATGCCTTAGAAAGAGGCCAATTTGAGGGGGAAACCTCCTTTACATTACATAAATGAACAATTCTTCGACGATACAAATGAAAAAACCTCCTTCTATATCTAGGAGTCCATGGGGTCACAATATAATCCTAGCCAACCTAACAATAATAATGTAAGGGCACACTAATAACAATATTGGGGTTACAGGGGTACAACAATGACAATAAGTGGGCTACACTAACAAGAATAAGGGACTACACTAGTAATATAGGGACCTAAGAAAGAAGCTATGGATGTGGAAGTTAGCATTGTTGTACTACTTGATTGGGTTAATACTTATTTAGCAGAGAATCAGAAAATAATGCAGAAAATTGCCAAAGAAGTCACTACTTTCAATGATTTCCCTGTAACATTGCAAAATATAAACTATGACAACGACAATAAAAATTTAGAATTTAAAATGTAAAGGATTTCAACGAAAATATTATTGATCAAGAAGAAATGGATGTTTTATCCAGGGTTGGAACCACATGACTCATGAAATTGTACAAAGATACTGGTAACATACTCACATAATTTATTAGCAAATAAGAAGAAAAAATCCTTCGATCAAAAGAAAGAATAAAGGAGCTTGAAGATTCTCTAAATTTGGATCCTTTTTTAATGAATCCACTGGCCATACAGGCACTACCATTGACAATTTCTTCCCCCAGAGAATTCCATAGATTTAATAAAACCTTCAACCTTCTTAATGTAGTGAAATCATATATTATCAGTAAAATATCTGAAATATTGCAAATTATTGAACATGCATGGCAAGTAGCCTTCAATCTACAATATTTAGTAAAAAGAGGTAATTCAGTGGTCGATTGGGTTGAAAATTATTTCGAGGGAGATAAGAACTTTGTATAACATGAATTGCATAACTTCTTTGAAAGCTCGATGTACTCTATGATCTAAAGGGAAAAAAAGGACTCTTGAATGTTAATCAAATGAATCAAATCAAAGCTATATGGTGTGAGAGAAACAAAACACTATATGCCATTATTTCTGAATCTAAAAAAATATAGTAGAAGATATTATTCCTATATCAAGGAGGTAGAGATTGTATGGGATAGAAAAAGGACCCTCTATCACATGTGACTCTTGATTAGTTTAGAGAGACGTTAATGGTTGAATTGGATAAGATAGAATAGTCAAATGGAACAAAACTCCATAGTATAATTTATTTTACCATAAATTAAATAAGAAAATAACTAATTACTTTCATTGGTGTTAATAAACAAAACTATACCTTGGCTACATAATTGCAAAAAGAGGCTAGGGAAATTGAGGAAGAGATATTTAATCAATGTGTCAAACAAGAGATTATACTCATTCCGATGAAGGATTTCATTCAACCCAAACTAAAGGAATTCCTTCAAGAAATCATGAATCTCAAAGACATCTCATAGTCAAACAATCACGATTTATGCTTTTATATATTGTCATTGTTCACTAATCTGTTTAATTATTCATGTTTTCCTTCAAGGGACCTTTTTTCACATTACAGTTCACGAAAGCCTAATCCAAGTCCCCATTAGGACCAACACATTTACTTTTTTGATTAAGTATTAGGACTTTGACAAGTGATTTAGGCATGAAACATTATTCTCTGCACCAAAAACATTTCAAATGGTTTAATATCTAAATGTAAGTTTAAATACATAATTCCTTCCATTGGAAAATGCCTTCCTTTCTCCAAATACCTTTGTTTTAGGGTTAAACTATCATTTATTATGTGTGCTTAATTTATTATAGAATAATTATTTCTATTTTTTTGAAATGCTGGAGTGGATAATTAAGGAGAGAAAATGCTAGATCGACATAGTGAATGAGATAATGAGATGAGGTATAAAAATATTATTATTACTACTATAGAAAAATTTAGAATAAAAAATATTTGTCACCGTAATTCAGGGGTTACAAAGTCTTTATTCAATTTCAATTACTTTGTTCCAATTTTGAGTCTATTTACCAATTTTGTACAAATATCCTCAGATAATGTTTTGCAGAAGATCTTGTATGGGTCTGTGTGACATTCTCCAAAAACATTAACCAAATATAATTTTTGGAGGATTTTATTTGCGATTTTGTATTATATCTAATGCTCTATAATTGATCACAATGAAAATGAACCTCTGACTACTCTATTCGAATTTTGAGGCTATTTAGCAATTGTTTGAAGAATTTTGAGGTAATGTTTTGCATAATATCTTGTATAGATCTAAATTTTGTAGATTTTTCCATAAAATTAATTGAACATAACTTTTGGAGCATATACTTTAATTTTTATAATCTAGTAACACTGATGATCCATGATAGAAAATGAATGTTGAACAATTCTAGTTGTTAAATTATTTGTTCCATTGTATGTACATTTCAGTAACTATGATAGATATATATATATATATATATATATATATATATATATATATATATATATATATATATATATATATATATATATATATAGTTCTTGTTACTATAGTTTTGTTGGTTACTATTCAGAATGTCTCAAGCACAGATACTAATTACCCTTTTCCAATTCTGATATTGTACACCAATTTTGTGGAGAATTTTGAGATAATTTTTTGCATAATATTTCAAGAATATACTTTGAGATTTTATATTCTATCTAATGCTATTTTATTGATCAGAATGAAAATGTTTGACTACAATTTTAGTTCTCAGAAATATGTTAAATATTGAGTATTTATTTTAATCATAATTGTCCTAATTAACATTTCAATATGGATATAATTATTGTTAATGTAGATGTCTTGGTTACTTTTCAATAGTTTTCACTACAAGAAAAAATGATTTTGGTGAGGGGTGAAAAATGTCACCATAAGCTCATTGCTGATAGTCAAAAGAGCCTTTGTCACCAAAAACTGAACGTCACCAAAGGTGGCATCACCGAAAGTATAGGTGTTGTGGTGACATTCAAGGTTCATCACCAATAACGATTTATAATTAAAAATATTGACCGTCACCATTTCATATGAGCAATGGTAACGGACAATAGGTTTGGTCACCAGAAATTGAATGTCACCAAAGGTGGTTTTGCCGAAATTATGTGTTGTGGTGACATTCAAAGGTCCCTCATGAATATTGATTATAATGACAGAGAGTGACCATCACCATTTCATATGAAAAACAACGATTTATTATGATGGACCTTTTATGGCCGTCATTAGTGGAGCATATATATGGAGACGTTTGTTGACCGTCACCATTTCATATTTAGTGAGGGTCAAAAAATGTCATAATAAGCTTATTGGTTACTTCAAGGTCCATCACGAATAATGACTATAATGAAAAAAAAATGACCCTCACCATTTCATATCAACAACAATGATTTATGGTGACAAACCGTTCATGGTCATCACTATTGATGCATATATATGGTGGCGTCCGTTGATCGTCACCATTTCATATTTTGGGGAGGGTCGAAAAATGTCACCATAAGCTCATTGGTGATGGTTAAAAGAGCATACATCACCAAAAAATTATCACCACCATTCCATATGAATATCAGGGCATGATGGAATCGAACCACCAACCTCCTAATTGTAAAGGAGGTGCTCTTCCATTGAGATAGTACCCTTTAAAGAATTAGACTTCTAAAAATTATATCTTTAAATTTTATAGATTTTAAATTCTACAACTTTCAATAAATTAAAGTCTCAAAAATATTTTACTAAACAAGAAAAATATCATCAAAGCTATAGGTCCCTAATTAATGATCTTGGAAGTTATGAAAAATGGGTGGAGGGAAAAATAGTTATGTATAAGAGACTCAATATGTTAAGTTGAACACTCAATTAGAATTGAAACTATGAAGAAATTTATAGCCTACAAATTACCTATAACTCGCAAATGCACCACATATTGCAAAGTAAATGTCATAAATGGAAGAAGAGCATTGATGAAGAAAGATGCAACATGTTACATATTGAATGAAAGAAAAATCTCAATGTTGTTGTTGTTGGGTGACATTTTATAATTGGAACCTTTGTCTTTCCTTTATCACGTAAATATTCAAATTTAAAATTAGAAATTTTAGATATCTGAATGATATCTAAACTTCTGTGCAAATGTAACACGGATATCTAGGGAACCATAGGGAAAAAAATAAAAATAATATATGAAATTTCACAAGTCCGCATTCAAAACATGACAACAACCAACAAATAAAAAAAAATGAAAATTATCATAGTAAGTTTATTTATTTTCAACAATGAACACCAAACAATAAAAGATTAATTAGTTCACTTTAAGACTACATAACATTGGAAAAAAACAATGTGTTCAATTATCTGCTAGTACAAAATGGACTTACTTCTAATGAAGCAAAAAAGTTGATACTAAATCACAAATAAAAATAACCAACAAAAATGTAAATTTTGTTTCTTCAACAACACACTCCATCACTACCCTCCATGTCCAAACATCGATATTTTGCAGTATTTAACAACCTCTTTTGTAGGAAAACCGAGTGAATAGTTTCATAAGTTTGACAAGAAAATACATAAAACATGGAGTTGATGAATTTTAAAGACGGAGTTGAAAACTAACCCTTGACTTATTTTGATCTCTACATATTTGCATCTAGGGGATGGTGTCTTTCTCATTGTGCTAGAGAAGGAAAATATGACAAATATAATTTGTTGTTTAGTCTTGCTTCACTTGTCTTGCATGTATATTGAGGATTTTGTTTAATTTTTATTTTAAAGGCATATGGATCTACATCTAGGGTAGACAGTTTAATTTCTCCTTAAGTGTGGATGAACCAGAATGCTCAGATGAGGAAACAATTGTGTTTTATTTGGTTGTAGGACCACCTTTTTCCCCTATTGTGGGGGTCTTAATCCCCATAACCTGATTTTGCTAGTTACCGACAACATGCTCCTTGTGTGGTGAATTATTTTTCTTTTTGCTGTGTGGAGTGCTTTCTTTCACTGCAGTTTGGAAACTATTATGATTAGGTTGAACATGCTACATAAGGCAGGCACGACGACTACTACGAATATTACTCAATACTTTATTAATAGAACTGGGGGTACCTTGTGAACATATCATATTTGAATTTAGTAGATTAAGAGAATCAAATTTTCTTGGATTTATTTTATTCCCCAAATGTTTTAGTTTTTTTGAAGACTTTGGCATATCCTCATATCCCTCGGTCATCAATTTCTCTAAGTGTGTTGGTGTTTTATCATTTTTCTATGTTTTGAAAATACCTAAATCTGATTCTGTCGAGGCCCTTTTCTCACTCATGGAAGAATTTTTGTAGTACTTTTTCCAACTGCTGATGAACTTGAAGAGAAAATTGGTTTTACAACATAACTTTTTTTAGCTGAAAAACATGGAGACATGGGAATATTGTGTATATCTATTTAGGAGAGGAAATATTGCTAAAATTGAACACCTTATCCTGCTGAGGTGTTCTAGTGACTTCAGTTGGAGAGAAAGCCATAGCTTCACCTTCATTCTTGAGTTTCTTCTGTTTATTTTAATTTTATTTGTGACATTATTTTTCTGAAAAGGAATCAGAATCATCACTGGTATTAAATTCATCCAACACGGACTTTGGAGATTCCACTAACATCTGTGTTTCCATTGCCATGCCTGAAAACCATGGAGATCCCTATCGATAGTAGAATAAGATGTGTGCTTGCTGCTCATGAACACATTCCTTATTAACCATTCTTTCTTGAAAGAAGCCAAAGAGACAACACAACATCAACATACACAAAATTCCCTACCGATATATAATCATAACTTAGCTAAGAAGCCTAAAATATGTTCTTAATTAATAAACTTTTTATTTGGAAATATTGTTTCTTTAGACTTAAAAAATATTATGTTGTAAAACAATTCTGTCAACTTATCTGAGAAATTATATCATAGAATATGTCACACAGTAGCAATTACGGTGCATAAAGTAGAAAGACAAATTTTCTCCAGAAAATAGATTTAGAAAACAGATTTGAAAACTATATGTTTGTCATCAAAGCTTTAATTAGTTCGACAACAAACTAAATGGAGTTTGAAAATTAATATCATTCATAGGAAAAGAACAGGACAATGGCTAGAGTCATTATTCATACAAATATTAATGCTAGTCACTAATTCCATTGTGTTGAAAATGCAACAAGATGATGGAGCTTAGTGAAAAGAAGTCGCCTTCACTAAGTGGGCCCGCAGGCTATTTTTGGTGAAAAGTCTATTTTTGAACCTTATGGATCATGGTCGATGAGTTGCGGGATGCTATTTATGGATGATTAGTCGAGTTGGTAAAAATAGATGGACCTCTATTTTTGAACATTGGAGGTAAAGTCTGTTTTTAGTACCGGTCTAAAAATAGATCGGTCGAAGTCAAATATTATTAACCCTTAATAATATTTAGAATATAAACATTATCTTATCCTCTTGGAGCACTTCAGTTTGATGCTTGGATGTGGCACATGCAGCTGACAGAAGGAAATACGCTTTTCCTAAGGGTTAGTTGAGCTATTGCATGGTTGACTTCAGTTAGAACTCATGTGGCGGAGTTTGGTGGAGTTGATGAGACAGTTGGTGGAGTTGTGTTCGGTTTAACTTAGTTGAACTAGTTGTATTTAGTCTAACTGATAAATACACTAGTGATGAGTGGTGTGAATTAATTATTAATTAATTCACTAATTATTAACTCATAAATAAACTAAAGAATACATCAGTTAACTACAATGCATGGACAGTTCAGTGGAGACCAGATGTAGAGGTGGGTGAAAGTGTGAGTCTACTATCAGTTGTGACTATAGCTGTGCATGAGATTTGCACACACATTGATTGAGATTTCCAATGAGGATTGTGCAGTACAAGCCAGTGGGATTCGAACCTTGATCTCATCATTATTCATCTTGGATTGCACAGTAGAGGCAAGCAAACAGGTGGAGAAGATTTGAACTTGTGACTTGTTCATATCTGAGCTAGTTTGTGTGTAGCATGTGAGATAGTGCTGAGAGCTGTGAGGAGATTTGTGCTATGTATTGTTACATGTTCTCTATCATTATAATATATATATAGTTGGGGGTTTTCAGCTATAAGCTTTCCCCATTACATACTGTGTTATATGTGTGCTTGATTATGTTTTAATGTGCGCATGCGACTGCTTCTATTTCCGCAAATTGATGATCAATTGTAGAAGAGGTTATGTATTATGCATGAAGCTTAAATAATGTGTAATCAAGATAATCTCAGTGAATAATTCAGCTATTATTCAAATTTATACATGGTATCAGAGCGAAATTGATCATTGGATCTATTACAGTGATGACAATTTATTTCGGTAGACAGAGTCTGTAAGCGGGCCAG
The DNA here is from genome assembly GCA_034641835.2 of Pinus albicaulis. Taxonomy (NCBI): domain Eukaryota; kingdom Viridiplantae; phylum Streptophyta; class Pinopsida; order Pinales; family Pinaceae; genus Pinus; species Pinus albicaulis. The sequence continues at coordinate 783,317,187 of CM076569.1, read as the reverse complement.
GTAGCCTCTGGATTCATCCTTTCCTTGAAAGGTGAAAAATACAGTAAATGCCCCTACAGCCGATCTCTATGCTAGAAATACTTTTTTCTCACAGATCAGAAGCGGTTGAGTTTTGAGTTGGTGCAATTCAAATTTGCAGCAGTGTTTTCTTGGTGTCGAAATCAAAATGTCTTTCAACGGATTGTGATTGGAGTATGCCCTTGAGGGTAGCTCGAATTATATTGCATGGAGATATAGGATGGAGGTGGTGTTATATGAAAATGGGTTGAAGGAGTTCATAGATGCTGAAGTCCCAAAGCCTACTGATGCTGCTCAAGTTGAGGCTTGGCAAAAGAAGACATCAAAATGTCGAAGGATTCTGTTGGAGGGCATGAAGGATCACATTGTATCCAGCCTGCATCGTAAAGCTTCTTCATACTTGATGTGGAAAGAGTTGACAGATTTATTCCAAAGAAAGAGTGACCAGAGGAAGTTGGTGCTCAAGGATAAACTCAGAAACATAAAGATGGAGAAAGGCGACAGTATGCCGAAGTACCTCACGAATTTCATCCAGTGCAGGGATGAGCTGGGAAGTGTGGGGGTGACTGTAGATGATGAGGAATTGGTGAGCTTGGCTCTCCTTTGTCTTCCGAAGAGTTGGCATTCATATTAGGACTTTGTCAATGGTCAGGAGAAATTGCCAGGATGGGAGCGACTTTGGTTGGATCTTGTGCAAGAGGAGATAAGGCGGAGTACCAGGGACAGATCTTCATCAAAGGCATCTGATGAAGAAAATTATGCTTTGGCTGCTAAAGAAAATAAGGGGAAGAGCAAGAAAGCTTCTCATTTAGGTGCGAAAGGCAAGAAGTAGGACATGTCCAAGGTGAACTGCTTTCACTGTCACCAGCACGGACATTATGCCACAAATTGTCCGGAGAAGAAGAAAAATAAGAAGGCTGCTGGAACTGCAGCTGGAGAGGCCTTAGCCTCGCAGTTTGAGCTGGATTTTTCACTGATCGCATGCTTGGTATCAAGTGTGATGGGTTCAATTTGGTTCTTGGACAGTGGTGCGTCTTTTCACATGACAGGAGATCGAGATTTGTTTTCTGATCTGGATGAGAAAGATCTTGGAGTGCACATCGATATGGGCGATGATGGTAGATACAGTGCGACCGGTATCGGTACCATTTCCTTTGAGAGGGAGTCTGGTAAAACCTTTGTATTGAAGGAAGTGATGCATGTTCGAGGATTGAAGGAGAATCTTATCTTTGTTGCGATGTTAGAAGACAAGGGATATGATGTTGTCTTCAGCAAGGGAAAGGATTTCCTGCGCAGTAAGATAACTAGAGAAACCTAGAAGATAGGGGTTCGAGTCAAGAACCTTTATCAATTACAAGTAGTTGGCTGCGCAGAAATGGCATGCAAGGTAGAAGGAGTGGTGAGCCGGGATGATGGCGATTTGTGACACCGGAGATTGGGCTTCCTTCACCATGGAGCTTTGAAGATACTGCAGCAGATTTCTACTGGGCTTCCTAAGGGCACTCTTGCGTAGTCAGATTAGTGCACGGGATGTACCTTGGGAAAATTTGTGAAAGCCACCTTTCACGAGAAGGATAGTCGTGCCATGATGATCCTTGAGAGAATTCACACAGACGTGTGTGGACCTTTCTCAGTAGCTTCGACAGCAAAGCACAGGTACTATGTGATCTTTGTTGATGATTATTCTCGAAAGTGCTGGATCTTCTTCATGCAGAAGAAGAGCTAGACATACTCAAAGTTCTGTGAGTTCAAGGCGCTGGTTGAGAAGGAATCGGGGAAGCATGTGAAGGATCTTAGGAGCGACAATGGTGGTGAATTCAGCTCTGGTGAATTCAAGGATTTTTGCAGCGCAGAAGGGATTCGAAGAGAGCTCATAGCACCTCATAACCCACAGCAGAATGGGGTTGCTGAGTGGAAGAACAGAACGATCGTGGGTGCTGCACGGGAGATTTTGCATGATCAGGGCCTGCCCATTCACTTGTGGGTGGAGGCATGCAATACTGCAGTATATGTGCAGAACCATTGTCCTCACAAGATACTTGGCATGAGTACACTCGAGGAGGAATTTTCTGGTAAGAGGCCTGATATTTCCCATCTGAGGATTTTTGGTTCACCTGTTTACATTCATGTGACGAAGGATGCCAGGAAGAAGATGGAGCTGACCGCGGAGGTTGGGATATTTGTGGGGTACACTGATACGCCCCACAACTATCGTGTGTATTTTCCAGACAGTCGCAAGACTGTTGTGCGACGGGATATCAAATTTCAGGAGGAGAAAGCCATGAAGTGTTCGCTTGAGAGGGAGCCACACTTGCATGCAGAAGAGGAGCTATTAGTTCCTGAGGATGAGCTTCAGGATGTGGATCAACCACAAGAGGAAGTTCATGGAGTGGAAGAGACTACTCATGCAGTGCCAACCATCAGAGGGCGGAAGCGCACTACAGAAGCTGAGCGACTGGCTCAAGATGCAGAGAAGGTTGTAGGACCACCTACAACATAGCGCAGACAGAGAAAGTCACTGGACCGGTACACTAGATACATGGCTCTTGTGAGAAAATGTGTCGTGACAGAGCCATCCTCTTTCGAGGAATATGTGGAGGACCCCCCATGGGTAGATGCCATGGTGGAAGAGCATGATTCGATTGTTAGAAATAGTGCATGGGAGATTGTCCCAAGGCCAGAAGGGAAATCAGTGGTGGGTTCGAGATGGATCTACAAAGTGAAGCAAGCAGCTGACGGGAGTGTGGAGAAGTACAAGGCAAGATTTTTTGCCTGAGTCTTTTCACAGATTGAGGGGATCGATTATGAGGAGACCTTTGCACCTTTCGCAAGGTATTCTTCCATACGGACGATTCTTGCTCTCTCAGCGTAGATGGGGTGGCACATTCATCAGATGGATGTGAAGAATGCATTCCTCAATGGAGTCATTGAGGAGGAGGTGTGCATAGAGTAGCTCGAAGGTTTCGAGATCTTCAGCAGCGAGTCGCATGTGTGTAGGCTCAAGAGAGCACTGTATGGGTTGAAACAAGCACCTCGTGCTTGGTACACACGGATAGACAATTATTTCATTGGACTTGGATTCTCCAAGAGTGAGGCGGATCCTAACCTATACCAAATTGTGGTGGAGGGTAAGTTGTTGATCATTGTACTTTATGTAGATGATTTGATTTTGACGGGAAATGAGCTGTTGATACTTTCATGCAAGGAGGATCTTGCTAGAGAGTTTGAGATGAAGGACTTGGGCCTTATTCATTATTTCTTGGGATTGGAAATTTGGCAGCGCAGTGATGGAATATTTGTTTCTGAGGGTAAGTATGCCCGAGAGATATTGGAGAAGTTCAACATGCATGGCTGCAAGCCTGTTGATACTCCTCTTCCTGGAGGTTGGAGGAAGGAGGATGCTACTTCAGCGGAGGTAGTGGATGCCACTGTTTATAGACCGATTGGTGGGGTTGTATGTGTACGGGTCAATGGGCACCTGATGTATATGTCTTTCGACCAACACGACTTTCTGGCTATGGTTGGGCCAACTTAAGCTCTTCGGAAGGCGAGAAAACATGTGTTCGTTTGATTATCTCGGAGGCACATTGGAATGTGGATTGTGGTACGGAACGGGAGGATGAGGTGAAGTTGTGTCGCTTCGAGGATGCGGTTGGGCAGGGAGCCCAATGGACAGAAAGAGCACATCTGGAGGGATATTCAGTATCGGGTCGACAGTAGTTTCTTGGTATAGCAGGAAGCAGAGATCCGTGGCACTAAGTTCAGCAAAGGCCGAGTATATGGCAGCAAGCTTGGCTGCATGCGAGGCTATATGGATGAGGAAGATCCTGGTCGGGTTGTTCGGGTCACACTTGGAGCCTACTGTGATTTATTGTGATAACCAGAGTTGCATTAAAATCTCGGCTAATCCAGTATTTCATGATAGATCCAAACACATTGACATCAGGTACCATCATATCAGAGATTGTGTGCAGCGGAGAATCATGTTACTTTCATATATTCCCACGGAGGATCAGGATGCTGACATCTTGACGAAGGCGCTCACCAGGAGCAAATTTGAATTCCACAGAGGCAGGATAGGGGTTGCAGATAATCCATATCTTGTTTAGAGGGAGTGTTGAAAATGCAACAAGATGATGGAGCTTAGTGAAATGAAGTCGCCTTCACTAAGTGGGCCCGCAGGCTATTTTTGGCGCAAAGTCTATTTTTTAGACTATGTCTATTTTTAGACATATGGATCATGGTCTATGAGTTGCAGGATGCTATTTATGGATGATTGGTCGAGTTGGTAAAAATAGATGGACCTCTATTTTTAGACATTGGGCGGTTTCTATTTTTAGACTGTCGGGCTAAAAATAGAACAGTCAAATATTATTAACCCTTAATAATATTTAGACTATAAGCATTATCTTATCCTCTTGGAGCACTTCAGTTTGATGCTTGGATGTGGCACATGCAGCTGACAGAAGGAAATACGCTTTTCCTAAGGGTTAGTTGAGCTATTGCATGGTTGACTTAAGTTAGAACTCATGTGGCAGAGTTTGGTGGAGTTGATGAGACAGTTGGTGGAGTTGTGTTCAGTTTAACGGATTGAATGGTGAATTAATTATTAATTAATTCACTAATTATTAACTCATAAATAAAATAAAAAAAATACCTTGATTCGCTGTGATACCTTGAACGAGTTCGATGGAGAACCGATGTTGGGAGGTGGAGGTGAAAGGGTGAGTCTACTATCGATTGGTGACTGTAAATTTGTGCATGAGATTTGCACACACATTGATTGAGATTGCCAATGAGGATTGTGCGGTACAAGCCGATTGGGATTCAAACTTGGATCTCATCATTATTCATCTTGGATTGCGCAGTAGAGGCAGGCAGACTTGTGGAGGAGATTTGAACCTGTGACTTGTTCAAATCTGAGCTAGTTTGTGTGTAATTTTTGGAGATAGTATTGAGTACTTGTGAGGAGTATTGTACTATGATTGTTACATGTTCTCTATCATTATAATATATAGATAGTTGGGGGTTTTCAGCTGTATGATTTCCCCATTACATCTTGTGTTATATGTGTGCTTGATTATGTTTTAATGTGCGCATGCGACTGCTTCTATTTCCGCATATTGATGATCAATTGTAGAAGAGGTTATGTATTATGCATGAAGCTTAAATAGTGTGTAATCAGGATAATATCGGTGAATAATTCAGCTATTATTCAAATTTCTACACATTGCAGATAACTGAAATTTGGGTAGTGGTCTAACATTTAGAGTTGATTAGCGAGGAATGACTCATCAATACCATAACAAATTTTCCACTGTATGTCATGTATCTAGGTCAAAATCAGATAACTTTCTATTCTCAGGTTCTACTTTTCAAGTACTGATTTCTAGCTCACCCTTTAAACACAATTCTGCCACTCCATTTGTTTTTTTTATGTCAATAGAATTGACAGGACCTTCCCATCCTCCGTTTTAAATCAATCATTAACCATCCATAAATGATATAAATAATAACAGATACAAAACAAAGGCCAAATATGCGCTTGATGTATACCTATGTTCCAAGACTCGTCTGACCTTATTGGTGCAAAGAGACGACCCTGAAAAAATAACATCCACGTGGGATTTACAAAAAAATTTAAAATCAAGCTCCTAGTAAACCAATCAAAATATGAACATCCTTTTAATCAATATAATCTCTGACTTAAAATAAAATTGGCCTATAATTGAATCTTATATCAACCATGTCAAGTAACTGACATCAGGTGAGAAATAAAGGCCATGCATATTGTATCAGTTAAATAATTGATCTGATAAAGATCAAAATAAAACAAATGACCTACAGCTAAGAAACAAAAACAAATGACTTAGAGCTAATACATGAGGTTTACCTTTCAACCCTATCCTTAGATAACTCTTCTTTAGACATAGACCATTAAACATTTTCTGTTACCAGGTGTAAGTGGTATTGTAACATTAACCTCTAGTAGAGTCTGCGTCCATGACTACTTCTCGAGATCTGCTCCATTGCTAGCATTTGGGGCTCGATAAGATACATGGAAAAAACAGCAATGGGGAAATGAAATCTACATGCTTGTAATTTAAAAGGGAAGGAGAAAAAAATCCACAAATTGAAACAGACTATAGGATAACTCATTCCTGCAACATGATTATCATGTCATGAACAATAAAAAATAAATCGGGAGAAACATAATTTTTGCCACATTTTGAAAATTATTTCCTTTTGTATATTCTATGAGCATTTGACGAAAAAATTCAACTAAAGCTTGTCAACATCGGGATTATAGTAAAGCATAAAGGAAAAGCTCCAACACAAATATAATCCTAAACATAAGTATAGATTCTATACATATAAGTTTTTATTGAGGACATTGTATTTTGTGAAAATGTGGAAGTTTAGCATTATAGATAAATGTCATTATTGTTAGGAAGGGAGACCAAGCAAGAGATCGACACAATCCAATGAAGAAACATCACATACCACTATGTCATAGAAAGGACCAATGGAAAAGTTCACAACACAGTGTTGTGAGACTATAAGGCGAGGGACCTCTTTTTGCACCCATCCCAATTGGTACGGGGGTGGTTGAGGGGTTGTGGGTAGGTTGAGGCACTGCACCAAGTCCTTGGAGATATTTGAAAAAACAAAATTTATGGTACCACTACCTTACCACTATATATCGAGTATTTACGAAGTCCATTCAGAAATTTATTCAAAGTTCAAATTTCAAACAATTAAGATGTAGCCTAAAAAATCTCATATTTGAAAAGTAGATAACCCAAAGATGTAGAGTATATATCTCACATTTATATATCCTAATTTCTAGATATTGAAATGGAATTTTTGAGAATACTATTGTGAATTCAGCCAAAAATGCTATAAGAAAAATATTGATGGTTATTTTGCTAATATCTAATTTTTATACATGCATTTATTTAAACAGTTACCTTGCAGTCTCAAACATATCTAACTATGCACACAATATGTTGCATCTTTAGTGCTAGTGTGTGAACAATGTCATGAAAATACTTTAGCTATAGAACACACTTTTCAAGCTTTTCTCTGTTGTATGATATGGACATTTTTCCTTCAAATAGAGTTATGAGACACATAAACACTTTCACCCTTAAGAAAAATTGAGCCTGTAAATGCATGGTGAACTATCTTAGCACAAATATACTCTTAGTATGGTATTGGATTCTCAAACTAGTGCCAATTTTAAGGGTTCTGTTGCGCTATACAACAACCCCCATTTATTTTAATAAATGGGGACCCTTTACAAATAAATAGGAAATTTATTTTTAGCTTTAAAAACAAAAAAATAGGAAATAAAAGTTTTCTTTTAAATTTTTCCGCTTTATTCCTATAGCGCATTGCAAATCACCTAGCTTTTAACTTAAAATGACCACAATTTTCTAAGTTACACGAGTTGAAAAATGCGCTAAACCTTTTTTTAAGCTATGCTTTAAAAAGCTTGCAAACACTTCAATTATCATTATAAAATCCTTATCGCATCGCACCTTATTTAAAATCAACTTATAAATTAATTAGATATAAGTGAGATTGTGTGGACCCGACGAACCAACAAAGCATCAAAGATAAATTTTTAAAATCCTTTAAGCGTAACCACTTGAATTTTCAAACACACAATTCAAATTTCACATAACTTAGCCGAAAAACAAATTCATTATCATTTAAAAGTTGCGATGTGTGATTTACGCACATCGCATTTCGTAACATTTATGGGTAAACATTACAAGTGGTAAAAGTTATATATGGAGATATGAGAATTCACGACATTTAATTTCTCGAGCATGCGAACTGGCTTATGTCGTATCAAAGTGAAATTAAAGCTAACAACTTTAAATTTATTGATATATATTTCATGTGAAGGTGTGAGAGATGTGACTTTGAAATTATTATCGATGATTGTTGTTATATTTTAAAAGATTCATATTTATTCGCGCATGTTCGATATAAATAATGGATTTTACTCTCTGTTCTCTATATTTTTAAAACTCTTCTTGTTTTACTTGAAAAGAGGAAACCATTTAACAAATTAAGGAATATTGAAATGAGTAAGAAGGGCAAAGATATTTCTCAAGCGCTGCCTACTGAAGACTGAGAGATGTCTCCATTATTCTCAGATACTACCTACAACAAGGAATGTGGCATTTCACCATGGAAAACAATGTATAAACTGTTTGAAGATGAATATACAAGAGTAATAGCCAAATTCTCTACAATAGACACGACATCTACTTCAGACATGACCTACTTTGATGTTGGATGTTCATTCATCCATAAGTTAGCAACAAGATCGAAAATTCTCCCTTACATAGACATGTTGGATGTTCATTCCTCCATAAGGTAGCAACAAGATCAAAAATTCTCCCTTACACATACATGGTTAAATGGTTAATTGACCAGTTAAGCATATATGACAAGAAATTCAAATATTCAAAAGGAGAAGACATAAGGTCTTTCAGGGCAGAATATTTGAAAGCAATGTATCACCTACCCTCCCCGCAGCAAAAGTAGAACAAAGCTTTTATGCAATGCTTTAGAGTAGAGCATCCAAATCTCATGAAAGTCATCGAAGAATGGACGGAAGACCAGGGAAAGTTGAAGCAAGATAAACTCGGTACGTGCCCAATTTCCAAAATTTATTCCCCTTATTGTTATGCTGTCAGTATGTTGTGTAGATTGTTTGCCAAACCTGATACCACTAGGTTTTCAATAGAATGGGAACTTCCATTAATTGACGCAATCATCATTTCATCAATTCTGAACTGGGAAAACATCCTATATTATAATTTAGCTAAAAACATCACTGAATATAGGAACAAACGGAGTGTCACATCTAGAGAAACACTTCCCTTTTATATGTCTGCCTATGTCATTGACGCAATCTATTTTTATTCTAGTTTTCCTACCATGGGATGGAAATGGACTACCCAAGACCCTACCCCAATCCATATTTACCACCGAGACCTCTGGGATTCATACTTCCACCTGCATTTCTATAAAATTTGTTACGGAGTCATATTGCCTATGCACCAAATGATATTCAATAAAAAGGCCCCTAGGGTTTCTGAAGAGGCTAGCTTAGATATTATTTCTGTGGCTAGATGGTTTGCAGAGGAGAATTTTACATATGTCAGAGTATTCAGGAGTTATGATTCTCCCCACGTCTTACCTTATTATGTTCCTGATAAATTGATTGCACGAGAGATAGCTTACCAAATTATTAATGGTATCACTAAACAGCTGAAAGATGCTAAGAAGGACATTTGGCCTAATTTCCCTGTACAGTGTGGCACTTTTGCACTGTATGATATTGGCCGTACCTACAAGGAGGTTTCCAAGGCTAATCTATTGAAATTGGCAGAAATTCCAAAGAGGTTATATGACCTAAATGATGTAATTAAAGGTTATACTACAAAGCTCAAAATGAAGCCTTTTGTAAAGGAAACAAATGGATTTTATGATCTCTTCCAAGGCATAGAATTTTTTTCAGATATAACCAAGTTTGCTTCTAGCCAATTGAGTCAAGATGGTTTGGAATCATTCCAAGTATATATAAATAAGGGATTGCAGAGAGTTCCTCTCAATTTGTTAACTATTAAAGATTTCAACAGACCTTATCCAAGTATCAACTTGGATAATGAAGAAAAAGAGATGTCTGAGGATGAATCATGTCAATCACAACATCAATCTCACAATTCAGATCATTCTGAAAATGAATCTGAATCCATAAAGGATAACCCACAGAAGATAATTGATCAGGTAATCCAAGAGATAGAGATGCAGGAGTGTAAATAAAGTAATGGAATAGAGTCAACTTCTCAAGAAATTCAGCATAACCATGACACACTAGATCTGTCTAAAAAGTCAAAGACAAAATTTTTTACTAGTGAATGGGAGGAGTTTTCTGAAGCAATAAAAACTTCTAAAGCTAATCCTAATACTGATCAAGTATCTAGTTTTCAGACACCTAAACATTCCCATAAGATAGTGGAAACTATTAATCAACTACAACAAGTTCCAGAAACTCATGATCGAGAGCTCATACTAGCCTACCCTACAGAACAAATAGTTTTACAAGTTGAAGAAATTCCTTCACTGGAAATTTTCTACAGTCCTAGATATAAGGCTGTAGTTAAAAGGAACACAAGAAGAAGAACTGATGAAACAGTCACAAATATAATAGATGAATCAATTGATGTATTGTGGAAATATTCCTTAGATGACCCTGCAGAACATCTCACTATATTATCACAGTATGCAGGGGCATATGCTATTGCCACCATTGATAAAGCTACTGAAGTTAGAGTGTTGCTGAGGCAAAAGGAAGCCAGAGTACAAGAACTAGAGAGGCTGTTAAATGCAGAAAAATCAAACTCTAGTGAGAAAATCAAAGCAAAGATGGCCCAATTTCAAAAGGATTTCGAAAGCCCTAAATTGCATCATCAAACATAAATCAATGAGAAAAAATCACAACTAGAAATAGCAAATACCATAATACAGAGCCAACCATAATTAGAGCAATTTATTAAAGAAGCACTTGATGTAAATGCTAAGTTAAAGAAAGAACAATAAGTATTTTTTTCATCAAGCTTCTATGATTGAATCTTATTGTGACTCGAATAAAATACTGATCCAACAGATAGATATCCAGAAACTTGAATGTGAAAGACTTGAAAAGAAGATCAATGAAAACATTCAATGGAAAGTATCAGAATCAGGAAAGGAAGCAGACCTACCTCAAGTACATAAGTTTCATAAGGAGATCCTATTCAGAGATCGGGAAGCACAAATCAAGCAGGCAGAGAAAGCAGCAGCGAAAACATCTAAGTTATCAAATGAAATTATTGAATCTGTATGTGAATGACTGGTAAAAGTAGAACTTCTCAAAGAGAACATGTATGAAGTGTTCTCAGAAGAAAAACATAAAGAAACATAGTGGAAGCAGAAAGTAGACAAACAGGATGAAGTAATTAAAAAGGTAAATAAGTTTGATCATGAAAAGTATTGGAATTTTCTAATCAAACATTATGATCAGTATCAGATTATGCAATCCTTAATAGATTCAACAAAAAGATCACATCCTGTACTTTCAAACGAATTATTCAAGGGACAAATCAGATCAAGGATTTCACAACCATCTCAGCTCAAGCCAATGATAGATATTGGTCAACTTCGTGACCAAATCCAGAAGAAAGGGCAAAATTCATAAATCAAAATTGTTATTTTATTTTCCTAGATTGTAGTTTAAGTTAGTTCTACGAGGATGGTTGTATGAAACCTCCTCTATATTTTTGTAATAACCTATTATTAAAAAATAGTTAGTTTATTATTTAAACCTGTCTCATGCATTTAGAGAAGGGTCCAGAAATTTTCAAAAACATTTGCAAAGAATGCACTATTGTAAGTTTGTGAATGATTTGATGAATTAATGGAACACATCTGTTATCTTTTGAAAATTAAATATATTTAACTGATGTTGCACTACTGTACTCTTTAAATTACTTGAAAGTGAGAAGGAGTAGATCAATTACTGTCAGTTTACATGAGTAGAACTTCATACATATGGTAATTTTATTCATTTGTATTAAGTCTTGCTTTATAGATTGACAATCATCTTTTTATTGCATTATATATTTGAAACATTATTATAGATGAATGTTACATGCACTTATTTTCTAATATTTGTCTGTAGTTTCTTATTTAATGTATAATCACACATATGAGTGCAATATATTTTTCACAATTCTTCTAGTCAAACTATTTTGTTAGAAGATTCATTTTACATAATTTTGATCTCTTTCAACTGTTAAATGATCTATATTAATAATGGTTGAAGGATATATTTCTAGATCGCATAGAGGAAGAAACATCCCAGGTATATATTAGAATAAATAGTTTAGATAGATGCATACAATAGATTAAAGTCATTTCCATTTGCATGCCATATAATCACACACCCTCAAAATCATCTTATTGGGAAACTGGTCCCATTATCCCAAGTCGGAGCCACTACACCAAAAGAAAAAGGAGTTGCTTTAAGGTATCGATCGGGTGGTTTTCCCCCATGTTTCGGTAGTAGAATTTTGAGGCCTCAACAGGTTCCAAATAATTTAGATTTTAAGATTTTAACTATGATATGGTGCACGCTAGGCTTCAAGACAACATATTCTTTAGGAATTTCATGTTGGAAAACCTACAAATCTGTGCCTAGGAAAAATAAAGTTAAATTGAAATATTTTTATATAATGGTTGTGATTCATATGGATGCACATTAATATATATGTTTTTTCCTAAATTTGAATCATTTATGTATTTCTGGACAACCAGTTTTTTGATCCAATTTTTATCTAGCTCTGATTCAATTCACATTTTTAGGTTAACCATTTTATGATTGGTCGAGTTCATGTAATTAAATAGAGAATAAAAGACAAATTGGTATTTGTGTGTTCATGAGAGTCTTTCATGCATAAGTAAGATGGGAGTTACAAAAATCTTCAGCTATGCCCAATTGGAAAATTGGAGTATCGTAGATGTAAGAAGATGTTCAAAAAAATATTCTTGTTTTAGAAATAAGAATATTGTGATGTGTGATTGGGGAAAAAATAAATTAGATCATGGATAAATACAACTCCAAGTTGAATGAAATATCACAAATCATTGTGCCAAAAAATTTAGCATGGATGTCATATTGTTGCTCCTCTTCTTCATGTGGAAGGCATAAGAATTTTATAAAAATAATGAAAATATAAACTAGGGACATGTTGGAACCCAACAATTTTCCTTGTATGTATATAATAAGAGAGGAATCACATTCCATGAGGATAGTAATTATGTGCATGTGAAATCATGATAGTGCTTGGAATGACAAGCAAGCCACTAAATGGTAGTTTGTATCAAAGGATTTTAACAATCATTATTTGTTGCTAATTGAGAAAGTTTGAGTCCAATAAATATATAACCTATAAAAAATCCTTAGTGATTGAGTATTATTATACACGTTTTTCTTGGTCTATCTCAGGAACTTGAGAGAATAAATTAATATCCTCTCTAACCAAGTTCAATTTCCGCTTGTGACGTGATTTCTCTTCGTGAGACAATTGATGATCGATACAACAAATGTATATATTATTGGAATATGATCTAACTATGAATATGGAAGTTTTCAACTATCTAATTGAGGACATTATATTTACAAAAATATGGAAGTAAAATACTTGAAATAACATAATTTATGGGAGTGATAAGGTATGTAAGGAAGTGGTAAGGTGGAAGTCAAATCTGAAATAACACAATTCCAAAATAACTTAGGGTTTATAGTCTCTCCACCAAAGATCCTCTGACATGGAGGTTTTTCTCATGGTGATTTTATAATGTTGGATTATCTCTGGTGGAGCTATGGTTTCTCTTGGTTTTCCCTATCTATGGTTTTCGAAAGCATGGAGAATTATATGATAGGCTATGATTGTGTTCGTGGGTTTCATTTTCTCTCTCTCTCTCTCTCTCTCTCTCTCTCTCTCTCTCTATATATATATATATATGGATTTTTCGGGTGAGTTAATTCTCCAAGAAATCCTAGCACCTTAATACAAAAACACATAAATTACAAAGAATATTTAACAAGAGATAGTACCTTGAGGAAAAAAAAACATAAAGTACAAAGAAGAGAGAGAGAGAGAGAGAGAGAGAGAGAGAATAATTTCTCTTACATCCCTAACCCAAGTAGGAAAAGGAATATGCACAAGTGCATGATCAAATAATATAATAAAAAATCCTTCCTTCCTGTATATGAGAGGTAAAGGGGCTTTACAATAACAAGTGGACCTAGTCCACTACAAGAAAAGTTTCAAGACACAAGTAGGTCCACCCATGTTAAGAACTATACTCTAAGTGACATTTGTCAAGATCAAAGGTGACAATGATTAACAAAAAAGGCCTCCAAGGCATGGGCACTACTCCCCAAGGTCCAACAATCCTCCAAAGGTCCTAAGCTCCAATGCATCTCCAAGGTCATGTGTCTCCTTAAGGACAATGCATATCCAAGGTAATGTGTCACCTTAAGGACTCCCACACCTACATATCCACTCCATCAGCCCAGGAGTTCACATGTCAAGGGATTTTTTGTGCACATGTTGATTTTGGGCTCCATACTTATCCAACACTTTTAGGAAGAATGCCTCTAAAACATCCAAACAAGGTCTAGCAGCAAATAGTAAACCAAATTCAATGTCCAAGTCCATCATGGAAGAGCATGGGCCAACCATACACTATGCACCCAACATCTTGCTTTCCAATTTTATGGGACTTGCTAGTCCTAATTAAATGAGTGGTTGTGGACCCTAAAGGTACACCATATGACAAAATTGTGGCGGTTGGAAGTTCAAGGTCTTTCAAATATGTTTTATTTGTGCAGATTTAATGCCATTGGATTGCACGATGTAATCAAGTCAATAGTGTGAATGTTGGCCATGCTGACTGAAATATATGCCTAGTAAAGAAATAATAGAAAAATTCATACTTCTCTATCTCATTGAACATGTAGGAAGTGGATCTGTAATAAATGGTATTCTAATTAAATCTCGAGGATTGATTTAAATCATGGAAGGGATTTATCTGCTTGCAACTAATGTTACATGGGGCCAAAGTAACCATTAATCCAATTAAAATTTACGGGGTGCATCGTTCTTCCGTATGTTTAAGGTTGGTCTTGATTTTCCCATACTTGATATATTCATCAACTAGAGCACTCTCTTAGCCTAGGAATTCTGATATGTAATAACAAGCACTTGTTTTTTTAGCATGAAGCATGCTTCAAGCACAGAAGCAGGTACAAAAACAGAGTGAGACAAGTTCATATTGTTTTTAATTTGAAAGTATCAACATCATTTTCATTATCATGAATTTCTTACATAGTTTCCTTTCATTAATATTATTATATAATTCATGATTTTATCTTCTTTGATAGATTTATATGATCTTCCTTTCTTCCCTTTTGCTTCCTGAGAAAGAAATTGAGTTTTCATATCAAACTGACTGGAGAACAATATGTAATCATATATTTTCAACATTTGAATCACAAGTAATGATACAACTATACACAATTAAACAAGAATCACAAGATCATTTTGAGGATGTTGGAAAATGTCACTATTTTCAGTCTTCATAATTGTCATTTGACTCATATGTGTATCAAAATAAGAAAAGAAGATTATTTTTTAAAGCATGGGTTTCATGTTCAAGTCTTTTGTTAATTAGTTCAAGCATTCTATTAATGTTGCTAGGACTTACATAAGTCAAAGAATCAAATTTTGCAAAAGACCCTATTGGGAATTTGTATCAAGAAAATAATTATTATTTCGTCTCTAGAATAGTCTAAACGACTCCCACGTCCAATTCATCCAGCTATGATGAAGTCGGCCTAGAGAGGGCTATTTAAACTTCTTATAAAGGATATTTAAAGGAGGAAATTCAACCACATTTGATGCACACATATCACATTCGATATACAATTGGAAAGGATGTGAGAAGGCCTTGGAAGGCAAGGAAAACCCTAGAAAAGGAGCAAGAAACCATAACGATGTTCGATCTCTAAAATTATTTCTATTACATCTCACACGTGTGAAGTAATTAGAGTTTCAGGATACTATACAAGTCCAAGAATTGCAGGAAAAGTATCAAAGGTTCTTTCGGAGGCCGAAAGTCTAGTCTAGCCTTGATTTGAAGAGATTTTTCTTTGTTGTCCTTAGAGAGTATATTTTGTTTTGGAGAACTTTTTTATTGCTTTCTTTGTTCTTGGTGGATGTCCTATTTTTTTCTTGAGTCTTGGAAGTCTCATTGAATTGATTCTATAAGAAGAGATTTTTTTTTGGGTTCCCCTTGGAGGGGTTTTACCCTGGCTTGGAGCCTATGTCTTGTGTCCTTCTCTCTTGTATTTGATCTTTAGTGTTTGGAAAAATATTTGATGATAAAAAAATAATAATAATAATAATAAGAAGAAGAAGAAGAAGAAGAAAGAATAAAAGATAAATGAACATCACAAGTAATTTTCAAGATAAGAGAAGTTTTCATTATTGTTTCCCTAATAAATTTAGCAACATGGTATTAGAGCTAAGGTCAAGATCATAGGCAGTTGGAAGATAATTATTTTTTTAAGTAAAAGGGTTTCCAAGTCAAGAAAAAGAGGTTGTTTGTGAATGATTTGAAGGCTGAATCAATCAAGATCAAATCAAAGTAAGAGTAGAAGTTTGAATGTGGGATTAAAGGCAAGTTTGGAAAATCAAATGCCTCTATGAAAAAGGCCAATTTTTTTGTCAGATCTATCTCAGGAGGGTCTAAGGGCTAGTAAAAGGCTAGAAAAACAGCTAAAAAATGTGAAACTCTGTGCTAAAAATTTGAGGGTTCTGGAGTATTTCAAGAGGCCTAGAAATCTCTATAGGTAGCCCGAGAAGAGGCCTAAACTAGGTTGCAAGTTCTGTCTCACTTGTCAAGAAAGGTGAGTTATGTACTCTTAAGTTTGGAAGGCCTACAGTGGCTTAGAAGGATAAATTTTAGCCAGGGAGGAAGTCAAGTTGAAATTAAAAGGAGATCGCAGGTTGGAGTGGAATTTTAAGCCTGGTCTTAAGGTTTTTGCAGTGACTGTTGTAATCCCTAACCATAGGGTCGAAGTTGCAGAGTAAATGCACAGATTAATAGCCTTAAGATAAGTACAAAATATATTATTAAAGTTGTGAATTAAATATATGTTGATGAGCATGCCTCAATAATTATTTGGAACAGAATAAGGCTAAGTTAGAAAGACTGTAGTGGTAACTATAGTGTACCCTAACCAGAAGACAAAAGGACCAACAACTTCCCAGCTTAGTGTTGGGACCATTTTAAAAAATCATACAATTGAAGTGAACCTTAAAGGCATCATTAAATTCAATTAACTTTTGTATTGCTTTCTATGTCTCAAGCATCTAATACTATGTCTTCATTCTGCAAAGAAAGAAATAAGCTTGATGGGACATCCAAAAGAACATGATAGACCTTATCCTCATAGAAAATTATGTCATGAAACATGTCCTAAGAAAATTTACAGAAGTAGATAAGAACAATACCAAATACTGGAACAAATACTTCAAGGATGAAACAAGGGATCAAATAATACTTATCGAATCAATCAAGGATCACCTTATTTCATTTGTTGCAAAATTGGATAAGGAAAAATACATCTATGACAGGTTGACTAAGCTATATGTAGTAAGCACTTCAAGACAAAATATATCTTTGAGGAGTCGCTTGTACAAGGAAAGGCTATCCTTTCATGAAGACATCTCCTCATACCTAGTGAAGACATATCAGTTGAGGGATCAACTCCAAGCTCTTGTAGAAATTGTTTCAAATGCAGAATTGAAAACCTGTGTGCTCAATGATCTACCTCCATAATGGAACACTTTTGTGACTAGTATCTACTCATGAAAAGACATTCTAAGTTTATTTGTGGTCTAAATGCATCTTGTAAGAGACTAAATTGAAGGCAAAGGACAACACCGATCCTAATGGTAAGTCTCAAGCCTTGCTGCTAAAGTAAAGAAGTTGAAGAAAATGAATTTTTGGAAGTTCGAACCTCATAAAAATAATATAAATTTATCCAAAATACAATTATTTGAGTTTAATGAATATGGATATTTCAAGAGAGATTTTCCTAAGAATCCCGAAGGGAAAGGGATGGAGCTCACATAGTTGAAGAAGGAAAAGAACATGAAAATAAGCCGAAGGTTGAAGATCCCAAGGATATCTTCTAATAGCTCCATCATAATGAGTTTTTTAGTTTGGAGAGTAGATCATGTAGAATTATTAATTTTGGCATCATAGATAGTAGCATATGAATATGAAGATTTTAAGTATTCGTAAAAGAAGTCATCTAGTAGTACGACCAATGCATGCATCAACTCTTTGGATCATGTCATAGTAAGAGAGGATCTCAAAGATACTGTACAAGAAAGAAATCATGAGAGATTCTTCAACTTGTAGCAGAATAATCATAATGACATTGCAGGAATATTCTATACTCTCGGATTTTGAGAGCAAACTTCCTAGTAGTTTGCACGTACAATTCAACATGGAGGAAGTCTCATCTTTGAGATAAGAAGAAATTTTGGACTAGACGGCTAGATGAAGAAAGAGGTATAAATGAATTTGAATTCTTTTTTAGTAAATTTGATTCATGCTTTCAGATTATTATAGGAAGAGCAAGTTGCAGTAATATGCCTTGTTTTATAAGCATGATTTATTCTGAATTTTAGAATCTTCCAGTTGAAGACATGATATTTGAGCATGAATATAAACATCTGATATGGTCTCTTAAGGTATGGAATATTACTGAATTAAGAGGGAATTATAGAAACTCTGATAGATGTGACTTGCTTGAAATCCACGTTGATGAGTGAATGGCTAGGAGTATGTAAAACTTAAAAAAAAATTGAAAAATTGGTTGTTAATTTATTCAATTGAATAATGAAATGCATTCAATGCTATGAAACAGAAATAATCCTATGTCTAAGGAAATTGAGTTTACTGAATGATGAAATAACTATGCTCATCTGTACACATAAATCATTTTAATTCTTGTAAAGAATGAAATCCAACATATTAACCTCACCTTAAACCCAACCTTGTTGTCTAGGAAAGCATGCCAATTAACTTTCATTTCCTTGAGAGTAGTGTGATCATGAGGTCTAAAACAACCAGCGAGATAGAAAAAAATATTCCATATCAGCCTTTTATACCACATTATAAACATTTTCCATTTTTGAAATATGTAGATTAAAAAAAACAACTTGTTTGGTGAAACTATTCATTAGTCAATTATCAAAGCTGAATAATAAATGCAATGACTATTATGAACATGGAAATCACTCAAAAGTGTTCATGGTGTATTTTGTTCTTGGGCTTAATATATTCTCTCAGAAAGGCTACAATAAATCCAAAAAAAAACAAAAACTATTATTCATTTTACTGTGTACAATATTAAGAAATCTAGGTAGAATCCACTTCTGTGATTGTAATAAAAGAAGGTTATTAATTTACATGGTTTACATTAATTTGATCAATAAAAGTCTCTCCAATTTCTGTATTGATTTCATGCTTAGAACATTACATTACATTTAAAGCTAAAACCATGCTATATACAACTAATGCATCCTAATGAGTTATGGATCACTTCGGGGCATGCAACATATTGTAGGGACAACAAAAACCAAGTGGGAATTTTAAAAAACTCCAAACTTTAAAAAATCACCCATGGTTTTATAGATGAGGCTTGAGAAGCATTGGATGAGAGAAAACTATTCTCTCAAAACCAGCGCAATGTTTTAAGTAGTGTTCCTATACATCCCTATTATTTATAGAAAATGGGCGTGATTTCATTGAAGATTTCCCTAGGGTTAAGGACAGAGACATAAATGTTTCACTCGAAACTACCTCAAAGTATTAAATTGTCTCACACTACCGAAGCATGTTCTAAGGTTTTGGGTTTTTGTAGATATTTGACTGCATTTATATATTATATATTTCTGATCAGACAAGATTCTAGTGAGGTAATAAAATTTATGCATCAATAAATTTTCTTCATGCAATAAGAAAACACTCGAATTAAAATTTACTCAAAAAATATTTTAATGCTATGATATGACCTGGGAAACTTATCAAATTGTCCTTGTTGAGCATCTAGACCTACTCTCAAATTCCAATATGAAATCTTCAATCTTCCAAGGAGCAACACAACGGCATGTCGAAAACACCCAAGCCAATCAAAAGACAATGATTTCTCTTATGTGAGATTACCGCAACAATTTGCAAGAATAAGCTTGGGGTAATGGCTAGGGTAAGGAAAAAATTTTATTACCTCAGTGATGACACATGAACATACCCATTTTCGATTTCTTCCAAGCCTATAATTCTTACATTATAATGCATGGATCATGGAACAAAGCCAAGTCACCATTCCATTTTCTTTGGAAATCATGCAGATAGCTTCAAATTAATGCATATTCTTCATAGATGGTTTCCACTAATCCAGTTGTTAATGGCCTCGACAGTGAAATTTTTTGTGAAAATGACAATGAGATTTCTTGGCATGTAGTCCTTACACATCAAAACTATGGGTTGCAGCTCCATAGGACACGTCAAAGTTGACGTGAAAATTTTTTCAGCCACCGTAAAATACGTCCTGGAACACAAAATACGTATGATAAGATGTTACCATGAAGGTTTTCACATGCAAGTACCCGACCCAGTTCCACTGATAAACTAACCACATCTTGCTTTGTTTGAGTGAAAGCAATACATTTTCCCCCTTTGGCATATTTAGTTATCAGTGGGTTGTGAATCGAGCGTTTCCCATAGGTGGATGCAACAATAAAATAAAGTGATATTCCTTCTTCCAACTTATGATATGGTTCACCAACAAGATCAATAAAAATTGGATCATTTAAATATTTCCTCAAAATTTTCTGCAATCAGACATTCATTGTAGTAGAAAAAAACATACTCTGGTGATTTTTTGGCAATATTTCCATACTCACCTCAACATGTTCATCAAAGCCCACATTGAACATCTGGTCAGCCTCATCCAATACAATAACTATACTTCTAACAAGACTAATGCACCAAAATTGATTATATCAATAATGTGGCCAGGCGTTCCAACAAAAACACATAAACCCCTTCTAAGAAATACACCCCCATAACAGCAAAGAGTATCTAGGCTTGGAGAAGATTCTTGGAATTCCTTGTCAACTTGGCATGAAATTTCTCATGCTGGAGCAAAAATGAGTGCCAAGGGATACAATCCGCGCCCATTTTTATGGCTGTGATGAATGATCTTATTCAAGATTGGGATTTCAAAGACAAAAGTGTTTCTAGTTCTCATCCTGGAATGACCAATCATGTCATGACCTTGCATTGTTGGTTCCAACACCACTTTCTAAATGGGGAAAAATTTAGAAATACTGTACCTTGCGAGAGAATTAATAATTTCTTCATCAATTTCAAGCTTGGCAACATCAATCTCTTCATCATTGCATCGTGTTGCAGGGGTTTCATGGTGTGAGGGTTCATGCTCGCAAATAGATATTTATTGTTGCTCCTCTCCGCCGCTATTACAATCAAATAGAGATCCTCCTTGGCATCTTCTTCGTCATTGAAATTATTGGAGATTATAACCCTCATCCTCCTCCTCCTAGGCACACTCCTCCTCCATGAAACCTTATTAAGTTTCACATCGAGCCTCACATTGGTGGTTCCCATAGCATTCTCGACAAATTTCCTAATCTCCTTAATGGCCCTTGGAGCCATTTTCTTAAAGGTGTAGCCATGGAGGTGCTTGTGAATATTGATGGTGTACTTCCTAGTCATGATCTCATCCCTATATCTCTTTCCCTTATCCACCATTGTGCCACTTGCTAGCCTTGCCCTTGTCCACCATTGTGCCACCTTCTAGCCTTCGCTTCCTCTGCTCAGCTTCAAATCTTCTCTCTACTCTATTAAACCCTAAAATCCCTATAGAAGCTAACAAAAATAAACCCTTGGGTTAATAATCCAATTTAAATTGATTGTTGGTCCTCTGTAATGTTTCCAATTGGTGTTTGCTGCTCCCCAAATCCCTTACACCTAATGGGTTCTCGAAGAAGACTAGCTCAATGGAGAAAATGTGGAACCAATAGGCATATATTTTTGGAAAAATCGAGGTAAATTTTATAAAGTAGCGAGAAATGGTCTGGAAATAGGGCTTTGGTCACAACTCCTTGTTCCACAGCATTGAGAGCCAAAAATAACACAGATGCTACTTTTTTATTTTTACTTCTAAACAGAAATGTGATCTCTCCACATGCTACCCTAACGGTGAGACCAGGTTGTTAATGGAAGAGAGGGAAATGAAATTTCAATGAAAATAATCATTCTTAATATTATTTTATTATTTTTTCAATTTTTTAGGATTTTAATTTATTGGGAGAAATTTCAATTAAAAATTATTTTAAAATTTTTTAGGTTTTTAATTTATTAAGAGAAATTTAGCTCCTCCACTTTTAATTGTGTTATAGGTTGTCTAACATTTATAGTAGATATGTTATCATGTCTAGTTAAAAGTGTAAGATCTCTTTAAACATTTTGAATCCGTAAAAATAAACACAATGAAATATAAATATAAATAAATGCCCAACATAATAGAAATATTGTAATGTTTTGTTAAACATTTTGACCCAATCAAAATAAAATAAAATAAAATTTATAATTAATTATAATTAATAATTAAACTATCTTAGATCCATCTTAACTCCAGATCTACCAAGCACTGAGAGGGATCAAATATATTTATATGAAAATCTCTTTTAGAGTGAAAAGAAATTTGATCCCCCTAAGTGTTTGGTAGATTTGTATTTGAGGTGGATCTAGATTGGTATAAAAGTAAGTTATCATTATTTAAGAAAAACAAAGAAGAAGAAGAATATAGTAAGAGAGAGGTGTCACAATGTTAAACTTTTTATTTTATTTTAAAACATTCGTATATAATTATAAAAAAAATAGTGATTATTTAAGCATGCTATATAATTATAAAAATTTAGTCATTGCATAGTAGTGATAAAATTTTCTAGTTAGGCATAACGATCTATGCTTAGCCAACATGTTTTAATTGAACCCAAGGGAAACACCTTAAATTATAAAAAATGTTGAAATGTCCATTAGTGGAAAGTAATGCTACATCATCACCACCCAACTATGTGAAACATTCTACAACCTCCTCTAAGCTAAGCACTCTTGTACAATTAATCACCGAATATGTAATTGTGTTGTCTCCATCAAGGCTCAATGATCATGTACCTAATGGAAACAAGATTCCACTTAGATTTCACTCATCAATAATGTTTCCTTTTCATGGCTAACACATTATTCAACACATTGCCAATTTACATCATCCTCCCCTAAGATGGTGTTACAATGTTTTGTCAATGATCAACCCTTGCTAAGGGGATCTCCTAGTCCACAAAAAAATAGTACACCATCCTAATTGCCTCATGAAACAACCTAAGTCTCTCACAAACTATACCAAACATATAAACTCATTGTCCACTCTTAGTTGTGTTTACTCGACATGCCATCCATTTTTCCATTACTAATGGCACCTCAAGTAAGATCCTTGCATTCTCCCCTCAATTTAACTGTTAGCATCTTCATCAACATGGCTCAATTGGATTCTCTAATGGACAAGGCATTTATGGTGAACACATAATTTGTAATTTTTTCATTTAAATGTGGCATTGATACCATTTTTCATGAGGGTAAAATTTTCAATCCACTTAAGCATCTAATATGTCTCAAGAAGCCTAGTTTTTTTATGGCATTGAAATGGCATTACTAGTTGTGCATGACCATCAACCTCTTGTATCACTCCAACTATGCCTAGCCAACATTCTCTAACCGAGCCCAAGTTAGGCTCCTTAAAATATAGGAAATGCTGTAGTTCTTGTTTCATTATAAGTGATGTTGTGTCATCACCACCCACACATAAACAAGCTTTCACTGCCTCCCTCCAGCCAACACGCTTGAATAACTAACCATCTAGTGTAAGACTATGTTGTCTCCATCTAGACCAACTTCTTGTAATTATCTAAAGGTCATGTATGCAGTGACAAAAAGCTCCCACTTACCTTCAATACGCTCATCAAATATGTTTCATTGCCATGTCTAACACACTATCAAACACATTGCTATATTGTGTTATCCTTTGGTGAATTTGTGTTGCAACACTTCATTGATCATCCATCCTCGTTAGGCTAGACATCCTTCATCCTCCTAGTCCACAATAAACTAGTACATTATCCTAAATGTCTCAAGGATAATTGTGAGTCGGTCATCAGGGCTATGAAACATATAAATCCTTTATCATGTTTGCTTAGCATGTTATATAGGATAAAATTTCCAGTGGCACCTCGAGGAAGGTCCTTTATCATGTTTTCTGAGCATGTTATGTAGGATAACATTTCGAGTGGCACCTCAAGGAAGGTCCTTTATCATGTTTTCTTAATATATTATATAAGATAACATTTTTAGTGGCACACTTTATCATGTTTTATTAGCATGTTACATAGGATAAAATTTCTAGTGGCACACTTTATCATGTTTTATTAGCATGTTACATAGGATAAAATTTCCAGTGGCACCTGGAGGAAGGTCCTTACATGCTTCCCAACTTGAATTATTAACATTCTCATCAATATAGCCCCATCAACTTCTCCAATGAAATGGGTGTGGATAGTGAAGAAAAATTCCACAATTTTCCATTCAAAGATGGATTTAATACCATTTTTCATGGGGCTAGAATTTTTATTGCACTTGACTGTCGAATACCACTCAAGAAACATTCTCACCAAGAATCTTCAATGTGACCTTACTAGTTGAGCTTGACCACCAACCACGTGTATCACATGTGTTGCACTTAACTGCCATGTTCTAACCAAAACTAGGCTAGGTACCTCAAACATGAAGTAACCATCAAACAACCACATAGATACTCTTTAATGGATATTTAGATTTCAACTTCGATAAATTTTAAGTAATTTATTTTTATTGTATTGTATAAGAAAAATAGAGTGAGAGCTAATTAATTAATTTTATTTAAGGAAAATTATATTATTTGAAATGATTTATTGGTAGGCCATTAAGAGGTGGACTTTCACTATTGCAAGATACTTTTGTTTATTGCTTAGTTAACTTATTACCTTGTGCATAAGGAAAACATGATTTTAGTCAATGAGAAACAATTCTAAATATGATTCTATGACCAAATTAAATTATTTATTTCCAAAAAATGTTCTCCATGAGATTTCAATATGGTTATGCTTAGTGTAAATTCAATTTATATATTTTAAAGAAATCCCACACTATCAACAAAATTCAATTCTTTATTGCCAAAACATGTTCTGGATGAGGTTTCAATATGGTTATTCTTAATGTCAATTCAATTTATCTATTTTAAAGAAAACCCACAATATCCAAATTTAAATGGAGCTTGAGGTATAGTTTTTATAAATAGAAAAAAATATCCATTTCAATTTCATAGCTGTGAAGCATTAGAAAGGGGTCAAAAAGAAATTAGATTTTCAATTAGGTTTAGTTTCGGTGTTTAAGAGGATTTTTTATCCTCATTGCCTAAGGTCAATCTTACTTGTGATGTTTTTATTCCTTATGTAGGGTTTGTATTATATTTTGGATTCGTGCCTCAACCTTTTGAATTCCTCCATTCTACCATGACTCGTTTCCAATCTATTTTGCATTCAAATAAATCTTATGTTATTATTCATTTTATGTTAAGAAAAGTATGGATTGTGTTGGTTACATATTGTTGCTACAATAGATGGTCTTATGGGTGTATTTATTATATGGTGAACAATATATTATATGTGTTGTGTATGGAAATAATTTTGTTTCTTACACTTCTTAGTATGTTGAACTATGTTTCTTTGTTCTTAGGTGTGTAATAATGTATTTAGACACCACCTCTATTTTGGAATATGAGTTTTATAATATACAAAATCCCTCGATTCTCTAGCATGGTATTAAAGCTAATGTTTTGAGATGTAGAACGTTTCCTACAAGTCTTATGCAAGTTGTAGATTCTCATAAAAAGTCATATTTGTTTAGTGGATTGGTTCGAGGTTTCTAATTGAAAACTAAATCTAGGATCAAATCAATGGGTCAACATTATGAGTTTCAAGATAGATCTTATAAATTTTAATGGACACAATTATGGAATTTGGGCACAACTATAAGGGAAAATTGTTGAAGGGTGAAAAGCCATAGGACTTTACGAAAATGGTGTTTCTTATCCAAGGGATAACTAATAAAAAATTTTCATCAATAGGAAGAAGGATGGGCCTTCAAGAGTCATAATGACCTCCATATGAAGGGGAATTCAATGTCATATAATCCATACTCTTTAGTATATAAAAGAGCTATAAATTGATTCTTATTGTCACCTAAGACCCTACAAACCCTATATTCTCCTTGCAAATCTTAAGACTCTATAATAAAAGAAACAATGTTCCTACATAATTTACAATGTCATGAATTTGAGAATTCCACCAATTGAGTGAAACTCCAAACAAATTTTAAGAAAAAGAAATACCTAGCTCAAAAGACTCCATGTGTGGAATTGATCACCATGGTGTCACTCTCTAGTAAATATTTCTTAGTGGAATCACCAATATAATTTATTTTGAGCTCTGTCCACAGATTTATCTCAGGGCATTGATTATGTTGGGCTATATTTTATGCAATATTTCTGGTGGCCCTGTGGTTCCATAAAAGACACCTAAAACATGTCATCCATAGAGGACACAAAGTAAATTGTTCAGTCCCTCTCATAAAACATTAACACTATCACCGAGTGACTTAGCGCACCATAGAACAACAAGCCTTCCCTCGCTGTGCAAGTTGGCCTTTATATTGAGAATATTAGGAGTTGGAGGGTAAGCATGACGAGGGTGTCATTTTCTCAAGAAGAGTCTCTCATAAGGATAAGAACTTTAATGAGAAAGAAATCACAATATTGACCACTCACTTCTTACCATTCCCACACCATAAAAAAACCCTAAAAATGTCATTCTTAAAATCTCTTGTGTAGTTTCCTATTGTCATTCAAGTAGAATATCACAATTACATATGTTAGTAATGGTGCAATCATTTTTTTATTTTGTAAAAGGAGCTCTTTATAGACATGCACCCCATGAAAAATAAATCATTGAGTCAAAATGAATGGAAATGAATGAATAAGAGGGTATGTCAATGAGTGTCAGGCGTGCCAAGGGGGGACTGACAAGGAATGCTAGGGAATGTTAGGGCATGTCAAGAAGTGTTAGGGTGTGCTAATATGTTCCAGATAGTTCCCAAGGCATACCAATGCATGTTAGGTCCCTATATTACTAGTATAGTCCCTTATTATTTTTAGTGTAACCCCCTTATTGTTATTATTGTACCCTTGTCACCCCCATATTTTTATTATTGTGCCCTTAAATTATTATTGTTAGGTCGGCTAGGATTACATTGTGGCCCCAATAGGATTACATTATGGCCCCATGGACTCCTATATATAGAAAGGAGGTTTTGTAAATTGTATCATCCAAGAATTGTTCATTTATGTAATGTATTGGAGTTTTCCCCCTCGAAGTGGCTTCTTTCTAAGGTTTTTATATCTCTTTTCTTCTATTTTTGGAGCTGGTTACTCAACATTTGGTATCAGAGCTTTGGATTCTAGGGTTTCGCTGCTACAAACAGGTCATCGTTGAATTTTCGCTATAATTTTTTTTTATATGAAGTTTCAGAAGCTGCAATTTTTAAGGTGTGAAGCCGAAATCCTAAGGAACATCCTCAAAAAATTTTAGATCTTGGTTCGCAATATTTTCGGAGATATGATCTGTGGAAGTTAGGTCTTTTTGCAGGCTCCTCAATTTTCTCTAAATAGTTCATTGTGGAATTTTCGCTATAAATTTTTTTCTATGAAGGTTCAGAATCTAAAATGTTTAGGGTGTGAAGCTGAAATCCTGAGGAAACTCTTCAAAAAATTTCAGAGCTTGGTTCCCAACATTTTTAGAGATATGATCTGTGGAAGGTAGTGCTTTTTTAAGCTCCCAAATTTCATCTCAAAGAGGTGATCACGGGAAAATATTCATAACTCTTTCTCTGAGCATCGGATTGGAGTGTCGTAAAAATTGATTGGAAGAACACGAATTGTAGTTTCTTGGCTATCAATTTTAGAGATGAAGGGTGAAACAATGACATGTGGCAAGTCGTACAATTTTTCTCTACTGAACGAGTCCATAATTAGGTCATTGTGGGAGATTGGACACAACATTGTCTTGGAGAATCCAAATCAGGTCAGACATGTGGCATTTGAAAGAGA
This sequence comes from Pinus albicaulis, assembly GCA_034641835.2. Lineage (NCBI taxonomy): Eukaryota > Viridiplantae > Streptophyta > Pinopsida > Pinales > Pinaceae > Pinus > Pinus albicaulis. The sequence continues at coordinate 783,289,178 of CM076569.1, read as the reverse complement.
ATTTGGAGGGCTACTTCAGTGCAAAAATTCAAATATTGAAGTGCTGCAATCATAGAGATAATCCAATTTCAATATTGAGCTCCTCAAAAGGAAGAAAAATGTGTGTATTTTTTTTTTTTCGAATTGCATAAGTCTTGTTTGAAGAATCAATTTGAATTGATTCCAAGGGCCTATTATAGAATATATATCAATATTGGGTTCTAAAATATGCCCCGTAAAAATAATTCAACACCCATTAATCCTTCAGAAGGCTCTACTATGACTCATGAAGATGAAGAATTGCAACATGATCTATCAAAATTACAAGAGCAAGTGCACCAAATTTTTCTCTCGCAAAAAGCAACAAAAAATGAAATGGAAGTTTTGAAGAAAGGCATGGAAGTGAAGATGGATGGTTTGAAGAAAAGCGTGGAAGCTAAGATGGATGGCATGGAAGCTGGCATGGAAGCTAAGATGGATGACATAAAAGACAACATGGAAAACATGAAGAATGATCTAAAAGCAGACATGGAAGGTTTGACAAAGTTGATACAAGAAATGTTTCCTAATGGTGGAAATATAGTAGAAGAAACTCATGATGAGAACAAAATAAATGTTAATCATGATTTCATAAACTCTAATGTTGGCAGAAAGAACCACCATATTCCAAAAATGGATATGAGGAAGTTTGATGGAAATGATCCTGTAACATGGATACTATAGATGGAGCAATATTTTGATATCCATAACGTGAAAAACACACAAACGGTACGCATTGCAACTTTACATTTAGAACAAAATACATTTGTAGGGTATCGATGGCTTTTCTCCCGTAAAAAAATTGTCACTTGGTCAATTTTTATGGAGGAAATGATAGCTCATTATGAGGATACAAAGAGAAACACCTTCTTTAGCCAATTGATAAATCTCAAACAAAAGGGTTTAGTGGGGCAGCACATTGAGGACTTACAAAAATTGAATATAAGGGTAACTGATATTCCAGAGGAACAAAGGATTGATCTCTTCATAGGGACTTTAAAGAATAATATCCAACATGAAGTTCATGTTTTGGAACCTGATTCATTGGAGAAGGCATTCAGGTTGGCAAGAAAAATTGAATGTAAAATTATGGTGACAAGGAAGCCTACCACTCACTTCTACAAAGAAGGAAGTGTTGCTACGCCTAGATTTCCACAACCCACAAGGTTGACACCACAAAAATTGGAAGAAAAAAGAGAAAAAGGGCTTTGCTACAGTTATGATAACAAATCTACTAAAGGTCATAAGTGTGCTAGGAAGAAATTATTTTACATAGATTGTGAAGTGGAAGAAGATACTGAAAAAGAAGAGGATATACACCAGGAACCAGCCCTAGAAGAGGAAGAAATGAATCTGACCATATCGTGTAATGCACTGGCAGGAATTACCACTCCTCAAACTCTCAAGATAGAAGGACAAATCAAGAAGAAAAAGGTAATAGTGTTTATTGATTCAGGTAGCACCCATAATTTTATTCATTGTAAGGTAGCCAAGGAATTAAATTGTTTCCTATACCCAGCACCAGAATGTCAAGTGATGGTTGCAAATGGAGGAACTATAAATTGCTCCGGAAAATGCCATAATATCAAGCTAACCATGGGGGAATATGTGTTGACTAGTCCAATGCTTTCCATTCCTATGGGAGGTGCTGATGTTGTAATAGGAGTACAATGGTTACAATCTTTGGGGACGGTAGCTTTTAATTTTCAAGAACTTTTCTTGAAATTTTTTTCAGAAGGAAAGGAAGTCGAATTACGTGGTATTGCGGGGAAGCCAGGAAGGATAATAAGCTCTAATGTCATGACAAAGCTTCTAAAGAAAGAACAGCGAGGCGTAATTGCACAATTATGCTCACTAGAAGTTCCAACATCAAAATCATCTATTTCTGCAGATCTCCAACAAGTCTTGGACAATCATTCCAAGGTGTTTGAAACTCCCAAAGGACTTCCACCTATTCATGATCATGATCATGCTATTCATTTGATTCCAGGAAGTGTTCCTCCAAACATCAGGCCTTATAGATATCCTTACTTCCAAAAGAGCGAAATTGAACGTATGATTGCAGAAATGTTAGAGGCGGGTATAATTCAACCTAGTCAAAGTTCTTTCTCTACTCCCGTAGTATTGGTACACAAGAAGGATGGATCATGGCGAATGTGTCCAGATTATAGGGAGCTCAATAAGCTCACCATTAAAGATAAATTTCCCATTCCTGTGATCGATGAATTATTGGATGAATTACATGGAGCAATTTATTTTACCAAGTTGGATCTTCGTTCAGGATATCATCAAATTAGAATGAAGACTGAAGATATTCCAAAAATAACATTTCGAACTCATGAGGGTCATTATGAATTTTTGGTCATGTATTTTGGCCTTACCAATGAACCTTCTACATTTCAAGGGTTGATGAATTCCATTTTCAGACCTTTCCTTAGAAAATTCGTGCTAGTACAAAAACAATTATTGCAGGAGAAACAATTATATGCAAAAACATCCAAATGTTTCTTTGGAGTACAAGAGGTGGAATATCTGGGTCATATTGTATCTCACGAGGGTGTTAAGGTAGACCCTAACAAAATTAAAGCCATTAAGGAATGGAAAGTCCCCACAACCATAAAGCAGTTGCGAGGATTTATCGGGTTAACAGGGTATTATCATAAGTTTGTTAAGAATTATGGGAGAATAGCAACACCTCTAACAACATTATTTAATAAAGATGCATTTTCATGGACTCCTGAAGCAACTAAAGCCTTTGAACATCTTAAACAGGCAATGTGCCTAGCACTGGTCTTAGCTACGCCAGACTTCACAAAAACCTTATTGTGGAATGTGATGCCTTAGGAAATGGAATTGGTGCTGTTTTAATGCAGGAAGGAAGACCCATTTCTTTTGAAAGCCATCTAATCAAAGGAAAGTATTTACAGAAACCTATTTATGAGAAGGAAATTTTAGCAATACTGTATGCACTAAAGAAATGGCGAACTTACCTAATAGGAAGACACCTCAAGGTAAAAACTGATCATGATAGTCTTAAACACTTTTTGGAACAAATACTATCTTCAGAAGAGCAGCAAAAATGGGTCACAAAGATGTTGGGTTATGACTTTGAAATAATCTACAAAAAAGGAAACACAAGGGAGCACTAGGTGAAAATAATGCATGCAAATTAACAATTAAGAGATTTTGACAAGAGGTGTCCATGAGTTACAGGTGTGCTAAGTAGGGAGTGACAAGGTATGCTAACCAGTGCTAAGGCATGCTAGAGGTCAAGGAAACATTCCAATATGTGCCAGGTGCTAGGGTGTGCTGATGCATGTGAGGGAGTATTATGGAGTGATAGGGAAAAACAAGGGACCACTAGTTTTAAATGCATGGAAATGAACGAATAAGAGTGCGTGATAGGGTTTCTTAGCAAGTTCTATATGTGCCATGGAGGGAGTGAGAAGGTATGTTAGGTAGTTCCAAGAAATGCTAGAGTGGCAGTGTGACATGCCAAGATGTGTCAAGTGTTAAGGTGTTCCAGTGTGTGCTAGGGAGTGTTAGGGAGTGCCATAGAAACAAAAGGGAGAAATATTTCAATATAAATGGAAATGAATGGATAAGAGTGTGTGATAGGGAGCGCTAGCGAGTTCCAAGTGTGCTGAGGAGGGAGTGACAAGTTTATATGCGAGGCAATGCCAAGGCATGCTAGAGTTTCAGGGAATGGTAGGGTGTGTTAGGGAGTTCCAAAGCATGCCAAGGAATGCAGGGGATGCTAACACATTCCACATAGTTCCAATGGATTGTTAGACATTCCAGGTGTTATGGCATGTGAAGATGTAAACTATGTTGCTTATTTGTTTTATGGCCACAGTTGGACGCGAGCCTTGAATTGGTAACTTGTTAAGTGGCATGAGTTAAGATTGGATATGAGTATCATAACATGAGTTATAAGCCATTCTTAGGTGAAAAATACATAGTCTAGTTGTAGAAAATGAAACATGGTCAAGTTGTTGTAGTCGAGGCAGGACTTGGTTGGGTTCCCAAGTATTAAAAAAATAAGGGTAGTTATGAGGACATGATAGTTAAGGAGTGCCAAGAAATTTCAATGAATGAAAATGTGTGCTAATTCATTCCACAAAGTTTCAATGCATGCCAAGGAGTGTAGGGGAGTGTCAGGGCATAACAAGGGAGAACTAGTTCAAAGTGCATGGAAATGAATGAATAAGAGTGTATGTCAGGGAGTGTCAATGAATTCCAGGTGTCCCATGGATGAAGTGTGTTAGCACAATTTAATAATATTACTTGCAGGAGGAAATAATATGATTGCGATAAGGAGATGGATAAAGAAGTTTCAGATATAGGGAGACTTTGGGTTAGACACAACACTATTTTTTCAATGACTTGGTTGGGTTCCCAAGCCACAAAAAAAGTAATGCTATCTATGAGGGCATGACAACTAGGGAGTGCCAATATGTGCAGGGAATCCCAAGAAGTTCTAACACATGATAGAAATTTCCAGACATGTTTGGAATTCCAATGTGTTAGGTGCTAGGGTGTGGCGCCAATGCATGCTAGGGAGTGCCAGGAAAACAAAAGGAAGGACTAGTTTCAATTGCATGGAAATGAATGAATAAGAATGTGTGATAGGGAGTGTTATAAATTTCTATGTGTGTTAGGGAGGGATTTAAAGGGTATGATAGGAAGTTCCAAGGCATGATAAAGTGCTAGGAAATCATTCCAAGATGTTCCAAGTTCCACGATGTGCCAATGTGTGCCAAGGAGTGTTATGGAGTGCTAGAGAAACACAAGGGAGAACTATATCATAATCCATGGAAATGAAAGATTAAGAGTGTGTAATAGGGAGTGTCAACGAGTTCCAAGTGTGCTAAGGAGGAGTGACAAGGAATTATTGGTAGTGCTAAGGAATGTTAGAGTGTTAGGGTGGCATGCGGGCAGGATGTGCCAACGCATGCAAGGAAGTGTTAACTGGGAGCGTCAGGTTAACACCAGGGAGAAATACGTCAAAATGCATGTAAATGAACAAATAAGAGTTTTTTATTGGAAGTTCTAGTGATTTCTAGGTGTGGTAAGGAGGGAGTGACAAGGTATACTAGGCAGTGTTAAGGCATGCTAAAGACCAAGGCGACATGCCAAGATGTCCTAGGTGCTAGGGTGTACCAACACATGCCAAGGAGTGTTAAGGAATGCTATGGAAAAACAAGGGAGCACTAGGTAAAAATGCATGGAAATGAATGTATAAGAGTTGTGACTGCGAGTGTCAATGAGCTCTAAGTGTGCTAAGGAGAGAGTGACAAGGTATGTTAGGTACTACCAAAGAATTCTAGATTGCTAGGGAGGCATGCCAAGATGTACCATGTGTTAGGGTGTGATAATGCATGATAGGGAGTGTTAGGGAGTTTCATGGAAACACAAAGAAGAAGTAGATAAAAATTCATGTAAATGAACAAATAAGAGTGTGTGACATGGAGTGTCAATGAGTTCTAGGTGTGTTAAGGAGGGAGTGACAAGGTTACATGCTAGGCAGTGCCAAGGGATGATAAACTACCAAGGCATGTCACAAAGTGCTAGGGTGTGTAAAAGCATTCCAAGGAATGTAGGGGATGGTAACACATTCCACATAGTGCCAAGGCATTTAATACATGCCAGGTGCTATGGCATGTCAAGACATATACTGTGTTTCTTAGTTGTTTTACAACCATAGTTGGATGTGAAGAGCCTTGTCTTGGTAACTTGTTAAGTGGGATGAGTTGAGATTGGACATGATTATACTAAGATGAGTTACAGGTAGTTCTTAGGTGAGAAGGCATATGTTGAATTTCCACGACATATGAGAATCTGGTTTTGGTCTTATAATATTTTATTCAAGCACACTCAAGTGCCACAACACATCTACTTTTCACAACAAAATACACACACATTAGGGAATCAACTAATGCACGTGACAATTTTTAAAATTTTCAAACTGTTCTTCATTAAATTACAAACTATAATAGAATAGGTTGGAACTTTTATACCAGGTATAATGGCCCTTTAAAATCACACTGATAGAAGGAATACAATTAGGGCTTGGTGTTAGTATTTTGATAACCAATATACCTCGAACAAGACAACACTTTAACCACTTTTTGATGGTGGCCACACATAGCCCTTTTAGTCCACATGTCCTGAACACATCTGGTAGGTCCTCTTGCCTCCCATTATGCAACTCCTCAAGTTTCCTTTATCAATTAACTCAAATCCTTTAGGTTATTGAACTCGGCTCAAAATTATTTTCCTTTATCTACCTCTTTTTTCCTTTAAGGTTTACAACATTTAGGGTTTTCGATCAATTGTTCACAACTTAATTTGTGAAAAAATCTTTGGTATGCCCACTTTTTCAATACTACTACTCCAATATGAGAAGTCTAGGGCTATGGAGGTTTCCCTTCTTCTCACTGACTCAATCCTCTACAATACAGTGAATTAGGACTAGTTGGCTATCCCATTTGACTACTACTTTATTCCTTCAAAGTCTACACATTTTTAGGCCCAATACACTTACCCTTATACTAGTATTTTTTTCCTTCACAAGTACATGACTTAGGGCTCCTCTTTGACAGTCACCTAACAACCCTCCAACTATACTTGGACTGCCATAAATTTTCCCAACCACAGTCAATTCGTTTACTGATCTAGCCCTAAATTCTAGTGCATACCCTTCTCTATTTGTGTTGGCTTTTATCACAGACCTTGAAACCTACTAACCACCACAATATAGGGTCTCAACCCTCTCTACTATTTCAAAATTTGATGTTTCCTTCACACAGAAACACCACTGAAAACACATGCCCAAATTCTCATGAGCTATCTCTCTTGAGCTTGATCTACCATAAGAGAACCAATAGTATGCCATCCTACTTCCTATCTCGAACCCATTAAGGTATGTGACATTATTATGAACCCTCACATGATGATCTTACAACTTCTTGCTCTTGGTGGATGATCATGTCCTTCCTTTAGAAACCCTTACTCAACCCTCTAACTCAACCTACTTTAGGACTAGATCTCTCCTCGCCTCCTTGATCAAATGAGATCCTTATCACTTGATGTTCTTGCCTTCATACTAAAGCCTCCTTAAATAGATTTTCCTAGCTAGGCCTCTTAAGAACCCTCTATAGCTTACAGGATTTAGCCACTTAGACCTTAGGAAATACTATTTTTCCCTTTTAATTTTCTTTTAGATTTTAAACCCCATCTTGGGTCCAAAACCCCTTCACTTGGGTTCTTTTACCACAAAGAATTTTGTGACAAAAATCACACAAACCCATCTCACTAGGCATGTGGAGTAACTCCCAAGCTACATAATTCAAAAAAATAGTCTAGTTGTAGTAGTCGTAACTTGGTAAAGCTCTTGTAATCAAGCTAAGACTTCGTTGGGTTGCCAAGTTGCAAATTAAGGGTAGTTGTGAGGTCATGATAGATATGGATGGTTAGGACATGCCAAGGAATTAAACGGTGTGCTAACACATGCCAGATGATGTCAATGCATGTTGAGGTGTTAAGGAGTGTTGAGACAATATCACAAGGGAGAACTAGGTCAAAATGCATGGAAATGAACAAATAAGAGTGTGTTCCAGGGAGTGTTAGTGAATTCAAGTGTGCCAAGGATGAAGTGTGTTAGAAGAATTTCATAATAGGATTTGCAAGAGGCAAGCCTACGATTGCGGTAAGGGGCTTGACAAAGAAGTTTTAGACAAAGGAAGACTTTGTGTTGGGCACAACATTATTTTACCTTTATCTATTATTTTTATATGACATGTGGTACACTTTGGCCAAATGATCATGTTTTAAAATATTTTAGAAAATTGAATATTGTACATTGTTATGTATAATTTTTGGGGCACTCGACTTATGCCAAATTATATCTTGCGTGTCTTTTGTATTTTGTGGTTCGTGCAAACTCTCAGTTAATTCTCTATTGTTTATACGAACTAGAAATACATGTGAAATATTTCCTATGTAAGCTATGTTGCTTAGTTTTTTTATGGAGATCGCTAGATGTGATCCTTGTCTTGGTAAGTTCTTAAGTGGGACAAGTTCAACTTGGACATGAGTGGCCTAAGATGAGGTATAGAAAATTCTTAGGTGAACAAGGCACAACCTACTTGTAGTAGGTGTAATTGGTCAAATTGTTGCGACTGAAGTAGGCCAATGTCACATGAAATGTAGTAGCTAAGGACTTGATTGGGTTCCCAGGTCATGAAAAAATGTAAGGCTAGTTGTGAGGGCATGATTTCCAAGACATGCTAGGGAATGTTAGCACACTACAAGAAAAAAGGACATTGGTGAGGGGAAAAAACTGTCACCATAAGCTCATTAGTGAGGGTCAAAAGAACATTCGTCACCAAAAATTGAACGTCAAAGGTGGCGTCATCAAAAGTATAGGTGTTGTGGTGACATTCAAGGTCCATAGCCAATAATGATTTATAATGATGGATAGTGACCATCACCATTTCATATGAGCAATGGTGATGGAAAATAGCCTCCGTCACCAAAAAACTGAACATCACCAAAGGTGGCGTCACCGAAAGTATGTGTTGTGGTGAGATTCAAGGTCTGTCACGAATATTGATTATAATGATGGATAGTGACTGTCACCATTTCATATGAATAACAACGATTTTTTGTGATGGACCTTTCATGGCCGTCACTATTGGTGCATATATATGGTGACGTTTGTTGAGTGTTACCATTTCATATTTGGTGAGGGTCAAAAAATGTCATGGTAAGCTCATTGGTTACATCAAGGTCCGTCACGAATAATGACTATAATGACAAACAATGAACCTCACCATTTCATATCAACAACAACGATTTATGGTGACGGACCTTTCATGTTCATCACTATTGATGGGTATATATGGTGGCGTTCATTGATCGTCACCATTTCATATTTTGGTGAGGGTCGAAAAATGTCACCATAAGCTCATTGGTGATGGTCAAAAGAGCATCCGTCACTAAAAAATGATCATCGCCATTCCCTATGAATATCAGGGCATGATGGAAACGAAACACCAACCTTCTGCTTGTAAAGCAGGTGCTCTTCCATTGAGCTAGCACCCTTTAAAGAATTAGACTTTAAACTAGCAATTGCCCCTAAAGGTGCAAAGATACACCAAAGAAATAAAATATCTAGGAAGATCAAAAGTTGCTAGAAACAACATGTTCAATATACATAATAAAAGACAATAAGAATAAATATTATATTCAATATACATAATAAAAAGACAATAACTCAATTGATTAATTTCCTCTATGATACCTATTATTTACAAAAACTATTCATGATTAAATACTTAATATTTACCAAAACTACTAATGATTAAATACATTTATAATTTCAAGAAGGAACATGATTTTCCTGTTACAATTTTGGTGTCATGTCATGTCATGATTTAATACAGAAAATGGTCAAATAAATAATGATTGGGATTTAATCCAAGGAGTGTTTAAAAACACGTAAATTTTAGAAATTAACATTTTCATGTTACAATACGATTTTAAAATGGCCAGAGGCCATAATTAAACTTCTACGAAATAACCATTTATGACAACGAGATAATGAGAATCTCAGGCAGCTACCAGTAAAATCTTCTTTATTTCTACCTATATTACATTGAAAGATTCAGTGTTTTAGTTTACAATTAAATGCATGTGCCCAAGGAGAGTAGAGCAAGACGAGATCAATAATAAGACACTAACATAGATAATGATGACAATGGTATCTATTTGTGCTCTCCTCATGGTGTTTAATAGGGAGAAAATTATATGTCTTAGCCAGCCCACCACAATTATTAATTTGGAGGGTAGATTTATCAAAAACACAACACAATGGACCACGACTGGGTATATAGATGCACCCTCTGACCATTGGATTGTCATGGGGAATGATTCTTATGCAAAGGAGTTCTACTTTCAGAACCATGGTCATTTCCTAGTTGAAGGAGTCCACAAACTCAAGATACAGCACTTCAAGAAATCCATTATTTTTCTCTATTTTATTGCACACCCACTTCACAAGATCTTCATCCTCTCCAATTTCTAGCTCTATTGGTTGTCTTCCCGTCAGCAACTCCAAGATCACCACTCCAAAACTATAGATGTCACTTTTTTCAGTTGTTTCTCTGTAGAAGTTATGTCTTCCTGAAATCCTTGCATTGGGGACCTTTTTTGTAGTGATTCCTTCAAGTTCAGTAAAAAAAATAACACTAACAAACTCCACCATGCTGATAATGGTAATCTAGGAATGGAAGGAACACAATTAATGTCAACCACAAATGTTGAATTGCTGAAATGTACAAGATCTAACTAATGAATCTCCTAACATCTATTGACCTCGATGAAGTAGGTTTACATCACTAAGGAAATTAGATAATAACATAATATGAGCAATAAAATTTGGAGTGATATTTATAGTGAGATTGGTTATGAACCTGTGTTAAGGTTGGCCACACTATATTGAAATTTGAAGTCCATAATGTGCACGGATTAGCGTATGCAGGCTATAACAACAACCTTGTCACATCCAAACTAATCAATATATCATCGAAATGATGGAAAAAATGGCAAAGGTCTAATTTCTAAAATAAACTTGCATGGTTCAACTTTCCAGTGCTAACATGTATATTGTTTATTCTAATTTCTAAGAATGCACATTACCAGTATTCATTCATAACAAGCACTCATCTAAAGATTACTTGTCAATAGAATGTACTTGATTTTTATCACCTTTGGATATTAAATAATGTTTCTTATTATCCCACCCCAATCTCTACAAAGTGCATAATTTCAAATGATAGTCATTGTCTAAACGAAAAGAAACTAGAGGTTGGGATTTCAAATACATTCACTTCTTTGGAAAAGTTATAGCTACCAAATGTCCATGGAATATTATTTCCAAATAGGGACTCTAGAGGCAGGTGATAAAAAAAAATCACATTGAACACCTTAACATGGAATAATGAGATAGGATGGAAAACAACACTATCCAAAATGGGTCTATAGTCTAGAAATCATTGGCACTGACTTTCACTTTGGTAGGTGTAGGGTTAGTATGGAGAGTTGGAAAAGGGGATCATATCAGAATAGGGGCTAATCCACAGGTTTAATATGGAGAAGCCTACAGATTACCATTGGATTTGATTTCTACTTTGCAACGTCAAGGAATTCATACCCTGGGTTAGGGAGTCAATGCAATATCTGCCTCAATTTTGTAGCAAAGATGGAAGAAAGGAAAGGATTTTTTTTTTAAAATATGGAAATATGCAACTAAAAGGTATTTGTGGATCAACATAAGAAGATTAATATCAGAATAAGCAAGGAGGATGTTTTGTTATACTCAAGGAACCCTTCCCTGGGGGAATATACTCCTATTTTAGGGTACAAAGCAACGTTTGTAGATACAACCTAGGAAGAGGAGGCCTAAAGGTGAAATATTCCATGGAAGTCTTATGCTCCTATAAATTCAAAGGTTTAGATGTCATTAGTTCTTTGGAACAAAGCAACAAATTGGAAAATACTTCAAAAATGAATGAAGAATGGTCTAGGGTGGTGTACACGATGTAAGAAGGAAAGTGAACCAGTTGATAATTTATTAACAATTCCAAATGTGCAGGTAAGGTATGGGAAGATATGAAGCAACTGAAAATTTGTAGGGAAGGGTGACAAGTGCAGAATATGGAGGAGGTTTTGAAGAACTGGACCCGGAATAAATAACTTAAAATTTTTAGAGATTTTCTTGTTGTGGTTTCTTAGAGCATATCCTTTGCTTGAAATGTTGATATATTTCAGGAGAGATACCTTCCTTCATTTCAATGTGCATATATTATAAAGTCAGTGTTTGGAAGCATAAAAAATCATGAAAAGATACAGAAACCCAGGATGCGAAGAAACCATGAATTGATAAATTGGGGCGACTTGTATGGTGCTAGCAAAGAGAAACATACTCTTTGTACTATAGGAGGTACCTTATTTCTAAACGATTCTCTTCTCCTTAATTTTAATGCAGGCTTGGGTGCAGTACTAATAACTATGTTGAGTCGATGGATCTAATGATGTTAATGAAATTGGAAGCATACATGGAGGTGACAATATTGTTGATTTTTGGTGACTATAATGTGGTTACACACTAGATGAAGGTCTACTACAAAATTGGGAATATCAATTTGCAACTTATGCTGGCTCAGATGAAAAAAAATGGAGACATTCTTCTCCAACATATGCTATCATTATGCTTGTAGAGAACCTAACACAAGAGTAGAAGATTTATCAAAATGACTACTTCTTGGAGTGGAGGTTAAAGAAGGAATCAACTAGCTAGAAATCTTGAAGATAATAGTTGGAGTTTGAAGTTGTCTACTAAGTGTTGAGTAGTAGGATGTTCAAATTCTGGTTTACTAATTTTTAGAATTGTTGAAATTCAAATAGTTTTTTTATGAAAGACTTATGGATATGGACTGTAATGTATTTTTGAGAACAGGAGAAATCATGTATATTGATTTTGTTTTGAAAATCATGTTTGTTGTGAGACTAAATTAATGGAAGTATGAGTATAATTGTCAAAGTGTGCTAGTATGCCTCTGGGTTTTATGAATATGGTTATATAATAAACAAGGACAGTGTGTGGGTGAGAGAGTGTGAAAATGAGAACACAGATAAATATACATACCAAGGTATTGTTAGGGTGCCATAGTACCATCCATTAACAAATGTTGGGAATATACCCTCGGTCGTCTTTTTAAACCTCAAATATATATCTAAAAAATACAAAAACACATCATAAGAGAGAAATGAATTGTCATTTTAGAATTCATCATTTCATTAGAAAAAAAATGTATATTCATTTCAATAAGTACTACACGTCTAGGGGTCCCATTAATGTTACATGTCTGTGTGTAAATTTGCGCTACAAAAAATTAGATGTACCTTTTAAAAAAGGGGTTTTGGCTCAATTAGAATGAAGCAACAAGTAGATCATCAGTTGGTTCGCCCACTCAAATGCTTATCCAACACCATAAGAAGTAGAGCCAAGTGCAGTGAGTGTTTATACGTAGATTTGGTCCATTAGTGATATCGAGACTAAGCATCACGAATAACATGGCTAAGTTGATCCAGCCACCTTCGCGAGTGAGTTGAAGATTCTCAGTCTTGAGATAGACACTCATATCCAACAGTTCCATTTCCATATTGAGATGAGATGCACCAGTAGTATTTAGTTTCCCAATGCCTATGGATCCATGACCAACATCCCCATCTTTTAGATACCCACCAATAGTAGTAGATCCAATTGATTCTTCAGTTGGTTCTGTTGTTCATGGAATTTTATGTGAAACCTATATTGTTGATTCTATTAGTGTCTCAATAGATTGAGCTTATTGAGTGATTCAATAGAAGGAGCAGCGTCGCTTAATATCCCTCCCATCCACGGGGATTGGAGAAGCAGTAATCAATTTCACAGTTGAATCAGTCGGCTGAGTACTAGCAACCCCACTAGTAGCACCCCACTATTAGTGGTTGTTCTAGTTCAGGACCCAGACCCAAGGCCAATTGTGGTCATGGGAAAAGTATATCTAGAGCAGTGGATCCATTCGAAGGACCAACAGGTGTAGCAACACCAGTTGTGGGAAAGGCATAGAAATAAGTTTTGAAATATCTAGGTTGTCAGAGGACCAACATAACCTATTGATTCAGATGTTGAAATAGACATTCTGTCGAGCGAGGTAGTTGATTTAGTTGTTTCAGCCAATGATGATGATTTTACCCAATTCACTAGGTGCTGCGCAACTATTGTTTCTTGATTCCAAAAAACTTAAAACCACCCCTTAATGGACTCCTCCTATGTTCTAACCTTTACCTCTGCGCCACCCAATCTGCCTCTTTGGATCAGAGTAGCGACAGATAGATCAAATTTGTTCATGAAAGAACACAAGGCAGAACATTTTTCCTTAAGGTTCCACCATCTGCTGACTCACTTAATACAAGTTAGAAATTGAAGTGTGAGGTCTGAGTCCTTGATGTGGAGCTCTAGTAATTAATGGGTACTTGGTATAACGTGATTATTTTCATGCACTAATCGCTTCTGGGGTGGGTGAATATAGTTTGTTGCACCGTGGTCTGAGAAGAAAGAATGAGCAATTTTCCAACCGACTATAATTGGAGGGGGGGAGTTTAAGGTTTAGGTAGTGGTCCTCCAATGAGAGTGAAACCAAGTACTTCATAAAGAGCTCTAATATGATAATGTTTTTCCCGCTGGGAGGTCAGGTCATGCCCTAAAAAGCAGTATTGTAGCATCCTATCCTTTTGAGAGACTCACTACAGAGGGCCACCTACCGCCTAGAGAAATATATGATCGTGAAAAAACAATGAGATATTAATTAAAACATGAATAGTGTGTATCTGCATCTGTATATTTTGAGATTGAAAAAATATTATAAATTTAATGATAAAAATATGTTTAACTCATCCTCCACTTTACGCTTTGCCGAGATTTGAAATCAATATCCTTCAAAATCCTTTTCTTCAAAGGGATCTAATAAGAGTGATTAATTTTCCAACATATGTATAAATTAACATTAAAGACTACACTGCAAATTGAAATAAATATATACTAAATGTAGAGCACTCAGTAGCAACGATAAACATAGATATTTCAGTTTAACATAACTAGCTACAAGAACCTACTAAAATTACCAAATCCATAAACTAATTTGTCGTACCTCTTAATGGATTGTAATTGCAATGTACTATAGCTAAGCTAAGAGAACGCAACCATGGACTGACATAAAATACTTGGAAAGGTTAGTGGGTTTTCCAAATATTTCTTGTCTACATATATCCAAGAACACCCTTCAAAATCAATATTTGAAAGATTTGATCCTAAAAAACAAGCAGATATTAATTAAAACACGGATAGTGTGTATCAGCATTTGTATATTTTGAGATTGATTTTTTTATTATAAATTGAATGATAAAAAATACAATTAATTGATCCTCTTTTTATTCTCTTCCATCAAACATTAAACTCTCAGCCCAGCTTCGGTGTGAGACACCTATTTAAGGGGATACATGGGCAACTTCAATACGTCCTTACAAATTTCTTTCTACCTTCTCATCACTACCGTCCCAAAATGATCCCACAGAATCGAACGTGCATCTGCTCTCTCTCTTGACCAAATTAAGGCATTACGTCTCTCTTCTCTATTTTGAGCAGTTTAGAGAACAATCTCACATTAAATTTTTCCAAGAGATGCTGATATGCTCATAGCTGTGGAGCCATTTTAGGAAGGTTATACATGGTCAAATTTTGTCAAGAATAGGAGAATAAATCATATGTGAAAGTATTCGTGGCGTTGCAAAACTATGCAGATGGTTCACTCGAATGCCAATGTTCAAATCCTTCATAAGAAAAATTGTTCAATAATTCCCTCAACATTTACTCCGCTGCTCTAATTTCTTGTACATATAACAGAAAACTCAAGTGCGTTCGGAAAAAAACCAACTAAAGGTAGGCAACCAGTATTTTCTTATCTCGAAAAAGTTTTCTACTCCACATTATCACTTCCATTGCTTGCTTCCTTCATATCACCATCGTCCCAAAATGGTCGCATAGCTATGAGAATATCAACATCTGTTGGCAAATTTGATTGTGCATCTGTTCTATCTGAACCGCTCGAAATAGAGATGTAATGTCTTAATTTTGTTAAGAGAAAAAGCAGTCACATGTTCGATTCTGTGAAGAGAGACTGATGTGGTCATAGTAGTGGGATCATTTTGGGATGGTGGTGATGCCAAGGTAACAAGAGACATATTAACTCTCAGCCCAACTTATTTCGCATCATCCGCCTTAAATATGTTACTATCGAATCTGCTTATGCGCTTGGGCGAGCTTATCCCTCAGTCATATTTCAGGGTTGAACCACTTGAGAGACAAGGTTTCCAAATAGTATTGTTAGGGCAGTGGTTTCATTCATTACTTAGATCCTCCCTTCCATGCACGGGTCAGAGAAAGCACATACCTCTTGAGGGTAAGGAAACATTCTTATTGTAGTTACTAGCTATTGGAGGACGGGGTATAGAAAACAGTGAACAACTCTTCACTGATCTAACGTATTTTAATGTGACCCAAAAATAAGATAAGTAAACAAAGCACTCATTGCATAAACCACATAAATGCAATAACAAGAGAAGTATACTAGGGAGTCGAGTATTTAAAATTCCAGCATTTACTATTAAAGCACAGGAATTCATGTATTGCATGGCTTTCATTGGCATGTATCGAATGCAATGATCACGAGAATTAACAATATCACTTTTTTTTTTTAGCCACAACATTCAGAATTAAAATTCTATAGAAAAATTCAAAAATTAGAACCATGCATGGTGCACTGACAGAATATGATGTGATATCAAACACATTGTACAACATCCATTTTCAGGATAAAAATAATAATAATAATAATAATTTGGAAAATTTTCCATCTACTATCTACAACTATCTTTCTATTCTATGGAAAAGTATGATTTTCCATTTTAAAACCAACGAATTTGCAGCAAATACCAATCAAAATATCCATACTTTGCATGCATAGTCCCACTTCCTTAAAATTATATACAGTGAAATACCAAAATCAGCAGAAGAACATTGTGTTCTTGACGCATCATGAGGTTTGGGAAAATTAAAGATAAAGATATGAGAAAATGAACATCGTATATTTTGTGTGGATCAGATACAGATTATTCAAATCGTATTACACTAAGGTAGGGTAATACGAGTGATTCAAATGGTATTAGGAGGAGATGAAGGGTGCTTTTATAATGACACGAAGTATGTTGTTATAAGGAAGAGCTTTAAAGAAAAGTCTAATAAGAGAGGATATATAATGATATAGGTATATTTGATATATAATGATATAGCTATATATGTAAATAATTTTTACAATAATAATATGTAAGTAAGATTGGTTTGTTGAGTAGATTGGGTTGTTTACATATTTTCTGAACAAAAATTTCTCGCTGTAGAAATTGTTAAGTCTTATAAGTACCATATATATATGTGATGTAATTGACTGATGTTGATGTGTAATAGAAAAATTAATTGTGTTGATATCAGAGCTAATAGCTATGGGTTATCTTCTCACACTAGAGCCCAAGAAATTGTGAGAGGAGTGAATTGTCAATTGTGAGAGGAGTGAATTGTCTGTGGTCTACAAGTTGGTCCAAACTGGTCTAAATTGTCAGTTCGACTATTGGGAAATGGAGGGAAATGTGTGAATAACAGCTCAATTTTATTCCACCCTAGCAATAGGAAAATTTTCGGATCCATACGACGCTTCCATTTTCACAACCAATAAATTTATTGCATGGGAAATGGTTTTATCCAATCACTAACTATATTTATCTTTAATTTTACTCAACTACGCCCTGAAGCCCCTAATGGCTGCATAGATAAAAATTGAACTATCCTGGATGCACAATGACCGTGTCCACCATAGTGCCAGAAGGAACATTTCCAGACCTCGACCATTGTTCTCAATAGCCAAGGAACAGTCTGGTGTGATGTCTCTTCTGAGCTACTATGAAGGAAAAAAGAGGATTGTAGTTTTTGAAGAGGGCCAATGCTTCTCTGAGGGCATATAATTCTGAGTTGAGAACCATATCGAATTGACTCTCATTGACACCATCTCTGAAGAAGAGTATCCTATCAGGAAGCTTGTTGTTTTCTTTGAAATAATAGTCCAGTAATTCCTTAGACATCTCCTCGAGTTGTTGGATGTGTTACACCATAGTTATCAAATTCGAATTCGAATTCGATACGGTACGATAAAAATTCAAACGAAAAAATTTTAATTCGGAAAAATTTCGATAGTATACATATTAATTTGAATATATATATACTTTCTTTTTTTACATATTCTGTTAATTTTTTCCTAATTCATTTTAAAATTTAAATAATTTCTAATAAATCTATGTCATATAACAACCTTATAAATACAATTCACCCCAAAAGAAATAAAAACCCAAACTTACTCTTCCCTCCAAAATTTAAAACTAAAAAAACTAACATACCTTTTTAGTATTCAAAACTTATTTATTTGTCTAAAATTCTTATTTAATAAATAAATGTATTTATAAAATCACCATTCTAAATCTATTTATTTATGTAGAAGCTGTAAAAAAAAAAATATTTAGAGAATGAGTATTTCACCCATTCATTTTTTCTTGCTTTCTTGGCTTTCAGGCCCTCCAAAACCTCAATTTCCAACCCTACAAAACATGAATGAAATTTAAAAAAAAAAAAAAATCCAATTTCTCAATTGTTTCTATATCCTTTTTTGTTTTTAAATACACACAATTTTCAATATATTGAGACTTATTATGTAATCCTAGCGATCCCTTTGAAATTCAATTTTTGTTTTTTTTACAATTTCTCAAATGTTTCTATTTTCCTTAATTTTTTTTTAAAATACGCACATATTTCAATATGTTGAGTCTTACTCTTAATCTTGAGGGATCTCTTTGAAATTCAAAAAAATAAAATTACCTAATTTCTCCATTCTTTCTATTTTCAATAATACTTGTTTCTATTTTCAATAGAAAATTTTCCAATTTCTCCATTGTTTCTATTTTCAATAATTTTTTTTCCAATTCCTCTATTGTTTCTATTTTCAATAATACTAAGCAAAAATATCTCTTCACAATGCCAAACCATATCTGGTCTCCTATCCCTTCACAATGTCAAAGCATATCTGGTCTCCTCACTTGCTGGCCTTCTAACTCCTTAAAAAACACGAAGTACTATATCTGGTCTCCTCACTTGCTGGCCTTCTAACTCCAAAAAACACGAAGTATTCTCTTACGTTAATTTTTTTCTTTCTTTACAGATAGGCTCAAACGAAGAAACTGACTCAAACGAAGAAGAAACTAGCTCAAACGAAGAAAACGGCATAGGAACTGAATTTCAACGAACTATTCGCTTCTCGAATCGAACGAACGAATTTCCGAATTTTTTTGCATCGCTTCAGACGAATTTGGTAACTATGTGTTACACCCTGTGACTCTGGTAGCTGACTGTTGTATTATATTAATTTCTCCAGGGCGAGTTGATGCTTCCAACCACTGCAGCAATGGAAGAACTTGTACTATCCCCCGATCCAGGATGATTGACATCCGCGCCAATGTACATGGCATGGTCGTTGCCAAATCTCGTTAACTGGCGAGACAGGCTATGAAGAAAAGCAGCATTATTCATCTTCAATGCCAAATTTGCCAAATATTTAGATGCCTGCGATTGGGTCGCTCGATCAGCGCATTTACTTACATGCTCAAACGAACAACACTGTGTCACCAATCTGACATCTGTTTCGGCAATACGCTTCAGAGTTGTATACCCTTATGTTTTTCCTCCATAGGGATGATTAAAATCTGTAATTTCCCTTTGGCTCTTCCCTACACATCCAATAAAGTTTATTGAAGGCCTTTCATATAATTGAACAGGGACATGGGCTTATAATCCAAACTAAGGGGAGATGGATTCATAGGCACTCCAACGTTTCCACACCTTCTCACCAAGGAAGACGTGAACATCTGAATCATGTTGGTTAGAGAAGGCGAAGGCCTGTCCCAGCTGAAGCTTAGGAGACACCATTTTTCAATCTTCCTCCCATAAAAAACATGGCTACTCGTAAGGTTCCACTGTCGATTTTCCAGGGGTGGAGTTGCTTATTTCAACCTTAGATTACTATCCACTCTTCACCTTGCTTTCTACTTTAATGGATCCGAATGAAACAGAGCTCGAAGGCATCTGGACACTGCTAAATCCCTCGACAGACTCCTACGCAGAAGCCATCGATGTTGAGTAGCTGGCTTCAGCTGCAGGAGGAGGCACTTGCGTAGGGATGGAAGGGACCTCAGAAGGCTCCTGAGTACTGATATTAAGATCCCTCATTTGGGAAGCCAGAAGGAATATTAGAACCTACCTCTGCCTCTTCCCTGGCCCTTGCCTTGACCCTGACCTTGGTCTCTCTACCTCTATCTCTTCTGCCAAATTTTCCTCCCCGATCCATAGCCAAAGAAACGAAAACGAACTACTGCAATCTGATATTCACTGAAATCAGTATCAAGTCTTCGCATAATGTTGTAATCCGACCTGCTCTGCAATCTTCCACACTGATATAGAGGGAAAACTCCACGTTTAATTTATAATAAATGCAATGAACTTAAAACCAGAGCAGAGGGAATATTTAATATTTTAACTTCCACTGCAAGAAACCTCGAAAGCCAAGCGCGAAGAAGAGTGGAGTAGTGGTGCTTCCTCCGAATTAACAATATCAATTTACGAAACAAACACCCTTCAAATTTTTTTTTCAGATGGAGATAATAAGATTCATTAATTTGCCTCGATATGTATAGATTAGAATTGAAAACGTATAGATTAGAGATTAGCATTACAGATTGCAATGCAGATTGAAATAAATATATACGAAATGCAGAGCACTCAGTGGCAACGACAAATATCAAGATTTCAGTGTAACATAAGTACCTACGAGAACCTACTAAAATTACCAGATCTATAAACTATTCATCGTACCTCTTAATGGACTGTAATTAGCATGTACTACAGCGAAGAAAACACAGCCATGGACTGACATAGAAGACTTGGAGAGGTTAGTGCCTTTGCCCAATCTCCCTTGTCTAGGCATATCAGAGAACACCCTTCAACCTTCAAAATTCTTGGAAAATCCGATCCTCCTAGGCAAAGCCGGTCCTCCTCCAATCTGCCCCAAAAGCGCTGAAAGATCCGATCTTCTGATGCAAAGCCGGTCCTCCTCCAAACTGTCCCAAAAGAGATAAACTTCAAAAGACCTAAACATAAGGGTTTTTTAAACTCCTCCCGCATAGTTAAATATTTGTCAAGTGCCACCAAAATCTGGTTGGGCAAACACTAATTTTTTTTATTTGTTTTGGGTTGGGTTTTGTTAACTTATGGGGAATAAATTTTTTTTTTTTCTTCTTTTTCCAAGAATATTTAAATTTTCAATAATTAATTTTTTATATTAAAAAAATAAAAATATTTAATCTATTTTAAAAAGGAAAATACAAATATTTAATTAATTAAAAATAATTTTAGTTTGTTTTTTTTAAATTGAAAGTATTTTTAATATTTATCAAGAAAATCAAAGTGACTTTTGGATGTAGTATATTGCTAATATTATTTAATGTTCATGTATTTGAAGGATATTGTCAATTGTGTTTAGTGTTCAAGTAATAGAATGAAGAATGATTAACCTCTTAGGAGCACAAAAGGCCATGATTATGTGACATGAATGATGGGCAATGTTATTAGAATATGCCAAAAGAGATCAAATAATCTGCAAACAAATCAAAAACTTAGGCCTCCTTACTCACCTATAATGCAATGATCCTCCTATAAAATATAAGAAAGGTATTCACATCTCCACACATACATATAACAAAAGAAGATGAGAAAATTGAAGGAAAATATAAATCTAACTAGGATATAAAAGATGTCTTTAGTATTTGGTAGAAGGATATCAATCTCACACCTCACAGATATAATTGAAGCATTCGTTTGAGGTGATAATTTAAGGATAGGATCAAACAAAGTGTGAAGAAAGTATGATTCTCAACAGTTAGATAAGCATGTGAGAGCAACATGTCATAGTAGGCTTGAATATAATCCTTTGATTGCTTGCAGGCTTTGATAATAGAATGAAATTCATTGCTATAGGTTGGGCGCCTATGAAAACCATCGACATAGAGTGCCTTGATACGATAGACCATCAAATGTTTGTGTCGTGTGGGAAGTACATCAACGACATGAATGCTTGGCTCATAGGGTCCCTATTGTGTATCCATTCATTGAAAAAAACTACTTTCCTTATGGGATAGAAGTGAAAACTGATAGTTGCAAAGGTAGAAATAATGTTGTCAAAGGTAATATTGTTTCCATAAATAATAGAACCAGAAATAGGCTCATGAATGCCATCAATATCTATTGGAGGTGATATGATGAAAGAAATAATGAATACAAAATTTGTATTTAATAAGATATGGATCATCAAGATGTTGAACAATCCAATGTAAAGATGGTTTTTAGTGCACCAATGATCTATTCACATAAAAGAACTTATAATTTTGCGCTTTGGGATACCCCCATGATTCAATAACTAATCCAAAATGGGAGGATTTGTTGCTAAGGTGATTGGTTCCCTATCAACAACCATTATGTGTATCTCAAACATTTTAATAAATCTATAGTTATATCCTTTCGTGTCCTTAAATTGTAGCACCCTGAGACATCTATTTTCCATCATGTATGAGAATTCTAGTGAAGCCATATATATCATAAATTAGGGCATATAGTATACTATCATAACAATATCTACTAAAACAAATTATGAGAACATGCCAAAAATGACCCAATAGGTATCAAATTATCATCATGAAAGAGAAAAGTAATAGAAAAATATATTGGCAATGCAAGAAAGTGTTTGTAAGACTTCAAACAAAACTAATGCAAGGATCTTAACATACCAAGATTCTAAGAATTTCCAAACCATTTGCTCATTATATTGGCTAGCCTTACATTAATGAAAACAACCCATGAATTTCTTGCTATTTCCTTTTCAAATAATGTTTTCGTATTTTTAGAAGGGCCATACACCAAAACACCTATTGAAGGACTCGGGAATAAAAGCCACAAGAAATTTAAAAACATGCTACATGAATCCATAAATTGTTGGGGATTCTTTGAGGATTCTAGAAAATGAACCTAAGAAAACCAATGCATAAGCTTAGTGGATTTCTACTATTCCTAGATAATTATTTTCACTTTCACCCTTGATTTATTTTATTCTTACTACATTGCTATTAATTAATTCATTGTTCGTATTGCTCTATTTTTTTTTTTTCAGGTTGGAGAGGAATAATTTAACCTCTTTTATAGAAACATAGAGGTAAAATATATGTGTTTAAAGTGAAATGCTCTCCTGTCCTCTTCAAATTTCTCTACTCTCAATCAATTTCATTTTACATTTATTATTTATATATATTTTTAAAACTCATAAACACCACATTATTGCCATGGGCATGATCCTTTATTTTTTCAAATATTAGGCCCCTTATCTATGTTCTATAACCATTTTCAAGTATTACGGGTTCATGGAAACTATATTCATATTGAGTTGTGTCGCATTGATGGCTCCAACGCTTGCACACATTTTGTGGGTGCCTCCCAACATGGGGTGGGAGTGTAGCTCCCACTAGCTCATTTTTTCTCTTTCATTTCATCCTCAGCAATGGAAACCCCCTTCTAAGACTAAATAAATAAGATTGAACTATACCTATTAAGGAATCTAGAATACACGTGGGCAAGACTCTAAAATAAACATAATTGTAAGATAAGATTCATGGTTCTTTCCAAGGATTGTGTGATGCTCTATTGAGCATGGATGCTCTATTGAGCATGGATGCTCTTTGGGATAGTTTAATTCCCCCATAAGTGGTTTCCATCCACAACTCGTTCGCATGAGGTTTGAACATGAGACCAATTGGGGACTAAACTCCACTCAAACCAATTGGTCTACACCTCATGGGTATGGTAAAAGTTTACAATAAAGGGTTGTCATACAACAAATTGGTGTCTTTCTTTACAACAACCATAAGAATAGATTATTATTTTATTATAATCATAAATTTTTCAAAACAAGTTTGCAAATATATAAATACAAAAATTATCTAATACCTAATTGATAATCTATAAAGACATGTGCAAAGCAACTAATCACTACCTCATAAAACAATTAAATAATTTGTAATGTTTTATTAAAAAAAAATCAATCCTTTCTTTATATTTTGATAGTGAAAAATGCCATAACTCATAAAACTACAACACTCGAAGCTCCATCAAATTAAACAATTAAAAAAAATGCAATAAATATAGCAGAGGAAGCAACAATATTGTACATATATAACAACAAACATATGATGATGATCCTTTCTATACAAATACAACCAACAATAAAGGATGTTCCATAGCGTTTGTAGCCATATTTATAATGCAAATATAATTTTATTACAAATAAATATATAGATATGATATTTTGTTTAGATGGATGCTAATGTAGGGACTCTTTTAACCATAATTTTAATTACGAGGTAATTTTTCATGCCAGACCCTTTTAACGCTATTAATCTTCTCTAAATTATAAAATATCACGTGTCCACCAAATGTTTGTCACAGTGATTATTAAATATATTTCAATATTTTTAAAACAACAACTACTATATATTTCATGCCTCCCAGGAATATCAATGGTGGTTTCCAAGATCGAGGATATTGCGCTTGTGGACGACACTTCTTCCATGACAGTTCATCCCCTCTTTTAAGTACGATATGTACTAGATGCATATTGTTATTTTTTGCAAAATATTCATGAAAACCTTGATTAGCATGCAAATAAAGAAAAAATTTCTTCCTCAGACAAACATATATGAATTTTCCATGACTGTTGAAAAAGAAATCATTTTTGAAGTCTTTTGCTTCATCATCATTAGGATATGCTTGATTCCCTCGCTGTGAAGGGCATATATTGGAATGAAGCTGGAAAGATATGCCCTGAGTCTGTGTCTCCATGCACACTGTAGTGAATCACACATGTTTTGGACACAAACGGATCATTGTACATTTTATTAATGTGTAATTATTGTCAATGCCAACCCAAAAGCCTATTACTATAAATTAATTTTATCAAGGAGTGGAGGTTAATTGCTCATGGTTGCATGAATCTTGAGCCATTAACTCTATCATGTGCTTTCATTTCCATATTTCCTCGAATTTTATCCATCATGCCCAAAAGGAATTGTCGAATGAAATTTCATCATATATTTTCTCTTGTAATATTTATATAAAAGGAAAAATAAGAGCAGGGATTGAATAACACACACCAGGAAAAAATACTAAAGCTATATTATTATCTTTGGATGCTTCCTAGAAGTGTCATTGTTTTAACTATATTTGTGAGATGCGGGTATTTGCAATGGCTAGGTGAATGAATTACCTAGTGTCATAAAACAACCAAGATTAGGAGGAAGGGTGAAGAAGGAATTAGAAAGTGCTTACCATTCCAATTACAATGTCTCTAGAAATACCGAGAAATGCATATGATGTGTGGATCTTACTCCTCATTATAACAATCTTCTTCATTATCATCAGGGTTTTTATTCTTACCCATTACTTAAATATATATCCTGCAAATGTTCAACAAATTTTGAATTTACAGATCCAATGATCTAAGAAAATGTTTATTTTAGATTGAATTTTGGCCATAGTGTCATTAAAGGTGTGACTTAGGGCAAATTTCTGATTCAAAAACTAAGGTTTCTTTTGCATGACTTCACAAAATAATTTTGAAGCCTATTTGTCAACTGCCAATCTAGCCTAGATGAACTATATGGCCTATTTTTCAATCTGGATTGATTGAAATTCCATCAACTAGCAATCCATCCTAGATGAAAGTAAATTCTCTAAAATAAATTTTACAAGACTTCTCCAAAATCCCCCTATTACATTGCAAATAATAGACTTTATGGAAAAATACACCTACAAGATATTACTAGCTTTCAGAAATCAAATTCTATTAATAAACTAAAAATAAAAACAATCTCTTTTTTGTCACGTGGAATTTGGAATTGCAGGAGTCAAATTCCCCTAAATCTGGGTTTGATTCTTAGGTGTCTAACCTCTTCAAAACCTTGAAATGCCATGCATTTTTCCCCTAAAAATATGCCAACTTCTCTTTAAAAAAGGAAAGCATTGGAACCTATGAGGTGTCGCGTGGCGACCTCTGGTTTGGCCATGTGGCAACTTCCCATTGGGCCACCAAAATACACTGCAACAAATAAAATTCAGCCAACTCACATTTCAGTATCAAAATTTCAAATTTTCATTCCTGAGTGACACAATTAAAAATTACTAACATAAATGACTAATTCATATACTTGTTGTACTTACTATTTGGTCATATTTTTATTCTTAGACTATAGTAGTCATTTACGTTAATCATTATTAATTTTGTCACTTATCTAGTCATATATTTTAGTCCCGAACTAAATTAGTCATTTTAGTTAGATGCTTTTAGTTTGGTCACTTATTATCTAATCATATATTTTATCCCTAAAATAAATTAGTCATTTAAGTTAGTCATTTTTAGTTCGGTCACTTTAAAGTGCTCAAATTTAGTAGTAATTCACTTGAAATAATTGTGGTGACTAACTTTTTTAGTCACCTAGTCACTAATTTCATCATTTTCTACTAGTGGTATAGTATTTTACATTGACACAATTACATTTTTTTAGCAAACAAAATATTTGTATCAAGGGTTAGCTCCTTGTTCTTTAGGGTTGAAGAGGTTGTGTCATTATGAGTCATCTATTGATTGCTAACTCTTTATTTGTGAGAGCACTACAAGCTCCATGTAGTGTTGTTATTGTGAGCAATTCTTATTGAGGTTTTGCAAATTATCCAGTTGTTCTACATTTTGTATACATGTTAATAAGGGCATTACCCACAAACACACACCCTGTAGACCAATACGTAGTTCTCTAAAAATCAAATGGTACCAATATTATTGGTTAGAGGTGAAGGATTCTCCTAAGAGGTTATTTTTTTGGCTTGATGTGTTGTTTTTTGCCTTGGATACTAAGTGTTTAAGGGCTTCAAGAGTTAAGAATCAAGTGCCAAGGGCTTGGGGGGAAGGGATTTAGGGGTTAAGGGCTTAATAATTAAGGAATTTAGGTGTTATGGGTTAATAGTTTAGGCTTTGATGTGTTTAGGGGTTATGGATTAAGGTTTAAGGGTAACGAGTTAAGAGAATAAAGAGTTAGTTCTTAGGGGGTTCATGGATTCTAGGTTATGAGTTCATGGCTTAAGGTTTAATGCATCAAGGGTTTGATGGCTTATGAGTTATGAGTGTAGAGGTTAAGAAATTATGGCTTCGGGGTTCAGGGATAGGGAATTTAGTGGTTTTGGGTTAATGGCTTATTGGTTGTGATAATGGGGCCCCTGATACCCTTATCACCACTATTGGGGATTCCCCTTTCAATTTCTCTTGTTACCTTCCCTCTAGGCCCCCTAGCCCCTATGACACTGGGTTTTAATCCCCCTTCTCATTCTCTAATGCATGGATTATAGATCTTAGTAGACCATGCTTGGACATCCCACTTATACCCAGCCATGCTACATGTGTGTCCCCTAGTCTTGTTCAATACACCACAAAATACTCCTCCCACGTCCTTTTTGGTCATATCATTCAACTTATCGTAACATTATGGGTTGAATTGGTGTTTATGTTGTAAATAGAACACAGAAAAAAATTACTTGTTTTTTCTATTGAGAAGATGTAGAAATTGATTGTCATGATTGGAATGTGTGTGCATCAATCTACATTAGCTTGTTTTTCGAGCTTATACATGAATAATCATTTGGTCATACTCCATCTTATCATTGGAGTCTGGTATCACAAAGGTATCGATGGGAAGTTTGAGAGATGATTTTGAATCTTGTGTGTTGTGGTATTTAGCTCTTTGAGAATGTGTCTGAAGATAACTAGTCCAAAGAGTTGGGGGAATCTATGATATCCTGTAGGATGGGATGTAGGTAGATGTTTTCTATCATGAATTATTGACCCAATTGATCATGATTTTTGAATCGCCCTTGATCTATAGGGATTTGCATCCTTTGATGGATGCAATTTCGAGAAGGGTACAAAGAGCAATGGAATCAACTCAGTTGTTGGAGCCTTAACTTTGGGTATATATTACTTTCTCGCTATAAGACTGGGAGAGGAAGAGTACCACACCCACTTTACAGTTAGGTGGTATAACTTGTGAAACACCATCAAAGAAGTCACAAGGGAATCCAAGAGGGAGTGGAGGAATTACGAGAATCACTTATTTTTGTGGTTTAGGATGAATCTTGTCTTCCAAACACTATTTTTTATCAATTTAATTGTGATATTTGTTAGAATTTCATGTAAAAAAAAAAAGTGTTGTTGTTCCAATCCCACCAGATATTGATGATTAGAATGCATGGGAAACCTTTATAATAATCTTCCATGATGTTGAGTAACTAAGTTTTGAAATTTTCTTCCAAGATTAGATAGGACCACGAGGCTATCATGTTCAATTTTTCAAGGGTGGTGGTGATGACCTGCACTGTGTTGGGACAAGAGATAAATAAGTGTGAAGAAATATCATCATATGACTTGCCTAAAGCATATATGTTGGGGTGATTCGTAAACTATCATGGATATTTCTCGTGAAAAAAATGCGTTGTTGTTCCAATCCCACCAGATATTGCTGATTAGAATGCATGGGAAACCTTTTTAATAATCTTCCATGATGTTGTGTAACTAAGTTTTGAAATTTTCTTCCAAGCTTAGATAGGACCACGAGCCTATCATGTTCTATTTTGAAAGGGAGGTGGTGATGACCTACATTGTGTTGGGACAAGAGATAAATAAGTGTGAAGAAATATCATCATATGATTTGCATAAAGGATATATGTTGGGATGATTCGTAAACTATCATGGATATTTCTCGTGAAAAAAATGTGTTGCTATTCCAATCCCACCAGATATTTCTGACTAGAATGCATGGGAAACCTTTTTAATAATCTTCCATGATGTTTTGTAACGAAGTTTTGAAATTTTGTTCCAAGCTTAGATAGGACTACAAGCCTATCATGTTCAATTTTGCAAGGGCGGTGGGTGCTCCATATTATGGGTGTTGGAATCTCTATGAATAGTTTCTCCATCACAACATGCAGCTCCACATCGGACATCTCCTTAGGGTGCGTATCCTCCTCATTGGACTTTTCTCCATTCCTTCTTCGAGATGGGCTCCTATACACTTGCCTAACTTCCTTAATGTTCCCTCCCATTCTTTGGGATACCATCTAACCTTCTCTTTCCTTTGTCATCTATGGCACCTTTTCCTTGTCCTGTCAATTAATCTCCTGCTTTTAAAACTCTTTCATCGCCCTTTCCCACCACTTCTTAGCATTTTTCACCCTTTAATGTGCTCGTCGCTCTCTTAGTATACTGGAGGTTCCAGCATCCATATCCCTATTCCCCTTCTTACTTACTCATAGCATCTTTCCCTCAGTTCCTTCCCCCAATAATGGAGGTTTAAGTATCCATCTCAGGGCTTTGGAATGACATCAAGCCCTCATCCACCATTAGAGATTTAATCCACAACGAGATTTCCTTAAAAAATTCTCCCCGCGATATAGATCTAAATATGTCTTCGGCTTTTGTAAAATATTGATAACACTCGGCTACAAATTCCACAATGTACCCCTCCAAGGTAGATTGTACCCAAAAATCTACTACTCGGGTTAGATCGGTATCTAACCAATGGAGTGCTACTAGATCTATGTGCGTCCAACTATAATAGACTCTAAGTGATCCTCTAAGGAGTGACTTGATTTGAAGTCTCCACAACCAATTATAAAGCTCTTCGGGAAAATTTCCCCAGAAAATTCCATACAGGTCACTCGCATATTTAGAATATAGGACCAGATCTTTGATAGTATTTTCCCTCTATTGTCGAAGTTCTGCTTGTTGCGATAAGAACTGATCTAAGTGATTATACCACCAGCTTCGTAGTTCCTTCTTGGAGATCCATGATACCATGTTCTAACTTCTAAATGAGTTTTCAGGTCCCAACAATGGAACCATTGGTTGGCGAAAAGGAGGTCTCTAGGAAAGACCCAAGTTCAGGCTTGAGGCCAACAAGGTTTTTGCTGTAGTCTAGAACAACGTCGACATTTTCACCCTACTCCAGGGAGTAGGGTGTCTCACCCGAGGCGTGTCGTGACGGTAGTAAGGTTAGAAGCTAGATCAGGTAGAAGAAAAATGTAAACATGGATAATGACTATGGGAACATGGAAGCAACACACATATCTCAACTCTACGAAGGAACTACCATTCATCAACACATTTTCATAATGCTGAATTAAAATTTAATTTAAGCATACATTCATCTTAAGAAAATAACCATCAATCAACTCACGACATTACACATAGCAACAACCTGATTTCATTATCAATAACAGAACAACATACATGTGCTCCGTAGAGTCCATTATAGTTTTAGTCCAGTACACAGACTTCTCATAGAGCTCTCCTAAGGCTCTGATTTTTCCCTCGGCCTCTCGCCGAACTAACTAACTAGCTAACTCCTCCTCTGCTGACTAACTGCCTATTTTTTTCTCCTCGAGTGCAATTGTTAGCCCTTCCTTTTTCCCTGCTCCACTACTTTCCACTTCCTCTTTATTACTAGGAGTTCTACTGATTGTTCTTGTCTCCCATATCTGCCATCTATGTTGTTATTCGTCAATGTCACACCACCTATCTTTCGACATTCCTCAACTGTGACATCTCCCTGTCTACCTTTACTGCATTCCGCCATCTGTCCTCCAACTCTCTACAACTCAAAACTCTGCTATCCCAAAACAAAAGGCCCCAACAACAAGATATAAATAAGTGTGAAGAAATACCATCATATGACTTGCATAAAGGATATATGTTGGGGTGATTCGTAAACTATCATGGATATTTCTCGTGAAAAAATGTGTTCTTGTTCCAATCCCGCCAGATCTTGCTGATTAGAATGCATGGGAAACCTTTATAATAATCTTCCATGATGTTGTCTAACTAAGTTTTGAAATTTTCTTCCAAGCTTAGATAGGACCACGAGCCTATCATGTTCAATTTTTTTGAATTTTTCTTCATGCTCAATCTTCTGCTCAGGTTCCACCCTCCTTTGGATCTTCTATCTACACACATATTGAATCTACAAACCATCTTCCAGATCCACGATCTATATTGCAGAAATAAACCTCGCTCTAAGGGCCACAACCGCTCTTCTTCTATGCAAATTTGTCACAGTCTTAAGGGCATACCTTATGAACTAAACATGCTAGGAAATTTTCTTAACTAGGGCACTATACTTATGTACTTCTAATTGTTGTAGAACAAACCCTATCCACCCATAGAAAAAACCCCAACTCTTGCCTCCATAAGGGAATCGACTTAGCTCATATGGATCCATAGATTCTGGGAATTTCTTTGACTGAATCTTGATATTAAATTCATATCTCAATTTCTACCCTCAAACTAGGGTTACCTCAGTCAATATTACATTTGCGTCTACTTCTGTTCTGGCTCTAAATTAAAGTGCAAGACCTCCTCCATTTATGTTGGTCTTTATCACAGACCTTGCAGCCTACTAATGACCACAAGACAAGATCGTATTAACCCTCTCTTCCATTTCATGTAGAAAATATAACCAATAGGATTCAATCTAATCTTGTAATTCACTAAAACAAGATATTGAATCCTTCCTACAATTTGCGGAAACAAAACACGACCGCATAATCACATATAAGTAAGAGAAATATATTATCAATCACACAACACAAGATGTATATGGGGAAAGAAACTACTCAAAATAACTCTATCTCTATTGTGTATTAATTCAAGGAATCAAGAAACAATATAATGCTTAATATCTCATGAGACTCTCCAGCACTCTGCGAATTGTCTCCTACTCATCTAGGAAAAATCGGTCTAGTACTTAGCCAATTCTCAACCTTCCTTCAGCTTGCCTTGCTCACGTTATTCCTAGAGAATTAGCTCCTTGTTAATTAGGAAAATCAGCCTTCCTTGATTACGCAATCCATCATGGCATCCCAATGACTTTATAATTTAACATCGGAAAGTTTATATAAATACAACTGATAGTTATGTTCCCTTTAACCTCTATCTCAATTGGGTCTTCCTTGGAACTGAAATGCATGCAAATATTAATAGTGTATTATAAGTTATCTGATTTATCACTCATTGTGAAATAAATCTAATTTAATTTAGTGGACCTCTCACTAGCTCATCACTCAATTAGAACTAGTTAAACTGATTTTAACTCAATTAATTGAGTTAACTAATTCACACCTACATCCCACTAATGCATCAACTGCAACTGGACCCCCAAAATATTAGAATCCCTCTACATGCCTCATCTTATACCCTCATGATCTGGAAATATGAAAGAACTCAATAAATACAGAAATAAACATAAACACGGAGATGCACTAGTGTTGAAGAGGTAAACCCCCTCTGTGGACAAAGGCGATCCCTACTAGCCCAGATTGGGTCTAGCAACAATCAGGTCACGCAGTGACGCAGGTCTCTAGTTACAAAATTACAAAACATAACAAATTTCCTACCTCAGGTCCTACGCAATGGTCATTGAATAAAGGATGATGCTTCCTGTCCTTTGCTTTGGCAGATCATGATTCTTCTGCTCGACACGTCCGAACACCTACACACATGCGAAGAAGACAACGATACACAATGTAAAATATAGATCTTGTAACCATACATCAGTCAGAGAGGATGTAATTCATTGCATCAAGAAAAAGACACATGAATGAAACCATAATCAAAGTCGCTTATCATTAAAATAACAAAGGAAAGATACAACCCAAAGCTCTAACACTCCATCTTCCTTCAGCGGGGCTGACAGCAGAGCACGTCTCAACGAAGCCTGTCGAAAATAGGACAAAGCTCTCTCTCTTCGGCTTGGCTCTCAAAGGCTGTCTGGTGATAGTCTCCTTTCTACAAGTTCAACTCTTCTGTCTGTACTACTACCACTACCACTACCACTAACTTGCTAAGGGAAAAAGGTAAGCTTATATAGATGGTGGAAGGGGATTTGGGATCTCTACAATCATGGGATTGGCCCTATCCTTAAGGAAGCTTCCATGATAGGTGGAAAACCACCTCCTATACATGGAGATCCGGAGCCAAACCTCCCAACTCATTTTAGAGACTCGTTCAAGAGTTTTTTGGAATCAAAATTCCGCCATTTATTTTTAAAAAACAATCCTTATTAAGCTTGGCACAAGTAAAACACTAGGACAGAGTGCCAGTTGGCACGCCCTCTTTGGTGGATTTTCCCCATTGGCACGAGGGCTAAACTGGCTAGTCGCGCCAACACCAAAAGATCTTTTTTTAGGGTTTTCCAAGGGAAAATTTCTTCAGAGGAATGATTTTCCTTGTCAAGGGGGATGCCATGAAAGTGGTTTTAGGTCATGTCACTACTCACAGGTCACGGGAGAAGTCCTCCAATGTGCGGGACGGGTGATTGCAGGGACGGTGACAAAATGTTGTGTAACAGATGCCCCCTAAAGCATGAGGCTCGAGAGAGAGAGAGGGGTGAAATTCTTTATGAGAACATGCCTAGCTGAAATAATAGATTTAAAATTCTACTACCCACATATTACACTTTGAAATACTTATTAAAGAAAAAAAAACACACACACACAATAATAATAACTTGTTTTGAAATATTTGATTAGGTATATATTCATTTAAGCTGAGCTCCATCATAGATGTTGGTCATATTTCAAAATTTGTAGGAGTGAGTTTGATTGTTTCAACTTGCTCATGTTCATGAGATTATAAGACATTTTCAACATGAGATATTAAAATATTTTTGACATCTGTTACTGAAAACCGAACTTAATAACCTACCCCTCTCATCTAATTCTAGGATATCCTCAAAATCTAGAGTAACATATGATTTTAGAGTAGGCACACTAATACTTCCTAAACTATACAATCAATATAGGATACATGTTTTGAGATTTGAATTACTAATCACTATAATTTAAATAGTTTGTAAGCATGCATAAGTAGGTAGAAATTCATGATAAGTATCAAAACATTTCATGATATGTGTCACATTGTCGAGAAATATATATATATATATATATATATATATATATATTCCAAGGAAAAAATTCATAATTTTTCATTATATATAAGAAAAATTATAGGTTGTGTTAGCAATGTAATCATCTATGCATAGATCATGTAAATACAAAAAACTCGAGAGAGTCGTATATCAACAGAAAGGAACAAACATAAGTGTCTTATAGAAACTAGGAATGCAAGTAAAAATAAATACATAGATATTTACATTAACAGTTAAATATAATCGAGTCCAAAAATTTCCAAAAAAAGTGTAGTCTGCCTATACTAACCCCGGTTCCTCCATGTCCTCAATGAAGAGTCTGTGGTAGTACTGATATTCCTGCTGTCCATCTTGTTCAAAAATATGCCATCATCCCCATGATAGCTTTGATGCTTCTTTGGATAATTTGTCAGCCACTTGATTCCTCTTCCTGTAAATGTGAGTAACAAATATAAAGTCAAAATAAACTTTAAGAGTCATTACTTCATCCAAAAATTATCTAAGAGTATGAGCATGACAGTCCCCCTTAAGAGTGTGAGTATGAGTATGAACCCCCAAATTTTTGTAGTCCAGATCTTGAGCGTAGCTGAGGAGTAGTTCCTTTCTTGAATTCGTCCAACCAGCACGGTCTGTGAGGTGTGCTCCATTTTCTCCATACCGATGCCTTCCCCAAATACCAAGTCCCTTCTTCGCTCTTTGCTTTTCATGCACCTGTGCTTCTTTTACCCGGTTTTAATAGTGGTCTTGTCATGCCCATTTCCTTCGTCTTCCATGGTATCATCCTAGTCGGATGATATAATCTCCTCCGTAGGTGGGATCAGGTGCATTATACCTTCGAAACATCCAGAGGTCATGACAAAGGGAGGTGCCTCATGTCCAATCTCTTGTGTTGAATATTTTTCACCTTGGTTGATAACAAGATGTTCGAAACCGAAATATCCTTCCTTTTGTGTGTTTCCAAACCCCAGACCTTCTGGTATTGGGCCCAGTTCATCCGGTGTATCTTGTGCTTCATGGTCCCACAATCTAAGGACCGATGATGAGGGAATAGAATATGTCCGGGATGCTAATGCCACCAAAATAGGCTCCAAAAAAAATGCCTCTATTATCGGATGTGTTCCCTACAGAGTGTAAGGTGACATGGAGGATTTCCCTATTTCCATGTCCAAGTGTTCCTTTCCAGCGAGGTCCACCTCATGAGATGACCTGCTAGTCTGTTGAGGAGTTAAACTGACCCAAATTTGAGAGGGGTCCAAATGGTCCGAAGTGTAGTCCACCTCATCGTCAATAATCTTCACCGTGCAGTAGAAACCCCTGTTTCTCATTGTGTAAAAACTTGTCACATCAACCTTCCATATTTCAAGGTGAGCTCAATAATATTAGCTAAACTACGTATACTAGGGGCTAGATAATTTTAACTACAACAATGATGATGCTCCTCTATCGGTCTGTCGGCACTATTATGGGAGAAACCAAGCTGCTCACCTGCGAAAAACCATGACAGAAGTAGAATGGTGCCCTTGCCCGCATGGTTGACAGTGCCTTGTGTCGAGAGGTAGTAGGGGTAATGGATATAAAAACCAAATGATGCACAAAAGTCATAAGTTCGGGAGTAATTCAAAACCCACGACAGTAAGTTAATAAAATAAAAAAATGAAACATGAACCTAAGCCTAAGATTCAAACCACTTTTCCATGTTGATGTGCGAGCTCTAGTATTCATGAGACTTTTCCATGTCGATGTCGATGTGTCAATGTGCGAGCTCCAGTATGTGAGAGCTCCATCTATATATATGAAAATTAGAGAATATATAAATATATATATCATAAAAAAAATAACATATAAGTTAAATATATATACTCTTAAAAAATCATGTAACAAGATTATTAACTATGCAGATTCTAACCTGGTAAATAGACTTTGTTACAATACCATAAACGAATAACACAGCTTACAATAATTCATGCTCAAAAAACCATAATATTTTTTTGGCATATTCTTTATAATTAATTTAATTAAAAATTTTAAACTAACATAACTAATTTTGAGATAAATCTCACTCTTTGATTTATGTCTAATACTAAGACTCAATGACTGGTTAACCTGCATAGGTATCAACTAAAAATTGCACCAAATGTTTCTAAGGAAACCCCGTAAGTCATAATTCGAGAAGAATCGTGACATATAGAAAATCATTGAAGATAAAAATTAGTAAAGAAAATTTCATTCAAAGCTAGAAGGTAAAGAGAAACCACTTACATTATGCCAAATTTAGAAATTCTATAACCTTTCCAACAAATATTGGCTCTTAATATTCAAAGATGCAATTTCATGTTCAAATAGTCATATTTCATATATTTTGAAGAAATACAAGTACTAGATGACTTCATAAAAGCTAAATAAAATAATTATAACAACCTGATGGAAATCTTTGCAAATCTAAATTTTCATCACAACCTTACAAATTTTAGGCATCATCACCAATTAGATCAAAATGAGCTAGACATCAGCTCCCAATTAACCATAAATTTTTGTGCAAAATATGCAATGTTTAAATCCATTAATCTCACCTAGTATAGCACCGAAAAGTGAAGATATGCCACCTGGAATTGATAATAAACTTGGTTTGCAAGATACTTTGCTAATGTCCATATTCAATGGACTGTATATTCAATGAACCCAAGCCTCACCATGTATAGCGCATGGCTCTCTAAGTACAATAACCTAACCCTAAAGTCCTAAATAATTACAGTTGAGAAGGAAGATATTATAATACTTCCATTAGTGAACTCTTTAGTTGTAACGATGCATTAATAAACCTAAACCAAGAATCGTAAGAAATTACAGGAGAAAAAAGAATTAGCGTTGTTGAATATATTTTTTGTTGTGACTGTGTGAGAGATATTTTAATCCTACGCATCTTGAAATCCTTGATGGATCATTAGGAAGCCAGTAAGAACAAAGTGGTGTTTTCTTGTAGAACTTTGTCTAACAAGTAAAAACCTATTTGAAATCCTACTAATTTAACAATAAAAGTATGAAGCATGATTCACAAATGAAAAAGGAGAAGAAATATTATTGTAATGCTACTCTTCATTAATTTCCCCAAAGTGAGAAATCGTATTATAGTGAAGAAACATTTATTTAATTGGCATTTGTACTAAATAAAAATGTAATGTAGTACACTTAAATTCTAATCATAAAAGATCCAATTTTTTCAAGTAATTTTTTTCAAGTGATGTAATGTAAGATAGAAGAAGGATGTTGGGAATCACGATTTTCGTTAGAACAAAACTCGCAGGTGTTAGTCAACGATCGCATTTCCAGATATAAGGATCCAAGAGATGCAGTTAGTCCATGTTGTGAAACACACAGGGAGCGTTGGTTTGTCTAATGTCCAACAATATCCCCCCAACAATTTTATCTTCTGATAAACTGAAATGATGAACCATGCCCCATGTTAGTTTTATTTTGGGGAACTAATGGCCAAGTTATAATTCATGTTGAAACTTGAATCATGGAAAGATTAAGGAACATTTTTTAAAGGAGTGTTTTAGAAATGTACATGTTGGGCCAAAATATTACAAATTTGACACTAAATATGGTCCATTAAGAATAATAATAATAATAAATTGCATCATCTTTTGTTTAGATGAGTAGAAGAAAAACTCCATTTCCTATACAAAAGGAACAACCATGTACATGAACAACATAGATTTGTCTTAATTATGCTATTAATACAACCATATATACATCCGTTGGGATTTGAACCCAGGTTCCCACATCAGTGCATTAAAATCTATATAGGTTGGGATATGCACAGTTGAATCTAAATGTTGTATATCCTGGTTTATATCCAATTATGTACATCTCGACCTATACAACATTTAAAACATTGTTGTGGGGCGCATACTGTTTACTTCATTTCAATAGTAAGCACCCCATTTGCACATATTTTAGGATTTGATTTGAACCTAGGTCGTTTCAATGGTACACCAGAATTTCCTCTAGACCACATCTTGAGGCACCACGATGGTTATTATTAATTTGATTGATCCAACTCAATGCCACCTAGCCCAAGGTTATAGTCTTGACAAAACACATGGTAAATTTGACTAGACCTTATTTTACGAGTTTGACTCTAGAGTTTGTATTGAAGCAGCTCCAGAGAATTTAAAGTTAATTATTTTGTACCTCTTCATCATCAAGAACTTAGAAGACACATTTTATTAGGGATTTATCCCAGGTGGACCATTGTCTATTCTTATGAGTCAAATAATAGGAGGATGCCCCTGTATCATTGAAATATTTGGAAGAGATTTTTCTTAGAAGTCTATTCATGAGACATCATGGAGAATTATTTTAAGCTGTCCATTTGGAATTTTTTCGTTCCTTAAAAAAAGTATTTCGAAATTTTTCATTTTTCAATTAGATTATTCTAGCTACACATTGGTCCTAACAATTTGTTCCTTCTATTTTTCACATATTTTATTTTTTAAAGTATCTTCCATAACATCAGATAAGCGATTG
This sequence comes from Pinus albicaulis, assembly GCA_034641835.2. NCBI lineage: Eukaryota > Viridiplantae > Streptophyta > Pinopsida > Pinales > Pinaceae > Pinus > Pinus albicaulis. The sequence continues at coordinate 783,250,748 of CM076569.1, read as the reverse complement.
AGAACTAAGTGGTTAGAGATTTTTAACTAACTATTTGTTAGGTCCCTATATTACTAGTATATTCCCTTATTGTTGTTAGTGTAGCCTCCTTATTGTTATTTTTGTACCCCTGTAACCCCAATATTTTTATTATTGCGCCCTTACATTATTATTGTTATTATTGTTAGGTCAAATAGAACTATATTGGACCCCATGGACTCCTATATATAGAATGAGGTTTTTTCATTTTTATCATCCAAGAATTGTTCATTATGTAATGTAAAGGATCTTTCTCCCTTGAAGTGGCTTATTTCTAAAGAATTTATCTTTCCTTTATTCTATTTTTGGATCTGGTTTCATAACATTTGGTATCAGAGCTTTGGATTCTAGGGTTTCACTGCTCCAAATAGGTCATCCTATGATTTTAGCTCTAACATTTGTTCTACGAAGGATCAAAAGCTGAAATTTTTATCACGCAAAGCCAAAATAATAAGGAACTCATTTTGAAAATTTTAGATCTTGGTTCACAATATTTTCAGAGATATGATCTATGGAAGTTAGGGTTTTTTCAAGCTCCCAAATTTCATCTCAAAGAGGTGACCATGGAAAATAACCATAACTCTCTCCCTAAGTATTAGATTGTGATTATGTAAGAAGTGGCCACAAGTACATGGACTATAGTTTCCTGTGTATCAATTTCAGAGCCGAAGGAGAAAATAGTGACACGTGTCACGTCATACAAGTTTTCGCTACTGAACCAATCCATAATTAAGTAATTGTGGGAGATTAGTAATATCTTTTCCTTGAAAAATCCAAATCAAGTCAGACCTATGGCATTCACAAGAACATTCAGAGGTCTACTATAGGGCCAAATTTTAGATATTGAAGATCCAAAATCACAGAGATAATTCAGTTTCAATACTGAGCTCCTCAAAAGCAAGAAAAATGTGTGTATTTTTTTTTCGAATTGCACAAGTCTTGTGTGAAAAATAAATTTGAAGTGATTCCAAGCGAACATTGAAGCTTCGATAGCAGTATTGGGTTATGAAATTCCACCTAAAAATAATTCAACACCAATTAAGCCTTTAGAAGGCTCTACTATGACTCATGAAGAGGAAGCAACACAACATGACATATCAAAATTACAAGAGCAAGTGCACCAAATTTCGCTCTCGCAAAGAGAAACAAAAAATGAAATGAAAGATTTGAAGAAAGGTGTGGAAGCTGAGATGGATGGTTTGAAGAAAGGGGTTGAAGCTAAGATGGATGGTTTGAAGAATGACATGGAAGCTAAGATGAATGGCATGTAAGCTGAGATGGATGGCATGGAAACTAGCATGGAAGCTAAGATCGATGAAAAAATGAAAGACAACATGGAAAACATGAAGAATGATCTAAAAGTAGACATGGAAGGTTTTATGACAAGGTTAATACAAGAAATGGTTCCTAATGGTGGAAAGATAGTAGAGGAAACTCATGATGAGAACAAAATAAATGTTAGTCATCATTTCATAAACTCTAATGTTGGATTGAAGAACCACCATATTCCAAAGATGGATATGAGGAATTTTTAATGGAAAGGATCCCGTAACATGGATACTACAAATGGAGCAATATTTTGATCTCAAGAATGTGAAAAACACACAAAAGCTACATATTTCAACTTTACATTTATAACAAAATACATTTGTGTGGTATCGATGGCTTTTCTCCCAGAAAACAATTGTCACTTGGACAATTTTTATGGAGGAAATGATAGCACATTGAGGACTTCCAAAAATTGAATATAAGGGTAACTGATATTCCAGAGGAACATAGGATTAATGTCTTCATAGGGAATTTAAAGGATAACATCAAATATGAAGTTCGTGGAACCTGATTCATTGGAAAAGGTATTCAGTTTGGCAAGAAAAATTGAATGTACAATTATGGTGACAAGGAAGCCTACCACTCACATCTATAAATATGGAAGTGTTGCTACTCCTAGACTTCCACAACCTACAAGGTAAATACCACAACAATTGGAAGAAAAAATTGCAAAAGGGATTTGCTACAGTTGTGATAGAAAATGCACTAAAGCTCATAAGTGTGTTGAGAAGAAATCATTTTAGATAGATTGTGAAGAGGAGGAAGAAAATGAAAAAAAAAATCAAAAGAAGAAGACATACATCAGGAACCACCCTAGAAGAAGAAGAAATGAGTCGGACCATATCGTGTAATGCATTGGCAGGAATTACCACTCCTCAAACTCTCAAGATCGAAGGACATATCAAGAAGAAAAAGGTAATAATGTTGATTGATTCAGGTAGTACCCATAATTTTATTCATTGTAAGGTAGCCAAGGAACTGAATTTTTTCATATACCCATCACCAAAATGTCAAGTGATGGTTGCAAATGGAGGAACTATAAATAGCTTTGGAAAATTCCATAATATGAAGTTAACCATGGGGGAATATGTATTGAATAGTCCAATGCTTTCCATTCCAATGGGAGGTGTTGATGTTGTACTAGGAGTACAATGGTTACAATATTTGTGGACGGTGTTAGGTCCCTATATTACTAGTATAGTTCCTTATTATTGTTAGTGTAACCACTTTATTCTAATTTTTGTATCCCTGTAACCCCAATATTGTTCTTTTTGGAAATACTGGGGGGGGAGGGGGGGGGTTAATTAGTATTCCTTTGAATTAGTATTATTATTAATCTTTCAGAGCATTATTTAATCTTCAATTATTATCAGTGTTTTCACAATGATAGCAATAAAAGAAAGGAACACAAATGCACATAGTTTTTAAGGTGGAAACCCTCTCCGGGAAAAAAACCACCCAAATTCTTTTCTAATAATTCTTTAATATTCAAATCCAATTGAAAGTAAAGCTCCAACTTCCTAGAATCTAGAAAATCATTCTTCTCCAGCTCCCACTGGATGGATGCTCCAATGCCTGATATTCTTCAATAGTCAATTGAACGGATGCCCCAACACCCATTGAGCTACAAGTCACCCTAGCACCACCCTACCACACTGAATTTTTCGCGGGGTTGATCCTATTAGTGACTTCATGCACTAGCCTAGAACCACCCTACCACCCTATAGAATAATAAAAGAAGAATGGACTCTCGTACTAGGGAAAATGGTCCACTTTACAATGATATAGAATGATGTAGAAGAAGAAGACACACTAGAACATAACCCCAACTATGACACAACCACCTAATGATGATCCTAGACCTCCTGACATTTCCTCTTCAACTCTTGGCAGATAGACACTAGTATAATTTTTAAAATGATGTATTTACAATGAATTAGTACAATGACACCTTTACAGTGACTGTATGCAATGCTGCCCACTTGAAGTCTTCATGTGATGAACTTCTTGCTGCTGTTCTGCACCTTGATTTCTGATCTTGTCATGATAACCTCTACTACACCTTGATTTGCTTTGCTGCCCTAGAAAGTATGGTCCTTTGCAGCCCTTGACAACACATGATCTAGCTTTTTCTTTCCTTCTAGGAGCTCGATATTGAATCTGGTGTATCTCTATTATTTCAGATCCCCAATATGTGATTTTCGGTTTTCTATTATTCCTCTGAGTATTCTTTCCAATGCCATAGGTCTGACCCAATTTGGATTCTTCAAGACAGAGTTATACCCAATCTCTCATAATGACCTAATTATGGACTGGTTCAGTGAACCTGTATGGTGTTCCACGTGTCACTGTTTCTTCATTCACCTCTGAAATTGATACAGTGAAAACTAAAGTCCGCACGCTATTTTCCACTTTTTACAGAGTTCCAATCCGATACTCAGAGAGAGATTTATAACAATTTTCCCAAGGTCACTTCTTTGAGATGAAGTTTAGGATCCTGCAAAAATACTAACTTCCACATATCATATCTCCAAAAATGTTTTACACCTTGATATGAAATTTTTACAAGAGCTTCCTCAGGATTTCAGCTTCGCCTCATAAAAATTTCAGCTTGTGAACCTTCGTAAAAAAAAAATTAGAGTGAAAATTCCATGATGACCTGTTTCAGGTAGCGAAATCCCTCCATAAGGAGAATATCAGGATCATGATTTATATAAATTCTGAGGTTGAGAGGGGCTTCAAAAAGTGAATGTGGGAGTGATTTTAGGAGCTTAAAAAATATTAACTATTGAATTTTCAATGACCCATGCCACAACCGCATGGGGTTTTAGCCCACTAACTAGGGTTACAATATTCAAACATGAATATCTCTCAAATCGTGAAGAATTACATGGCGTGCCATATATCAACAGAAACATCTCGACAAGTAGAAGCCATAAAAAATATTCTTGACCCAGAATACAGTAATTTTGTAGGTCAAAATTACCATGCAATATTGGGTTAGCCCCTGGTGCTTCTTGGGTTGACATCAATAACAACCACTGATACAAAATCTCCCCCTTTAGCATTGATTGAAACACAAGTACTCCCCTTGCAATCATGACACCTCTTCCTACAACATTCTCTCCCCCTTTGGCATCAATGGAAAAGTGTAACTCCCCCTAACACACAACCATCCTGTGGACCTGTACACACTTCCACTCCCCCTTTATATTTTGAATAAGGAAAATCTAATGAGAACTTGGGAGTATCTCAAGCTTCTAGCAAAGATATTCCAATGCTTCATGAGTACTCTTACGATCATCAACTCTTCCTGCCCAATCTGCATCTGTAAAGGCTTGAATAATGAGATTGTTACCCTTCGGATACCACAAGCCATATTTTTTTGTCCCCTTTAGATATAGAAGAATTTTTTGACTGCAATAATATGTGATTCTTTTGGTGCTGCTAGGAATCTTGCTACTTGTCCAACTGCTTGCATAACATTTGGTCGGGAGGCTATTACATATAGAAGACTGCCAATCATAGATATGTACAACCTTTGATCCACATCCTTAGATGAGTCGTCTATGCACAATTTGCAACATGTTACCATCGGAGTAAGGATGGGTTTGCAATCTTCCATTTTGAATTTCTTTAGCATTTCCTTGATGCACTTGGCTTGGCATATAAATATCCCTTTCCCTTGCTGAGATATTTGAAGCCCTAAGAAGTATGTAAACTCACCAAGTAAAGACATCTCCGACTCACTTTGCATCTTTGTAGAAAATTTCTTACTTAGTCGATCATCATTGCTACCAAATATTATATCATCCTCTTTACCTATTAGATGTGTTTTAGTTGCTTCATCCAGAACATATATGTCATTTAGAGCTCGAATTGTTGTAGCCACAATTTCACCATACTTGCCTTTCCTGATTTCACATTTTGTGGAGTTGAATAGTATTTTGTGTCCTTGATCACACATTTGTCCAACACTAAGCACATTGTGATTCATGTTTTCAACCAATAGAACATTTTTGGTTAGAGAATATTTGCTTCCAAGAGTGACAGTATGTGATCCTATAGCATTTGAAGATCCATAATTTCCAAAGGACACGGTTCTATCCTTCTTCTCTTTCAGAGATACAAATTTCTTTCTATCTCCAGTCATATGCGTTGAGAAACCGCTACCAACATACCACACATCGTTTTTGTTTTGAGCCTTGAGAGTGAGAGCACAATTATGGGTCTTCTTCTTATTCTTCCATGTTCGTTCGTTTTGTGGCTTCCAAGATTCTTCCGGAGGATTTTGTTAGATAAGATCTTCAGGAGCACCTATGCTGCTATGCGAGCAGAGAAGCACCACATGATAGTAACTCCTCAATGTAGCTATCACCCAATCTCATAAGGTGTAATTCCATGGAACATATTGGTATGACTTCGACAGAGTGGTGAGGTGTTGATTGAGATCTAGAAGCGGAATGAATCCTTGAGAGCATGTTGTAATCGAGAGGATTAGCTTGAGGTATTTCATGTAGTATCAGAACTGGTCTTTAGAGAGAGCATATAAATCTCGAGTAAAGGTTTTGCATCCTGCAGAGCCAAAGAGCCATGACGCAACCATTCTTGAATAATAAGAAAGGGTGTTCAGTGTGGAGAAAAGGGGTGAAATGCTAAATTTATAGGAAGAATAGGATAAGGCTTATCAGGTTGTAGTCAGGGCTATGGGCAGGAAAAAATTTGATTGGGGCAACAGGATTCTCATATTTTATGATTGGACATCAGACATGGATTATCTACAGTGTCCAAGAAATGAGGCAAGTAACCGAGAGTTGGGAGGACGACGTAATAGTTGCATAATAGCATAATAAAAGTGGTAGCAAAATCCAATTATTCCAAGGTCGGGAGGTGGGGTCATATGCCTTCGTAGTTACCCCAAATTCGTAGTCGGGTGGTCAGAACGTCTGGTAATGGGGAGGTTAATTTTTTTTTTACAAAATATTTCCGAATCCAATCTCTGACTTAAGTCTTGAAAAAAGGAAAAGGCTTTTTTTTTTTTATATACATTTTGTGATCCACAAAAGAAAAAAGTCCTCCTTCTAAACGTGATAATAATAATGTAAATTATTTCTTGAATTTTTAAATTATATGTTTCATATGAAAAAAATCACAAAACAAATACATAAATAAGACTAGATTTAATTATTCGATGTAGTCTCGTAATATTGTGTCGCAGTATAGTTCTTGGACCTTTTTCTTTGCTGCATTGAATTCAGTGGTATGTGAAAATAATTCAACCAATATTAGTTTAATTATTCAACGCAATCTCTTAATATTGTGCCACAGTCTAGTTATTGGACCCTTTATTTTCTAAGTTAAATAAATAAATAATCAATGGTTAATTATTTCTATAGGGTTGGATTAGTGTAAATTGAACAACCATAAACTTGGGGGCATGAAAATTGGTATCAGAGACAATACAAGTAAGTGCAACAAAGAATAGAGATGTATGCAAGCCAATGTTTCAGGGGAAGGAAAATGCCGGTTACACAGTTTGGGGTTTCTTGACTTGGAGATTCTTGGTAGAACCATACAAGCTTTGGTGGACACAGGTGCCACACATAATTTTATGACGACCAGTTTAGCATGGGAAGCTGGATTGCATATTATTCCAAAGGATGTGGAGGTCAAGGAAGTGAACTCAAGGGCTAAGCTGTGGGGATTAGAAAGTGATGTGCCTATCCAAATTTCTGATTGGAAGGGTTGTTTGGACTTCACGATGGTCATTTCATCTCTTTAAGTGCTCATACATTCCAATGGGATACTTGTACTTGTGAATGTACTTGCAAGAGTTGAGAATTGTATACATGCATGAGAGTGATTGTGTGTGAACAATGGAATTTTTGATAGTTTCATTGTGCTTGAACATGCATGAGTGATTGACTTGTGTTGGTTGATTTCTTTGTTAACAAGTATGTTTTCAACTTGAGAGTGTTGATCATTTGCACATGCATGAGTGATCGACTTGTGTTGGTCAATTGATTGTTACATGTATGTCTTATGGACTTGGAAGAGCTGATTTAGTCTCAAGGGATGAAAGGGATATGTTGACAAATTGTTTCATGAGATGTGAAATTCTTATTGTTTTGGGAAAAGAACTGTCAAGTGTTGCACATGGTTTTGTTTGAATTAAGAGTCAATGGTTTGAAGACACATGTTATGTCCACTTGTGTTTGGTTGATGGGTTTGTACACCAATATGTAAGAATGTGTGGTGATTTTCATAATATGTGACATTTTTTGCTTTGAAGGATCAAAAGGAAGAGGTTGTCAAGTTGTGTTTCTTGCATGATGTGTTTTTCAAATTAATGGTTTTTATTGTTACAAGACGTCTTAGAATTTTGGAAGGTCCAGTCTTGAGCTAGAGGCTCATGATTAGCCTTCATTCTAAAATCATGGCATGAGAAACATGCTAATGTTGGGGGATGATGGAATCAAGAAGCGGAAAGAGGGAAAAGATGACAAAATATTGCAGCAAAAACAACCCTTTTGTAGAACATATGATGCTTGACGCCAAGAAGCTAAAGAGATGGCGAAGACATTTTTCCAGATGTGGAATTTGGTACCGTGGAGGTAAAATAATGGTCATTCCATTTCTAGTGATTACTGATATTCGAATTCATTGTTGTAGTTCACTTAGATAGGCTTAAATTGGAAAATATTTTCCAAGGAGAATCTTGTGTCAAATGCATGTTTATGCAAAGGAGGAACAAGATTTTCAGTGGGAAGGTCATCAGTCAAGCTTTCAAAGAAAAAAGAGATTTTTTTTTTACAATGAGATGTTTTCCATTAGTCAGCAAGCACCCAACAAGGGTCAACCGCGAAAGGAGGACATTGGTTGAAGTACCAAGCCATTTGAAAGACTAGGCAAGTCAAGGAACCAAAGTGGTTGTCATGAAGATTTTTCAAAGTAGAATCAAGTTGAAATAACTTGGAAAGGTGAAGAGGATTAAACTATAATTAGATAACAAATTTCATGGATCCAAAAGCCTTTCAGTGGGAAGGAGTGATCAGAAACTAAATTGGGGGCAAAAATTTGCTAAAAATTCAATGTTCTCAAAGTGGACTAGAACCTGCACGCCCGGATAGGTCTTTCCTTCCTAATTCTAGTTCACATAGTTTCATCAAAAACCGACTCCGTATGAGGAAGTTAGATCCTGTTGTCCGCTTTGCCAAATAGGAAAATTAAAAAAAAAAAAGTCAAATAGGGTCAAAGGGGTCAATTTTTGGTCAAAATGGGTTTTTCTTCGGCCAACGGTGTGTTGACACTTGTGAGCTTGTGGTTGGACCGAATTTCTGGGCTACATGGAAAATTTTGGTTGGTTTTTGAACGAACCAATGGGATGAGGACACGTGGTATAGCCAGGGGCTGCTGCGTGCCCCCCTCCCAATGGTTGAAATGGGACTAAGGTATGGTCAAATAAAATTATATATGGTGGATGGGCGGAGGTCAGGGTCGACCCTGCATGCTCACCACACAACGCAACACGTTATCATTTTGCCTATCACATGTTCCTTACAATAATATGCACCTGGCTTACATTTGAATTCAATTAAAGATTATGGCGGGGGAAAAGAGGGCCAACCCCCAGTCCATGGAACCACTAGCTATGACTGCCGGCGGGAGCTCCATTAAGCGCGGAGTATTAAAGAACCATAACCCTGCTTAATTAACCTTAAAACATATTTAATAAGTGCTAATCCAAAATTAAAATCGTATTCACCTAAGCGTTGGATTAACATTAAGCATGATTAATTAATGCACTAAATCCACTTAATAATTAATTGGCGTACCTTCGAAATTGGAGGAGAGTGGCAGTTTAACTGCAGTTTGCCAAATTTAGTGGAGGCTTTGTAGGAGAAACTGAAAAACATTAGAGTCGTTGGATCAGGTCAGAGAACCATCAGAGCTTAGGAAATTACTGTATTAAATTTTTTGATCAACTAATCTAAGAGGGGCAAGCCATTGAGGCTGGTCCAAGGAGACATAGCCCAGGAGGGGTGAACTCCTTCATCACCACTGTCTAATGTGATTATTGTGTATTATATTCTCTGCAATTTAATTGTTGTTTATGTGCTTTTAAAGCTAACTTACTTCATGAATTTCTCATAAAAGACACACAAATTTGACACATAAACCCTCTCATAAATTTGATATTTGACATAATCCTTAAGCGTTTTTATTTTATATAGATTAAGAAGTTAGCACAACAAAACTAGTTTGTCCATATTCCAATCATATTCATTTCCACTTGCTATGGATTTTTTCGATAAGCTTGCGAAAGCCTAAGTGTTTTTGAAGCTAGATTTGAGACATATGTATTATCAGGTGCAGGTAGTAGAGGGAGATGAGAAGAAGACCACAATAATGACGATATAAGGGAGCTTTGAGTTTCTTGTCATGCCAACAAAAGTTTGTAGAAGGGAATTCTAAGTGATGTGCCTATCTGAACTTCTGATTGAAAGGGTTGTTTGGACTTCACGATGATGGAGATGAATGACTTTGATATGATATTGGGGCAGGATTTTATAAAGGGAAAAAATGAAATTATTGCACCATTTTGTGATTAGATCATATTGATTAGAGACTCGTAGGCATGGAATTTACCTACCCACCAGCAACGTAGGGAAGTGATAGTGCAGCAAGTTTCTTCACTATGTGTAGGGAGATTCAGGATGCAGATGTTGAAACATATGTGACACTTGTTCGAGAAGTTGAGGATGATGATGATGGAGTGGGGATGCCTATTCCTAACGATATTTCCGATGTATTGGAGTGATATGAAAATATTATGCCAAATGAGTTACCAAAACAATGAGGTGTGTAGTGGACCATAACATTGAGCTACAGCCTGGGAAGAAACCCCCAGGAAAATCTCCTTATCGATTTTCAGGGCCGGAATTGCTGGAATTGAAACGACAACTAAAGGACTTATCCAATGCAGGTTTCATACAACCTATATGAGAGTTTTGAGTTTCTTTTCATGCCATTTGGGTTATGCAACACTCCTGACACATTCTACACATTGGTGAACAATGTTCTTCGTCCATTCCTTGATACATTTGTGTTGTATACTTGGATAACATTGTGATATTCAATGATAACATGGAGGATCATAAGAGACACTTGGCTTTGGTATTTAAGGCACTGAAGAAAAATCAGTTGTTCTTGAATAATTCTAAGTGTATGTTCTCTCAAACCGAGATACCATTCCTTGGACACATCGGTCAACGTCACATACGAATGGAGCCGAGCAGGGTGCAGGAGATTGAGAATTGGGCTGAATTGAAGAATGTCCATGATATGAGAGTTTTCTTGGGAATGGCCAACTATAAATTAAATTTTGTAGAAGAGTATTCCAAGATAATAACACAACTGACAAACCTTTTGAAGAAGGACAATTGATAGGATTGCATAGAGAACTGTCCTGCAAATTTTGAATAATTGAAGAGGAAGATGGTGAAAACACCGATACTGAGGCTACCTGACTTTGAGAGACCATTTGAGGTACATATTGATGCATCCGATTTTTCGATTGGAGGGGTCCTTTTGCAGGATGGGCATCTAATGGCCTACGAGAGTCGAAATTTACAATATAGAGAGCGACAATATCCAGTCCATGAGAAGGAAACGACAACCATCATTCATTGTTTACATGTATGGAGGCATTACTTGATTGGGGAGCCTTTTGTTGTCAAGACTCACAACGTTGCAACGAGTTATTTTTCATCCCAACCAACATTGTCAACGAAGCATGCTCATTGGCAAGACTTCTTGGCATAGTTTGACATGACACTTGAGTACAGGGCGGGTAGACTCAATGCAATTGCAGATGCCCTTAGCAGGAAAGGACAATTAGTCACCCTTGGGGAGGAGGAACACTGATTTGAACTCACAAGGAGTAGATTCAGCATAACCGACGAGATGTAGAGTAGACTTTGAGCTAGTATGGACACCAATATTCAGGAGAAGAGCATTCTGACACAGGTGAAGGAGGGGAAGACTCAGAAGTTTTTGCCTACGAGATAGAATCTTGTTCTATGGGAACTAAATTTACATTCTAAAGTCATGGAATTAGGAGGCACCTATTGAAGGATTTATGCAATTCTCCATGGGCTAGAGACCTAGGGCAACGTCGTTCTTCAAAATTTTTGGAGAGGGGATAATTTTGGGAGAGGATGACACAGGATGTACAGGAGTATGTACATACGTGCATCATTTTTAAAAAGGAAAAATCAAATACACAGAGAAAAGGAGGATTATTATAGCCTTTGTTAATTCCATAGAGACTATGGATGAGTGTTTTGATGGAATTCATCACTCAATTACCACTGGTGCAGGGGTATAATGGGATTATGGATGTTGTCGACCGTTTTTCCAAGTATGCCATCTTCATTCCGATGAATATCCATGTGGATTCGAGAAGACTGCTGAGTTATTCTTCAGACATGTTGTGAAAAATTGGGGAGTACCATTAAGTATTGTGTTCGATCGAGATCCAAGATTTACAAGTAAATTTTGGAACACATTGTTCAAGGTAGTCGGGATAGAGTTATTGCAGAGTTCGAGTTACCAACCGCAGACAGATGGGAAGAATGGACAGATTACTACATTTCTTGAGGCCTACTTCTGACACTATGTGAGGGATGATCAGAAGAACTGGCCTGAACTTTTGGATGTGGCTCAACTTAGCTACAACTTGCAAAGGAGTTCTACAACAAGGTATAGTCCATTTGAGTTGGTTAATGGAAAGATGTTGGTTTCTCCACACACAATGCTATTGGGAGGATTTTTTAGGAGTCCACATGCGAATAGATCCTTGGCAGCATGGAAGGAGGCCTTAGAGTTAGCACAAGTACATCAGGGAAAAGACCAAAGATGTATGCATGCCAGTGTTTTACGGGAAAGAAAAAGTTGGTTACACAGTTTGGGATTTCTTAACTTGGAGATTCTTGGCATAACTGTCCAAATTTTGGTGGACACGGGTGCCACACATAATTTTATGACGACTAAGTTAACATGAGATGTTGGATTGCATATTTTTCCAAAAGATGTAGACTTCAAGGCAATGAACTCAAGAGAAATAAACGAAGTAAATACACATTTCACCTCAAGAAAAAATACATATGCAATCACAATATATACAATCAAAACTAATATGGAATATAATCCAGATTATCTTACTGGTATATTCTATTTTTGTCAACGAGAATACAAAAATAATTCAATGGAGATTTCTACTTCCGTCGTTGACATTGTGAAAATAATTCAATAGATATATCATATTAGTTTAACTGTTCCAAATTTTGTGCCGCAGCCTAGTTATTGGACCTTTTGCTTATCTGCGTTGAATTCAATGGTATGATTCGATGATTGATAAGGACTTTATATGAATTTGCATTACAGCATAATTTGTATTATCTAAAAATGTGATTATATATTTATCTTTTTTTATTAACATTTAAAATGCACTATTTTAGATTTTAGATAAAATTGACTATGGAAAAGAAAACAAATCCAATAATTAAATCACATTTTTATTATATCATGGATCCTGCCAACGAGATTTATATTAATTAATTCAGACGGTTAATTTAAATCTTAATAATTAGTTCATTTAGCGTTAATTTGTTTAATCTTGAACATTTAAATTATTGAATTAAAACACGCAATTTTAAATTTGAGATAAAATTAACTAGGAAAAAAGAACAAAACCTCCTAAAATTAAATTACATTTTTATTATATTACAGCAACTGCTAGCCAGATTTACATTAATCAATTCATGTAAAGTGTTAATTTGTTTAGGTTAATGTCTAATTTTTTAAGTATTCTAATCATTTCAAGTTTTGGGTTTGTTTGGTATTTTTATGTATATTGAGGATATTATGAATATTTAGGGGTTGAGATATAGGTAAGGTTAATTATTTGACTTTGCTGATGTCAAAATATTTCACAAATCAACTATAAAGTTAGGCTCGTGGTTTTTTTGTTTTTAGTAATTTTATTAATTCCTAAAAGCAAAGATAAATTAAGGTCAAGTATTTTGAAACTAATTCTAAACTATTAAATTTTAATTTCTAATTTCAAAATATTGAATTTTAATTTTCAAGTATATTTTTATATATTATTCTTAATTTAATAAAAACGTTAACTTTTGATAATGTCATTTTTTTTAGTTCAATTTATTTTTATTGGTATTTATTTACATGGGATGGGACAAGAAGTTTTTTTTTGCAAAATTAACTTTTATCTAGCTTTTTGCAAAATGACATTTGTGTATTTATTTATTTTTAATTTAAAGAGACAAAAACATTGGACTATTTTGTTTGGTTGTGTACTGATAAAATTATTTCTTATAACAAATAAGTAAATTGTTGGAGTAGTTTCACATTTGCAATTGACATTTGCTTCACTTTACATAGATCATAGTTTGACAGTTGCAATTACAGTAGAAAAGGTTTTTTTGATGATCATTATTTTTCATGAATTTTATTGTCTAGACAATAGTAGAAAATGTTTTTTGTTAATTATTAGTTTTCATGAATTTTATTGTCTATGTGACAGTCCCACCCAAGGTTCTCATATGAGCTGCATTGTAAAAAGAATGTACATATGCTGCAATATTTAGAATAACAAAAAAAAAGGTGACTAAGTGCGAGGACATGGATTCTAGAACTAGGGATGCAGAATTCCTAGTAGGGATGATATAGTTTATTGTTCAAAGAAGAGCTCTAAAATTGATGATAGGAATTAAAGGTTGAGTGGCCCATGAAGTAAAGGGGATGGTTCCTGAAATTAAATGGTGTGAGGAAAATATTTAGGCCCATGTTGGTTTGAGATAATACAAGGAGAGAAAGAGAAAATAATTTATGGAGTGATTGCAAGAGCAAGGATGCACTAGTAATTGAGGGACATGAAGCTTGCTCCAAAAGAAAGAGAGGAAATTGGAAGAGAGGATGTGGATAGAGGGCAATATTTAGTTTTAATGCACACAAAAAAGATAAATATTGTCAACGATGCACTAGTAATTGAGGGACATGAAGCTTGCTCCAAAAGAAAGAGAGGAAATTGGAAGAGAGGATGTGGATAGAAGGCGATATTTAGTTTTACTGCACACAAAAAGATAAATATTGTGAGGTCCTTAACTTCATTTACCCAATTATTTATAATATCATTAGGAATTTAGGCAACAATTTTATGGGATTCTTCTACAATCTGAACTTCAGACACTTTGTAATTACTATTGTTTACTATATTAACTTATTTACTTTTTTCATCAAGAATAGGACACACATGGCCATGCATAATCATAACCACTATTAATATACAAATCACAGAAATATTGTTTCACTGTTGCATCACAAATATATACAAAACAACACATATTGCAATTGTTGTTTATCCATAACGATTACAATGACAATGCAACATAACTCATTAATTGTAAATAGTAATCATACAATATTTATCTTTTTTATCTACAGTAAAATTGAAATAGTAATCAATGATCTATTCCAATTGCAAAACAAGATCAGTTAGAAGAACTGGGTTTTGAGACCCTTTGTATTAATATAAAAATTTATAACAAAGATACTTTGTTTGACAGGGTCGGTCAATGTGTACATTAGGATATTGTTTTATAAAATATTGTGTTGGCAGAGGAACAATATGCGAAAGATCAATAGAATATTATTGGGTCGATTATGTCTTGTTGTGGTACTTCCATAGGCTTTAGCCTTTTTTTTGCATGAGCTTCCATTCCCGCCACAGTGAGCTTGACAATGAGGGTCACAAGCCCATGTCAATAACCAAATTCCCCAGCTACCCATGAGCAGTATCAAGGAGCTTCTTAGAGAGTTCTTGAGAAATCTGGAATAGTTGGCATGTGGTAGGTTAGGTGTAAGCCCGTTGTAAGGTGGTGTTGGGAGTCTGTCAGATAAGATCTACAAGAGTGCGTATGCTATTATGTGAGCAGAGAAGCGCCACATGATAGTAATTCCTCAATGTAGTTATCACCCAAGTTCATAAGGGGTAATGTCATGAAACGTCTTAGTATGACTTCGATAGAGTGGCTAGGTGTTGATTGAGAGGTAGAAGCAGAATGAATATTTGAGAGCAGGTTGTAATCAAGAGGATTAGCTCGAGGTAGTTCATGTAGTAGCATAACTAGTCTTTGGGGAGCGCGCGGAAATCTTGAATAAAGGCTTTGCATCGTACAAAGCCAAAGAGCCATGACACAACCATTATTGAATAATAAGAAAGGGTGTTCAGTGTGGAGAAAAGTGGTGAAATATTGAATTTATAGGAAGAATGGGATAAGGTTTATCCTGTTGCAGTCAGGACCATGGGCGGGAAAACTTGGGATTGGGGTAATGGGATTCTCCTGTTTTATGACTAGACATTGGACATGGATTATCTGCACCATCGAAGCAACAAGGCGGGTAATAGAGAGTTGGGAGGACGAAGTAATAGTTGCATAATATCATAAGAAAATTGGTGCCAAAAGCCAATTATTCCAAGGCCGGGAGGTGGGGTTGTATGCCTTTGTAGTCACCCCAAGTTGGTAGTTGGGTGGTGATCAGAAGGCCAGGTAGTGAGGAGGTTACAATTTTTTTTTTACAAAATCTTTGTGGATCCAATCTCCAATTAAGGCTTTTGTTTTATACATTTTGTGATCCACAAAGGAAAGATGGCCTTCTTGTAAACGTGATAAGAAGAATGTAAATTTTTCGTGAATTTTTAAATTATATGTTTCATATGAAGAAAATCACATAAAAAATACATAAAGAAAACTGGATTTTCAGTAACTGATTCTCAAAGCGCAAAAAGTACAAAATTACTATCCAGACTGTAAGGGGAATATTTATTTTTAATTAGGTCGATCGTAGAGTCGAGAGGTGGTTCAGTAGGGTATTTTTTTTTTTATGATTTATTTCTTCTATTATAGACCCGACTATACCATAGTAGGGTGGTTTCATTAGGTCGGGTATTTTGAGAGCTTGGAAATGTTAAGGTTGAGAGGTCGAGTAGTTTAACAATTGGGAAATGTCGAGGTCGGAAGGTTGAGCAGATTATTTATAAAATAATTCGTAGTCACTCGATGTTTCTACAGGTGATCGCAAGGTCGGGTATTCAGGCATTTGTATATATATTTTTTTAAAGTTTCTTGATCTGAGCTCCAACTTAATCTTCAAAAAATAAAAATAAATTTTTAAGGATTTTGTTTTTATTCATTTTTTGATGCAAAAAAGAAAAAATTCTTCATGTAAACCTGATAGCATGAATGCAAATTATTTTGTGAATTTTTAAATTATATGTTTCATATCGAAAAATTACAGAACAAACAAATAAATAAGACTAGAATTTCAGTAACTCATTCTCAAAGCATGAAAAGTACATGATTACTATCAAGAATATAATGGATTTCTTTTTTTATTGAGCCAATCATACAGTAGGAAGGTCAGATAGTGGCATGTTATTTATTTATTTTTACGATTAATTTATTCTATCGTGACCTTGACTAGACCATGCTCGCATTGATTCATTAGGTTTGTTTGTTTGACAATAGATAATGTTGATGTCGGGAGGTCGGGATGATTATTTATAAGAAAAATCATAGTCACCCCAAGTTTCTAGTCAGGTGGTCGAAAGGTAGGGTAGTCGAGAGGTTGTATTTTGTTTACAAAATCTTTCTCTATCCAACCTGCTACTTAAGTCCTCGAAAAAGAAAAAGAAAATGTTTAAAGCTTTTGTTTTCTTCATTTTTTGATGCATAAAAGAAAAAAGGATTGTTGTAAACCTGATAAAAGGAATGCAAATTATTTCGTGAATTTTTAGATTATATGTTTCATACCAAAAAATTACAGAACAAATAAATAAATAATACTAGACTTGCCTCTATCTAACATGTTATGAAAATACTCTACTGTTTTCACACTCGCAATTATTTTCTGGACTCTCGGGTCAATTATTGGTATCATAGTTCTATATGTTGTGTGAGACTATAAAGTATTTCTAGAATTTCAGTGAATGGTTCTCAAAGGCCACATTGCATGTCTATATGTGTCTACATTTATACCTAGCAATATGTTTCTACATTTTTTCCTTTGGTATCAATAGGGCTATTTAGATATAAACACTTGACACACATGAATAAAATAACATAGTGTGGCAAGAAAATCTAGATGCTCAATGTGTTTAACATGCATGTGCTACAACAACATATTATAGCTCTTATATGAAAAAAAATGGATCGCTTCATGACAATTGCATTTAAACAAATTTGATAAAATCATATATCCCGTGGAGACAAAAAAATTGAAGCTATTAGCAAACTTGGAAATATATTTCTAAATATACAACAAAATTAAAATTGAAAAGTAATGCACATTGCTTTGTCATTGACTTTGTATTCAACTTCTAGAAAAACAATTTTCATGAATATTGCTTGAGCTAGGAAAGAAACATATGTTCTAAAAAGACATATTTTGTACAACAACATCCCGATAACTATGCTTTCTCTATTTTATGCTGTATTCAGAGCTAAATACTTGACAAAAATGAAAACAAGAACATAGTAAATGATAGAGAAGTTTTTGACGAATTATGCAAGTATTGACCCAACACCTTGTGCTAGTTTTGTGTATAATAACTCTTTTTCTGGAACTTTGAGCACACCCAATGTCAAACCAAGGTTCATCATGGAATTTTTTGTCACGTTGTGATTCATACTATATGAATAACTAGTTTCATTGACATAATGACACACATATATTACAAGAAACAATATTGCAACAAAAACTAGTGGAATGTACCTTCTTGAGGAAACTTGTGCAATAGTTCTCAAAAGAATAGTAACTTCATTGCGCCATATACAATGATAAACATTATAACAATAAATAGATGAGTCTTCTATATTATAAGAATTATCAATGTGAACAGGGATCAAGGCACAATTATGACTTCAATAATTTCTATGCTTGCATCCAATTTACATTAGGGTAATTTTGAGGTTTAAAATGGGCTTCATAAGGAAATTATAAAATAATAGTGGAAATAATAAAGTAATATTTGATGACATCATCAAATTTTAAAGGGAAAAAAGAAAAAAACTACTTTTTCAACTCGTATTTTCAACTTATCTCCCAAATGTGTTACTCAAATTTCGAGCGGGAGTACTTGTTGGATGCAAAATTTAATTCCTCATGCAAGGAGTACCCATGTTGCATACTTTAGATGGACCCTACTACATGAAAAATGAGAAATACATGAAAAATGTGATTGCAATCATGTTTTTTCATGTATTTCTTATTTTTCGTATAGCAAGATCCATCGAAAGTATGCAACATGGGTACTCCTTGGATGTGGAATTAAATTTTTCATCCAACAAGTACTCTCGCTCGAAATTTGAGTATAAAATTTGGGTGATAAGTTGAAAAATCCGAGTTGAGAAAGTAGTTTTATTATTTTATTATTTTTTAATCATTTTACCCTTTTACTTAGAAAATGGAGAATCATCCCCCATGGTTGACATCATCATCCTGAATCCTATTGTTTCTTATAAAGTTTAGTTTGGTTGTACATTTTTATTAGGAGGCCCATTTTAGACCTCAAAATTCCCCTAATGCATAAGGAATTGTTGATATGTGGAAAAAATCCTCTTGCAACAAGTGAGTATGTGGTCAATCAATGTTCCATTTATTTATTTATTTTCATTTGGTATGGTTTTATACATCATGTAATAAATGTCCACTTCATGTCTAAAACTAAAATTAAGCTAATATCTACAATTCATTCCAGACATTGATGGAAATCAATATAACATTTGTAACATAATCAAAATTATGTATATGGAAATTTTGGGCCATTGTTGTTACATAGCACAATAGATATTCTAGCTTCAATATCTGAAGCAATTGGCTCATGCATTTGTCCATACCAATTCTCACTTGAACACTTTGACATATTTTCAATTGAGAAAATCTTACTTGAACAAGGCTTGTTTATCTATGGACAAATATCAATGCCTACCATGAATGTCCATTTGAGTCTATTTGTACACTTGTACAATGTTTTGATATGTCTAATATGAGAAAAAAATTGCACAATCTTTCTATATTGTTTCATTTTCAATGACAATACAACTACCAATTGCTTAAAACAACACCTAAATGCTAGACACATTGAACAAGATCAACACATCAATGATTCATAAGATTATATTATAAACTTATTACTGCCATATGCATATGGACTTATAGAGGAAAAAGCTTTTGCAATGCAATGGATATGTGAAATACTTGATGTTAACATATATATCTCGAATACAGAAAAAAAATATATATATTCTTGAGATTCTATTCATCAACCATTTGCTCCAAAGTATTGTAAATTATGCATGTACAAATATGATCCACATCACACGGACATTTAACCAATGATTTAATAAATCTAAATACCAAAAATTAAAGGATTTAAATGAGCATAACACCAATAATGTCCTAAACTTTTAAATCCTAATTGGAATTGAATTTATAAGATCAAACATATAAGGGGCTAAATATTTAAATAGAAAATTCAAAAATATTTTTCGATTTCCATACTATTCAGACATATTGTTTAGTATTTTTCTGGAATATCTATACATGCATAATTTAAAGTAAATAAATAACAATTTCTATCTCATATAGGAGAGAAAGTGTGCCTATATTTGAATATTGTATTGCAATGATCAACTAGAAATAAATAAATCTACAAATTTTTAATTCCTGATTATAAAAATATGTACATTGCAAAATTTTCTTAGGGAATATTAAAAGCAATTATCAAATATTCATTTAGAATCAAACAACACAAGTCATATAAAAAAATCAGAGGAACTTATTAAGTAATTAAAATCATGTACTAATATAAATTCCACGAGTCATCACACATGAACACTGAAAATAATTTTGAAAAAAGCTGACACTTCAAAATTGATTAAAAACATCCAAGTTTGTAGTCTTCACTGATTCTAGACCGTTTTCATGAATGAATAAAAAAATCATAAAGTAGGACTTGAAACATGAAAATCAATAAATTTTCTAAACTCAATTCTAAAAATTTGTATTTTCAATTGATATCTAGCACATAAGTAGGAATCCTTTCCTCATATTCATAGTTTTTATAATTGATACTAAGTATCAAGTGAGGTGCATCTACTTGGATATAAGTTCCCCATTGTGAATATGTCTTACACAATGCAAAGAAATAAATGGAAAGAAACTGATTGATGTTGATCTCGAAGTTGGAAATTAATCCTTGTACCTTTTTCTTTTTCTTCTCATATTTGATCTCAAACTTGGAAATAAGCTTGATTTGTTCAAAAGATAGTCACATAAATTTTTAAAAACTTTGTTGTCTCCAAAATTTAAGGTTTTTTTATTTCTACTTGGTCCTTGGAAACAAGATCCTCTATATAGTGTTTCAATTCTCCTGGAGCTGCTTCCTTTAATGATTTTCCACATGATAGGTCAAATTATTCTATAAAGTCTGTTCATTTTTCCCAAATTGATAAACATTGCTCATATGTCATTTGTATGCATGCTCTGATTTATTTTTCCTCTTCATCCTTACAACTTAAGGAAGGGAGCATAAATCTTTTATCTCTCTTAGAAACTTTTGGAATTCACTAGATTGAAATTCGTTTTCCAATTCAAGAATAAACATAATTTTTTTTTTAATTTATTTGTATTTTTCTACCAACTAGTCTATTCTTTCATTTAAATATGTAATTTCTTGATAAAATATTGATATTTTATCCATTTTTTACAAAAGCTTGATTGATTCTTCCTTAAAATTGGACAATTTTATAAATCTTGATCCTTGAGAAATTCAATACTCAATGTTTCTTATTGATTCTCATCCAGTTGATATTTAAGAGATTCAATTTTTTGTTCCAAAGTTGTGATGATAATGGAAGAATTATTTAATGCTTCTTGCTTCTAGATATAGGTTTGATCTTCATGTAATTTACTCAATTCCTTAATCTCTTGTTCATGTTTTTCATTTTCTTCTTCCAATTGTTTCAAAACCTTCTTTAGTAGTTTTTCTATTATTACAATAAATCCTTTAATTAAAGTGGCGGAATTTTGTTGCTTGTTTTCTTCACTAAAAAGCACATTTTTCTTCAATTTTTCCTCTAAAACTTTAATTTTATGCAACATTTCATCATATGAAGGTGTAATCGCATTCAAATGATATTGATTGTAATTGAAAAAACTGATAAATCTTGGGAGGATTCTTGATATTTTAATTTTATGTCTCCCTAAGATTTCTAGCTGAATTCGGATACAGTCTCGAGAGTATCACGTTTTATTTTCTTTGTTCTTCAAAAAAATGATTTTGTTTGAGAATTAAAATAATAATCCATCAAAGAAGGAATAGTATGGCTCTATCTCAGAAACTTTTTTAAACAATAATCATTCCCAAGGAATCCCATTATAAATTGGTGTTGCTCATGCCTGAGGAGATACAATAGATATAGTATCAATTTTTTTTATATGATTCCATTTTTTCCTTATTTTTCTTGTTGTTGGTTTCAATAGATAAATTTTTTTCTTTCTCCTTAGAAAAATCCATTTATTTGACTTGTGTACTTTTTGGTTTCTTGATCCAGATCTTTTTACTTCAAATATGCATAAATAATTGCATATAAAAGAGCATGTAACCATGAAATAATATCACATGAAAGGAGCAGAAATAAAATGCAACCATGAGAAGAAAAGACACATCAGTTTGGTAACAGAGTTCACCTAGTGTGGGCTAGGTCTCTGGGCTCTTCTCAAAGTGGGGAGGTCGCTTTCATTAATCTTCAGCAAAAATAAAATTACATGTATGTACAAAATGTGCCTTACACCTCCACTTCCAGGGATGGCCTAAAAATGCACACCTCTATTAATAAAATGGATTGCATTGTTCAATTCCTGGCGCAAAAATGTGTCAAATGACTATAAAATTGACACCATTCTAACTCGTTCAAAATATGGACCCTCGGGAATCTCAAATATTCCCCTAAATATTTCGTATTTCTAGTTGATTGGAATTATTTTGATCAAATGAAAAATCTAACTTCACCACTACGCTCCTTGCAAAAAACTAAGTAAAGTGAGTATAAACTTAGCCTAGTTCTGAAACTGTGAAACTTTAGCCTCAAGGGAACCTTTTAGATTCCTCATGACTCCCAAAATATTCCTCCCTGCAAGTTTACAAAATATTTCCACTCAGATAAGGAAACATATCACACCATCACGATCCTTGCGAAATTCATGTTTGTTTGAGTATAAACTTGGAATAAATATGTCACTATCAAATTTTGGCCCCAAGGGAATATTTTAGATTCCCCATGATTCCAAAAAGATTCCTGTATGAAAATTGGTTGAATATTTGCTTCTTAGATGAGGAAAGTGATCTCGCCATCACACTCCTTGTGAAATTTTGAGAAAAATGAGTATACACTTGTTATTCTTCCGCCTCTTTGAAAAATTAGCCTCCAAGGGAATATTCGAGATTCCTCATGCTTTCCTCGCATCAAGGTTCTACCTCATTCACTATGCCCCCTTGGGGTTCCACTGGGAGATATCTCCTCCATTCTCTCCCCTAGTCGAAAGGTGAAATTTTATTATGCATAAAAACCTAGACAGAAATATCAAAGTCATGCCCCTTGGGCACTCGATTGGCACGTATTAAAATAAAGTGTTTGCTGGGGGGTAGGTTGCATTAAAAAATTGCCTCCCCATTTTAGCACTTGTTGTTTTGTAATTTTTGAATATGGAGTCTCCAGTTGGCAGGGTCGATCATGATCCGGTGATCAAAATTCAACTCAAAAATTAAGGTGCCCAAAATCTTTCGAAATCAACGTCAAGTCATAGTTCTCATCGTTCAGATTCTAACGGCACATGCTTCACCTCAATCAGATGTTATGTGACAAAGCTATGATGTTTTGAATTTTTTGGTCGATAAATAAAAAATTCAGGTAGGCTAACTGGGCTGCTAACTGGGTAGTCGTACCACTGATGTTAGCAAGCCTACTTGAAGGGTAAGAAACAATCATGGCTTGCCAAGTGGTAGCCTCGTACAGGTGCACGATGGTGCAATTTTATTAGTTGGATATTTTGTGGTGGTCCAATAAGAGGATGCCACGTAGCCCAACCAGAGGTCACCAGGTGGCACCTCATGGTTGGATAAATTTTTTTAAGGGTGTGGATGGTCTTGGGTGGGATAAAAAACATTACCTACCTCATACAACCATTGCACCTTACCAACTCCTCTGCATGGTGTTATTAAACCCTAAGGGTGCCAACTTTATTTAAGTTTTCATTGGGAACATGTTTGGAGGAGGGTTCTAGTGGTGAACCCCGACCCCCAGTCACCTTCTAATCCACATGACTGATGGTGCAATAGATAGGGCTCGGGGACCAACCTTGGCCCCCAATCACAAGGTCTTCATATTACCCTGGCATGGTCGCAAACAAGTGCTCAACATAGTGGGGCTTGGGACTATCCCATCCCTTGGTCGCATTGCTCCCACAAGATCATCGATGAACAAAAAAGGAGTTGGGTGGATTTAAGCTCCTACCATGGGCATATCGGAGCCCGCAATACCATGGCACAGAGAATAGGTTCTTAGCAGAGGGAAAACGTTAAGGTATGACCCCAGGCCATATTATTGGCGCGTGACCACTGACTAATGATTCAGAGGGCTAATGCGGCTGATGCAGGTGGTTAGCCCTGACCCTCGACCATATTCACTCCAATATGACCAACTGCCCAAAAGATTTGGTGCCTAAGCTAGCGGGGGTGGGTCATTAGCACACCCCTCAACCCCATGGTGCGCCACGGACCCTGGTTTAGCACATGGAGGTTAGTGGATAAATTGATTGTTTGATATTTTTCACCTATCGTGAGTGAAATTGTCACCTCAAAAATGGATTTAGGGTGGGATCGTCACTTTTTTAGTAGGTTTATCTAGAATGTAGAAAATATAACAGAAGGAACTTGGCAGATCCATAACTTGATTATTTTTTTTCTGTTTGGAGCTCAAGAAGAGTCCAAATAGGGGTTTTCGGATATTTTGGATCCAATGGAGATCTTTGTTTTCTGATTAGAGCACTTCTGAAGAGAATTTTTGGAGGTTGGATTCTATGGACCCCATGATAAATCAATGTTTTGGACTAGTTTTTGGTGGCTTTTGAGCATAGGGAGGATCTTGTAGGGGTTTTCCAGCCTTCATATGTTTACTGCAATAGTTGTGACATATTTGGTGTAGCTCATGTTTATCTTTTCTCATTATGTTTTTTTGATGAAAGCTCTCTTTTTGTACCTAAATTTGGAATTTTTGTACATATTTTCTCATTTTCAAATAGAGTATAAGGTCTTGATGTGATATCCCTTTTCTTGCTGATTGTTTCATGACTAACTATAGGTTGTCATGCTTTTTAGAGTGAGAGTTCTTTGTTGGGGTACATTTCCTTGAAGCGGAAACTAGCCACTGATATTGTGAGCATATTTATGTACTATTTTTCACTGAAATATATGGATTCATCTAGTTGTGTTAGCAAGCCTAGAGATGTAGCCTAGGCGAGGTGAAATTTGTCATCAAATTCTTTGTTGTCTCTCTTCATGAATACCTTTATGAGTTAAATGATGATATGTTACTTGTTTTAAATTTTACATGAAAATAACTCATAATCATTTAAGAGACCATAAAAATTGTGTTCATTAGGGGAATTTTGAGGTCTAAAATGGGCCTCCTAATTAAATTATAAAATAATAGTGGAAATAATAAAATATATTAGATTACATCATCAAATTTTAGAGGGAAAAAATAAAAAACTATTCTTTCAACTTGTATAGTCAACTTATCTCCCTATGGGTTTAATCAAATTTCAAGCATAAATACTTGTTGGACGCATAATTTGATTCCTCATCAAAGGAGTACCTATTTTGCATGATTTTTATGGACTCCGCTACACGAAAAATGAGAAATACATGAAAAACGTTATTGCAATCACGTTTTTTCATGTATTTCTCATTTTTCGTGTAGCAGGGTCCATCGAAAGTATGGAACATGGGTACTCCTTGGATGAGGAATTAATTTTGCATCCATGAGTACTCCTACCCGAAATTTGAGTGAAACCTTAGAGAGATAAGTTGAAAATATGAGTTGAAAAAGTAGTTTTGTTATTTTATTATTTTTTATTATTTTTTCTTTTTTACTCCAAAATGGTGAATCATCCCCCATGGTTTCCAACAACATTTTGAATCTTTTTGGTTCTTAAAAGTTTATTTTGGTTGTACATTTTTCTTAGGAGGCCCATTTTAGACCTCAAAACTCCCCTAATGTTACATAAGATGGATTTTTACTTGCAAAGCATGAGAGGACGATCAGTTTTTTAAGAAGGAGAAGTTCTCCTCCATTTTTTGGTAAATTGGCATCAAAGTTGGTTCTGACCAAGTTTCAGGTATGGGAAATAATATGGAAGGTATCTAAGATCTAGAGGAGATGAACTTGTCTCTTCTAATGGAGAATTTGAGTTGAGAAGAATGCTTGAAATTGATGAAGAGGAGAAGAGGCATATGTGCCTTCAGTTGCAGCATCTGCTTAAGGAACATGTTTGTGAGCGTTCCACTCCAGTAATAACAAAGAATACCTACAAATAATACCTCCAAAGTGAAGAAAATATGTGGGCATGGTCCAAACATAGGTTATGGACCCTATGAGGAGAATGATGCTTGTTATTTTTGTCAGCATCTCAATGATTATCATTGTATGCCCATTGGTAAAAGTGGGTGGCTTGATTCATCTTCAAATTTATCATCGACATCTGAAGCATCAAATATTTATGGCAAGTCCAAGAAGGTAATCAACATCTCTCATTGAAATCCTTCAGTTTATGTTAATAACACATATTTTTCATCCTTTGAACAACATACTAAAATCATTGGTATGAAATTGTTAGCTTAGATTGGTTATGAAGGAGGAGGCCTTGGAATCAATGGCCAAGGAATCACTAATCCTATCATGGTGAAAGAGAGAATAAGATATCAAGGATTAGGAATACGGTAATAGAGAATTTAGAGAATCTTCTATATTGTTTGAGGAAAATAAATCATCAGATGATGATATGTCACACCAAGATGGTGGTGATAATGTTAATTTGTCTCCTAAGAGAGACGAATATTTTGAAGGACCCTGCATATCATCATCCAATCCACATCGTCAAATTTATAGCCCAAGGGACATGTATAACTCATGGAATTTTCCAAAATTTGGTAATTTTGACTATTTGTGGGACATGTATCCTTGCACTTTTTTTGATGCAGTTGACCATTGTGTGGCTTTTTGTGAGCAACGCAAGTTGATGGTTAAAATAATGGACCAAATTCTGAGCATCAAGCATGAAGAACCTCCTTCATAATTGAATACTTCCTTATCGGTGGTAAATTGAAAGTACTTTTGTACCAATTGTAACATGCATGGGCATGGGAATAAAAGGCGTTGGAAACTTCACCCGGAACTTCATTCCAAGAAGGATAAAGAGGTTATGAAAACCAATGCAAGAAAATAAATGGGTGGAAAAGAGGATACTAGCATAGTCATAAGGCAACCTTCAAAGTAGAAGAGATGTAGAAAGAGAACCCATAAGCCTAGGAGAGGCAAATATTGTGTAGACTGTTTGTATTGTCTATTTAACTGTAAATTGTAAATGCTTGTTGTTGGCATTACTTTTTTTTGGGTACTTTGTAAAGTGAACAAGAATAATCACTATTTGCAACAAGTTCCTTTTTCATTGACATATCATTTTATGTTGGCTTGTTTATGAGTCCAAATTTTTGGGGACCTTTTGGATGAACATTTTTTATCGTCCAGTTCGTCTACAGTTGCGTTATGTACTCACCAATACAAGTAGTGAAGATGAATCTTGTTGTGAATGAAATATTTGTTAAAGATTGTACAAGAAATGACTATGTTTTGTGGACAAATAAAAGTATGTCATTGAATTATTACAGTGAGATTACTTTTGTGTACAAGCACAATTTGAGGACAGTGAACCAAAGTTTGAATCGGTGCATGACAGGTATTGAATGGCTTCTAATTTCCAAGATGGAGAGTCAATTTTGTCTTAAAAAATGAAACTTCAAGATGAATTTTTTAGGGTCATGAAATATAGGTTTGGATATATTGTTCAGATTCCATCCATCGAAGTTTTTTTTCCTGCATGGTGATAAGAATTGTGGCTTGATATTGAAAACAAGGTATGGTATTCACATAGAGGATAGTGGAGTACCTTGATTGGACCTTGAAGGCACCAATTGAAAATATAACAATAAGGATTGATTTTGGGAAAATTTTTAGTTTTTGCCTCATCTTTTTACTAGGAGAAGCTAACTCTTGGAGTCCAAAAGTTCCTAGTGGTGAGGTATGATCAAGTGATCAAAATTTAGCTCAATAATTAAAGTGCCTAGAATATTTCTAAATTGGCATCAAGTAATAGTGATTGTCATTCCGATTCGAGCGACACTTGTTTCACCTCAATTCGATGTTATATGATAAAGTTATGATGTTATAAAGTTTTTGGCTGAGAGAAAATAATATTTGTAGGTAAGCTGACTCAGCTGCTTACTGGGTAGTCGTACTACTAATGTCAGCAATCCTAATAGGCATGTACACACCAATCATGGATTGCCAATTGGTAGCCTCGTATAGGTGTAGGATGGCATCATTTTATTTGTTTTATTTTTTGTGGTGGTCCAATGAGAGGATGCCATGTCGCCTAACCAGAGGCTAGCGCATGGCACCTTGTGGTTGGCTAAACTTTTTTTAAGGTTCTGGATGGCCTCGGGAGGGATCAAACACAAGGCCAACCTCATACAACCACCATGCATTACCAACTCCTTTGCATGGCGTTCTTAACCCTTAAGGGCACCAATTATATTTAATTTTTCATTGGGCTCATGTTTGGAGGAGGGGTCAGGCGGTGAGCCCCAACCCCCAGTCACCTGCTACTCCATGCGACCATTGGTGCAACAAAGATGGCTCGGGTACTAGCCCCAACCTCCAGTTAAAATTTCTCCACATGACCCTGGCATGGTTGCAAACGAGCACTCAACAACATGGGGCTTGGGACCAACCCAACCCTTGGTCACATTGGTCCCACAAGACCCTCACAAAATGGGAGAGGATCTAGGTGGATTTAAGCTTTGACCCTCGGCATATGAGAGCCCACAGGACCATGACACAGAGATTAGGTGATCGGTGGAGAGATTGGAGTTAAGGTCTACATCCAAGCCATATTGTTGGCATGTAACGACCGGCTAATGATTAGGAGCGCTAGAGTGGTGGGGGAGGGTGGTTTTCCCAAGCCCTTGACCACATTGACTCCAATAGGACCAACCGCTCAGGTGGTTAACCTCGAACCCATGGCATGCCATGCGACCCTAGTTTATCACATGGGTGTTAATGGAAAAACTAACTATCCAACAAGTTGCACCTATGGAAGGAAAATGTCTCCTGTCAACCGGATTTTAGGGAATAATTGTCGCTCTGCTAGTAGGTTTATCTAGATTGTAGAACAAATAACAAAAGAAACTTGGGAGAGCCATAAATTGATGGGTTTTGGGCCTTTTTAAGCTCAATAAGAGTCCAGATAGGGGTTTTTGGACAATCTGGATCTAATGAAGAACTTTTTGTTTTGTTTGTTGGAGCACTTTTGCAGATCCTTTTTGTAGGTTTGATTCTATGTGTGTTAAGATCAATCAATGTTTTCGAGTAGTCTTTTAAGGCTTTTGAACATGGAGAGGACCTTGTAGGGATTTTACAACCTTCATATGTTTACTGCAACACCTGTGACATATTTGGTGCAACTGATGTTTATCTCTTCGCATTATGTTTTTTTGAGGAAAGCTCTCTTTTTTTTACTTCAATGTGGAATTGTTGTACATGTTTGGTCATTTTCAAATGAGTACAGGGTCTTGATGTAAGATCCATTTTCTTGTTTATTATTTCATGAGTGACTCTAGGTTCTCATGATTTTTAGAGTGAGAGTTCTTTGCGGGAGAACATTTCCTTAAAGGGGAAACTAGCCACTCATATTTCCAACATATTTATGTACTCTTTTTCTATGAAATATATGGAGAGGTCTAGTTGTGTTAGAAAGACCATATATGTTGCCCAGGTGGGGTGAACTCCGCCACCAAATTCTATATTGTAAGTCTTCATGAATGGATTTAGAGGTTAAATGATGATATGTTTCTTATTTTAAATTTTACATGAAACTAACTCATAGTCATTGAAGATACCATAAAACTTGTGTTTACATAAGAACCATTTTTACTTGCAAAGCATTATAGGACGGTCAATTTCTTAGGAAGGAGAAGTTCTCCTCCAATTTCAGACCAGGTCGTCTCAATTGGGAAGGTTCAAATCTCATCGACTCCATTGTAACGTTGAGTACAAATGGGAATCGGTCATTGGGCCTTAACATTATATGAGCGGTAGTTGGTTGGGAAGGTTCGCTAGTGGGTGGCCCACCCACCATAGTTTTAGTATAATACATATAACATGTTGGGTGGCGCTTTTAAATTTTTGATGTGTCCATTGTATGGGGCCACCGTGTGGCGCACACTGACCACCAACCAACATGAGTTCAAGTTCTGCCAGCCCCATGTATTATATACAATGTAATTTAGATCGTGGGCAGGGTCCCGGGTCTATTTTATAAATTTTATGACCATTGGCAGGGGTGGTAGCCTGTCACTCCCTTTCCTAATATATATATACATATATACATACATACATACATATATATATATATATATATATATATATATATATATGTATGTATGTATGTATGTATATATATGTATACACACACACACACATATATGTCTTTTTTTTTTTAGGTTACTAGATAAACTAAAGAGGTGACAAATTTTCCCATTATGACCATCAGAACCCATCCTCAATAAGTGCCAAATTGTTGTGTCGTTAGTGGTTGTAAATGGGATTATTTTCACCAAAACTATGACTCGATGTAACTTTCACATACAAAATCAGATTCAGGTTTTGTTTGCATTGTTGCAAATCTTGCGATGAGATATTTAATTTGACCCTTGTTTCACTACAATCCAACAACTTTTATTTTTTAGGCCTCTTTGATTTTTGAGCCTTTATAGAGCCACTTGGATCATTCCTCCCCACTAAGGATATTTTGGTCCTCAAAAATCATGAACACATTATGCAATCTGCATGTGTCCTTGTCAAGCCACACTTTCAACATCTACATTCCATGCAACCCTGTGATACATTATTTGAAAATTACGTACAAGAAACAACATGATTCAACAACCCCATACTTTCCAAGAGTTTGTAACATTCACACATTGGTCAGTTTTAACTAATAATCAAAACCAATACCCTAACTATCAACAAAAATGCTAGAAACATCGTTGTTGCTTTAATAAGAGATGGAAAATTAATCACCACTTTTACAATTATCGCAAGACATGATTTAAAAAATGTGGCCATGGCAAGCTACTATCTCTAGTAAAACCATATCTTATTCATCAAGGTGAATGAGTCATATCCCTGTGGCAGATTCTCTTGTTGAACCTATTTTCTAGTTGGTTCCCTTATAGGTGCTTTATGCTCATGAAATATCTGACATCTGGCTCTCTGGTGTCCATCATCGTTGCAATAAATACAATGATTCTTTCTCCTCCAAACTTTTCAGATCATCTTGTAATGCTTATTCCTGGTGTGCATCTGATAAGTTCCCATGGAATCCTCATTATCACTGGAATGTGATGAGGGGCTCCCATAATATGTTTTTGGTTTGTCACTGGTTGTCTTGGATAATTCTCCAACCTATTTTTTTACATACCCAAGTCCTAGATGGTGAGGAAATTACTCCACTTTGATGGGATTCTTAATTCCTTAGCCATTAATGCCGAGGTCCTTTCCTTGATACCCCATTTTCTTCAACAATTTTTATCCAATTCCTGTAGTATGTTTCTCAAAAGCTGCAACATCGTCATTATAAAAAGAACATGAAATTGAAGAATCATTTTTTACCTCAGGCTTGTTATGCTCCAATTTTTCTAAGGTATCCTCCTTGGATTGTAACTGATGTTGCAACCTTTGCTTCTTCTCCTCTACTTATTTTAGGAGTCTTCATTGTTTAGCATTCTCCGCTTAAATTATTTGGTTATTCGCTTCAATTTCTTGGAGTTGTTACGTATTTGATGTCTTTCTTATATTTGACACAACATATGCTGAAATATTTACCTCATTGTTTGAATCATAACCCAAGTCAATAGGCCCATCTATAATCCCAAGGACTGAAATCTTCATCTTCCATTTTCCTTATTCGTGTTGCATGCCCTGCTTCTTGATCAAAGGAATTAATTTTTTCTTCACCTCTTTTGAGCTTTGCCCTAGTTGTCATATAATTGCAATTCACATCAACAAAAGGCCTGCTCTAATACCAAACTTGATCAAGATATTTTTACTTCAAATATGAATACAAAATTGCATATGAAAGATCATGTAACCATGAAAGCATATCACATGAAAGGAGTAGAAATAAAATGCAATCATGAGAAGCAAAGACACAACTTATTGGTAATGAAGTTTACCCAGTGTGGGCTACATCTTTGGGTTCTCCTCAAAGTGGGGAGGCCGCTTTCATTAATCTTCAACAAAATCAAATTATATGCATGTACAAAAGGCACCTTATATCTCCACTTCTAGGGATGGTCTGAAAATTCACAAATTTACTGAAGAAATGGAATGCACCATTGAATTTGTGGCAAAAAATTGTGTCAAATGACTATAAAATCGTCCCCATTCTCACTCGGTCAAAATTAAGACCCTTGTGTTACACCATTTTTTGGTCATCTAACCTATTATCATTAGATGGACCCAAGTACACCATGTAAGACCAATTTTACCCTAAGTAAAATTGTTTTCACTATGTAAAATAACTTAATAAACCACATTTATTAGGTTGTTTATGGTCTAAACAGGAAACCCCAAAAGGAAATATTAAACAAACCTATATTTGTTTGATTTTCCTCATGAAATAATTAATTAAACCATAATTTAATTATTATTCCTAATCATGTTTAACCCAAAACAAAGAAATTAATTAGATAAACCTTTATTTATCTTATTATTTTCTAGGAATAATTATTTAAATCTTATTTAGATAATATTCCTTGTTAAATATGACCTAATCACCCACAAATAATTAAATAAATCATTATTTATTTGATTATCTTTCAACCACTTCCTTAAAAAGATAAATAAATCATTTATTTATTTATTTTTGACAAATAAAGGGATTTGACCCAAGTCAAATATTTTTTCCCTCCAACAAATATAATAAAATATTCCATAAAAGGTGGATCTAGATTTGGTTAACATTATTTTAATCATGCACCAAGATCTAGAATGACCCAATATTTTGTTATAAATAGGAGGGTTTTTCCTACCATTCTTCACCTTTTGTTGCCCATTAGATCACTCTGGATCTATACACTTGGTCACATTTTTCTACATTATTTCATGTGTGAGCTCCCTTTGAGTTCTATCTTTGTCTAGGTTTTCTACACCAACAAGAGAGAAAGATTCTAGATCTGAAGTGCTGAGGACTTCCAAGAACCCATCCCATTGAGAAGAATTGGAAACATCTTCTTGTTTTCCTCCCAGGTGCCCTTAATACAAAAAATTCTTTAAAAAATCGTTCTTGTCTTGTCTATTAGATATATGGAGCAAACCCTTCTTTTTACTGCTTAATGTCTTTCTATGCATAGATCTGGTTTTTTGCAGCTCTTTTCTTGATCAACTAACTGCAGATCTGAAGATATTGGCAGCCACTTTTGATGTTAGGGCTATTAGTTATGCGTAGCTAAATTGGTATTTTTTCATACACTTCGACAAAGGATTCATACTAACAAATGGCGACTCCACACGGGTTTTAAATTACGACCACTGTCGTTTTTCATATTCCTGCATATCCAGCTACTTCAGACCCTAGGGTTTCTTTTTAGCTATTTATTTTTCCTATTTTTATGTTGTTTTTCTCACATAAAACCCTAAAACATTAAAATTTCTAACTTCCGCATGTTTCTGGCCTTATTGCGCAGGTGACAGACATCAGCCGCAACTGAGACAACAAATTTTCCGCAAATCTACCGCCGAGACAACCGGACCTCCAGGTCGCACTTTTCAGCCTCTTTTCTGCGACCTGCACTGAAAACAGGTCAGAACCTACGACCTGCCAATTTTTCAGCTGTTTTTCTGCAATTTTTCTGGGTTTTGCTGAAGCTTCTGTCAGGGTTTTCCAGCCTCTGTCTCAGCCCGTTTTGACCTGGTTCTGATATGTTTTTGCTCATCTAAGTGGGAACATAGCCCCCTAGGGATTCAGTACCCTCCAATTTTTGAGGAAGAGTTTTTATTTGTTTCAGGACTGTCTTTTCAGAGTTTTAGCCCCCCTCTTTTCAGATCTGATACCTCCTTTTCAAAACTCTTTTAATAAGCTCTTCTCCCTTTCAAATCACCTCCTGAAGATTTTTTTGGATCTACTTTTAGGGCCTCCTCCTTGCCCCTTCTGCTTTTTGCTGATTCCCTCCCTTTTTCCAGCCACCTTGCCTCTGCCTCTTGGCTGTGATCTGCACCTCTTTTCAGCAGCTTTTCCCTTTAGATCCCTGTCCCTTTCGACCCTAGATCTATTGGCCTCTTTTTAATGCATTTTGACTAGATTTTTTCCCTCTGTTAGATTAGTTTTGAGAGACCCGTATTTTTGGGTTGAATCGATGCAATAGTAGCTGTTAATTTTCTGTTATTTCAGGATTATATACTATTCTCTGCAGATTTATTTTCAGTTACGCAGCACACTTTTTCTCTTTCTCTCAAAATGAAAAGGGTTTAAAAATTAAAATTAATGCACGCCACACACTCACACTAAGCGAAGAAGAGCCTGGTTTACATTGCCAGGCAAAGAGTTTAAAATTAATTGACACTGCACCTATCTGCCCTTGTTTCGACATTGATTCTGCACCTCCTTGCCCTTGTGGTCATTCTTCTTCCCCTTGTGCCATGATTGTGTTGACATCATTGCGCCCCCAAGGCGCACTTCCCAGAGACTTCTTGGCCTTCACCCTCAGTTTCTGGTCGATCAACCTGCTCCGTCCCGCCGTCGTCAAGCCAGTCCTCCTCCGAGTCCGCGCTCCGACTCCTCTTCTGATTCTTTAGGTTCTCCTTTTCCTTCTGGTTCTCCCCCTGCCACCTTCACTATGTCTGGTCCAGGGCCTAATGCTAGCGGTGCTCCCAGCCCTAATGCCAGAACTACTACTAGCGGAACCGCCACAGGAACTGCCTCGGCCACACCCTTGCTGCCGTACATCGCAGGCCTCAGCCTCCCCAATTTCAATCAGTTGATCAATGACCCTATCTGCCACGATGGTGGTTGGCCTGCTATGCCAACCAAGCTCCCCTCCGACATCCCTAAGTTCGAAGGC
Source organism: Pinus albicaulis (assembly GCA_034641835.2). Lineage (NCBI taxonomy): Eukaryota > Viridiplantae > Streptophyta > Pinopsida > Pinales > Pinaceae > Pinus > Pinus albicaulis. The sequence goes on along the minus strand of CM076569.1, from coordinate 783,215,797 downwards.
CTTGCTAGAGAAGATCCAACCAACCATGTCTGATCTTTCCACATGTGGTGTTCCTCCAACTCCATTACCGATGATTCCATCCGTCTTCGGTTGTTCCAACGCACGCTTACCGACGAAGCTTCTAAATGGTATGTTGACCAAGCCCCCTCTTCCCATACCACCTTTGCGACCATTGCCCAAGATTTTTTATCTTACTTCCAGCTCCCCCTCCGATACGATACTGGTACAGAGCTTTTGACCTCTATTAAGCAAACCTCTTCGACCCGACTTTCTGCTCATGTCCAGGAATGGCGACGAAGACGAAGCTTATGTCGAGCTCCCCCTTTCGAAGATCGGATCTATATGGACTGGTTCCTTCGCTCTCTCTTAGCTCCCATTGGCAAAGATGTCGCCTCCCATTTCCCTCAAACTAAAGAAGCCTCCCTCCAAATAGCTTTGAAACATGACCTGATCTATGCTCAATCTAGTTATGTTTATACCGTCCTCCCTGAACTCCCCAGGCCCGGTGGCGCTAACACCCCGGGGGCATCTCATTCCGCCGATGGTATCATTGGAGCCCTTTCTCATCCGTATGCTCAACCTCTTATGGGCTATGGTCTCCCTCAGGGAGGGGCCAGCACCTCTATCACTCTCCCCCCTCCTGGTAGCATGTATCCAGAATACGGCATGCCTCCTCATTTTGCCCAACCTCCTGCTTACCTCAATGTTGCCCAACCTAACCATTACCTTTATCCGCAGCCTGGTGCGCCATCTCCTCCAGCATATGCACTTCCATCTCCCTTGCCTCCTCCAAACCCGCAACAGCACCTACAGCCCCCTCCAGGGCAAGTATTTGCACAACAGGGCGCGACTAATCCCCCTTCTTCTCAAAGAAGGTGGAGAGGCAATCCAAACCAATCTGCCCCTGGTACTCGTGGACCCAATCCTCATGGTGTTGACCCTAACACTGCTAACCAGCAATAGGGCACTCAACCCAAGCCGAACAGGCGCTTCGCACCAATAAGCCTTGTTCGTGTTGTGGTGTATACGGTCATTACACCCATGATTGTCCCCTCTTACCACAGATGCGGCAGATGTGGGAGTCTCAAGCCACATTGCGAGGACAACATGCCTCCCCTCATGCTCCCCCTAATGTGGCCACTACTCAACCAACTGTCTTTACTGATCTTTTCCCTCAGCAAGGATTCGTGGCTACCCAACCACCTGACGGACAGGTCGCCACTCCACCTTCCATTTCTAGTTCCTCCGATTACCAGATCCTCATGATGAACTCTGATCCTTCCCCAACCGTCGACCTTCACCTTCAAACTCGGTCTCGCCAGTACCCCAAGCCTCCCACCTAGTCTGCCCCCGAGTCCCCTTCTTCCGGTTCTACAGAGCCTCTTTCGACAACCAATGGTCCCTTACATATCCCTCAACCCAAAGTTGAGGTCCATACCAAGATTCCTAAAGGACCGTTACGTCGAAACACTGCTTCTGGTCAAGCTGCTCATTCGTATAGCATAGTAGATGATTTGGCACAATCTCCTGTTGCCATTTCCACATTGGAACTCCTCCAATCGTGCCCTTCCCAAAAGAAGGCTCTACTATCTGCCGTGGGTGCTGTAGATCCTACTGATGAACAAATGATTGTTTTCGACACCCATCAATAAGAACATCCTCCTCTTCCTGCTTCCGTCACCTTCCAAATCCCAGTCAAAATCCAGAATGCCAACATTTCTCGGTGTATAATTGATTAGGGGGCATCAACCTCTGTGATGTCCGCTTCGGTTTGGAAGCAACTCAGATCTCCTAACTTGGCCCCTTCCACGATCACCCTTTGAGCGTGGGACGGCCACGCCTCCCAACCCATTGGCCTTTTTCGTAATTGTCCCATCACCCTTGCCGGTAAGACCGTTTGCGTTGACGTCGAAGTCATTGACGCCCCTTTAGACTACAACATTCTATTGGGGTGAAGCTACACCTATGCCATGTCTGCTGTCCCATCCGTGGTTTTTCGCAAGATGTCTTTCCCTCACAATGGAAAGATAGTCACCATCGACCAGTTGACTTATCATGAGCCAAAGTCTCAGACCTCCCCTGAGATGACCATCTCTTCTGTAGCCAATAAGCAAACCGTCGATTCCTTGACCAGTGTCTCACCCAGCATCTACAAAGATTCCTCCCTGCTTGGAACTTTTCCTGGTCTTCCCCCTCCTCACATCTCTGATCCCAGCTTATCGAATGTTTGCATGATGCAATCGTCTCCGGCTGCCCTTAAGCGACCTGCTTCGGCTAGTTAGCAACCTCAGACTCAACCTCGCCCACCGCAACCCGCTCCTAGCCCTTCATCTCCGCCAGCCGGACCTCCTCCTTCTGGCCCTTCTCCTACAGCTGGTATCCCTAAACCCCTTTATCCCCCTAGATCGGTTCCCCCAAGCCTTAACCACCTCGGAGCCGTCCCTCCTGGTCATTATCCCGCTGGTTAGATACCATTCCTAGCTCCCCCTCCTGGAGTCTATTCGGTCCCCGTCATGGCCACCCTCTCTCTCCCTAACCTGACCCTGGGTATACCCGTCTGGTACCTTGACCCTCTAGCCGCTACCCCTCCTGGTCACCCCAAACCCTATCTTGCTTTGACACCGGTTCAACCAGTCCCCCTTGCTTCCTCTATTGCTACCATGCCCCCTGCACCTCCCCAGGACCATACCCCTGTGGTGATAGCTCCAGGAAAGAAAGGCAAAGCTCGCAAGGGGGCATCCAAAGACAAGGACACCTCGGCTGACCCTGTTCCTCCCCCGCCCACAAAGCCTTGTGCCTTGTGTGATGTTGTCGGTCACGCCACCCATAATTGTCCTGAGTTGCCCCGCATTCAACCCATGGTTAAAGTCGCGTTCCCTGAGTCTACGGTCTCTGACCCTTCTCTTCCGTCCTTGTCCATAACCAAGAACCCAAAAAATATTCGCACTAGCAAACCCTGTGCTTTGTACGGTATCCATGGCCATTACTCCCACCATTGCCTTCACCTGACACATTACCGCGCCTCTTTAGAAGTAGTCCGAGAGTTTGAGGTTGAACAAAATCAATCCGCCTCTCCCATACTCGCGCAGTATGCTTCGGGTCAACTTGAGGATCCCCCCGCTCCCATCCACATTCCCCCCCCTGATGTTCAGATGACGGAGTCTACTACGACCATTCTTTACCTATCCTCCTCTGTGCGACCTTTAGAGCCCAATCCCCTTGCACCCTCCCCTGTGGCCTCGCTTGACCCCCCTTCAGCGACCACCCTGGACATCCTTGTTTCTACCCATACACGAGATCACTCCACCCGTATCTCTGTTGACCTCTGCAGCCCGAGTCCCCGCCATACCTCCTATAGCCCTCATATACCACCCTCTAGTTCATATATGATTCATAGCCATCCTGCTCATTGCACTCCCTCCCGCAGTTGCCACTCGATATCTTCTGTCCACTCACGTTGCCATCATTGTATCTCCTCCCCCCATTTGTTGTCGTGTAACACCATTCTGTAGGACCTCCCATCCCTCCCCTTTATCGGTTACGACGATGGTGCAAGTCATTACTCCCAGAATCTAGCCTCGGCAGGTTGGGCCATTTTCACCCCCTTGCATGCCCTTGTTCTCTCAAACGGGGTCTGCATTGGTACTGCCACCAAAAATCAGGCTGAATATGAAGCAGTGCGTGGTCTCTTAGCCGGTGCCCTCTTTCATCGCATCCTCCATCTGCATGTTCATTTGGATTCCCTACTTCTTGTCATGCAACTAAATGGTGTTTATCGTGTGCATAACCCTATGCTGTTTAGATGATATTTACGAGTGAAAATCTTGATACGTGAATTTGAAACCATAACTTTCAACCATGTACCTTAAGAACAGAATCACTAGGTAGATAGCATTGCAAACCATGTTCTAGATTGGCATTTATCACATGCATTTCATACAAGAAAATAACATTCATAAAAACGATGCATATCCATAATATGTGTCGCAAAACATGTGTTTAGAGTCCATCTACTCTGATACATATGACATGCCCATAGCATGTTACAAAAACTCAAAACTGGGGGCACCACCTGCCCCTACATACACACTAGGGGGCACCACATGCCCCACACCTACTCACTATCTGGCGAATCCCGAGCCAATGGCTCTGCCCCTGCAGCCCATAGATCACGTATGCCTTGACCGGCCATCGCCATGCGCCGCATGACACCTCGCCATTCCGAGGGAAGACCAATGCATGCCTCCACGTACTGGTCGTCTAAGTCTTACCACCCGTGCTCTGAAACTCTGGTCAGCAACATCTCGCATCTACGGCGGATGTCCTCCAGAAGGGCAGCCGCATCCTCATTGCATGTTGCTCTTGACCCACTCGACCCTGCAGCGCCAGAGGCTGCCAGGCATCCCATATATCCGGCCGGTTTTACCGGAGCTATATCTGCATACCAAAAGTACATGAATCAGTACCATATCTACTATTCAATAACTTTAACATGCCCATACAAGAATAGTAATCTGTCACTTACCATCGGGCCCCCATACTCGACCAAGCGGAAGTGGCAGGTCCGGATCTCCACAATAACTCATCCCACTATAGGGATAGTCGTCAATGTATAATAGCATCTGATCCCAATGGGCAAAGAACTCAGGTCGAAACACTCGCCCGACCACCCCTCCTCCTCCTCTACACAGTATCCGCCCCCACCGGCGCATCCTGGGCTCTCTCGGGCCCCCATCTAGGAGCTGTATACGAGGTCGTAAAGTCAGGATCTTCTCAAAGAAGAAGGCGCACAATAAAGTCCCATACGAGCAATCGTGGTTCACTTGCCACTTGCAGAGCGAAAAATGTCGTTTTAGCGACACCAGCATCATTTGGGCCCACCCATAGTAGGTCCCACTCAACACACTCTCCACAATCATCATCTACCCCCCAGTGATGTGATGGAGCGCCTGGTTGCCCAGGATACGCAGCACCGCTGGGGCCACTGCACGGGTCTCTAATCTCTCTAGATCCCCGATCAGTATCCGAGTCCCCTTGACTTGGAGACCTGGTCGACAATGTCACTCCACAAACTCCATGATATGCCGCCCTCGTGGTAATACTGGCTGCGTGTTTCCCACCATCCCCAGTGGCGGGAGACCCGTCAAGAAATACACATCCTGGACTGTCAGTTCGATCTTGTGCCCCTGCACTACAAAAACCTCATGCTCTAGATCCCAGTAACTGATAATCCGGGCCAACAAAGGCTCTCTTGCGCTCATCAAAGGGTTCTCCAAAAACTTTAGAACCCCAAACCTGGCCAACACACGATGGACACCTTGATCTACCTGGATCTCTGCCTGTAATGTACCCAGGTCTCTCTCTCTCCAGTTAACCCGTATATCTGTCATATCTGCATAAAAACATCATCTTTGTCAGCATACAGATAGGGAATATCATAACCAAACACAAAAACCCAACTCTCAGCCATAAAACAGTACCAAAACCCCCTCATCTTCCAGGTCGCACTTTTCTACCCAATTCTAGGACAGGTCACAGTTTTTGCCCTGAAACCTACTTCCCAGGTCGCACTTTTTGGCCCAAAAAGTGCGGCCCGGTCGTAGAGATGAACCAGGGTCTGTTACTGAGATTTTGGGCCCTAAACTGAACTTTCAATCCATCAAATTGAAAGAGTAAGGTTAGGCCTCTTACCTGCCACTGACGAATCTCGATTCCAATAGTCGGTTTGTCTGCTACGCTCGCCGCAAGATTTAGGGCCTTCTCTCCTCTCTACATTCACCATAGCAACACTAGCAAATGAGTGACTTTGGAGGGAAAACTGCCTTATTAAAAGAGAACCCTTGTTTCTTCTTTCGCCTGCTGCGACCATACCGTAGCCCCGTTTGACAAACCGTCTGCACCGTTGGAAAGCTCTCACTGAGCCCTCAAATGGGTATTTGTTAGTGTTTAGTGATTTGATACTTCACCAGGACACATTTTTTCCAAGAAGGGTCACTTCACCTCTCCTTCAAATTGCATTTCTTCACTTACAACAATTGTACTTGGGGCACCATTTTGCCTCCTTACTTGTCTTTGTTCGTGTCGATTTTAATCATGAGTTACCATCTTGTACTCATGTTTTCATGGTCCCCCATTGGGCCTTTACTATGTGGCAGCACCATCGAGTCACCCTTGTTTAGGGCATCCAAGCGGAGTCATCATCGCATTCATGGAGTCTATCCCGAGTCCCTTTGTACCCCGCTATAGTCCTCCATCCCTCATTGCTTGGTTTCTCTCTTGTGTCGCACATTATGGCTTTCAGTCCCACTGTCCCTTATCCCTGATGATATTGTGTCTGTTGCTGCCATGTCATTCATGCCCTTCATGCTCTAGCAAGGGAAGTCGTCCATTGGCTACTCAGTCCCCTCCATTCCACCATCATCATTGGTATTCGTCTGTCCGTCGCTCTACTATTTTCTCTCGTACCTTAGTTGAGGATCTCTCATTGCCTCACCTATGGCAGACCTCCTTCTGTCGACATCAGCTCCTTCATTCTAGAAGACAGGTCTAGAGGGCGGTATACCTTGGTTCCAGCTTCCACTCTTGTTCGGTGCCTCGGATCAGGCAAAGGGATCTCTCATCTCCCTTTGACTTGATTGTTTCTCCACTTCAGCTCTTTTCAGCACGTTTGAGATCCGTATGCTTGATGGTTCAGTGATGCAGCAGCCGCCTTTGATCATTCCCGGGTGTGTGTGAGATGTCACAACCCTCATGAGGGGGTGGCCCTGCAGGTAGCCCCCCACATGATCGGATGACCTCTTCCGTACAGCCTTCAATGCAGCTCCATATATTTGATGATGTCAGCCTTAGCCGTTTTCAGTGCCTCTTTGATTTGAATGTATCAGTCAGATCTTGTGAGCCCTTCCCCGTGTATAGGGGGCATTTGGGTTGTATTTGTATCTCATGTAATCAGATATTATTGTATAAGTCCTGGCTGTTATCCCAGGCACAGCATGTATGTGGGATTCCTCATTGTATTTTTATCTAGCTCATGATTATGCCAGCTGTACTTTATGGTTCGGTCCCTTGTTTACTGGACACACTATTCTTTTGTACTTTGTCTCGGTGGGCATAGGTATGCCTCCCCGCCACCTTCAGCACAGGTACCCTCTCATAAAAAGAGACTTGTTGCACCTGCGAGTCTCGTCTCCTCAGGGTCTAGTCCTTCGCCAAAGACACCAGTCTACCTTACATTTCTCTCTCCTTGACTCCCCCCTTCGATGTCTAGTGATTGAGTTCCTCTTACAACGTACTTCTAAGCCATACGATTTTCTCCTAACACTCGCACGCTGGGGCAATCTGTTACACCATTTTTTGGTCATCTAACCTATTATCATTAGATGGACCCAAGTACACCATGTAAGACCAATTTTACCCTAAGTAAAATTTCTTTCACTATGTAAAATAACTTAATAAAACACATTTATTAGGTTGTTTATGGTCTAAACAGGAAACCTCAAGGGGAAATATTAAACAAATCTATATTTTTTTGATTTTTCTCATGGAATAATTAATTAAACAATAATTTAATTATTATTCTAGGTCATATTTAACCCAAAACAAGGAAATTAATTAGATAAATCCTTATTTATCTTATTATTTTCTAGGAATAATTATTTAAACCTTATTTAAATAATATTCCTCGTTAAATTTGACTAAATCATTTATAAATAATTGAATAAATCATTATTTATTTAATTATCATTCAACCACTTCCTTAAAATGATAAATAAATCATTTATTTATTTCTTATTTACAAATAAAGGGATTTGACCCAAGTCAAATTCCTTTCCCCTCCAACAAATATAATAAAATATTCCATAAAAGGTGGATCTAGATTTGGTTAATATTATTTTAATCATGCACCAAGATCTAGAATGACCCAATATTTTGTTATAAATAGGAGGGTTTTTCATACCATTCTTCACCTTTTGTTGCCCATTAGATTGTTGGCAATATGATCAGAGTGTTGTCCTTGATGGCAACTCACTTGATAGAGTGTTGTCCTTGAATGGAAACCCACTTGATGAAGATGATGGAAACCTACTTGATGAATTTGTGCTTGATGGAATATGTCTTGATGATCTTGTTAAATGATGTAAATCTGATGTATCTACAGTGAGTACAGAAGGTAATGAAGAAAGGAATTCAGTATGTGCTAGATCTATGATGAAAAGAGTATTTCTCAAGGCATACGCGGAATTGTCTAGGAGAAGTCGCGTATGCACGCGGGAAATAACGTGACAAGTCGCGTATGGGAAAAAGTGCTCATAAAATACAAAACTAGGGGTAACCACCATGGTATTGACCCATTGTATTGAGTAATGATTTGTCTATATGACCCCGTCCAGGAATACCATCGGAAGTGATGTGGTTTTGGCTCATGGTATTGAAAAAGGGTAAACCTATATAAGGAGAAGAAATTCATTGTGCAAATGATGGGTGTGGGAGCAAGATGTCTGAGCTTGAATGAATACTTCTCTCTGAAGTATATCTGAATGGAAAGGGTTATAGTTGAATGATAGATCTGAATGCATGATGCACTAATGAAGAAAATGATGAAGAAGGGTATCTAGATCTGAAATGTATTTTTACTTGCTAGATCTGTTTATGGAATGATTAGATCTGAGATGAGGCGAACATCTGTCTAAAGTAAAGGGTAAAATCTATGTGATGTATCTGTTCTGAAGACTTGCAATGACCTAAATGTCTGAAGAACCATACGCTAGTTCGCCGTAGAGGAAGCGCGTATATACGCGGGTTTGCTGAAGAGAAAGCGCGTATGGACAGAGAAATTAGTTCTGTAATATCTACAGAAGTATATGCGGGTTTGTATGGTCTAAGGTGCATATATACGCAGGATCAGTGAAAGAAAAGCGCATATGATAAACTAGGGTTTGCTGAAATTGAGAGATGTCTGATCTGTTCTGCTATCTTGCTGATATCTGTTTCTGATGTGTTACTGCTATCTGTCTATGATGATCTGGGTTGTTCAAAGATTGGTTATGCTGCTATAGAGCAAGTGGTTGGTTTGATGAATGTTCCTTGAGCTTAATTGTGTGGGTTGGATCCAGTGTGAAAATTGATGAAACGTGGTCCATAAAGGTGATGAGGGTTGTAGCCTTCAGTCAGGGGGTTGTAGCTCCCTTCTAGGTGAGGCTGGTAAACGAGATCAGGGGATCGGAGCTCCCTTCCAAGAGAGGCTAGAAAACGAGTCAGGGGGTTGTAACTCCCTTCCAGGAGAGGCTGGTAAACGAGCGCAGGTGGGTGCCTGCGTGCTGGTAGGAGGCTGTGCCAGCACATATGTTGTAAGATGTTTTTCTTTATAATAAAATATTGAAGGCTGAGCAACGGCAGCGGTGGTTTTTTCCTGACTTGGGTTTCCACCTAAAAATCCTAGTGTTCATGTGTGATGCTTATGTGTGATGGTTTATTCTGTTCTTGCTGCACATGTTTACTATTTATTGAACATCTGATGAATGAATGATGGAATGATATAAGTGTAGAATTTATGGCATAATTAGATCTCTATGTATACGCGAGTTTCATAAAGAGTATCCGCGTATATACGCGAGTATGTATCAGGAAATTAGCGTATGGGTTTTAGAAGTAAGAAAAAGTGAAAAGTTTTGAGTATGCCCTAAATACTGATTCACCCCCCTCTCAGTATTTTTCCCAACAATTGGTATCAGAGCAGGTTCTTCTGTAGAAGCTTGATCACTTGAAGGAGATCCGTAGCAATGGGAAGTCATGAAGGAGTAATGTCTATAAAGCCACCTATATTCAATGGAAGCAATTTGATATTCTGGAAGGTACGAACAAAAGCATATCTGCAAAGTCTTGGTGCAGAAGTATGGGAAATCGTGGAAGAAGGCTATCAATATCTGGCAAGTATTCCTACTGACGCGGCTGAAAGGAAGAAGTATGAAATCAATGCCAAAGCAGTCAATGTCCTATTAGGAAGCATGTCTGAATCAGAATTTGCTAAAGTGATGCAGCTAAAATCAGCAAAAGAAATATGGGACAAAATCATTTTGAGCTATGAAGGAGATACAAAGGTAAAAAGTGCAAAACTCCAAACTCTCAGAATTGAATATGAAAATTTAAGGATGCATAGTGATGAAAGTATTGCCAGTTTCTTTTTACGTCTTGATGATATTGTAAATCGAATGAGAAATTTGGGTGAAACCATAGCCGATACTACTCTGGTGGAAAAAGTCTTAAGATCTTTGACTTCAAAATTTGACTCTAAAGTTTCAACCATTGAAGAAAGGCAAGACCTGCAAACTCTTACTGTTGTTCAATTACATGGTATCCTGACTGCTTTTGAAATGAGACAAGGAGGTCCTTCTCAAATCAAAGAAGCTGCTTTTAAGGTGTCTGCAAAAGGAAAAGAAAAGGAAGTTGTCAAGGAATCCAGCTATATATCTGAAGAAGAAGAAGAAGAAAATTTTGTGAGAAGACTCCAACTAGGAACCGGAATATTCAAAGGTAAGCTTCTTTTCAAATGTTTTGATTGTGGAAGAGTTGGTCATTATGCTGCAAAGTGTCCTTATAAAGAAACATCTGCTAAAGGAAAAGAAGTAGCAAGAAGGAATAAGAATCGATCTAGCACAAGAAAAAGTTATTATATTAATGAAGACAATGATGGGTTATCTGATAGTGAGGAAGAATGTGAACAAGATATTAGACTGCTCATGGCAAAAGAATCTAAAGAAGAAAAGGATACTTTTGTGGATGCTCTAGAAGACAATGATTTTCTTGAAGAAAACAATCAACTCAAAGTAAGCCTAGAAGAAAAGAACATAATCATAGAGACTCTTGAAAATCAGCTTGAAGCAAAGGAAAAACACATTGAGGAATTGGAGTGTGAAGTAGTAAGTCTAAGGAAAGATAATGAGAAAGTGAAAACTCTCAATCTTAGATTTGCTAAAGGTTCAGAAACCTTAGATGAGATTATCAACATACAATGGTACATGAAGGTCAAATTCAGGGGGAGATGAAGGAATGTGAAAATTTCTTTGATTCACTTTCCATACGCGAGTTCGATGAACAAAAGTCGCGTATACACGCGAGTTCCAGCAGACACAGTTGTGTATGCATTAATGATAAGAGAATTGGGATGACAGATGAAGATCAGGAGCAGAGGTTCAGGGGGAGCATCAGTCTGACTGCTAATGATTGTACTTCATTGAAAAATATGTTTGAAGATTCAGCATGAGCTCAGGGGGAGCTTGGTCACTTCAGTGTACATCAGATCTACAGAACGCTTCCTTCTTCATGAGGAGAAAAACCTTGTGTTGGTTTTGATCCGCCCTTTACCCTTGATGTCAAAGGGGGAGTGTGACATGGTGTTTGAATAAAGGAAATGAATGGTGTCAAAGAATGGGGAGAGTGACATGGTGTCATTGTATTTTTAATGTATCTATCTGTTGTAGTGATCAAACACCATCGTGGTTGCCATCAAGTCCAAAGGGGGAGATTGTTGGAAATATGATCAGAGTGTTGTCCTTGATGGCAACCCACTTGATAGAGTGTTGTCCTTGAATGGAAACCCACTTGATGAAGATGATGGCAACCTACTTGATGAAGTTGTGCTTGATGGAATATGTCTTGATGATCTTGTTAAATGATGTAAATCTGATGTATCTATAGTGAGTACAGAAGGTAATGAAGAAAGGAATTCAGTATGTGCTAGATCTATGATGAAAAGAGTATGTCTCAAGGCATACGTGGAATTGTCTAGGAGAAGTCGCGTATGCACGCGGGAAATAACGTGACAAGTCGCATATGGGCAAAAGCGCTCATAAAGTACAAAACCAGGGGTAACCACCATGGTATTGACCCATTGTATTGAGTAATGTTTCGTCTATATGACCCCATCCAGGAATACCATCGGAATTAATGTGGTTTTGGCTCATGGTATTGAAAAAGGGTAAAATATATAAAGAGAAGAAATTCATTGTGCAAATCATGAGTGTGGGTGCAAGACGTCTAAGCTTGAATGAATACTTCTCTCTGAAGTATATCTGAATGGAAAGGGTTATAGTTGAATGATAGATCTGAATGCATGATGCACCAATGAAGAAAATGATGAAGAAGGGTATCTAGATCTGAAATATATTTGTACTTGCTAGATATGTTTATGGAATGATTAGATCTGAGATGAGGCGAACATCTGTCTGAAGTAAAAGGTAAAATCTATGTGATGTATCTATTCTGAAGAATTGCAATGACCTAAATGTCTGAAGAACCATACGCTAGTTTGCCGCAGAGGAAGCGCGTATATACGCGGGTTTGCTGAAGAGAAAGTGTGTATGGGCAGAGAAATTAGTTCTGTAATATCTACAGAAGTATATGCGGGTTTGTATGGTCTAAGGCGCGTATATATGCAGGATCAGTGAAAGAAAAGCGCGTATGATAAACTAGGGTTTGCTGAAATTGAGAGATGTATGATCTGTTCTGCTATCTTGCTGATATCTGTTTCTGATGTGTTACTGCTATCTGTCTATGATGATCTAGGTTGTTCAAAGATTGGCTATGCTGCTATAGAGCAAGTGGTTGGTTTGATGAACTTTCCTTGAGCTTAATTGTGTGGGTTGGATCCAGTGTGAAAATTGATGAAACGTGGTCCATAAAGGTGCTGAGGGTTGTAGCCTTCAGTCAGGGGGTTTTAGCTCCCTTCCAGGTGAGACTGGTAAACGAGATCAGGGGATCGGAGCTCCCTTCCAGGAGAGGCTGGAAAACGAGTCAGGGGGTTGTAGCTCCCTTCCAGGAGAGGCTGGTAAACGAGCGCAGGTGGGTGCCTGCGTGCTGGTAGGAGGCTGCGCCAACACATATGTTGTAAGATGTTTTTCTTTATAATAAAATATTGAAGGCTGAGAACCGACAGCGGTGGTTTTTTCCCGACTTGGGTTTCCACCTAAAAATCCTGGTGTTCATGTGTGATGCTTATGTGTGATGGTTTATTTTGTTCTTGCTGCACATGTTTACTGTTTATTGAACATCTGATGAATGAATGATGGAATGATATAAGTGTAGAATTTATGGCATAATTAGATCTCTATGTATACACGAGTTTCATAAAGAGTATCCGCGTATATACGCGAGTATGTATCAGGAAAGTAGCGTATGGGTTTTAGAAGTAAGAAAAAGTGAAAATTTTTGAGTATGCCCTAAATACAGATTCACCCCCCCTCTCAGTATTTTTCCCAACATAGATCACTCTGGATCTATACACTTGGTCACATTTTTCTACATTATTTGCTGTGTGAGCTCCCTTTGAGTTCTATCTTTGTCTGGGTTTTCTACACCAAAAAGAGAGAGAGATTCTAGATCTGAAGTGCTGAGGACTTCCAAGAACCCATCCCATTGAGGAGAATTGGAAACATCTTCTTGTTTTCCTCCCAGGTGCCCTTAATACAAAAATTCTTTAAAAAATCGTTCTTGTCTTGTCTATTGGATATATGGAGCAAACCCTTCTTTTTACTACTTAATGTCTTTCTATGCATAGATCTGGTTTTTTGCAGCTCTTTTCTTGATCAACTAACTGTAGATCTGAAGATATTGGCAGCCACTTTTGATGTTAGGGCTATTAGTTATGCGTAGCTAAAGTGGTCTTTTTTCGTACACTTCGACAAAGGATTCATACTAACACCTTGAGAATCTCAAAGCTTCCCTAAAAGATTCCTTCTCATTGGTTGACTGGAATTATGTTTCTCATATGACAAATAGAACTTCACCACTGTGATTTTTGTGAAAAAATGAGTATAAACTCAACTTGGTTCTGAAACTGTGAAAATTTGGCCGTAAGGGAATCTTTAAGATTCCTCATGATTCACAAAATATTCCTCCCTATAAGTTGACTGAAGATCTTCCACTTAGATGACAAAATGGTCACACCATCACGTTCCCTATGAAATCCTGGTTTGTTTGTGTATAAATTGGCATGAATCTATCACTGTCAAATTTTAGCCCCAAGGGAATATTTTATATTCCACATGATTCCTCAAAGTTTCCTCTATGCAATTTGGTTGAATATTTGCTGCTTAGGTGAAAGAATTGATCTCACCATCCAACTCCTTATGAAATTCTAAGAAAAATGAGTATAAACATTATATGCTTCCGCATCCAAGGGAATATTTCATATTCCTCATGATTCCCCTGCGTGAGGATTCCACCTCATACATTGTGATCACTTAGGGTTCTTTTGGGTGCTCTCTCCTCCATTTCTCCCCCATTCAAATGGTGAATTTTTTTATGTATAAAAAACTTAGTGGAAATATCAAAGTTGTGCCCCTTGGGCACTCGGTTGGAAAGTATTAAAATAAAGTGTTTATTGGGCGGTGGGTTGGGTTCAAATCCTGCCACCCCATTTTAGCACCTATTGTTTTGTAACTTTGGAATGTGGAGCCGCCCATTGGACGGGCCGACCAACTCATTCGGGTGGGTTTAAAACATGCTAGATCCATTGTAACGTTGAGCACCAATGGGAATCAGTCATTAGGCCTTAACATATGCGAGTAGTGGTTGGTTGGGGGGGGTCTGCCGGTGGGTCACTTGCCCACCATATTTCTAATATAATACATATAACATGTTGGCGGGTGCTTTTAAATTTTGGACTTCTTTATTATATGGGGTCGTTGCGTGGGGTGGGACGGCCACTGATCGACACAGGTTCAAGTCTCGTTGGCCCCACATATTGTATATGGTAGTTGTTGGGTCATGGGCGGGGTCCTGGGTCAGATCCTATGGGCCCGGACCCATATTATATATATATATATATATATATATATATATATATATATATATAACAAATTGAACAAAAAAAATCTGCCTATTTTTTTTGTTGCTAGACAAACTAACGAGGTGACAAATTATCCCATTCTGGCTGCCAAAATCTTTCGCCGATAAGTGCCAAATTTTTGCCTCGTTAGCAGCTGCCAATGGGCCTAGTTTGACCAAAACATTTGACTAGCCATAACTTTAACATACGAACTCAGATTCAGGTTTTGTTTGTGTCGTTGGAAGCCTTGAGATGAGATCTTCAATCTAATCCTGGCTTCACTACAATCTAGCAACTTTTATTTTTGAGCCCTCTTTTGTTTTTGTGCCTCTCTAGAGCCACCAGGATCATTTCTCTCGCTCTGTTTTCTTTGAAGAATAATGAAAATAATCTCCTGTTCAACTATTTTTTCTTTTTTCTAGATTCTTTACTCTTCTTGTACCTTCTTGCTCAGCTTTTAGATTTTTTATTGCTGTGAATTCAACTTTTTTACCCTTGAAAACAAAACCTTCTATTTTTTCAATTTCTACCACCTTTCCATTTTGATAAATAATAGAAGGTTCTGAGGTGAGTTTGTTGAAATTAAACTAGAAAAATTCTGTATAATTTAACTTTTTGAATGAAATGTTGAGGTGCAGAGCCTTTTCCTTTAGGAAAATTTCGAAGTATTTCTCCCTAAATTCTTGCAATTGTTGTCTTCTTTGACTATGTAAGAGTTTGTCTCTTTTGATAGCTTTCTGAAATTCATCAATGTTTATAAAAATCTCATCAAAACGTGGCTTCTGATGAATACATTTTTTTATGTAACTGATTGTTATATAATGAATAACAATGAGACGTTGAGGATCATAGTCATCATGAAGAAAATCAAATATCCAAATTTCCTCAAGCTCTTCAACATCTTTGAATCCATGCCCTTTGTCTCAGATATTAATGTCACGAAAAATTATTAGAAAATTAGGCCAAATTTTCTTTTGCATATTACTCAACTTATTCGCTTTCCCATTCAAAAAATTTTGGTTAGCCACTTCTCTCAAACCAAGTATTTTTGGGATATATCGAGCAGGAAGATGGGGACCAAATTCACTTCCAAAAATTCTACGTAGGAAAATAATTATTCAATAAATGAGTGAACTATAGATTCTAGGCTTTCTTTCATATTATCACTTATTCTAGGAGGTATTGTTCCAAATAGGATTTCATGTGAAGGAATCAAAACATAATTCCAAATATCATAAAAATGGTATTTAAAATTAGACTCCCATAGAATAGGAGCATCATTTTGAATCACTAGTTACTAGTCAGATGGGTAATTCCATTTCATGAGGAGAAATGGAACCAAGGTAATAATAACATCTATCAAAAAGGCAGATATACAAAAAGTATATTTGAACTTGGGGGGAGATGACAATGGTAATTTTAATGAATCTGTGATATTTTGCGACAAGATGTCAACCCAGTTTAGGTGTTTCCCGTAATTCAAATGCTATTCTTGATTGGGATCCATTTAACTTTTCAATGGATCTTGTTCCCAATATAATATTATTATCATTTTAATAATAAATCTAACAGGCTTCTTCAAATAGCTATGGGATACTCCTTTATTTATTTGAGCTTGAAAACTTCCTCTTGTCCTCTCATAATTGTATATCATAATTCTCTTGAGATAGTAATTCAAAACTTATAAATGAAGTCAACATTAAAATGGTTTTCCAGGGCACTGAGCTTATATATGGCCAATAATACTACATATTTCCAGGAGGCTATGACAATTTTTTGATGGTCTCATATTGTTTGGGTTTTAATATCAACATGAGAGAGAATCCATGAAATCATGTCATAATAGGGAAAATTATGGCCCTAGTTGCTACTTTATGTAATTGTGTTGCTATGATTGCTTCAAACCTATTTTTCTTTGTTTCAGTAACTCTTGTGTTTTCTTAACCATTCTCTTTGCTCAAAGAATTCAAATATCTCCTTCCAATTCATTGTACCTGTTTTTTTTGTTTTGTAGGTTAAATATGATATGAGTAATGCATTGAATTTGACTTGTTTTATTGGTGCATCCTCCATTCCCTTAATATTTTCTATAATATGCTCTATGCAGATTTTCCCTTTTTCCCATTTTATAATACATAAAAAGTAATAGGGGTTACATAACTTTTTCTTATCTAAAATTTAAAATTGAATTCAATAATTTCTAAAAGAAATAGAATTATTCTTGCACATAATTTTTGAAATTGGTACCATATTTCCTTAATTCAGTGCTTCTTCCAACATCACTTAAGAAAAGAGCATGCAAGTAGAACACTCTAAAATCTTAAATTTTTCGTTGGAGATTTTCCATTTTTTGGAATTTTATGAGTTGTAAGCACTAATATAGAATATATAATTTTTTATTATTCAAAGTTTGGAATTGAATTCAGAGTTAAAAAAATAACATTATGCTTAGAAAAAAAAATTTGAAATTGGTACTGTGTTGCCTCAATTCAGTTATTCTTCGAACAAGAGTTAAGAGAAGAGCACTGGCACTCCATAAATATCCATAGGCCGAGAAGAAAAATATCATAGGTAACCACATACCACTTGTAGGTTAAGGTATAGTACCCCTAACCCTAGAGAGGGCTCTCTTTTTGGATCAATTATCAATCAAAGATTGATAGGATATGGATTTTAGATTAGTTGTTAAGCTCAAAAGTGGATGACATAAGATTTAATGAAAATTATTGGGAGAGATGGACATTGAGGTATAAGATCATAGAACATCAGGGAATGCATGAGCGATATAGATATCAGAGGTAATCTAGGCCCATATTCCAAGCCAATTATTGATTGTAGTACAATGAAAAATGAGGGGAACATAAAAATATCTAGTAAAATGCTACAGAGCATATGATTATGAATTATACTAAATAATTGATGACCAAATATTCAGAATAACCATAACAAAGAAACGAAGAATTCAATCATCTATGAGATTCAAAATTGTTGGAGAGGTAAATCCCCTCTGCGGATAGAGGCGATCCCTACTAGCCCAGATCGGGTCTAGCAACAGTCGAGTCATGCTAAGACACAAGTTCCTAGTTACAATAGACCAAAATGTGACAAAATACCTACCTTAAGTCCCACGATGTTGTTGCTTGCAAAGAAGATGGCGCTTCCGTACTTCACTTCGGCAGATCATGATTCTCCTGCCTAGCACGTTCGAACACTTGCACGTACACGAAGAAAAAACATACAAATGTAAAAAATAATACATGCAACTATATATCAGTCAAAGAAGATACAACTCATAACACAAGAAATGAACATATGAGTGGAACCATAATCAAAGTTGCTTATTATTAATCAGAACAAAGAAATATACAACCTGAGATCTAACGCTGGATCTTCCTTCGGCGGGTCGACAGTGGAGTACGTCTCGATAAAGCTCGTCGGGAATGGGACAGGTCTCTCTCTCTTCGGTCGTCTGATGATAATCTCCTTACTACTGATTCAGCTCTATTCAGGCTTTGAAGGCTCTTGGAGACTAGTGAAAGCTCTGCCAACTATTCCAGACTATTCAGGACTCGCTTGCAAAGGGAAAATGGCAAGCTTATATAGATGGTGGAAGGGGATTTGGGATCCCTATAATCATGGGATTGGCCCTATCCTCAAGGAAGCTTCCATGATAGGTGGAAAACAACCTCCCCTACATGGAGATCCGGAGCCAAACCTCCCAACTCAATTTAGAGACTAGTTCAGGATTTGGTTGGAATCAAACTTCCGCCATTTATTTTAAAAAAAAAATCCCTATTAAGCCTGGCGCGGGTAACACACTGGGATAGAGCGCTAGCTGGCATGCCCTCTTTGGTGGATTTCCCCCATTGGCACGAGGGCTGAACTAGTTGGTCGCGCCAGGGCAAAAAGGTCTATTTTTAGGGCTTTTCACAAGGAATTGTCCTCAAAGGAATAATTGTGCTTGTCAAGGGGGATGCCATGAAAGTGGTTTTAGGTCATGTCACTGCTCACAGGTCACGAAATAGGCCCTCCAATGTGCGGGATGGGGGATTTCAGGGATGGTGACAAATTACTATGTAATAGACGCCCCTTAAAGCATGAGGCCCGAGAGAGAGAAGGGTGAAATGCTTTACGAGGACGTGTCCAACTGAAAACACTGCCGTCGGAAAACCTGCATAGACAAATACAACTGATATCTTAAATATATGATGTGTGGTATGGGCACAACCATCCATAATAGAGTATACAATAATCAAGATCTGAGGCATGGACGCAGCCATCCAGTGAGGATCGATAAATAGACTCAGGTATGGTCGCAACCATCCAATCAATGAGTCATGTAATCAATCATGATAATCCACAAAATCGTAGCCTGGATTCCAACAAACAAAATCCAAGGTCTTACATTCCATCTCGAGCCAAACAGAGTACAAGTTCTAGCATGTGAATAAGTGAGTTGACGTCGAACATGCAAGAACATTGTCTGTTTACTAGCTAATGATGAAAAATGTTAACAGATGCGAGAGGTACCACCAATAATGAAAATGGTCCTCAAGGTAATACAGGTACAATCCACAAAATGTGAACAGTGAGTTGAGGTCGAACACCCGTAGACTCATTCGATTGGAAGCCAATGATGAAAACCCCGCGTCGAATGCAAATAACCTTCCCTTGATGCATGTAGGCTCTAAGGTACCAAAAGGGAATCTCTAGATCAGCTTCCTGGATAATGATTTGGATTCGAAAGGAAGTGATCGCCATCAAAGGTGGGCAATAGTGTTTCCAACATCATCGACACGAGACGGAGGAACATAATGTTTGTGAATCAGGATCGGATGAGAATAAGAGGAGAGTTGAAAATGCAGAGGTCAACTTCTCTTGAACATATTGTCGGCATAACAGTGGATTTGGCAGTATTTGACATAAACAGATTAGAGGTCATGATGATGAGGCAAAGAGCAGATGAGAGGTCAAAAGGGATCACCCAAACCCATGGAGGCAAGAAGAAAATGAGATGAGATGTCCCCAACCCAACATGAATGCAGACAGGTGCCATGTTCAAGAGCGACATACTGCCGACACGACGATGATACTGGTTCCATTTTTCCCCACCATTTCTAGCGAGTACCCCAATTATGTTTTAAAACAAGCTTGAAGGGGATATCATATGCTTGTAATATAAGTTCGTCCTTCAGACGAATCCATCCTAGTATATTTAATGAGCCCTAGGAAGGAGGAACTCGAATATCGTCATTACAACTGAATCCAAAGTCATTAAGGTTTAACGAGTCTGACAAAGGAAGAAATTGATGTCTTTTCATGTTTAGAGAGTTTGAAAAGACAACAAAAAATTAAACTCCAACAGTCCCTTTTCGTAAATAGTTCCTCAGATTCGAAAAGGCAGAAAACTATGTTTGAGAAAACCTCCTAGTCACGATAGGCTAGGGTATTCCTTTTTTGTAAATAATCTATCCCAGCCCAAAAAAGGGGTAAACATATACTGGGTAGATATCGTTTCACAACCAATTTAATGAGATCAAAACGACAAGCGACTCAGAAATCTTTTCATGTTTAGAGAGTGAGAAAAGAATTGAAAGATGACTCCAAAATGATTTTTTCTTGTTTTTACCGAGTCTGAAAAAGTATAAAATACAACTCGTATCACTATCCAAGCTGCGTAAAAACCCGCTACTGCACTTGAAAGTGAGTGTAAAATCCATTTTTCGACAAAATATATTAAAATATTGGGAAAAATGACTTTCAAAACCTGATTTGACTTTGAAAAGTTATAAATATGCTAAAAATAGTGAAACATATTTACTTTTACTTTTTACCTCATTTGGAGAGCAATAGTGAGTTTTTAGTGTGCGAACTTGTAGCGGCGATTGTGACCAATCCAGTACATCATCTTGATTCTCATTCGTTCCAGGTAAGAGGCACTCACCTTAGCTTTTTTTTAATTCATTTTTTGTAAATTTCCATTGTGTGTTTGATCTCTGGGGGAACCCTTTGCAAAATTAGGGCTCGGCCAATTGGCGCAGGTTTCGGGCACGGATCCGATCCAATTGGATCCTTTTTGCAAAGAGGTCATGCCAATGGCGCAACTCAAATTTCCACGTTAGTTTATCAAAATATGAGCCACTCAAATGAATTTTTAAGTGCTGCAGAGATCTAATAAGGTATTTTTGACCATGTTGGTGCAGATATCCAACGACAATGGTGATTGAGTGGAAGGATAGGGAACATGGGGAAGAGGAAAAAATGGCCATGCAAAATGAAGCTTG
Organism: Pinus albicaulis; assembly: GCA_034641835.2. Lineage (NCBI taxonomy): Eukaryota > Viridiplantae > Streptophyta > Pinopsida > Pinales > Pinaceae > Pinus > Pinus albicaulis. The sequence goes on along the minus strand of CM076569.1, from coordinate 783,194,689 downwards.
CATGAATGCCCTCTGGGACTGTGGTCTCAAGAAGTTCTTCCTCACACCATGTTTAAGAGCTCAACTTGAGCTATTGCAATATTTGGTTAGCATATGGATGAGAATGAAGAAGTGTTCAAGCTCCGAGACCAAGTGCTAGAACTTGAGGTCTCTGATGTTTATTTCATAACCAAATTTTCACGCAGAGGCCCAGTGCCAATCATGACAGGCAGTATACCTTCTGGATAAATAATGGAGATGGTAATGGCGAGAGTGTGCCCAGGGGCACAGACAGGATCGGGCAGTGGGAAAGTAGGCATCCACACAGTCCACGATCTAGCACTTCGAGTAGTGCTTCACACCATTACGCGGGATGCGGGGTCACAGGCACCGAACAAGGCAACCAAAGCACAACTCCTACTAGCCTTTGAATGCATGAATCCTACACTTTTTTATTGGGCCACTGCCATGACAACAAACATCAAATGAGAGCTGACAAAGTGCAAGAAGGCCAAACTGAAACAGTTTGGGTATTGTTCCGTTCTGGTGTCATTCCTTCTGGAACGATTACCAATTTTCCAGGGCCAAGGGGTGATAGTCGCTGAGCCATCATTGAGGAATTCGAGGATGGCTCGATGGGTAGCACTCATGGCCAGATTAGGAGGGGCCAGCAGATGTCCTAGAGGCCCGATTTTTTTGTATGGCTACGGCGTCAGCTGATTTTAGTTAAGGATTGGCCCTATGCTGGTACCGACTTCACAGGAGACCCATATTTTCCACTTCTGGAGGGGGAGGACTGGGACGCGGAGCTGGGTATGACTCTTTTTAATTTTTTATGTATTTATGATTTTTCTATGATACATGCCTATTCTAACAGTAGTTATATGTGTATACAGATGTTGGACCAGAGAGGACCCCTCTCACACGGAGGACCCCTCTCACACATGACCCTCAAGCTAAGGGGGGCGAAGGGAGCGAGCTAATCTAGAACCTGAAGGGAATTTCCTAGGGGATCCCAGACTATGCTTGACTAGTAGACGTCCTAATGGCTTACCAGAGACACACTGTGGGGGTGCCTAGTCGCCTCCACCGATTACTGAGGTGATTGGTGCGCGCAGTGACATGTTACCACGAGCACCATGCTGATTAGACATCTAGGGCTTTTATATTCATATTTTTTTAGAGAGGTGTTGTCTCCAGCTGTATGGGAACAAACATGTATATTTTTTTATTTTATGTGATGTACACATCGCAAACATTTTGACACACACACACACACACATATATATTTCTGGATGGATCTTTTTACATGTGATGATGTTTTTTACAAGTTGTGCAAATTTCTATCTAAAACCATATTAGCTACTGCATCTGTTAATTTATTCATGTATCTGGGTATGTGTTGATATGTAATATAATCAAAATTCCTTTACAATAAATGAATACGTAGATATAGTCGTAAAATGGATGGGTTTCTAACCGAATAATGACCATTAAGTTGAAATACCACAAGCTGTGAGTCCAGATATACAAGTAATTCATGAATACCAAGATTAACAGCCTCGCTCAAGAATTCCAATACGACACTATATTCCGCTATATTATTTGTAGTAGGCCCCAGAAAGACACCTTGTAGGTTAACCAACTCACCAGCGGGATCGTAGATTACCCAGGCTACCGAGGACAGATTCCTGGTACTACGGGAGGCACCATCTGTGGAAGACCCAATCAACAGAAAGATGTTTACCAAGCACACCATGCTACACATGCACAAAAATTAACACACACTATAAAAGAATAACTCAAGCGTAGTATTTTTTGAGGTACAACCCATTCCTAGGTTGCACCAACAAAACACCTTCGTAATCGATGAGCTCATAGGCCCCATTTTTTAATACTCATTTAACTATATAGGGCCCATGCCACATGGGTTGAAACTTTCCCGCTCCAAGTTTGTCGTGTGCTTGGTCATATAGGAGGATGAGGTCCCCTTCAACGAAGGAACGTGGAGACACTGATTGATTGAAGTGGCCTTGACCCACTTTTTTTTTGCCTCAATAACTAAGGCAGCCAAGCGGCGGGTTTCATCGAGCCTTTCCAAATACAAGAGACATTATTCCTCTGGATAAGTGTTGGGAAATAGTTCCACAACCAAATTTAGAGAAATAATTTCGCATTCAACCAGGAGCGTTGCTTCCAAACCATACACCAATTGGAAAGGTGTGAATCTGGTCGCGCTCTTTACTGACGTCCGATAAGCCCAAAGAGCTGAGAAAAATTGGAGATGCCAATTGGATTTATGGATACCAATTGTTCGTTGAAGCATGGTGATCGAAACCTTGTTCACAGCCTCAACCTGGCCATTCGCCTGGGGGTAGTATGGTGTTGAGCTGTCATGTCGCAAGCCCAAATTTGATGTCAGCTCAGCCATCATATAATCTCGAACGTGAGTGACATGATCGGTAACAATGGCTTGAGGGACTCTGAAATGTGCAATAACATGGTTTAAAATAAATTGGGCAGTTGTCTTACCGTCGGCAGCTAATGTAGGCATCACCTCGGCCCACTTAGTAAAGTAGTCTACGACAACGATTATTTATGCATGCCCCCCGGCTGAGTGAGGGTTACATGTCATAAAATATATGCCCCATTTAGAAAAAGGGCCTATGGTAGTGACAGGATGCAAAGGTAGTGGTGGCACATGCATCTTGCGCTGAAAAACCTGGCACACATGACATTTTCGGACTACAACAATACAGTCTTTGAATATCGACGACCAGAAGTAACCCGCACACAGAATCCTCTGGGTGGTGGAATATTTGGACATGTGACCACCACAGGTGCCACTATGACAATCATTCAAGACTCTTTCAGCCTCTTCTAGGGTCAAGCACACTGAATCTACTTCGACCCAGTACAAGGTATCTCCCACAATGCGGTAGGGTTGAGACTGATGCCGAATTTGACATCGGGCATCTTTGTTCAACTCAGATCGGAATGTGTATGTTTGAAGATACATGATAATTTCACCGTACCATGGATCACGAGTGCTGATAAGGAAGAGTATTTCATCCAAGATATGATTCTCGGAGTGGGATGGAGTGGAGTTTGTTGGGAGAGAGCAAATGAGATCCGCGAAAATTAATGATTTCATCGACTTAGCAGTGGTGAACTCTAAGTCGAAATCCTGAAGGATGATGATCCATTTGGAGTACTTGCCCCCCAGAAATTTTTGAGATAAGATATATGTCATGGGGTTGCAGTCTGAAACCACAGTTATCGTACGCAATACGATGTAATGTCGGAACCACTGCACAGCTTATACCGTGGCTAGCGCCAATTTCTTGATGTAAGCATAGCGTGTTTCTGTGTCAAGAAGATTATGAGATAGATAATAAATAATGTTTTCATTTCCATCATCGTCATCCTACACCAGAAGCATAGCTATGGTGCCAAATGCAACGACCAAGTAAAGGGTGAAATCACGGTGATAGTTGGGAGGACGAATCAATGGAGCATTAATGAGCAACGTTTTGAGCTTCTCAAAGGATTGTTGAGCAATATCATCCCAATCAAAGGGAAATTCATTCTTCAAAAGACGTGTAAACCCCTTGGCTACTTCCGCATAGTTCAGAATGAAGCGTCGTAGGAAATTAGCTTTTCCCTGCAGACTTTGCAGTTGGTGTAACGAGGAGGGTGATGGGAGATTAACAATGGCCTCGACCTCAAGTGGGTCAAGGTGAATTCCATCCTTGGAGATGATGAATCCCAAAAGACAGCTAGAATCCACATAGAAGACGCACTTATGAGGATTAAGCCGAATATTTTAATGTCTACAGCGAAGGAAAATCTGGCGAAGGTGTTCAGGATGGTCCTTTCGCCGAGCTAAATGAGATGGAAAATCATCTAGATATGGCTAAACGATATGACGTATGTCATGGAATGCATAAGACATAGCATGCTCGAAGGTGGCCCCAACGTTTTTAAAGCCAAACGGAAGATTTTTGTAAGCAAAGATACCCCATGGACAGATGAAGGTGGTCTTGTGTTGATCGAAAGGTAAAATATTTATCTGATTGTACCTGGAGAAGCCGTCCATAAGGGAATAAATCTCACTCCCAGTGCATTCATCAAGGATTTGATCTATGAATGGAGTGGGGTAATTGTCCTTAGGATAGGCCCTATTAATGTCACGATAATCAATGCAGACCCTTATAGTACCCTGCCTCTTATTTACAGGGACAATGTTTGAAACCCATTCTGTGAGGGGAATCAGATATATAAAGCCCACATTCAGAATTTTTTCAACTTCTGCTTTGATGGAAATGGCTTTTCAAGGATGCACTGGGCGTAGATGCTGGTGCACAGGTTTCGCACCTGGATACGTAGGAATATTATGCACAAATATGCTAGGATCAATCCCAGGAATCCCCTCATAGGACTAGGTGAACACATCTATGAATTTGCAGAAAAGGCTTGTATAAACCTGTATCTCTTCAGGAGAACAGGTCACTCCCACATGAAAGTTCTCGACTATCCTCGGTTTAACGGAGATTTCGATAGGCATAGTTTGAGTGATATTACTCAGATTTCCCTCCGAAAGAACCTCATGAGTTAAAATCGGCATCTGAAGAGGTGGAGTGGGAACCTGAGATGCAAAGTGCTCTAGAAAATCGGACATTTCCCCTAGGCCGGGCATGAAGGAGGAACGATGATGTCCATCACTCCAAGGCAGCTCTTCAAGAGACATTTTTTCGACAATGGCTTCGTCAGAAGGGAAGACCTCTCTTAAAGGGTCAGGCAAGTCTGCCTCACCTAGCTAGGGGGATTGAGAATATATACCCAGAGCCATGCTCGAAGGAGCATGTTCGGGGGGAGGATCAGATGCAGTGACGATTTCGCAATAATTAATCTCAACGGGAGTTAACGAAATTGATTCTCTAAAAGAGGTCACCTGTTCAGGCGAAGGGATGATCCAAGGGTCATCGAACCTAGAGACCATATTAACTTGAACGGTGTGCAGTGGTGGCATGGGAAAAATACCCATGAGGATGGGGTCCTTGAAGAGACTGAGTCCTACACTGTCAGGGGGATTGGGGATCTGATCCACGTAAGGAACATTGTTCTCAGAGGATGAGGTGAAGAAAGACAACTTATCCACACTGACGATTTTGCCCTCATGAGGGAACTTGAGAAGCTGGAAGAGGGTGGATGGCACGCATAGCATGGCGTGAGTCCAACTGCGGCGAAGAAGAAGATTGTAGTTAAGTTTGGCATCAACCACTTCTACTTCTACATTGACTGTCTTCCCCTGTAATGTGATCAACAAACTCTCGAGAACACCCAGGGGCTTTTATTCCCGATCATCGAATGCCTCTAAGGCATTGGGAGACAATGTAAGATCTGGAGAGCCAATGGCCTTCCAGCAGGCGGATGACATAACATAGGTGGAAGCACCTTCATCCACAATGACCCTATGGATGTTGAGGCCATTGATCCCAACTTGAATAACAAGAGAAATTTGATGTGGAAGTTGGGGAACAAAATTTTCTAGGTCGAAGGTGAGAAGAATGGAATCGGCAGGATCGATTCCACCGATTGTGGAAAACAGAGCTTTCTGTTGCGATGGGAAACTTTGAAGTACCTCCAATGCAGACATCACAGAAGGCGCCTGTTCCAAATCCTCAACAATTCTATAGTGCTGGGCGGCACGGGCATTTGGATTATAAGAATATTTTCGCAGAACACCTTTAGAATGTGGCCTCACAACAGGTTCAGTGCTAGGCTTCTCAGTTTCTAAAGGACCAGAGACAGGTGGGGAAGGTGGGTCATCCACGACTTCCTTTCTAGCTACCTGGCGTGATCCAGCGTAGTCCTTCGAATGCGTAGAAATCAAAACAGGTGCAGCACAATTCATCATAAAGACCTGGGACCCAAATGGTGAAGATGATGAAGGTTGTTCAACCATCTGGGTCTGCTGAGATGGGAACGGTTCTTTGAGAACATCCGGAGTCTGTTTGGAGCCTTTTAGAAGTTGACTAACTTCAGATCGTTGGGGACAATCCTTGGTATAATGGTATCCTTCACAGATGAGGCAAGGGTACTTTGGTTTACGTTGGGAACCATCGTCAACACGACGTTTAGAGGACTCTGGTTTTGAGGCATCAGGTTTGTATTTTCCTTTACCCTTCTTCTTTCCTTTGGAAGTATTTTCCATGGGATTAGCCTCAATGGCATTGACTTCCGCGGTCTTACCAGAATCTAAGGGAGCAGGAAGAGCAGAATTATTGGGAGAATTATACTTCTGCTTCCCATTAGAGGACTTCTAAGAAGTCTGAGAAACGGAACCAATAAAACCATCCACCACTGGGGTCGGTGGTGCTTTAGAGGTCCCTAGCCATGGAGCATTGGTCAAGATGTCATAAAATGTGCCAGACTGAGAGTAAACAAGATCTAGGTACTGGGCACGGGTGATGGATTTTTCTCCAGTCACACATGCCCCCATAGCAATATCTTGGGCGATCTTGTTAACAAAGGAGGTAGTGAACCAATGAGTTAGTAGCTGACAAGGTATATCAAAATTGATCAGTCTATGACGACATCGCCACTCATGAATATGATCAAATATGTGGGTGGCTTTTTCCTGCTTCAATGAAGTCAGGAGATGCGTCTCGACTTCATAACGAACCGATTACTAGAAATGAGTAAGAAAATCCTTAGTCAGAGTGTTAAAATCTTGAAAGATACCATGGGGTAATTATATATATGACTTAGCAGCAGCATCGGTAAGAATGCACTGGAAGAGACGCAGACGAATTGAATCATCCACCCAAGAATTGGACGAACACCACAGATGACAGGTCATTACATGAGCATGGGGGTCTTCTCCAACTTTACCCTCAAATTTAGGATAGTCACCGGGCACCTTGGTTGGAACCAAAGGCCAATAAGTATTATGGAGAATGAGATCATTGGTCAATTTAGAAACATCCGACAATTCCAACATAGCAAGGAGCAGCAACTGAGGGTTGAAAGGCATTCCAGGCCCTCGATGAGGACCTGTACTTGTACTCTACCCTAGTTGAGTACAACTTTTCCCCCATTAGTTTTGTCGCGGAGGATTTTGACCATAGGGGGTGTAAGCTGTATAGTTAGACTGATACGGTTGCTGGTAACCAGTATACGGGGGTTGATAATCGGGGTGTGGACCCTGATTATATGTCGGCCCCATTTGGGCAGTATATGGATTTGACTGCTAAGTATAGGTATAGCCTGGTTGCTGAAGATAATAACCAGAACCTTGGGGCAGGTTGTAAACCGGTCGAGATTGACCTTGCAAATAATAACCGCCTTGGGCTGAGCGGGCTGCTGATAAGTAGGGCCCTACTGAGCTTGATAATTTGGGCACGCAGGCGGATTTGGCCGTGACATAGAATACATCGGCTGTTGAGAAGGGTTGATAGGATGTGCAGGTTGGCCTGGTTGAAAAGGCTGACCTGGCTGCCTTAGTTGAACAGGTTGACCCGGGTGAATAGGTTGCGCTGGTTGGACAGGTTAACCCGGTTGATGAGGGACACCAGGCTGCCCCGGTTGAACCAGTTGGCCAGGTGGTGGAATAGGGCCAGGTTGCGCCTAATAACCAGTTTGACCCATAACAAAACCATAAGATGGCCCTGGCTGTGCAACATTCAGACCAATCGGAAACTGAGGTTGTTGAGGTTGCACCATAGGTTGAGAGGGTTGAATTTGCCCCCCAGGTCCATACACCGGTCCCGGTTGGTACCTTGGTTGACCTGTAGGTCCTTGAGGTTGCCCTGGTTGGACCACAGGGTGAGGCTATATAGGTTGACCTTGAGGGTTGTAGGACTGTCCTTGCAGACTGTGTAACAACCCCTACTGGCCCGAAGGTTGCCCTTGCAGGTCATATAGATAACCAGGTTCGCCCGAAGGTTGGCCCTGGAAGTGTTTCCCTTGCGGGTTCAAAGGTTTCCCAGCCTGGGCAGATAGAAAACCTTAGACATACTGAAGAGCCTCTGGAGCGGGGAAACGCAAAGGGTTTCCCTTCTCATCATACTAATATGGAAAGATGTAAACAGGGGTAGCATCCTATGCATAATGCGAAAAATAAGGACGGTTGGGATCTTGGAAGAATTGACCAACCTCAGAGTTCAATTGTTGTAGAGATGACCAATACTCCTCCGGAGAGATGTTCTTCGGGATAGCGGATGCTATATAGACATCTTCGAGAAGGGATGTGGTCCTTACGGATTGAGTAGTCACAGCAGGTGTAGATGTGGCCACACAGACGATAGGCCTGATGGGTACTGATGTGACCTGAAGAGATGATGTAAGAGGTGTCCTTGGGGACATCCCTAATGATGGAACAACCAGCCTCGTAGAGGGGGTTGATACTCCCATAGAGGCAATGAAAGTCATAATCTGACTTAAAGATCTATACCCTGCTAGAAGCGAAGGACTGGGCGAAGAAATGACGGATAACTAGGGGTTGTCTTCTGGGAAAAAATGGTAATATTCACCAGATGTGGGGATTTACTCACTAGGAGAAGGACTGGATGAGCCCATATCTAACCCTGCCACTAGATCTTTAAGCAGGTGGCGAGGACTAGGAGGTATGAGAGTAGCTACGAAAGGCGACCCTGAAGTGAGAGGAGGGAAATGTTCCCCTACTCCAAATCCAAACCAAGCATTGGATAAAGGCAAATTGAACTCAACTGGTCCACCCAAGGGAAGCTCAGATACTATGGGCTGCTGGGATTCAACAGAGGATTGAGAAACCTCTGAGGAATCGTTTGTGTAAGGACTACCAGTAGACGAAACTGAAGGTTCCGCCACTGTGATAGTAACGAAAAGAGAACGGGATCAAAACAAAACACACAGACCAAGACCCAGGAAAACAATCAAACGGTCCACAATCAATCTCTAACAAGGGAGTGTAATTGTGGGTGATTGATTTTATAACATTGAAACTTAGAAATTTCACTCTTTCCTGTTTTAAGAGTCAAGAAATGAGAAAATATGACTCTATCTCTTTCAATTTGGAAGCAAGTGTGAAAGGACAAGCGCTTGATGATCCTTTCAAGTTTAATGAGTCAGAAAAGATCCAAATGACTACTCTGGAAATCTAGGTAAAGGATGTACTAGATATCCGTGAACTGCAATATGCACCTTGGTTTCGAAATGAAAGATAAATCAACCAAGGACTTAACGTACATGCAGGCAATCTCCCCGAACGCCGTGTCCGGTGTATCACAAGTATAAGGTGGCAGACTCGGCTTTCTATGGATAAAGGATAGCAGCCTAGTGGGGTCTCCCTTTATATACGCAATGGTACGGGAAGCACAAGTCTGTACTAGTGCTGTCTAAAGACAAGAGGTGAACGATAGCTACTAGGTTTAATGACACTGGAACACGTCAGTAGCCTAGACCTCTAGATATTTCATTAATGTTTCAATGGTTCCTTAAGGTAAATCGAATAAATTTTAGAGTTAATCTTCAATTATGTTTCAATTTCAGGCCCTATCGAATGTTATGTTTCAAAAATCTCATAAATGCACACTACATGCCACAGTATATCACTTTGTTCGATGAATAGCTAATTACAGGAAGGTTGAGAGCTTTCACACAATAACAAAATGATCATTAAAACAACCACTAGTGTCTCTAATGCATGCTAATGAAATAAAAAACTTTTCCTTTAGAGTTATACTACACTAAATAACACATAAAATATTTCAATTTGCACTAACTAATCAAAAGAAAAAGAGATTTTTTTTTTGTATTTTCAATGTTTAAGAGCAAATTGCACTAAATAAAATTAAAACTAATGAAAAGACCAATTCGAGGAATGATAGTGAAAGAGTAAAGAGAAACAATCTCACTCAATGCAAAGCACACAATCTGACCTCAAAATGATGAAGAAATCCCCCAAATCGAAGAGGAATCCCCTAAAGACTCAAACGAACCATGTAATCTAGGCTCGAAATGAGACAAAGTGAAAATTGAATGAGAAAGACAACAATCACTCAAAAACGCTATGAAACGATTGAAAACTACCATACGAATGCAAATAAGCAATCACAAATTTGACTGGACAAGTGGAAACAGAAAACTCCCACGGGAGGCTCGACACACTATAGCACCTAGATGCCGTAGGGCTAGAATGGAAAATTGATAGTAGAGGGCAAACAACTGGAGGATGAAGGTCACACACAATCAACCAAGGCTCTAGAACACTCAAGCAATCAGAAAAATAACACCAAAACCACAAATAAAGCTCAGATAGCTTAGAAAAAAGTAAACCCCAGCACCTTACAGGATTGGCGCGACTGTCAGGCTACATCTACCGCCAGAACAGGATTGGGGCGGGGGATAAACTGGCAACATGTGCCAATTGGCATGACTATCAGGGTGAAAACCGCGCCAATCGAGTTTACTAAGACAAAAAGTAAAAAAGAGCCTAGAAAGAGCAGATCAGGTATGGTGGTGGCTAAACAGAGGCTTCACACTAGAAGAAAGCGAACCAAAAGAGCTGATCAAGCAGATAAAGACCAAAACCAATCGAAAAGATGAGACAAACTCCAATCAAAGTCTCCCCAGCGGAGTCTCCAGTTTGTTGGAGAGGTAAATCGCCTCTGCGGACAAAGGCGGTCCCTACTAGCCTAGATCGGGTCTAGCAACAATCGAGTCACACTAAGACGCATGTTCCTAGTTACAATAGACCAAAATGCGACAAAATGCCTACCTTAAGTCCCACGCTGTTGTTGCTTGCAAAGAAGATGGCGCTTCTGTCCTTCGCTCCGGCAGATCACGATTCTCCCACCTAGCACGTTCGAACACCTGCACGTACACGAAGAAACAACATACAAATGTAAAACCTAATACATGCAACTATATATCAGTCAGAGAAGATAAAAGTCATAACACAAGACATGAACATATGAGTGGAACCATAATCAAAGTCGCTTATTATTAATCAGAACAAAGAAAGATACAACCTGAGCTCTGATGCTGGATCTTGCTTCGGCGGGTCGACAACGCAGTACGTCTCGATAAAGCTCATTGGGAATGGGACAAGTCTTTGTCTCTTTCTTCGTCTGACAATAATCTCCTTACTACTGATTCAGCTCTATTCAGGCTCTGAAGGCTCTTGGAGACTAGTGAAAGCTCTGCCAACTATTCCAAACTATTCGGGACTAGCTTGCAAAGGGCAAATGGCAAGCTTATATAGATGGTGGAAGGGGAGTTGGGATCCCTATAATCATGGGATTGGCCCTATCCTCAAGGAATCTTCCATGATAGGTGGAAAACAAACTCCCCTACATCGAGATCCGGAGCCAAACCTCCAACTCAATTTAGAGACTAGTTCAGGAGTTGGTTGGAATCAAAATTCCGCCATTTATTTTTAAAAACAACCCTTATTAAGCCTAGTGCGGGTAACACACTGAGACAGAGCGCCAATTGGCACGCCCTCTTTGGTGGATTTCCCCCATTAGCGCGATGGCTGAACTAGCTGGTTGCGCCAGGGTAAAAAGGTATATTTTTAGGGCTTTTCACAAGGAATTGTCTTCAGAGGAATAATTGTGTCTGTCAAGGGGGATGCCATGAAAGTGGTTTCAGGTCATGTCACTGCTCACAGGTCACAGAATAGGCCTTCCAATGTGTGGGACGGGGGATTGCAGGGACAGTGACAAATTACTGTGTAACAACAATTACCCTAAGCATCTAAGGATGAATTCAAGACAAAAAATTCAGAAATGGATATCATATTAACATAAGGAAAAAAAAACTTGAAACCACAGACCACATGAATCTCTAAAAACTGGTGTGCAAGCTTACTCTGAGCTTTTTACTAAAATATTTACACACAAGGCCTGTCTTGATTCCAACCAACCAGCCAACCCCTTTTACATTTTCTTTCTTGATCTTAAATAATCGTATATCATAAATATGTAAAATTACTAGATTCAATGTATGATTTATCCATTTAGAATGGATTGAAACACGTAAAATCATAAACCCATTGTTTTTAATCAAAAAATATACAAAAAAGTTCTAAATAATAACTCTGTCTTTTAGGAAAAACACAAAAAAATTCTTTATTCCTATCTATTAATCCTATATAAATGGAAACCTTACCTCTAAAAATCCTATATTGACATCAAAACTTTTGACTGAAAGTAGAAAAAGAAATAGCAACACCATTTGTGTTTCGCAACAACTACACAACAACTCATGCTGGCACACTTTTCTAAGTGCTGGAGGAAAACTTGGTTGATGTCTGGGCACTGAGTATACATATGATTAGGAAATGGACCCTCCCATACATTGTATGACAACTGGAAAGCTCAAAATATCCATTTCACCTATGTGCAACATATGTACAACAATTGCGCAATCGATAAGCAACACATGTGTAGTAGGTTTAGAATTTTCTTTTGATTCCTCTTTTTGTTGGGATGCCTATGAGGTTGTATGCCTAAGTTCTTTTTTCTACCTCTTCAAGAAGGACAATATTTAGCTTTGCCTTAGCAAGAGCATCCTTCAATATAGAAACCTCATAATTTTCTTCCTCCATGTGAACAACTTGTGCTTCCTCTGAATCTCCCAATGTAAATAATTACCCAGAAACAAAAGTGGTATAATTACTTGCAACCGAAGGCACTATGCATACATTTTTAATATGCATCACTATTCATAGGAAAATAAGGTGGTGTTCTTGGGGGTATACATGTAGAGCCTGCATCACCAACACAGAGGCAAAGTGCCTCTATATCTCACAATGTTTCTTCGACATCAATGTGACAATTGAATTCATTAATGAAATTTAATAGAGTGTCAAAGTACATTTGATCCTGTATAATTTTCTTCCGATGGCACTTACGAAGTGAAACACACATGTAAATATGGAAGTGTTATGATAATTAGTGTGTCCATAAAACCTTCCATAGTCGCATCACTTTATCAAACTAAAATTATCTTTTAAACTGTATAAGAATCCATTAGAAGAAAAATAAATAGTTGAGGAAATCATCCTGCTTAAAGTAGTTATGTAAAGAGTTTTCCAATATCTATAGTAGCTTTGAAAGAGCCAAAAGTTGTGAATGCATTCCATTTTTGTCTCAGTCAAAAATTGGGCCTAAGAACTCCATTAAAGTAACAAAACACCAAAAAGCCTATGATTCGTCATCCATCACTCAGACCCTGGAAGTATCTAAGATCAAGATTATAAAATGAGTAAGTGAACAATATTTCCCTAATTTGATGTAGATTTTAGTTGTCATCCCCAACATAGTAAGGCAATGATCAATGTGTCCTCACCACATCCTTTTCAATATGGCTTTTACACTCTCTCAACCTGGAAAATATTTTTTGTGTGTCTATGATATAATCTGCCACTAAGATTTCAGAATTTTGAACACTTATTTCTTTATCAATGCAAGATATTGGAATTTTTCATAGGTTGAATCAAACATATAATATCCTAGTAAGAATTTCCAAACCTCTTGGTGTATGATGTGCTCCATTTCTCCATGAAATATCCTTTTCTTTACAGCCTTTGAATCAACTACTCGTCCTTCAAAATATAAAAAAATTTCCCAATCATCACTTTTGTGTGGAGGTTATCGAGGATTTATCCATATTAAAGTTCGTTGATCAGGTTGTTTCCCATTGACAAGCTCAAAAATTCCTACATTAGCAGTTTCTTCTCCTTCATTTTTTCTAGTCGTATGATCAATAAACTATAAATAATCTAGAGAAACAACTAGTTTAATTTCTATTGAGTTGTCCATTTCTTTTTTTGGTTTTATAGCTTGAGCACTACCATGTTGGTCATTATATGTATGTAAATAATTCTATTATAGTTTTTGTATGTTGCTCAATAAACTATTTTCACCAAATATGTGGGCAGTAGTCTCACGAGAAAATTTTGTCACCATGGAGATTTTTTCCAAACCATGAATCAAAATATCACAAGCGGGATCCCTCAAGCGCCCATGTTGAGCCCCACCATGCTTAAAATCACCATAAAGTTTATCTTGGTAGTTTTGATTAGATGTATCCACTATTTTCTGAATATAAGGAGTTGGTCCTTCTATATGAAGAGAAGATATGATGTTTGCAACTGGAAGTGCTCCAATTAGTTTCAAATATGTTAGAATTATTTGAAGTGGATCTTGAATTTCATTTACAAGAAATACATTGGCATCATCAGTAAACCTGGCAAGAAAAACATGCTCCTTCAAAGTGGTAAGAAAATAATGAACATATCAATTATAGAAGTACAATGGTGGAAACACAATACCAGATGTGAGAAAAAAAATGAAAATATGGCATCCCAGACATGGTGTGTGCCGGTGAAAAGTTTTAACTTCTGATAATGACACAACATCTATCATATACAGGTTTCGATATTTCTCATCATTCTTACTTAATATACGAGCCATGCCATCTCTCACAGTATTGTTTTGTTTATAAGGAATCCATGTCATGAACAATGAATAACCTTGTTTGATAAGAAACATACACCCATTAATCCACTCAAATGCATATTGTGTACGATGAATTGTTACATTACCTTTCAAAAATACAACCACACACCAATGTGGACTCTGACTGCAATAAACTCACTTTGGAAAATTCTGATAGACATATGAATAACACATAACCCCTCTCGAATTGACTGTAAAAAACATGTACAACCATGACTCCCATTGAATTGAAACCCTTTCATGCTTTAGGTGAACACTTTATGGCAGAAATTTGACGATGTTAGACAATGAGCTTTGAGGCTACAAAAACAACAGTAGTCATAGGCTCAACTTATTCATAAACTAAAAATGAAAGGTTATAGAAAATATATTTGATGACAAAAACCTATGACCCTAACACTTGTTCCAATGGGGATGGCAACCTCCTAGTGAGGTTCCAAGAACAAAAAAAACAGACTAGTAGCATAATCAGACCATTTGGTAATGGAGTCAACTGAAAACTGAAAATATGATTGACATACTAAAAATTTAACTACTGACTGACTAAAATTACTTATGGTAGTAGATTATCAGAACCTTAGGGCATTCACTTCGGGCTCAAAAATCAAATTACGACTGCCCACACTTGCAAATATGAGTGATACTACCAAACTTTCGAAAGGAAATTGTTGGTAGCTGATGCACTACTGAAAATATGCTCAAACCATTCATCTTATTTATGTACATACCAATATACCCTAACAGCTGAGAACCAAATGCTTGATTCAATCAATATAAAAACTCTAATATAACCAATCAAAAAGTTGATCCAATACATGGGCTCCTTGATTGTGTTTAAGCAGAATTAAAGAAAGAACCAATAAGGGAAATGGAAACAGATTGTAGTCTTTATCTTCATAGGGGAAACATAATTGGAACTTTGTAGTGAACAATTCCCCCATATAGAAAGCTATGGGATAATGAAAGACATGACATATTGCTTGATTTTCAAAGTATTCTACAAATTTATGATCATGTTTGGTCAGTTCAAATATGTTGTCTTTACCATCATATATTTTCAGCTGTGAGTCAACAAACCCATTCTCAAAACACTCCTGAATCTAAATATCAAAAGGAAACACTACCACTTCTCATTTTGACTGACAAATGTTCTCAAAGAAATTATTTTGACATTGGAAATCGTGGCCCTGAATTCAAACTTCTAAGACTTGAAGATTTTTCTCAATTTTTTTTACCAACTCTGTTAAAATTTTGATCTTTACTTTTGAGCAACGTTTTCATTATTTAAATAAATAGGCAATAAATAGGAGAAATACTTCTCAATTTAATCGTCATCAAAATTATCCCAGTATTCGTTTAAACCTTCCATAGAAATTGGGTTAGCCACATACCCCACCATCGTATTTAACAAGTAATCGAATCATCGTTTAGTGGAGTTACCATGATTGTTCTACAATATGGATTCTTTAACAATGGAGCCACCCAATGAATTATTCCACCTTCATATTTCTGACTGATGTCCACCATCATCAACCTGATCTAGGTCATTGTCGTTATTTCCTGGGGAATATGAAAGTATTTGATCCTCGACAACAATGCCACTATGTTAGCACTCCATAAATTTCCCTAGGCTAAGAAGAGAAATATCAAAGGTAACCACAAACCACATGTAGGTTAAGGTCTGGTCCCCCTATCCTTGGAGAGGGATCTCTCACTAAATCAACTATTAGTCAAATACTGATAGAATATGGATTTTAGACTTGTTATTAATCTCCAAAGGTATATGACATAAGATATAATGAAAATTGTTAGGAGAGAGGGCCATAGAAGGATAAGATACTAGAACATGAGGGAATACATGAGCCATCTAGATAGCAGAGGAAAGGTAGGTGCATATTCCAAGTCAATTATCTATTATAGTATAGTGAAGAATGAGGGAAACATAAAAATATCTAGTCAAATCCAATAGATCATATGATTATGAATTCTCCTACATAACTAATGACCAAATACTCAGAATAACCATGACAGAGCAATGAAAATTCCATCATGTATGAGATACACAATTATATTGAGCATATAAGGATGAATTCAATACAAAAAATTTAGAAATGAAGATCAAATTAATATAAAAAAACAAAAACTTGAAACCACAAACCACGAGAATCTCTAAAAGCAGAGGTACAAGCCTACTCTGGGCTTTTTATTAAAATATTTACACACACAGGGCTTGTTTTAATTCCAACCAACCTGTTAGCGCTCGAATCTACCTTAGGCTGAAATAAGGTAAAACTCAAGGCAACATCAAACCATGCTTAGCCTCGTAGCTAGCCCTACGAGGACAGGAGAGGGCTCTCTCCGGGTCTATCTCAGCAAAAGGTTTTCAAAGGGGGTGAGATGACTAATAGTGGATACTGATTTTAGGCTAGTAAATAGATAGGAAAGTTTGTTTTAAATTTTTTGGGTTTTCGTTGGAAAAATGGGAAAAACAATTTTGGGCTCGGGGATGAGGCCAGATCTTTGCAGAATTCGAATTGGGGAAAGGTAGGCAGTAGTCTTGATGCTTTTTTATTATTTGTATGGATGGATCAGAATGAAAAGGAGCTGAAGAGGGCAAGGGAGAACATGGATCCTCTCCAAACTGGCGAAAACATATAAAACTAAACAAATTCAAAGGCAGAGCACTGGAATCAATGGATTCTACCTCATTTACTCATTCATTTAGTTTCAGAAGCAAAAGAAGTGAATGGCATACATTAAACATTAAATAACTTACAAATAACTAAGAGAACACACCATAAAAACTGAAAGCCACAAAAATCCCAATAGGTGCTGCAAAACCTCTGATCTTTCCTTAGCCAAAATGCAAAAAATATGTACAATAGTGTGCCAAACTTTTCCCAAGAGTCCAACCCTGAAAGTGTCTCAGAAAATAAAATAAATAGAAAATTCTAACCCCTTCCCATGCCTCTAGGGGTCAATCTCATGCTTCTAGGAGCATTTTGAACCAATTCTAAACAAAGAGCTAAAATCTAGGCAGCCAAACAACTTGCCTCTATAAGCTAGGAAACTGATCCATTCACTTGATTTTCACTTTTTTGTGAATGAATCATCTAGAAAAAGTAAATAAGTGCCAAAGTTACATCATGTACATCAAATTACATCATGCTAGGTCAAAAATTACATCAAGAGGTGAAACTAGTCCAAACTGGCCGAATTTCTGAGCTGGAAGGTGAAAAATAGGCTAATTTCCTCTATGTGCCGCGCGCCAAAGCTCTATGCGCTGCACG
This sequence comes from Pinus albicaulis, assembly GCA_034641835.2. Classification (NCBI taxonomy): domain Eukaryota; kingdom Viridiplantae; phylum Streptophyta; class Pinopsida; order Pinales; family Pinaceae; genus Pinus; species Pinus albicaulis. The sequence continues at coordinate 783,176,910 of CM076569.1, read as the reverse complement.
ACTTTGGACCTGCTCTTGGAGCACTTCTCGAAGTCAAAATCAAGCTCATGATAGCTTGCTAGAAAGCCCTGGATGTCTGCTATCCAACCCAAGTGGAATGTTTCAATTTGGAGCTCATTTTCCCCTCCAAAAATTCATTCTCCCAAAAGTACTTCCTCCTGGTGCAAAAGGTGGCAGAAAGGTGATTTTCATGGTGTTTTTGGCCCTTTTGATCATCCAGAACTTGATGAAATGCTTCAGAAATTTCTGAGCATGCATAAATTACCATGAAAAATCCAAAAATACAAAGTTTTCCTCCAGAAAGTGTCCCAATCATAAGCGCGCGTCCGGACGCGCTACGCATTGGGCGAAAAAACCTGTTTTGAGACCAAAATTTTCAAAAATGACAAAAACTTCTCCAAATTTGCTGAAATTCAGAGCGAAGATCCCCCGTCATGCCTCATGCTCAGCCAATGAAGCCTTAGCCAAAATCCGGAGTGGATCAGGCCTCTTTCGCCGTTTCAGTGCTCTGCTCAACCTTCTCTTCAGGATCTTCATTTTTGCTCTGTAAACGTGCATGCAGGCCCAATAATGACCTTTCATATGACGGAGCATGTATTTGTCTCTATTGGAATTTTTCAACAACTTCTCCAGATGAATGTTAACATGCATGAGTTCGGTCTCTCGCTCAATTGGTGTCATGTCACCAGGTCTCTTCCGGGCCAATTGTCGATCTTCACGGATTCGCCGCAGCTCTACAAGTGTGTGCTGATCCTCCAGATGTTTATTTCGCTACTCCAAGTAATTTATCACCCACTGTGCTCTCTGAAAATTCTCTGTCAAAGTACCAATTTCAGCTTTCTTCTCCTGGATGACCTCCCTCAGTTTCGAGCTAGGAGAGCTCGCATCAACATCGATGAGTATAAAATCAGTGTCTCGGCCTCCTGAAGGGCCCTCATCGTGCATAGGCCTCTTGCCTCTATCCTGAACCTGTACCTGTGCTGATGTCGAAGGCGAGACCCCTTCCACCCCGGGTGGAGATAGTACTCGCACTGCTGATGAAGTCAACGAGACCCCTTCCACCTCAGGTGGAGATAGTACTCATCGTGTAGCTGCAAATAAGGCTCTGTGGCCTCGCTGATATGTCACATACACTGGAGCACTAATATGCTCAGTCCCAGGAATATCAAGCTGGTGTGAAGGCTCTCCCTCATCATGAACTACCTCGAGAGGCGGCTGTGGCGCTGCAAAGAAGTCACGGGAGATGAACTCATCCCATGCGATGCCCTGCTGTGTGAGATGATGTACCACCATGATTTTGATCAGCGCGTAATGATATATACTGTTATGCTGTTGTGCTGGGGTCTTCTTCTGTACAAGAAATGTCATCCGCTCTATGTTATGGTAAATGAAGTATGGAATTCTCATCATACGTACCCTCATGAAATTCATCAACAAATGGATATGGTACGCATAGAGGCATGAGAATCTGCCCTCGCAACTGAAATATCGAATGATCAGTCTCATCAATGGTGCATACTCATCCTTCAGAAATTGGAATGGAAATACCCTGCTTAGCTGCCTCATATATCCAGGTCTGATATATGGCTCATAATAGGATTCCTCTAGCTGCTGTCGTTTGTTCCATTCCTCTCCTATGTTTGGTATCCCGGTGGCCTGAGCAATGGTCTCTGGTGACAAAATAAAGTTTACTCCAGCAAGTTTTACACGGCCATCATGCAAATGTAGAACAAATAGGCGAGCTAACTCATGATGATGCTGAGTTTGGGAAATCATCTCACAGTATTGGAAACATGACTGATGCTGAAAACAATCCATTACAAGCGGGCAAGCCTGCAATTGAACCAAAGAAGTAGGTTCCTCCCTGACATGCCTACCACTTTTGCCACTTTTGTGAGACCTTCTTGGCACATTAACCTCTGCTGTGGAATCACTATCATACCCCTGCTCATAAACTGAATCCGTCTCTGACATGGCGCTGAAATCAAGATGTTTGAAAAATATATGCTGATATAGGTATGGTGAAAACAAGCATTAGGAGTATGTCTGAAAATGATGACTAGATGCTTTTCCTTTCTCTATCAAATATGCCAACTATTTCTAACATGGAATGGGGACTATGGGAAATGTTACAATGAACACAATGGACTGTCAAGTGACACAATGGACTGTCAAGTGACTTTGGAAAAGACAAACTATTTACTCACTGCTTTGGGAAATGTTGGGATTACATACCTTTACAAATGGTATAGGAATGGGTAATACTAATGGGACTTGCCAAGTGATAGATATAAGAGTTATTAAAATGGAAAAAGTGCAGTCAAAAACATGAAAACAACCATTGATCCTTATAAAAACTTGGATTTTAATCAATGGAAGGGAAAGAGGTAATAATTAGGGTTTGGGATTTCACATGGGGGTCAAGAGTATAAAGGGATATGGGAACACTGAAAATGGGACTGTGGTAAATCTAACAGTGGAAATAATGACATTCCATAACAAGAGCATACATGTTGTTGAAACAAATTTGAAACACCAGCAATATCACCAACACTTCGTTCAAAACCCTATGGAGCAATTTTGGATGTGGACATAGGGTTAACTTTTTCACCATTCAAATATTTTTTTTCTTCGCCTTTAAACCACCACAGCATATCCAAAAATCATTGAGCGAGCTTTGACACACTTACTTGGAGGCAAAAAGATGATTTGAATTTGAAAAATCACTGAATGCAGATGAGTTTGGGGCTGGAGAGCTCAACGCGCCGCGCGCAAACCCAATGCACCATGTTGGCCTGGTGCACTGCGCGCTTGTAAATTTACACTACCAATTTCTCCTCAGTGCGCCGCGCGCTCCTTTGTATGCGCCGCGCGCACTCTCTACACCCTTTCTCGGCTCTTCAACACTGAACTTCACTCTTCAAACTCCAAATTCGATCTCTGCTCTGAAAATTTGTGAATGTAATTTGACAAATGGGTTCAAATAGCCTTTGAAATATCATGCAAGAGATGGGTTTAATTTTTAGTTCTTCAAAAACCCACTTTGTAATGTTTTTATTTGGCACTTTATCCTTTCATTAAACTTCTGTCTTTTGGCTTTTTCATTGATTTTCTGAGTTTTGGACTGATGAAATGATTTGATTTTTGCAGGGATTTTGGCGTTTGGACTTCGGCAAAGACCAGAGGCTGCATTGAAATTTTTATGGTGGGAAAAATACCTGATTATTACAAAAAATGAATTAAACAATTTCTTGTTCAAAACAGAGTTTTGAACAAAAAATGTCCTCAAATGTATTTAATGATAAAAATTTGAACTAAGAACCTCTTCGAAAATCATCCTTATGGCCTGCGGGCATTTATTAAACATATCAAAAGACTGAACCCTAGACTCTAAAACTAAAAGACTCTTGTTGACCAAAATATTCATTTATGACCATGAATGATGTGAACTGAACTTTGATGAATCTTGCGGAGTTTTAATTAGCCCAGTAGGTAAAAGCACAAGGGAATACAAGACGATAAACCCCTCTCGTCAGTCAATGGCATGCCCCTAGTGAAATGCAACGAAGTGAAGTGAGCGAGACACCTAAAAATGATATGCAAAAAGTGAAATGATCTCTAACGGAGGGCTGTAAGGACCGACTCTAACACAACCAACCAACCCCTTATAAATTTTATTTATTTGTATTAAATAGCCTTACGTCGTAAAGATAACCTATGACCAGATTCAATGTATGAGATATCCATTTAGAATGGATCTAAACACACAAAATCAGAAAACCATTGTTTTTTTATCAAAAATTAGACAAAACAATTCTAAATAGTAACAATGTATTTTAGGAAAAACAAAAAAATATAATTTATTTCTATCTGTTCATCCTATCAAAATGGAAACCTTATCTCAAAAAATACTATATTGACATCAAAACTTTTAACTGAAAATAGAAAAGAAACAGTAGCTCCGTTTTATTGTGCAGCAGCTGCACAATAGCTCAAGTTGGCATGCTTTTCTATTTGTTGGAGGACAACTTGGCTGATGACTAGGAGATGAGTAAACCTTTGAGTAGGAAATGTGCCCTCCCATACATTCTATGACAACTGGAAACCTCAAAATATCCATTTCACACATGTGAAACATATGTGCAGCAGTTGTGCAGCGACTATGCAACACTTGTGTAGTAGGTTTAGAATGTTCTTTTGATTCCTCCTTTTATTGGGATTCCTGTGAGGTTGTATGCTTAATTTATTTTTCCTTCCTCTAAAATAAGGAAATATTGAGTTATCTCTTAGAAAGAGCATCCTTAAATATATAAACCTCATCATTTTCTTCCTCCATCTGAACAACTTGTGCTTCCTCTGAATCTCCCAATGTAAACAATTACCCAGAAACACAACTGATATAATTACTTGCAAAATAAGGTACTGTGCATAAAATTTTAATATGCATCATTTTCAATAGGAAAATAAGGATTTTTTCCTGGGGGTATACATGTAGATCCCGCATCACCAGCATAGACACAAAGTTCCTTTGTATCTCACAATGTTTCTTCAAGATCAATGTGACAACTGAGTTCATTAATGAAATTTAAAAGAGTGTGGAAGTCCATTTGTTCCTCTATAAGTTTCCTCCAATGGCACTTAAGAAGTAAAACACACATGTAAATATGGAAGTGTTCTCATAAGTAGTGTGTCCATAAAACCTTCCATAGTCGCATCACCTTATCATACTCAAATTCTCTCTTAAAGTGTATAAGAATGCATCAGAAGAATAGAAATAGTTGAGGAAATCAACCTTCTTAAAGTATAAATGTAAAGGGACAAAATTTGGATGCAATTCATTTTGATCCCGGTCAAAATTTGGGCCTAAGTGCTCCATTAAAGAAACAAAACACCAAAAAGCCTCTAATTCATCCTCCATAAAAAAAAGTATGGGAGAGAGAAGATCACTCATACCCTGGCAGTATCCAAGCTCAAAATTATAAAAGGATTAAGTCAACAATATGTCCCTAAGTCGATCCAGATTTGGGTTTTCATCCCTAGTATAGCAAGGCAAGGATCTATCTATCCTCACCACATCATTTTAAATATGGAATTTATGATCTCTAAACTTGGAAGACTTGTTTTCCTATGTATGTGATATACTCTGCCACTAAGATTTCAAAATTTTGTACTCTTATTTCTTTATCAATGCAAGATATTGGCATTCTACATAGGTTGAATAAAACTTATAATATCCCAGTAAGAACTTCCAAAATTCTTGGCGTAGGATGTGCTCCATTCCTCCATGAAATATTCTTTCCTTTAGAGCCTTTGAATCAACTACTCATCCTTCCAAATCTAAAAAAAAACCCCACTCATAACTTCCAAGTGGAGGATGTCGAGTCTTTCCTCACATTAAAGTTAATTAATCAAGTTGTGTCCCATTAACAAGCTCAAAAATTCCTACATTAGTGGCCAATTTTCCTTCAAGTTTTCCATTCGTATGATCAATACACTGTAAATCATTGAGAGAAACAACTAGTTGACTTTCTACTTATTTTTCCATTTATGTTTCTGGTTTCATATCTTGAGCACTATCATGTTGGCCATTATTTGTATGTAAATAATTATATTCTAGTTGGTCTATGTTGCTCAATAAACGATTTCCACCAAATATATGGGCAGTAGTCTCATAAGAAAAAAAATTCACCATGGAGAATTTTTCCAAACCATGAATAAATATCTCACGAGAAGGATCCCTCAAGCACCCATGTTGAGCCCCATCATGTTTCAAACCACCATAAAGTTGATCTTGGTAGTTTTTATTGGAAGTATCATTCGTGTTTTGAATAGAATTAGCTAGGCCTTATATATGAAGAGAAGATCGGATGTTTTCACCTAGAAGTTATCCAGGAAGTTTCAAAGATGTTAGAATTATCTGAAGTGGATCTTGAATTTCATTTGCAAGAAATACATTTGCATCATCAATGGACTTGACAAGAAAAAGATGCTCCTTCAAAGTGAAAATAAAATCATGAACACCTCCATTATAGAAGTACAATAGAGGAAAATCAAGGCCAGATGTGACAACAACAATGACAAACTATCATCCTAGAGGTGGTGGCCTCAATGAATAAATTTAACTTTTGATAATGATATCACATGTTTTGTATACAAGTTTTGATCTTTCTCAGAAGCCTTAATTAATATATGAGCCATGTCATCACTCACATTATTTTTTTTTTATAATAAATCCATGTCATGAACAATGAAGAGCCTTGTTTGATAAGACACATACACCCATTAATGTGTTCAAATGCATATTGTGTAGGGTGAATTGTTACATTTTCTTTCAAAAATAAAACCTCAGGCCCATCAAGACTCTAGCTGCAATAAACTCAATTTGGACAATTACAATAGACCGATGAAAAACACATAAGCCCTTTCGACTTGAATATATAAAACATGTACGACCATGAATCCCATTGACTTGAAACTCTTTCATGCTTTGGGTGAACCATTTATGGAAAAAATTGGATGATGTCAGACAAGGTCCTTTGAGGCTATGATAGAAGAATTAGTCATAGGCTTAACTTATTCAAAAATTGAAAATTAAAGGATACAGAAAATGCATTTGAAGAAAAAAACCTATGACCCTAATATTGGCTCCAATGGGGATGGAAACCCCCTAGAGAGGTGCCAAGAACTAAAACCGCAAAATAGTAGCCTACTTAGACCATTGAGAAATGGAGTCAACTAAAAACTGAAAATATGAATAATAGACTGAAACTTTAACTACTGACTTACTAAACTTACTTATGGAAGTAGATCATCAGAACCTTAGGGAATTCACTTTTGGCTTCAACCTCCAATGACGACTTCCCATGCTTGAAAATATGAGAAATACTACAAAACTGACGAAAGGAAAATGATGATAGTTAGCACACTAATGAAAAATATGCTCAAACCATTGACCTTATTGTTGGGTATGTGTTATATTCTTTCTATGAATAGCCCCATGCGCTGTACGTTGCACCGGGTGCAACAGGGGGGTCACAGGGGGGCGGCAGCCCCCCCTGTCGGGGTCCGGGGTAGCGCCCCGGCGAAATTTTTTTTGGTATCCGGTCCCACTCATATGCGGACCCACCCAAGTTTTGTGCATGAGTTTGCACATGGTTTTGGGGTACGATGGTTTTTGGCCCCTGGTATTTTGTAGATCCGGTCAAGGGAACTACGGTTATGTTCTAATCCAGGGTTAATGGATTGGGGTTTATGTATGCTTTGGCATGTATATATATGTGTTGTAACACTAAAAGGAATATAATGAAAAATCAAGCTGGTCGTCCCAATTTGGGATCCAAGGGAAAATCTTTGTGTTTATCTATTTTGTGTTTTATGCTCTCGCTATTGTTTATTTTCTGTTATAAGATTCGTGTGTAGATAATTTCTATTCAGGGTTAAAACCTACACTTATTTATGTACTTAACAATCTACCCTTATATTTGAGACCAAATGCTTGATTCAAGAAATATAAAAATTGCAATATAACCAATGAAAAAGTTGATCCAATACCTGGGCTCCTTGATTTTGTTTAAGCATAAACAAATCTATAACCAGTAATGGCAATGGAAATGGATTTTAGGCCCGATATTCATAGTAGAAACATAATCAGAACTTTGTAGTGAACAATTCCTCCATATAGATAGCTATAGGTAGTTCATATATGTTTTATTTACCATCGTACAGTTTCATTTGTGAGTCATCAAATCCATTCTCAAAACACTTCTCAATCTCAATATCAAAAGGCATCACTACCACTTCTCATTTCAGCTCACAAAGGTTCTGAAAGAAATTATTTTGACATTGGAAATTGTAGCCCCGAATTTGAACTTCTAAGACTTGGAGACTCTCTCAATTTTTTCAACAAAATATGCTAAAAATTTGGTCTTGGATTCAGAGCCACATTTTAATTTCTTTAAATAAAAGGACCATAAATATGAGAAAGCCTCGTCAATTTGATCATCATCAAATTTATCCCAGTAATATTTGAAGCCTTCAATATAAATAGGGTCTGCCACATACCCCGTCATCTTGTTTAACAAGCAACCGAATTATCATTTAGTGGAGTCACCATGAGTGTTCTGAAAGATAGATTATTTGATAATGTATTTTACCAATGAATTATTAAGCCTTCATATGTGTAACTCATGTCCACCATCAGAAACCATATCTAGGTTGTTTTTGTTCATTCCTGGGGAAGATGGAACCGTTCGATCCTTGATAACAATACCACTACATTAGCACTCTGTAAATTTCCTAGGCTGAGAAGAGAAATCTCAAAGGTAACTAAAAACCACTTGTAGGTTAAGGTCTAACCCCCCTAACCTTGGAGAGGGCTCTCTCACTCGATCAAATTTCAATCAAAGACTGATAGGATATGGATTTTAGATTGGTTATTAATCTCATAGGGTAGATGACATAAGATTTAATGAAAATTGTTGGGAGAGAGGGCCACTAAAGTATGATATCATATAACATCAGGGCATGCATGATCCATCTATATAGAAGAGGCATGGTAAGAACATATTCATAGTCAATTATCAATTGTAGTACAGTGAAGAATGAGGGAAACATAAAAATATCTATTCAAATGCAGCATAGCATATGATTAGGAATTCTGCTACATAACTAATGACCAAATATTCAAAAGAAATATGATAGAGAAATGAAGAATTCCATCATGTATGAGATCCAAAATTATATTGAGCATCTAAGGATTAATTGAAGACAACAAATTCAGAAATGGATATCATATTAACATAAGGAAAACACAAAATTGAAACCATGCACTAGAGGAACCTCTGAAAAAAGAGGTGCAAGCCTACTCTGACCATTTTATCAAAATATTTACACACACAGGGTCTGTTTCGATTCCAACCAACTAACCAACCCCTTATACATTTCCTTTATTGATCTTAAATATCCTCACGTTATAAATATATTCCATGAAAATATTCAATGTATGACCTATCTATTTATAATGGATCGAAACACATAAAATAAAAAACCCATTGTTTTTTATCAAAAATTAGACAAAGCAATTCTAAATAGTAACTCTATCTTTTAGGAAAAACAAAAAAAACTTCTTTATTCCTATTTATTCATCCAAAATAAATGGAAACCTTATCTCAAAAAATTGTATCTTGACATTGAAACTTTTGAATGAAAATAGAAAAAGAATCAACAACTCCATTTGTGTTGCACTGTAGCTCATGTTGGTGCGCTTTTATATGTGCTGGAGGAAAACTTGGCTGGTGACTGGGCATTGATTAGACCTCTGAGTAGGAAATGGACCCTCCCATACATTCTATGACAACTTGATACCTAAAAATATCCATTTCACCTGTGTGCAACATATATGCCACAGTTGCGCAGTGACTACACAACACATGTGTAGCAGGTTTAGAAGGTTCTTTTGATTCCTCCTTTTGTTTGGTTTCCTATGAGGTTGTATGCCTAAGTTATTTGATCTACCTCTTCTAGAAGGAAATATTGATTTGTGCCTTAACAAGAGCATCCTTCAATATAGAAAAATCATCATTTTCTTCCTCCATCTGAACAACTTGTGCTTCCTTTAAATCTCCCAATGTAAATAATTTCCTAGAAACACAAGTGGTATATTTTGTTGGGTGTGGAGCCTGATTATCTTGTTTACTTTGTATCACAGCATTGGACCCCTGTACCTTAAAAATGGGTGGCAACGCCACCCGTAATTAATCATTGCCGTGGGGGGTCCACGGGGGGGGGCGGCAACGCTTTTCGGAGCCCCCCCCCCCTGGTGGGGGTTTCGGGGGTAGCGCCCCCGAAGCTAAAAACAGATGTAAAATTGCCTTGTAAAAGTATAGTAATTTCTAGTCAATCTGGGCCATTCATTAGGCAAATGATCTGACGGTAGAAGTTATGTTTAGATTAGGGTTTTTTGCCCTAGAAGGCAACCCTTCGCTTTTATGAGGGCATTGTATTGCGGCTATGCATTGTATATGTATTATCGAAGCGAGAAACAGAGAGGGAGACTGTGAGAAAGAACAGAGGATATTACAGTGGATCTGCTATAGGTTTTTTATTTTCATTTTGCTGGATAATAGAAAGGAAGGACTGGCTGTTCGGGGTGGACGTAGCCCAAACTGGGTGAACCATGTATATCTGTGTCTCTCTAGTTTTATGTGTTTTTTGTGTGCTTGTATTTTCCGCATATTTTATGTGTTGCATTGCTCCATAATATATAATTTTCTAACATATTTACTTGCAAAATAAGGTAATTTGCATAAATTTTAATATGCATCACTTTAAATAGGAAAATAAGGTGATGTTCCTAGGGGTGTACATGCAAAGCCTGCATCGCAAAAACATACACAAATTGCCTCTGTATCTCGCAATGTTGCGTCGAGATCATTGTGATAACTGAGTCCATTAATGAAATTTAATAGAGTTTTGCAGTCCATTTTCTCCTCTATAATTTTCTTTTGATGGTGCTTAATAAGTAAAACACACATGTAAACAAGGAAGTGTTTTGATAATTAGCATGTCCATAAAACCTTCCATAGTCACATCACCTTATCATACCCAAATTCTCTTTTAAAATGTAAAAGAATCCATCGAAAGAAAATGAAATAGTTGATCCAATAATCCTTCTTAAAAAGTAGTTATGTAAAGGGCTGTCCAATATCTCTATTAGCTTTGAAAGAGACAAAAGTTGTGAATGCATTCCATTTTGATCCTAGTCAAAATTTGGGCCTAAATGCTCCATTAAAGCAATAAAACACCAGAAATCCTATGTTTCATCCTCCATAACGAATAGTATGGGAGACAATAGATCACTCATATCCTGGCAGTATCCAATTTATCAAAATTATAAAAGGAGTAGGTCAAAAATATGTCCCTCCTTCGATCTGATTTGGGTTTTCATCCCCAACATAGTAAGGCAAGGATCGATCAGTCCTCACCACATCATTTTCCATACGAATTTTACACTCTCTGAACTTGGAATTTTTTTTTCCTATATCTGTGATGTAATCTGCAACTGAGATTTTAGAATTTGGTACTCTTCATTCTTTATCAATGCAAGATATTTTCGTTCTGCATAGGTTGAATCAAACTTATAACATCCCAGTAAGAACTTCCAAATATCTTGGCATAGGATGTGATCCATTCCTCCATAAAATATCCTTTCCCTTAGATAATTTCAATCAACTACTTCTCCTTCCAAACCTAAAAAAGTTTCCAACTCATCACTTCTAAGTGGAGGTTGTCGAGGCTTTCCCCATATTAAATTCAGTTGATCAGGTTGTGTCCCATTGTTGGCTTGAGAGGTCTTGACCCAGGTTCAGTGTGCAAGGTTTGCTAACAAACCCCTATACTACTGGCCCTTTCGGCAATGACCTGCTTTCACAGGTCAAAGTATCACCTGAAGTAGTATGGGTGGGTGCTGGAACCAGGTTTCTGCACCCTAAGAAAGGATGGGTAAGGTAAGCAGCACTGCGCTAGGTCCTGTAATTCCATATTACCTTGTTTTTCATAGGGTTAATTAGGTTTTGGTGCACTAGATCTATAATTATATGCTTTTATGATAGTAACATAGAAATACATAAACAGAACAGAAAATATCCAGATCTGGAAACACACTTACATAGATCTTCATAGCTTAAACATAGAAAATGAACAATACATAAATTACCAACAATTCGCACAAGAGTACTCACAGATTCAATTCTATATAAATATTTCTTATTCATTCATTCATCAATTCTTCCTTACAATTCCCTTCCCAACCTGCGCACACAGCAGCAGGGTCCGCACACAGCCAGTAGGAGTCCTTTCCTAAAAAACCCAAAGAAATAGATTAAACCACAAATCGTATCAATAACTCATCATTCTTCTCCTTTGCAATGCAAAGTGTCCTATTTATAGCAATATTAGCCTAGAATTTCCTATGGTCCGTAAACCATGGTTTTCAAACCCCTAGTTTACCCTTTTACCCATTACAATGCACTTGGGGCTTTGACTGACCCCAAAACCCCTGCGCTAGACTAAATCTAATAAAAAATATTCAAAATGGACTAGTTTCGCAACTTATAGGAGACCTTGTTCCAACAGTCCCCCAACACAATCTTGTGACTCGTCCTGATTCACTGCGGTGGTGCGGCCATATAGTCCTTAGCCTTGTATGGCTTGAGTCGACTACCATTGAAAAAGCCAGGAATGAGGTCACCGCACAGAGTAGCTAGCTGGACTACTATACCATTCATGATCTTCTTAACTATAAAGGGACCAAGCTAGTGTTGCCGGAATTTCCTGGGATGTTTCACAAATTGGCTATTGTATAAAAGGACAAGATCACCTTCGAAGAATGTCTTTTAGCGAATATGTCGATCATGCTAGGATTTATCGCGAGCCTTATGAACCTGTCAGTGAAAATTAGCAATAAACCAATCTTCATTCAAAGCCACCAGTTGTGCAAGACGCTCCTCTATGATATCTGGGTCTGCCATATTTGTGAATGCTACGATGTGTAGGCTAGGGAAAACATGTTCTATGGGCATAATGGCCTCCTTTCCATAGACCATTCCGAAGGGGGTCCTGCCTGTCAGCTTCTTGAAGGTCGTTCGGTAGGCCCACAGAACCGAGGGGATGCAAACATCCCAGTCACTACGATTGGAATTGCAAACCTTAGTTAATGCATGTTCCAAAATTTTGTTAAAAGCTTCAACCACCCCATTTTCCTAGGGATGATATGGGGTACTCTTCGCATGGTGGATCCAAAATTCCTCATTCAAAGCTTGAATCGTTTGGTTAACAAAGTGCGTACCTCTGTCACTCATTAGGATCTTTGGGCAGCCAAACCTGGTCAGAATATGCTCAAAGATGAAGTGCACAACAATATTCGTAGTACAATATTTCACCACTTGTGCCTCAGCCCATCGAGTGATGCAGTGAGTGGTAGTGATAATGTACCGTACACCTATTTTCTTTCCTAGCGGATTGATGGGTCCTATAAATTCAATGTCCCATTTGTCAAAATCCTGTAGGGCCACTTAAGGCTGTAATGGCATGTCATCTCGGTGTGAGGGTCATCCATTTCGCTGGCATGTATCACATGATCTACAATAGGTGTAAGAATCCTGATGCAGGGTAGACTACCATAATCCAGCCCTCAAAATCTGTTATGATGTAGCTCGTCCTGCATAGTGGCCTCCTGCGACTCCGTCATGTGCTTCTTCTAAAATGGTGAGTCGTTCATGTTCCAATACATACCTGCGTATTATTTCATCTGCGCCTAGCTTGTATAACTGACCGGCGATGATAGTAAAGTCCCCAACCCAGGTAACCAACTCCTTCTTCTGCTGCACTGAATATTCTACAGGGCCCACACCCGTAGTAAGGAACTCAATGATATCAGCAAAGTGATCATCAACCACCTTAATGGTGAACAGTTGCGCATTGGGTAATCCTTCGTCCAAGTTAGTAGGCTCTTCCCTTGTTTTGATGCGGGACAGATGACCCGGGCTTGCATTCAACCTCCTGGGCTTAACTATGATCTCAAAATCATATTCCTAGAATAGTAACAGCCAGCGGCAAATATTACCCCCCAACATAGGCTTGTTGACCAGGTATTTCAAAGTCGAATGATCCATGAACATCTTAAAGTGGCCACCCAGCAGATAATGTAGATATTTTTGTAATGCGTATACCATAGCCAGTCCTTCGCGCTCAGTGGTAGACTAGTTCCATTTTGCGCCCGAGAGTTTTCGACTCGCAAAGGAAACCAAGTGGTCAATATCTCCTTCTCCAGGTTGAGTGAGAATTGCACCCAGGGCAATGCCTGACGCATCCACATGTACATGAAATTCCTTTGAAGAGTCAGGAAATATCAGTATGGGTGCATAGATCATATTTTCCTTGAGTAGTTCGAAGCTCTTCTGACATTCGTCATTCCAGAAACAAGAGGCATCTTTCTTTAGTAGTTGTTCCATGGGCGTCGTGATCAGAGCGTACCCTTGAATGAATTTCCTATAATAGCCATGTGGCTGAGAATAGAATGCAGTTGTTGTTCTATTGTGGGGGCTGCAAGGTTGATAATTATGGCTATCTTCACAAGGTCAACCATCAATCCTTGCCAAAAGACTATGTGTCCAAGCAAGATTCCGAATGGTACACATAATATGCACTTTTTGATATTTAAGGAGATCTGGTGCTTCCGGAATGCATCCAAAATTAATTGCAGGTTAGAGAGATGCTCTTTTACCAGGCCAAAGACCTTCCATTCATCGAAGTAAACCTCCAGGAATTTATGAATAAAATCCTTGAATACAGCCACTACAACCCTTGAAAAGATAGCAGGTGCATTCTTGAGACCAAAGGGCATGACCGTATACTGGAAGGAACCCCATTTGGTCGCAAAGGTAGTATTACTGTGATCTTCAGGTGCAATTCTGATATGGTGGTATCCTAAGAACCCATCGGTGAAGGAATAGGCCTCCTGGCCACCCACACTATCAAGGATTTCATCGAAGAAGGGCATAGAGAAGGGTTCATGGATGCAGTGATCGTTTAACTTTTGTAGATCCACGTAGATGTGTATTTCCCCCTTTGTCTTCTTCTCCTGGATGACCATTGGACTTACCCAATCTGATTGTTCAACTGGTTCAATGATGCCTGCGGTAAGCATTTTGTCCAACTCTTCTTTGACCTTTTGCTTATATTTAGGATTTAGTCGGTAAGGCTGCTGTTTGACAGGACGCGCCTCAAGTTTTAGAGTGATGTGCATAATGCCTAGGTCCCGAGTGATTACTTTGAGCTCAGGAAACTTTGTGGGAAATAAGTCTTGATACTCCGTAAGTAGCACTACAATTTTGCCTACGGTTCCTTCATCCAAATAGTCCCCAATTTTAGCCAGCTTAGGGTGTTCTTCTATCCCAACATTAACTTTACGTAGCCTGAGAGGTTGCATTACATCAATATTCTATAGTGATGGTCTGATAACGGTACGTTCTCCTTCAGATTCTAGAACAAAGATATTTCGTGGATTATCCTCTTCTTCGTTAATTGCCAAGCTTTGGCAGTTGACTATGTCTTGCATATAGGCTTCCCATGCTAGAGCTACTGGTGTAGTGCAGTGGTGAGGCTTCTTAAATACAAATGCATCAATGTCCTGCAGAGTTTCGTCGAGCATCTCCGTTCCCCCAATTAGTCTGAACGTTCTGATAAAGTCTTCTTTTAACACTTCCCAGTGGCAGGTACACTGGTGTAGCTCTGCATCTAAGTACCAAGCAGTAGGGATAGAGCCCAAGGCATGCACAAATAGATGGACCCATTATTTTGGGGTCCGATCGGACCATTTGGTCATCCAAGCAAGCAGATGTGCACGGGGATCCCCAAGTCCAAGGAATATCTTGGTGCGTACGTTAGCTGGAGGTGCGAACCGCAAAATCATCCTATCCTGACATGTTTCCCAGTCCGAAAGTGCTTTCTTGTGGGTATCCCACCATCGTCCAAGTGTTCCACACAGAGCCAGATTGAGGGCCCAGAGCTGCCATTCTTTCGGCATCCTAGCTTCCAATTTTCTTAGAAATTCCTGGACATTACTAGACCCATCAAAGTGGCGAAGGTCTCTTACCTCTGAAGTAATGCAGTAGAGGGTCCTCATGGTCCAAGGGCATCGTAGTGCTAAGACATCATGCAACCGATTTTTCCAAATTTCTAATTCTTCATCAGGGTTAGAAAAGTACTCCTTTTCCTTCTCCCAACAGAGTACTCCACCTGTTGTAGGGTTACCCCAGTATTCATCCTACGCCGTCACCTTGTAGATGTTATCTAGTTCCTCCTCTTCATATGATGGTTCCGTATACTGCACACCCTAGGCGGGATCTAGCGGTACTATTACATGCGTACCATTTTTCTCAAATACCATGTTGCATTTCTTCAGATTAATGACGCCCCCCATGTCTATAGTCCAGTCCAGCCCTAGGATTGCAGGGTAGGGATCTGCATCTTCCATGATTTATATTACTTCAAATTCAGCTAGAACCTTTACTCCTGCGATATCTACCATTTTTTGCAACCTTCCGAGAGGGATGATCTTATGTTGATTTGCCATGTGCAGCTAGATGGTGGACCAGTCTAACTTCGGTTCTCCCATTCATTGCCATGTCTACCTCGATAAGACATTCACATCCGATCCCAGATCGAGGATAACTTGATCTATCTCATAGTCGTCAATCTGTGTAGTCAACTTCATTTCCCTCCTGGTACATTTATTATAGCTGTGTAATTTGTGTACTTCTTTAATCTCAGAAATTGTGTTGGGTGGGGCTGCGCAGTTATGCAGTAATACTTGAAGATTTTCTACAGCCTGTGCGTCATGTAGTAGTTTAAGACATGCCCTTAGGAAGGGCTCAACCTCTTCCTTCTCTTGGAGGTGTGTTGGTATCTATGCAGGGGCTGTCAATGGCTCTTGTTCCTTGAAATTCGTTCCCTTTTGCGAGGCAAGCTCTTCCTTTACTCCTTTAGTAACCATACAGCAGCGCGTTATGACTTTTATACTCAGATCTACATCCCTCAGCTCAGTTTTAACTCTTTGCACATTGTGTGTAGGAGTAGGCTGTTTGTCCTGTATTTTTGTTATCAAGATTGGGTAGTCTTCGATCTCATGGTCTAGTTGTCGGAAATATTTACAGGATTTCTTGGTGGAATTTGGGTAGTCCTTGGCAAATTTCCCTACCTCTCTGTATTTATAGCAGATTAGCTGACCCAATCCTCGTCCTACACTTCCTCCCCGTCCCCCCTACACCTCATGAGGGAGCCACCAAAATTCTTCAGGGATCTTAGCAATGCGGGATCTAATTGTACCCTATAGAGGTTTCCTCGATCTACCAATAATTCATATGTGCGAAAATTATGCTCATCGTGCCCTACCGATTGGCAGAACCTGCACCATTGTTGCTTCAGTTCACACATAATTAGCCGAGGGCACTGGGCCATATCATGTAGTCCCGCTACCCGACAGTCATCGCATCAGAGCACAGATTTGCAAGACCTAGGGCACAGTGGACTAGGTCCTCCTGCCTGTAGGTAATTGGCCAATAGGGGACACTGCTCCTTGGTATGGCCAAACACCCAACATCGTATGCACTAGAGTTCTATGCTAACTCCTTTTCCCCGTTCCGTCCGCAAGCTCTGTATTTCCATGTGCATGGCTCTGAGTTGTTCTTGAATTTGCTGCACTCCCCCCAACGTGTTTTCCTTAGGCTTGGCTTCAAGTTTCATGGCAACTTCCAAGGCTTTTTCCTGCGATTCGAAGGTTTGGTGGCTCATTGGTATGCGTAAGTGAGGTAGCAACATAAAAATGAACCATTTCGTGTGTTGTCTATCATCGTACTTGAAACCCCCCTTCCCTGATTGCTTTCTTTAACTGCTAATCGGTCTCCCACACTGACTCGGTCACACCTTGCTTGAAGTCTTTCACTTCGGCTACCAACTGATAGTGAGACTTAGGCTTCCAGAATTGTTGTTTTAGGGCATCCTTAACATCTTGAAGCGATGCGCTCTCATTTTGAGATATATACCGCATATACCAGTCCAGTGCCCTTTCTTTGAAGGCCAAGGATAGCTGTGCCCTTTTCATAGCATCGCTTACCACCCCCTGCGCAATCCACACCGAGTCGGCCATGAACCAAAACTGCTCCATGTCCTCATTGGCTGCACCTTTAAAGGTAGGTAATTTTAAGTGTACTGCCATGTTTTCCTTTGGTTTATTTTCTGAGGCCCGACATTGGGGTAACTGACAAACTTTGCGTGGGTGCTCGTCTTGGCGAGCTATGAGCAGAGCGATCCGACCGGTTCTATAGTACTTACCACTTCGTGTTGTGCTTTCACCGAGAGTAGCGCTCATTCACCTCTGTGTTAGATGTATAATATTCGCTTGTCATTACCCGATCCCTTTCTTAGACTTCTTCCAGTCTCGGCAACGGAACCATTTTTTGGCTTGAGGCGTCCTGACCCAGGTTTGGTGTGTAAGGTTTCCCAAAAAACCCCTATACTATGGGCCCTTTCAGTAGTGACCTGCTTGCACAGGTCAAAGTCTCACTCAAAGTAGTATGGTTGGGTGCTAAAACTAGGTTTCTGCACCCTGAGAAAGGATGGGTAAGGAAAGCAGCGCTGTGCTAGGTCCTGTAATTCCCAGATTACCTTGTTCTGTGCAGGGTTAATTAATTCTCGGTGCGTTAGATCTATTATTATATGCTTCAGTGATAGTAACACAACAATACATAAATAGAACATAAAAGATCCAGATCCAGAAACACACTTACGCATATCTTCGCAGCTTAAAGATAGGAAATGTACAATACAACAATTACCAACAATTCATACAAGAGTACTCATAGATTCAGTTCTCTATCAATATTTCTTATTCATTCATTCATCAATTCTTCCTTACAATTTCCTTCCCAACCTGCGTACACAACAGCAAGGTCCGTACACAGCTGGACTTGGATATCCGTGCACATAGCCAACAGGAGTCCTTTCCCCAAAATCCAAAACAGATAGCTTAAACCACAAATCGTATCAATAGCTCATCATTCTTGTCCTTTACAATACAAAATGTCCTTCTATTTATAGCAATCTTAGCCTAGACTTTCCTATGGTCCACAAATTGTGGTTTTCGGACTCTTGGTTTACCCTTTTACCCATTACAATGTGTTCGAGGCTTTGACCCACCCTAAAACCCCTGCGCTAGACTAAATCTAATCAAAAATATTCAAAATGGACCAGTTTCGTAGCTTGTAGAAGACCTTGTTCCAACACCCATTGACAAGCTAAAAAATTCCTACATTAGTGGCTACTTCTCCTTTAAGTTTTCCATTCTTATGATAAATACATTGTAAAATAATCCATAGAAACAATTGGTTGACTTTCTACTGAGTTGTCAATTTATTTTTTTGGTTTTATAGCTTGAGCACTACCATGTTGGTCATTATCTCTATCTAAATAATTTTCTTCTAGACTACCTATGATGCTCAATAAAGGATTTTCACCAAATATATGGGTAGTAGTATCACAAGAAAAAAAATTCACCATGGAGAATTTTTCCAAACCATGAATCAAAATCTCATGAGAAGGATCCCTCAAGCACCCATGTTGAGCACCACCATGTTTCAAACCACCATAAAGTTTATCTTGGTATTTTTGATTGGAAGTATCCGATGTGTTTTGAATAGAAGGAGTTGGTCCTACTATATGAAGAGAAGATTTGACGTTTGCAACTGGAAGTGCTCAAGCTAGTTTCAAAGACATTAGAATTATCTAAAGTGCATCTTGAACGTAATTTACATGAAATACATTGGAATCATCAATTGACCTGATAAGAAAAACATGCTCCTTCAATGTGACAAGAAAATCACCAACACCTCCATTATAAAAGTACAATGGTGGAAAAGGAAGGCCTGATGTGAGAACAACAACGAAAAACTCCCATCTCGGAGGTGGCACATGTGGGTGAATATATTTAACTTCTGATAATGACACAACATGTATCGTATAAAATTTTCTATATTTCTCAGAAGTCTTACTTAATATACGAGCCATGCCATCCTTCACAGTATTATTTTTTTACAAGTAATCCATGACATGAACAATGAAGACTCTTGTTTTATAAGACAGACACACGCATTAATGCGTTCGAACACATATTGTGTAGGATGAATTGTTGCATTGTCTTTCACAAATACAACCTCAGACCCATTAGGACTCTGACTGCAGTAAACTCAATTTGGAAAATTACGATAGATAGATGACTAACATATAACCCCTTTCGACTTGACTGTAAAAAACATAAGCAACCATGACTCCCATTGACTTGACACTCTTTCATGCTTTGGGTGAACCATTTATGGAAAAAATTCAATGATGTCAGACATTAACCTTTGAGACTCTAAAAAGAGTCCTAGTCATAGGATCAACTAATTCAAAATCTGAATAATTAAAGGATACAAAAAATAAGAAAAATGTTTTTTTCCAGGAATCAAGAAACCATTAAGAAAAATTATTATTGATTTCAAAAATAATCAATTGAAAGTTAAACAGGAAACTTTTAAATTATTTATTAAAAAGTGTACTACACACTAATCAAGAAAATGAGTATTTTATTTGGATTATCATAAGGGTGGGAGGTCAGGTGGTCAGGTAGTCAAACGTGTTCTTTTTATTTTATGCTTGATTTGTTCTATCTTGACTCTGACTATGCCATAGTCGAGCTTGTCTTTAGGTTACGTAGTCAAGAAGTTAGCCAGTTGGGAAGGAAAACGATCGAGTGTTTTTTTTTTACATTTAATCACCCATGAATAGTAGCATAGTATATATATGTTTTCCTTATTTAAAATTTGAAATTGAATGCAGGGTTTCAACAAATGAGATTTTGGTTACACAATATTTTTTGAAACTGGTACAATATTTCCTTAAGCCAACGTTTCTTCGAACGAGGTTTAAGAAAAAAACATGCAGGAAAAACACTCTAAACTTGCAAATTTTTGTTTAAAATAAGAAAATATCGCAACTAAATGTGTTCATTAATTTCTCATAAGCTGGTCAACTATTTTTATTTTCCTAAATCGAGAAATCACTTGGAAATTTTTATTGTTTTAACAAAGAATCAATTCAACGTGAAACGTGAAAATTTGAAAATCTACATAAAAATGCACATTGCACACAAATAAAGGGACTCTATTTTTATTTTTATATTATTATTATTATTATTGTACAGTTGATAGGTCAACCATTCGGGATTTTTTTTTTATGATTCATTCATTCTATCGTGACCCTGACTATACCATAATCGAGTGGTTTCATTAGGTTGAGAAGTTTGAAAGTCAGGAAATGCCGAGGGTGGGAGGTCAGCCATATTATTTATAAAAAAATTCCTAGTGACCATGACTTGCTAGTGGGGTGGTTGGAAGATCAGGTAGTCGAGAGGTTACAATTTGTTTTACAAAAAAATTATGGATCTGACCTCTAACTTAAGTCTTTAAAAAATAAAAAAATTGTTAAACACTTTTGTTTTATTTTAGTTTGTGATGCACAAAAGAAAAAAGGCTTCTTGTAAATCTTATAGCATGAATCCAAATTATTCCATGAAATTTTAAATTATATGTGTCATATCAAAACTTTATGAAACTTGTGTCATGGAATGAGTGAGTATTCGTTTTTTATTTCCAATCACAAACAACATTAGCAGTAAGACAGATCCTTTCTATTCCTCTTGTGTTCAATTAATTTATGCTAATGTATTAAATACATATGAGAATGAAAAATGACTGGCATATGCAATTATAGCTTCAATTATTGTGTTCTACTTACTTAATATTAGCAATAAAAACTCGATTTATCAATGACTCAATAAATTTTTGGATTCTAGTTACATGAAGAAAGTAATGAAGGCTAGATTTGGTAATTTCTAGATAATTGTTTACATGTTGCATAATCAACGTTACTAATGTAATCACTAAGAAAATTCTTCAAGTAGTTGGAAGCATATTACATATGTTCTATGCACAAAATTATTCCTCCAAGTAAAATACAAGGTTGTTTTGATTTTTTTCCAAAGTAACCAATGATAGTTTTAGGATAAAATGCTTTCAATATGCTTGTATCATGTGTGGTGATATTGCAGTGAGAGTAATGAATAAGAACCATGTCAAAATAGTAATGAAAAATGCATAACAAAATTTTTTGGATTCTAAATATTTGAATAAAGAAGAGTATAACTAATTCGCCACATATACCATACTTATCATGTTTTTCACTACCTTCCTCTCTGGTGGCAAAGATTTGGTAGTATCCTACACAATGCATAATTCTAAAGTCAGCAAGACGAAATCTATGAAAATTGACTAGGTACATGAAAGGAAATAACGCTAATAACATTTACCTCTATTTCAATCAAAACTCTCGAAAAGGATTAGGAAAATGGAATATTGCTCAATGATTGGAAGATATACTTTGTGTCCTCTGTTAAGAAAAAAATATTAATAAGTACTATGATTAGGGTTTCATAGAGACACTTTCTACTTCTAAGGATCCTTAGATTGACTTTATGTTTGTTAATGTGTTTCTTATTCATAGTTCACTCAGAAAATTTGATCTCTATAGATCTAGCTAAATTGGATGAGAAAATACAAAGAGAGATATGAAAAAGAAGGAAAACCTACAAATTTTTTATGCTAGGAGTGATCCCAATAGAAGAGTATCTAAAACAAATGGTGGTTGTAGTATTCGAAATCCATGAAATCTCCTCCAAGGTTCGTAACTAAGACAATATAAAACTTAACACATCAAACTTAACCATGTATAGATTGCTTGATATGTTACAAAGAGAAATTTTCCCTTGTTCATAAAAAAAATGTTGTCTTTTCTTATTTTTCTATTACAACCAAAATAGTTATATTTCACAATATATCATTATCGAGCCCAAGATCATAGGGAGACCCTGTAATCACCTAGTACAAGAATAAAAATATCATGATTTATTTTTGAAAAAAAGAATGAATATAAAGAAAATATGTTCAAAAACAACAAGATTAGAACCTTTTTACTTATGACTTTCTGTTTTAACTAGAAATGAGCTTCATCTCATCCCCATTTTTATAGTTTCTAAATTCAGTGATCTAGTGTAGCAACTTCTAGAATTTTGCAAGTAGAAGAACAATATAATACACAACCCATAATAAATCAAACATAATGGATTATTTGCAAAATCGCATGATAAAATAAATAATAAAATAGAAAATAGAAAAATTATAGGGAAAATTATCCATGACAATATTAATTATCATATTAACATTAAAATATTAAAATCTACAATTCATGGAGACTAGTTTCAGCTTCAAGAATGAGTGCATTATTAACTGTATAATGACTATGTGGATGCATAATACTAGTATAATGAGTACACCAAATGGAAAATTAGTGTACTCAAAGAGTATTTCATATAACTTTGCAACAATATTAATTAATAGCTAAAAAGTGCCTAAAGAACACATACTTCTTTATCCATAAATTCATGCTTCTATGTTCACTCAGTCACTCCACTGTTTGAAATGTGTGGCACATGTTATGGATCATCATTGAGCTCATTTCAATTATTCATTTATAATATTGGAATAGTAAGAACAAGTGGCTGAAGAGAAATTGTAGACACATTTTCTGTTACACTCCATAACCTTAATTTAAAATGCTCATTTGATATATGTTTTTGATTGTTATATTCATGGAAATAGCAGTTTTTGCCTCAAATTTAGGGCTAAATGAAACTGAAATAACATTAAACATATTTATACTATGCTTAATGAACAAAGGGATAAAAAAACTTGATTCAATGATTCAAGAGCTTGAAATATTTCAGAAGTAGGTGAGTCCAAACATACATTTTCAATGATATTTTTATCAATCGTATTGATTACATATTTTTATAGTCAAAGCATAGAATATAGAGTGACACGAGAGATCAAAAATAAGAAATCAAGTCCCCAATGATTCAGACATTATTTTACATATTTCTCAATTTCCTTTTTAAAATATATATGGAGTGCTATATTTCATATGTTAAATAATAAATACAAAAAATAATTAAGACAATATTGTTAGAAAAAACACTATGGTAGTGAGAGAGTAAAATCTGTCATAATGTCCCAATAAAATTGATTATATAGGTCAATGAAAAATTTATCATAAAAGTTCACAATTCAGAATAACTAATATATTTATTATTCATAACAATGAAATTGTGCTAAAAAAGGATCATTGATTCCAAATAGTACATATATCATTCAAAATTCATCAAATATTCATTATCATAGGCCAAACATTGAAAACTATTAACATGTGCTATGGTAAATAATAAACTATTAGTTTGAAATGGAAAAAAAAAGTGCCTACAGAAATGACGCATGCTCGTTACAATTTATCGTTGGTGAAAAAGAGCCAAAAAAATATTTGGCACCATAGTTATAGCACTTGGGATTAGAAGAACCATAGTTTACCTATATTATAGCTAAATTTGCAGTTTTTTGCAAATTGATATGCAGTATAAGAGGAAACAAAGAAAATTAGAAAACATAAATAAGATGAACATTTTGTTATTTTCATTATATCATAAATTTGAAATTATATATAACTGCAATCCAACGCTACATATATTAAGAAATAAAACGATTGTTATAAGAAATCCAATCAACAAAAGAACACATCCTAAAAAAACACTTGTGGAAATAGAAAAATATTTTTTTTTGGAAGATTTGATATGCGAACAAAAAGAGAGCAGATAGATGTCTGAATGCTCCTGTAGAGGTTTTTTTTTTTTACACAGAACATTTCATTGAACATATACAAATATTAAGAAATTTAGATACTTGCAGATTTTTTTTCCTTTTTTTTCCTTTTTTTCCGTTAAGACAACACAATTTCACAATTTAAAAAAAATGAGAATTCAAGTTAATATTGTAATAGTGGAAAGAAAAACACACAAACACACACACACATATATAATAATTTTTTTGGAATTATACAATTTTTTTGTGCAACATAGATATTATGGTCCTATTAACAAAATGATGCATTTGGTTGGCATAAATTTTTAGAACAAAAAGTTACTCTAGTAACTATGCACATTGGTTTTCATCTATGTGTAGAGAAAAACAATTAAAACATAATTGAGAACCATAGTGGAAGTATCTAGTATTGATGAAACCGCAATCTTCCTAGATTATAGTTAAATTTGCATTTTTTTTCCTGAGTTAAAATGCATTTTAAGAAGAGACAAATAAAAACTAGAAAATGAAATGAGATACAAATTGTCTTAATTCATTGCGTAATAAATTTGCAATTGTAAATAACTGCAACACAACACTATATAGCTTGGAAACAAGAACAAAAAGGCTAATTTTCAAATTAACACTACATGAAAAATAATTATGCAAATAGGAAAATAAGGATGATTTGATCTATAGGAAAAGAAAACCATAACACAAATATCTCAATTCTCCCATAGTACCTTCTTTTAAAACAAATCATTTAATTGAGCATATATAGAAATGAAGACATTGATACACATGCATATTTTCATATAACTGAAATATTATATTGCATAATTTGAATATTTTTGAATATTTCTCTAATATTTCATAATTTGAATATTTTTGAAAATTTCTCTTTGTTTTCATTTGTAGTAGGAAGATATGTTTGATTCAAAATTTATATGAAAAAGAAAAAAAAACTAGTTGAAAATAATAATAAAATAAAAAAATAAATAAAAAATAAAAAAATCTTGATTGAGGTATTGTAGAAAATATCCAAAAAAGTATTGGACTATATGTTTTTTGTGTTTTTTAATTCTGGAACGTGCAATAAAAGAGAAACTTTACATTGGTGTTGTTGCTAGTATCTTTGAATTATGATTTGGTGAAATACAAAAAGTAAAAATGGAAAGAGGAAGAATATATTAACTATCAAAATGTATGAAGTTGATATATAGAAGAATATTTGTGTATGTTGATCACAACTCTTTTATTTGAGCAATAATGTTGTTAACTCTCAATGTAAAAGGATTTTAAATACAAAGTTTTTTTAAATTGAAAACTATAGATGATATGCTTTGCATGTATTGATGAAAGCTTGTATCAACAATAACTAGGAAATGTTCTTTTAGTTGTGGCATCTCGAACATACAATCCATTTTTGAACTCTCTATTTCGATTGTGCATTCAACACTGCATTCATAGTTAAATGTTGTGTCAATTGTACAAATTGTGCATTTAGATGTGTTTGGATGAATGTGTTGTTTGCATTTTGGTTTTTAAACTCCTATGGTGATCATTTTTTAAAGATCTTCCCATATTATCCATAGTATTAAGGAACATGTGTCAACATTTCGAATCCCAACTGGGATCCAACATCAGGACTTTAGAATGAAGAATTTTTAGAGAAGGGTTTCAAACCATTAATAGAGATAAATTTCTTGAAAAGAGCCGACCAAGGTTTTTGTATTTTGTATTTTTGTATTTTTACTATTTTTATTAATTATAATAATTACATTTCTAATTACATTTCTAAATAAATTATATTCTATTATGATTAATAATTAATAAAATCAAATTTATATACAAAGTAAAGAACTTTAAGATTTATTTTAATTATGCCTATTTTATTAACTAATTAGTTAGTATAATCATGCCTATTAAAAACAAATTCTTTCTTAATTAGTTAGTTCTATTATACTTACTTAAAATTAATTTACCAATAGCTTAGTTTATTAAGTTTAATCCCTTATTCTCTAATAATAAAGAATAAAGATTTACTTTTATTTTGCTTATTTTATTTTACTAATTAGTTAGTTTAATTTTTATTAAGCCCATTATTTCTTATATTATAAAGTAACTAAATTGGTTAATTTAGTTTTTGAATAATTTGGGTAGATTTAAAATAAAATATATAAATATATTATTTAGTTTTATTTTAATTTATGAATATTGCTTATTTTAATTTACTAATAAATCTATTTTGTTAGGAAAATTTTGTATAGGAATTATTGATTAATAATTAACTATTCGGTTAATTTAAATTAAAAAGATATAATTAATTATAATTTAATTAGGGATTTAAACTAGGTTTTTTTTTTAAATATAAATATATATAATTAAAAGAGTTAATTATATAGTTATATTTTTATTTAAGAATATTTAATTAATTATTCTTATTTTAATTTTGCTCATTAATCTTTTATGTTTAGGGAAAAAAAAATTAGGTGAGGGAAAAAAAAATTAGGGAAATTTTTTATAGGAATATAGTAGAAATGACTAATAATTATTGGTTAATTAATTAATTTTTATTTTAACCAAAATTAAAATCAATTAATAGAAATAATTATTAGAATTTTAATTTATTAAACCAAATTAGAATTCAAAAGAGGAGGAACATACCTGAGATTTTTATACCTGAAAAACTATGCCTCGGCGGATGGCGTTTCGGAGGAATAGATTTGTCGAAGAAGATGTCTCCAACTGTCACTGATTTCAACTCCCCCATCCCTTTTAGGATTATCTGGATGTTTTATAATCTCAAGGGCCTCTCTTATCTTTCTTCTTTGATAGTGTTCTTCTCTCGCAATGATCCTTGCATCTTCAAGACATACTTGATGTTTGGTTTTTGAGGAGTGTTCTGCAAGGGCTAAGGTGTGTAATCATTCATACCTGATATCAGCTCCATGCTCTTTAAGTCTTTTCTAAAGTGAACGCCCAGTCTCATCAATACACTCCTTTGAGTTGTTCAGGGTTTATGCCATCCTTAACTGATCGCATCCTTTGCCTAATAGTCCCTGATGCTGAAAATTGCGTGAAAATGTCGTTCCTTCTCAGAACCTTGGCGATTTTATCAGGAACACCCTTAATGTATGGCAGAAAAATCCTACCACTATTTTCTTACGGTTCATGGTGATTGTGAGGCAAGATCGAACCCTCATATTTTTTCAAGGCTTTTTTTATATCTCTTTCTTTATAACCTAAATCCCTAAATACTGATGACAAGTGACTGATTTCTTCACTCAGGTGTTCAGCATCATAAATTATTATGGCTTTGATGGAAGGGGTATTAAGGACACCAAGATTTTGAGATGGATGATGGTAGGACTCAGCATGGAGATAGCTATCAGTATGGGTTTTCTTTCTAAACACCTGGTGCCCAAGAGTTCCATCCTCATTCCTAGTGACAAGAACATCCAAAAAATAAATGCTCCTATTTCTTCAACCTCCAACATGAACTTAATCTCTGTGGAAATGGAGTTGAGGTGATTAAAAAATCCTTCAAGATTCTCTTTACCATCGATCCACTTTATGTTGGTGTCGTCTACAAATATTTTCCACCAATCAGGTTTTAAGGGATAAGAGGCAAGGGCTTTCTTCTCAAAGTGTTCCATGTATAAGTTGGTGACAATAGGGGATAGCGGAGATCCCATTGCGACACATGATACTCGCTCATAGAATTCCCCTTGAAAGCTTAAGAAAGTGGGGCGTATGAAAATCTCTGCAAGATTGGTTATTCCAGGATCAGTGACATCTTTAATGACTTGGATTGCCTCGTCTAAAGGAATCGTTGTGAATAGTGATACCACATAAAAAATAACCAAGATGTCGCTTTCCTCAACCTTCTGATCCTTAATGAGCTTGAAAAAATCACTTGATTCCTTTTTGAAAGAGTCAGTATTCCCAACAAGAGGCTTCAGGATCTTGGCAACATATTTTTCCAGCTCATAGGTGGGGGACCCTATGGTATTAACAATCATTCTAAGGGGGATTCCTTCTTTATGAATTTTGGGCAATCCATAAATTCTTGGCATGACCTCACAAGACAGGGTCAATTTCTTTTTTAACTTGTCATCCAACCCTGAATTTTTTATTTCTTTCTTGAATTCTCTTAATACCCTGGGTAGGGGGTTGGAGCTAAGTTTCTTGTAGCTGCTACAATCTAGATGTTCATTAATTTTCCTAATATAATAAAATTTATCTAGAACGACAGCATCACCTCCCTTGTCAGCTTTCAGTACCACAATGTTCTCATTATTGCGAAGAGCTTTGAGAGAAAAAAACTTTTCCTTACTTAGGTTGCTTTTGGGAGTTCTTGATTTTTTCAAAATAAGGGAGCATTCTTGTCTTAATGCTTCTTTATCATCAAGAGTTAAACCTCTAATCCCTTCCTCGATGTTGCACAAAATGCTTTCATTTGGGATGCCCTTGGGAGAAGCCGCAAATCCTAAACCCTTACTAAGAATCTTGATGGAATCCTGACCTAACTCTACAGAGGATAAGTTAACAACTTTTTTATTTCTATTTTTGGTAGGTGGGATATGTTCACATTTCTTAATGGTTAAGTTATTGTTGGAATCAGTATTGGCAAAAACCTTAGGAACCTCCCTCATATTATCTATCTTATTTTGAACCATGTTAATTGAAGCATAGTTTTTAGGGCATGGCTTGTCATTATTATTATTATTACAAGGCGTGTCATTGTGATTTATGTCACTTTTATTACCAATTTTTAGATGCGAAGATTACTTCCCATTAGCAACCTGGAGCCAGCCTCGATATGTATTGGTGTCATCACATTCTTTGACCGGAATATCAACAAAGATGCTATCGGTGCTTCTAATATTGCATTGTTTGCATTTGTTGCAAATTCGCTAAAAAGGAGAGAAAACATTTTTGGATTTCAGCACTCCTTCGATCTGTTTTTTGTTTTTCCAGAAAAAATGAATTGATAGGTTCAAATATGTATCATCAAAAAGCACTATTCTGTACATCAAAATAGAACTATTGTTACTTAAACAAAGAAGCTATTAGGAAACATACCTATGTTCTTGAAATGCAAAAAGATAATAAATGAAGTCTTCCAAATTCATCATTAAATGGGCCAACAAAAAATTTTGATCTAGAGAGCAATTGTTGACTCTCTTTCACATAAATTATAACAATGTTTTTGAAGAAATAAAGAAGAGTCGTCTTTGATGCCAATTCATATTGTATTTTGAAAAAAAATTCTGTGTGAGTATCATTCAATAGCAATTGCAATGAATCAGGTAACATATTTTTTGTTAAGAATTTTGTGCAAGAAATAATAAGATCGTTTCTAACTTGATAAAAATGGAAAAAAATGATACAACAACGTAGTTTCAAAGAAACTAGTAGATTTTGCTGAAAATTCAAGTATAGATATTGTAGCAGCAGACTTACAATTGCATTCTCATCTGTAAATTCATCATATTTATATTGAATTCAAGTTTCTTGTTATTTTTTTAACATCCTATTACTATTTTCCTATTGAACCAACTTCATATGTATCATTTGAGACAAAAAAACTATGTATTGTTGTATCTAGAGAAAATTTTCTTGTTTTTCAAACCTATGCAATTGATTCAACAATGGTTTTGTCCTGTAACACTATGCAACATTTTGCGCCTTCTCATTCATAAAAACCTGTGTTTATTACCACAAAATATATAGTTATAACACTGTTTCCAAAAATAAACATGTTTTTGAAAAAATATATAAGATTTTTGTTCATGTTCACTGTGATAGTCAGTTGATTGTGGCTATCAACCAAATGAGCATGGAGCAACCACACCTTTGCAGGAGAGTTGGGAATTTTAATTTATGTTGGCCCATAAATAACCAATATATGGCCTTCAAAAGTCTTTTCATATGAACTCTTGAGAATGTTAAATTATTTATGAGGATGTTGATTACATTGTTTTTGATCTGTTTATATGCAAAGTCAAAACAATATGATTTAAAAAACATTGGCATTGATTTAATGCAAACATGTCATTTTACTATACAAATATTTATTGCAACACATACCTAACCTTTTTGGATTCTCTTCTTCCACCATTTCATCTTCGGATGATTGTTTTCTAGACCTAGGTGTTTCCATGATATTGTCCTAAATGACTAGACAAATCGCTATGAGAAAACAAAAATCCAAGTCATTAAATCCAAAACAAGTGTATAAACAATGTTTAAAACAATGTATACTCTATAGTGACACGTTATATATACATGTATTATGTTTTTAGAGTAATATTAGGAATTTTTGGTAGCTATGTAGTAAATGTGCATAAGTTACAATAAATAAATGTTTTATATATTTCATTAACAAGTAAACATAAAGTTCATTTCTGGAATGTGTTATTAAGAATCACTGTGAGCACAAAACCTTTTTTTTTCTTTCTTGGTTTTTTTTTAAGAAGTTGCACAAGTGATAATGAAATATGAATTAGAATCTAAACCAAATAATAATATTCACTATATAGAAAAAAATGCCACAACATGAAAATGAAAATACGTAAATTGCTTGCTAACCATGAAATAAAATATTACAGTTATAGAAGACAAACTAAACAAATTTATGTTGATGGTTCAAATACTTAAGGTAATTCGATATTTTCATGTTTTTGTTGTTTTATTGTTTCTTTTTGTGAATAATTTATTTTTTTTCCAATTTTTGAAAATCAAAGCATATGTATAAGGTGCACATTTGCAAATGTGACAAATATTGTGGCAAGTCAACAATGAAATTGTAGAATTTGAGCATTGGAAAAATGACTCAAAACGAAAACAAAGATATGGTAAGACAAATTGTATGATGATCTATCCAAAAAGCATCAAAGACATGGAAAAAAATAATACTAGCTGAAAGGTTTGTCCAAAAGTGATCTAGCATTGAGCTATAGTCAGTTGTTTTTTTTTGTATGAAAATTGAAGCCATTATTTTGCATAAATGAAAGTAGTTTTTTTTGTATGAAAATTGAAGCCATTATTTTGCATAAATGAAAGTGGTTTTTTTCCTTGATAGCTAGTTTGCAACATGTCCAAATTAAAATCACCAACAAGAACAATTGGGTAGTTGTTGCATACGTGCTCTAAAATGAACTTGATGGAATCAATTATTTCTTCAATGCTTGCATTTGGTGCAATATATATTTTTGCAACTATAATGGTTTTTTTTCATCATAGAATGTTGCAATTGTTGATTCAATTTGGCTTTTTATATAGGTGAAATGATTATCAACTACAATATTTTTTCTATGGTATTTGATAATTCTGTGTAAATGGTATAAATGTATGTAGAAATATTTGCTTGACAATAGTGGATTTGATGGAGGTGATTTTTCTTTTTTTTCTTAGAAATAAATAATGCCAACACTCATTAGATCATAATCAACAATGATATCTTTAAAATTCAAGGAAAAAAATACAAGTGCTCAATGAACATATTTGCAAATCATCAATTGTTTTACTTTGATATATGCTATATTCAAACTCATAAAATGCATTTTGTCTAATTCTATTTACCTCAATAGAAATTTTTTCATTCACGGAAAAGTTACTATGTTCCAATTTACTTAATGAATACAAGGGTTTAATATCTTTGACACAAAAAAGTGCAGTATATACAAGCCCATGTTGCCTAACTCCTTTTGGGTGAAAAGATAATTTGTACATGGTTAACACTTGTGATCAATGTATTGTTCGTGCACATTCCAGTTGAATAAGTAATTGTTCTCTTATAAAACTAAATTGGTGTTTGACTCATTATTCCTACAAATTCTAGTAATAGGTGTCCAAGTAGACATTATTCCATCTTTGTACATGTGTGCCATTTTTTTTTTGTATAGTTCCAGCAACTAGATCAACAAATTTGATCCAAATTGTGCCATATTCAAATTTCATTGATGCTTTGAAAATTCCTTCAACACCATTGACCAAGCCATCCTGAATATTGTAATTTCTGCCAATTAGTTCAATAAGCATATTTTCTTTGAGCACAATGGAAGATGGAAATGTCATTTTGATCTGTTTATTGTGATTTATATTTGTTGATTCAATTTCTATATCATATTCACTTAATATATTTGGTTATTTGTTGATGAGAAACAACATTCTTTCATTATGTTCATGTACATTCATGTTTAAATAAAAGAGGTATGGAAAATTTGGATCATTTGGTGCCGATCTATAACATTGTTTGTGCCAGAACGCAAGATCATCATCAATATGTGAACATGTCCTAATTTTGTTGAATATGGATATAAATTATTTATTGCCTTGTCGCATTACTTGTTTTACTTCATAATTTTTCACATTTTCTTTCCAAGAGTTGTAAGAATAACTAGTTCCATTAAGATGTGGATGTTCAAATATCCAACAATTATGTATAGGATGTGTTTGACATAGGCCACCACAAAATATTATGTCAAGGCTCCCAACTGGGGAAGCTCAAGTATGCATAATTTCGTGGAGTATCTTTTCAATGTTAAAAAAATCGAGAGCCAATTAATGAAGCCTCGTTTATCAACAAAAATTTAAGTCGTTCATATTCTTTCCTCAATATATCAAGAGTGTGAGAAGCGAAAGGCATCATCTAACATGGTGAAAGTGGAAAATGAAAAGTTGAATGGATTGTGACAACATGTGCAATATATGAAAAATTTCCAATAAATTCAAATATTAGACCTTTTTTTCCCAAAGGGTCACTTTGTAAGTCTTTCTTATAAATATGTACTAGTGCATGGTAAAGTACTTGTGCAATAATGTCTTTCCTGTACCTCAACCTCCAATTATGATCAAATAGAAGCGCTTACCAGGATTATTCTTTTTCAATAGAAATTTTTGTTTAATTATTTATTTTTGTTTTTTATTTAATTGTCTAATAATTTCATGCTATGCCAATGTGTCCAAAACAAAGGGATTCTTAATGAATTCATTATATATATATAGTTTGAGTGTTTTTTTAATTTCATTTTCTCTTGCAAGTCTTATTTAATGTCATATCTTTCATTAATAAAATCCCTAATGTCAGTTTCGAATGGCAAGTGAAGAATAAATAGATCCTCACTTTGGGACACAATTGTAGTAGAAGTAGTTTCAATATCACCCCATGGTGTTATTAAACAAGAAAATTGTTTTCGTGTGACATCGACAATGTGTTTATGTGAAAATTATGGTTCAACCCATGTTTATTCATTTTTATTTAATATGTATTCAAACTCTCTGTATGGGATGTCTTAGACTCCTATACCAATAGGTGTCATTTTTCATGATTGTCTTGATTGAACTATGAAATATGTTCAAACCTTTTTCTTGAGCAAAGGTGTTCCATATTCTTGAAAAACCAAAAAATCAAAAAATTTAAAAACTGTAAAGAGGGTATACCCTAAAAGAAAACTGTATGTATGGAAAATAAATTAGACACCAAGAGTAGGTTGAAATGAACCCCAAGCAAACAGAGACCAAAGACTAAGGAAAGTGTGCAAATCC
The DNA here is from genome assembly GCA_034641835.2 of Pinus albicaulis. NCBI lineage: Eukaryota > Viridiplantae > Streptophyta > Pinopsida > Pinales > Pinaceae > Pinus > Pinus albicaulis. The sequence continues at coordinate 783,143,020 of CM076569.1, read as the reverse complement.
AAATGCCACTACTATTTATTGTTTAAAGCACTAAAAAAATTTTTGTCAAACTTTTGTTGCCAACTTAAAAGTCAAATCGTTTTAAACTTGGAGTCATTCATGTTTCACTTCATGTCAGAGAATAGAGAATAAATATTCACTAAACAGTTTAACTGGCAGATAAGTAGATAGGTAGAGTTAATAAAATATAAAAATGAATAATAACTGAAAGCTAAGATGTAATAAGGGTAGAATTAGATAGATTTTCCTTGTAAAAGAAAAGAAGATTGATAAGGGTTTGCCAATCTAAGTGCACCCTAATAAAGAAGAGAAAATGGTAGTGTAAACTAGATAGGGTAGGTAGATGGTGTTGCAAAGTTTCATATGATGAATGATGGTGTTAAATGTGTTTGATCTTTAAATTTCATCACAATTACTGAAACAAGAAATGCACTGGAAAATTCAAAGAAAACAAAGTCAAAATCATTAACTTCCCACATCACTTTTTCCCTAAAAAGTTTTACTAATTTCCCTAAAGTACTAAGGTATTTGAAGATTAGAAGGGCTCAAGGCATTTCCTTGACTTTTGGAGGGACCGGACCCTTGGCCTAATGATCAAAAATACCTAAGTACTTGAGATCATTTGTCATAATAATCATTCACTTTTTACCTTTTCCTAAGTAAAATCCTATTTTACTTAGGAAAATCATGTAAAGTTCCACAATAATCCCTCAAAATCACTTACTATTCTATGTTGAAGTGTTGAAATTAAGATAATGTGATTTACTTCAGAAATCTTCACTTTCTTAGATGTGCAAAGTACTTTGAGTTGTCCTTGTCCCTTTGTCATATTAACATTTAACTCTAGTTACTAAATCCCTAGTGAAAATGCCTTATCCTAAGTATATAACTCCTTTTACATAAATATCCAAAAAACCCATCTTATTATAAAGTTTAACCAAAGTATTTATTTCCCAATTAATTATTAAAAACCCACATTATGTGCCCTTTGGTTAAATATATCATTATATAATAGTCCCGCCCCTTATGGTAATTTAATTGATTTAATTTATTACCATATAATAAGAAATATCGAAAAAACATTTAAACATATAATTTTATATGTTTGAAAGAAAAATGAATAATGCCAAAGTTTTAATTTAAACTAAAAACTTCGAAAAACCCCCATGCCATCCTGGCCCATCCACTTGGCATTTTAAAAATCCCACCCGACACTTTAACCATAGTCGAAACCCTGCCGCAACCCCATTTGTCATATAACCATGGGATTAATTAATTAACTGGATTAATTAATAACCAACTTTTTCGCCTATCAAAGCACCCCCGGGATGATTAGTTAAACACTAATTACATTGGGCCCGCATGTTAATTTTCCGGTCACCTTCCCATCTTGAGAACTGTCGGATCATCCGCCTGCAGATCAACGCTCCACAACGATTCCGCTAGCCGTCCCTCGACAGAACTTTAACGCGCGGGGGCACGGTGGTTTTGAAATCGTCCTCCGACCACGTGTCACTTCCCCAATGGAATCGCTACCCTCGTGTTTAATACCACCATTGCCCATAAGCGGTGCGGGAATTACCGCTTACCGCCCGACCCTTGCCACATGTCATCCCGTACCATAATGACGTCATTCCTCGATAAAATAAAAATCCCCTTTTTACTTTAGAAATAAAACAAAATTCGTGTTTTTTCAGTCATTTTCATTGCTAAAAGCGACTGCGCCTCCCACTGTGAAATTCAAATTTCCACTGAAAATTACTGTTCTATCCAATTTCGTTCAAGAATTCCGCTGGACCAGTGTTCGAGCATCTTCTCGCCACCACTTGATACCTGTTAAATCCCAGTTTGCCTCCAAAAAACAGGTATTTATTCTATTGCGCTCCGAAATTCAAAAGAAACTCTGTGTTCTGTGTTTTTTTCACTAGATTAGTGTTAAAATCTTATCACTAAGATCATTCCCGGAGCTGTAAAACTGTGAATTGTTCCCCCGAACCTGCAACTGTGCCAATTTCCCTCATTAAAACTGAAATCACGACATTTCTGTGAAGAAAACCAAGAAACTTCCATTTTGAACACACAAGAACCAAAATGGAAGCCCCGGCAGCTCTGAATGTAACCCCATTAAATGCCCCCCACAGAGAATTAGAATATTTGCCCTTAGTGGATAAGGACTTCCAAATTAAAGACTTAGTGTTTGATGAAAGCCCCCTTCGAAGTTATTGTCGCTGCAGAGACGATTATTCAAATGGATTGGATGTCATTGGGTTGTGGGAATCCAATTTCCCGAGATATCTCATCCCCTCAGTCCTCATTTTCCCAGAAATTATCCACTACTGCCATTCCAACTATGATCGAACTCAAAGAGCAGTAATGTCCCCTGACCAGAGTGTTTTGTTCCCTATCACTCCTCAGGCCATCAATGCAATGCTACATTTTGAACCTGATCAAGAGCTAACTCCCTTGTCTATGGAAGAACTGATTGAAAAGTCTAATCAACTGTCTCCAGAAAAATTGAAATCCATTTGCCAAACTTTTATGTTGCCTGAACATCAACCTAAGAGGCCACCTCCATATGGTTTTGCTTACTTTAACAATTTGGGCAGACTTATCCTCAATATGATATCCTTTGTTATGGGTTTCAATACAAGTGAATATGTTGATGAAATAACCTTGGTATTGCTGTCTATCTTTACTCCTGGGCAACCTCCTGCAGTAAAATATGATTTTGCATCCTTCATTTCCAATAAAATCCATGATCAGTTCATGAGGCTAGATAATGAGAAAGTGTTCAAATATTCCTCAGTTATTTATCATCTCCTCATCTATTATCAATCAGAGAAGTTCCCCTTCCCTGTTAAAAAGCTTGATGCCAAGGGAAATCCTAGATTAGTTATTTTTTGGTCTGCCATAACTCATTCTTCCTATGAGTCTCCCTATTCATATGCTGAGTTCATCGATATTTTTGTATATCCTGCAACTACCTTGTTGACAGGAATTCCTCCTCCAAGGCTCAGTAATGAAATCAAGAAGACTTTGCAGCTTTCAAGAACATATAAAGTTGGGGACTGGTATTTATACCAAAACCATTCAGTCATCAGAATCTATGGATGTGAATTACATCCATTCAAGTTGCCAAAATATGTACCCATGAGACTTTTTGCCTTGGAATATTTCAGGAAAATGAATAATTCTGATATGATTCATTTTTGTAGTGTGAAAAAGAAAGCCCAGCTCAGGATCAAAAGTCAATTAGGACCCTTCATATGCAACTCTAGAGATGCTGAGCGAGAAGTAGAAGATATACTACAAAGCGATTGCAAGTTCCAAAGAAGTTTCCGTTGGGTCCCTTATGATCCATTTAGTTTTATCTGTGATAAAAGAATGAAGAAAAAATCTTCCCCTTATATTCACCACAGGATTCCTGATATAGAACAATATTCCAACCAAGATGAATGGGTGGAAGAAACACTAGTTGAAGAAGAAAGTGAAGAAGACAAAAATGAACAAAATTATGAAAGACCTTGAGAAAAAATTTGACTTAGAATCTTTTGCACAAGTGCAGGTACCTCACATTGGCACTTCCTCAGCAGGAAATCTACAACAGGGATTACAAGAAAGCAGTCCATCTATTGCAGTAGAGTCAAAAGGCAAAGGAAAGGAACCTGAAATACAGGTCATTGAAACTTTTATCATGGCAGAGAAACCTCAAACCTCCAGAGCACCAGATCAATCACAAGTTTCTCCCACTCAGGTAAATCATCCTGAAGTTTCAGAATTACAAACTCCATCCAATGTGGAAATAGGAAAGAAAAGGTAGGTTCCAGATACTACTCCTCCCAAAGAAACCTCAGAGCTACATCAAGCCAAAAAGCAGAAATCCGATCCACTTCCAGATGTGGAAATCATTGATGAAATGTTTGACGATGGAAGAGAAGATACTCAACTAACTGGTTATGTTAGTATGACACACACAAATCAGAAAGGAAAAGCATTGCAAAAGCAATTAAGTACTGAAGTATCTTCTTTTAAGCCACCAAAAACATATACAGGTGATATAAAAAGAACTTTCATTAATATAAAGGCAAAGAATGATCCATTGAGAATGAAAGTATATGATCAATATCTAAAAATGGCTCCACATAATCAGGAAAGGTTAATGTCAGCATTTGACATTTCACAAGGCAAAATGATGATGAGCCACTTTAAATCCAAGGTGCCCAAACCCATGACAGCAGCTGATTATATTAGGACCAATTTTGAGGTCCTGGAAAAAGACATTCATCCCTTGGACTAGATAGAGCTGCATAAACAAACGGGGGAAATGGTGTATTCCACTCTTACTGATAAGGCCATGACAGCCCTAAGGCTGCAAGATTCTTTAAATAACACAAGCACCCAATTGCAAGTTGAAAAGGCCTCTTCTCAGGCCAAAGATAACAGAATAAAGTCTCTGGAAGACATAATTATTAGTTTGGGTCACAACCCCAAAGATATCAAAAGCATTGAGGCACTAATCAAAAAGAAAGATGATGATATTGCTACACTAAGAAAGCAGCTGAAATTACCAGCCTCAAGACAGCCCCAGACCCAAGAAGTTTTGAAGGAGAATTCGCAGGAAGAGATAATGGATTTGCTCTTAAAAATGACTGAGCAACTGAGTGAAACAGAGAAAGAATTGGAACAAGCTTTACAAGAGAAGGAAGATATCATGCAGGCATCAATCACAGAAGCTACTACAACTACAGGTACTACAACTACAGGTACTACAACAACATATCAACAAACAGAATCAACACAGGTAGACACTTCTGGTCTAAGTTCTGATGAATTGGTAAAACAAATGGAAAGTTTAAAACTCAGGGTTACAGAACTTAAAACCACAAAATTGCAGTTAGAAAACTTGGAGCAGAAATATGATACGTCCAAAAGAACTGTTGCAGATAATACCAGGGAAATTAAAAGATTGGAAAAATTGGTTAAGGCTTTAGAAAAAGATATTTCATTAGAAAAGCCTTTGAGAGAAATAAATGAAATTCTTTGGACTAATATCATTGATTCAATAAAAAGTATTTGCACTTTTGTTCAAAAAATCTTTGAACAAAATGACTTGATCAAAGTAGCTCAGAAGGAAATAGCCAAACCAAGAGATGAATTAAAGAATAGACCTGAGCAAGCTAGTCAACTCATACAGTTTCTGAACACACGGACTAAGCAACAGCTTTCAAAGTTAGGAATTGATGACAGGACATGCACTATCTTAGAAATAAAAAGAGTTTTTACCAAAATAACTCTTATGCAGAATTTGGAAAGGAAGTGCTCAGACATGCAAGAAGAAATCAATGCTTTTAAAGGGAAATTTCAGGTTTTATTAGACAATGAGTTACCCAGTCCTATGCTAGCAGGTGACAAGGTAATGGACCTGGAAACCTATGTTACTAAAATAGACACACATGCTCATAACACAACTGTTATTTCTATCAATGCATCACAAGCAACATTGCCAACAGGGAGGAACCTCTATGACAGATTGAAGAATTTGTTTCATCTGGAGCATGAAATAAAGTATTTGTTCCCTAGTCAGCCCACTTTTTACAGGTACACAGAGGCCGATGAGACATTGAGAAAACTCAAAAGAACTGTAATAGCAGAAGATCAATGGTGGGATGACTTATTGGAAATTTTGTAAAATTTATCTTCAGACAGAGAATTTGATTTTTTTACCATCATGTAAAAAATAAATAAGGAGCACAGGTTAAAGAGTATCAGTTGAACAGGTTAAAGAGTATCAGTTGAACAGGTTAAAGAGTATCCGTAGAAACAAAGAGTATCAGACAAGCAAAGGAATTACTCAAAGGGACAGCATCGAGCCGTATTATAGCACCTGCCTCCAGCACATCCACAAAGGAAGGAAACAGCACATCAGCAGTTACTTTTTATTCTGTCTACGAGACCATTTGTCTCCTTTTTATTTGTAAATTACTCATTGGTCACCCTAGATTATTGGCTAGGCTAGTGTGAGATATTTTCAATCATTTTTTGTATAAATAAACCCTCAAAGAGAGTATTGAGGGTGGATTCTAATACTTGGCTGTGACATTGATGTTTTTGGAATAAAAAGTGTTTTGGAGAAATTTATTTGTGGCTTACTGGATGACATTTTGAAGCTCAGGACTTTTTTCAGGATTCATGTGTCGGACTGCAGTTCAATAAGTCTTTCTATCCTATGTTTTAAGTTTTATATCTATTTATAATATCATTATGTCCATTTCTGAATAATTTACATAAAGGATTGAATCAAAATTTACTTAATTGTACTCTGATTTCAGATGTGATTATTCTTAATGTTTTCCTCTAAATTGGTTATAAGCACGAATTCATAAATGCTCTTGCTTTGCTAATTTAAACATTCTTGATTACTATAATAAAGAATTCTTCATTGCTCTTTGTTTGTAGTCATTTCATTTCTTTCTTTTGAACATGATGAAAGATTCTTAGCTGCCTTTCATCCCTTCAAAATCATTCCATCCACTTTAAATTCTAAGGATTGTTCTATGTCTGACTATCTCGCCCTGCAAATCCATCTTGTGTGTAGAATAAAAATCCAGTAAATCCATCCTTTGACTCCATAGCCCAATGGACTGAAAATCTTCAACCTTGCCCCTAGTTTGTGGATTCCACCATTTTCAAACAAACTCTTGGATCTATAACTAGCCTAAAACCTTCTAAGAAAAAAGATAAATCATAAAGAGAGAGCCCTCTCTGGATGCAGATTGGCTAGATTCTGCATCTGAAGGTTGGTTTGTGGTTACCTCGGGTATACTTTCCTTTTCCACAACATCAAGGAAAACCCGAGTGATAACATAGTGGCGACCATACCCGGGGATCCGAATCATTTTTATTGTTAATATTGTTCACTTATAAGCTATAGACAGAGTCTGAAGATCAGCCAGGTAGCCTTTGAAATGCTTTTGCCCTGCAACTGCATAGTAAATGAATGCTGCTTCAGTCTATCTCTGATTTAGCTTATACTCTGAACCCTAGTTTCAAAATGTTTAATCAGACTCTCTAGTTCAATAAATCTTTGAGAAAGTTTTAATCACAAATCATTATTTCTTGAATTATTTATAGAAGTTGTATTTATTTTTCAATTAAAACCAAAAATCCAAAAACACATAGTCTAGGAAAACTGGCTTCAGAACAGATTCGACATACTAGGTCAAATCCTGACCCTAATCCACCAACGATATTTGAAAATCCAAATATGATCCCTAGGATTCTTAGAAGACAAGGAAGTCAAGAAAGTTCTGAAAGAGGAAGTCAAGAGAGTTCTGGAAGTTCCAGACCACTTTCTAGATTTGCATCCTGTCCTGTGAAAATTATATATGTTGATGAAATTGCTTTTGATGAACGATTTGAAACATCCTTATTTGTAAATTTTTCTGAAACTGAATTATCAAGATTAGTTCCAGATCCATTGTTTTTTGAAGATTTGCAATTCAGATTTGTTTCATATCACTTGGACAGACAATTACAAAACTCCATTCAATCCGAACATACCTTTGAAGAAAGTTCAGACATTTCTGTAATTACTGAAGCTTCCCCAAGCTCAGTTACCTTTCCCGAGATTTTCTTAAACACATACCCATACTGCTCCTCCATCTCCTCTTGCTAGACATAATGAACTCCTACCTTTATATCTTCCAATGACCCAATAGAATATGCCCTTTAAGGTTTTCTAACAACCACTGTTGCCTTGCCTCAAGATTATCGGAGTAAGATCACCTTTTGATGGATGGGGTACTTGCTCTGACTCAACAACACACCAAAAGGATGACTGATTACTTTGAGTTCTATGAAATTGACACTGATAATGTCCGAATGAGAATTTTCGTTCAGAGTCTTACTGGAGAAGTTAGGACATGGTTTAGGGCCCTTGCTCCAGATAGTATTGCTGATTTACCAACTTTATATAGGGCATTTTTGAATAGATGGGAGAAAAAGAAAGATCCTCTTCAGATCCTGTCAGAATTCGAAAAGTTAAGAAGAAGACCTAACGAAACAGTACAAGATTACATCATTAGATTCAATGAAGCATATAACGCAGTTCCTCAAAACCTTAGACCACCTCCAGACTCAGTATTGGTTAAATTTCCTGATGGTTTTGACTCAGACATAGCATATTCACTCAGGGAAAGAGCCCCTCAAACCTTAGAGGAAATGCAAAGCATAGTGGTTAGTGTAGAAGCAAATCTGATAGAAAAACGAGCCAGAGCAAGAGCCGAAAGAAGAATGCCTGTAAATGAAGAACCTTCAGCTTTTGAAAAGAAGTTGGATGCAATCATTAAAGGTATGGAAATATTAGGAGACAGAGTAGAGACTATTGAAAGAAAGTCTTCTAGTGATAATCAGAATGTTACAAGAAACCCAAACTTTAGGAGAAATCTGAATCAGAATATTGGAAAGAATGTCCCTGATCAAAACATTAGGCCACCTTTCCAAGAAAAATTTGTTGAAGGTTCAACTTCTGAAGAACCTACAGAGGATTTGGAAATAAAAAATGTAACTGGAAAACAAAATGAACCAGAAGTCTTCCTATCTCAGGATGATCAGGAGAATCAAATCCTTGAAACATTCCAAACTCATTCAGGAGAGACTTTTGATTTCAAAGAAGGCTATGACACAGCAATCTACGAGGTTCATAAGCAGTATAATTTGAGAAGTAGACGAATTGATGTGCCTGAGAAAAGCAAACAGAGAACTGTAAAACAAAATGTCAAAGGTAAAGATAACCTACCTCCTGTACAAAACATTCCCCCTGTACAAATTTTATCTAGGACAACTCCTAACCCTTCAAGTCCAATAATTGAAGATGTATCTGACAAACAACCAAACAATAAACAACAATCTAATACTTTTCCTTCTGTAGGAAACGTAGAAGAAACAGTAGAAGTTAGTTCAGAAACACCTTCAAATCAAAATTCCACTTATGAAAAAGAGAAAAACATTGAAGACTCAAAAAACAGAGAAAACCCAACTGTGCAAAATACTAAAACTCAAACAGAAAAACCTTTCAATTTAGAAGCTGAAATAGGCAAACTAAAGATAGCTGTTCCTTTATCAGAATTGGCTAAACATGATGTCTATAGAAGTAAAATCAGTAAAACCCTAAACATTAACATTACTGGAATGGATGATTCAGTGAATATTCTTGATGATCAACCTAAACTCCTTTTTGGCCCTGAAGTTAATGGCAAACCAGAAAATGGGGGGACACCTCCATTTTATGTAAGCCTGAATGTCCATGACAAGATACTCCATAATGCAATGCTTGATTCTGGAGCATCTCACAATTTGATGACAAAAGCTGTGATGGAAAGATTAAATCTAGATATTACCAGACCTTACAAAGATTTATTTTCCTTTGATTCCAGTCAAGTAAGATGTTTAGGTTTGATTAAAGATTTGTGTGTTACTTTGGTACAGTACCCTGCTAAATCTGTTTTGATGGATATAGTAGTGGCTGATATCCCTCCCAAATATGGTATGTTATTGTCTAGATCCTGGGGTGCTAAACTTGGAGGATCTATTCAACTTGACATGTCATATGCCACTATCTCAGTGTTTGGTCAACCTAAAAGATTATATAGAGAAACATTGATGAAGTACTTGGTGATTAGCCATGAGAAGCCTGAAAACTTCCCTGTCTATTCAGTCCACTCTGATATGGATTCTTTTATCCTTTACAATGCTGAAATGGACCTTCCAACTGAGCTAGAAGTACCTGAAAAGGAGACCACAAACAAGACTACTGTTAAAATTGAAGAGATTTATGAAAACAACGAAACACCAGATGAGCAAGAAATATCACAAGAAACTAAACAACTAGCTCCTGCCAAGAAACATTTTAAAACAATTGATGAGTATTATGAACATGAAATTCTATGGCATTTAGAGTTTGATGGCTCAGTAAACAAATTAGGAGCAGGAGCTGGGGTTTGGTTACATAATGTTGAAAATAATCATGCTGAAGGTCATGCTTATAGGTTGAATTTCAAATGCACTAACAACATGGCAGAGTACGAAGCTCTTTTATTAGGGCTTAAACATGTCAAGAAGTTAGGAGCTATCAGAGTATCAATCATAGGAGATTCCGAGCTAATTATTCAACAAATTAAAGGATAATGTTCAACAAAAGACATGAGATTGAAACAATACAGAGAAACAGTTGTGGAAATTCTCAACACCTTTCTACAAGCTCAACTTGCCAAGATTCCCAGGAAACAAAATTTGCATGCTCACAGTCTCGCAATGTTTGCTAGTACATGTAAATTACCTTTTGATCCTAATCATCATTTTTCAGCTGAGATTAGACATAGGCCTGCTATACCAGACAATCTTTTGAATTGGCAAGTATTTGTAAATAATAATCAAATCAATAGTTTTTTGACCCTTCAAAATGAGTTTTCTAACTGTAATATAGATGAAGACATAACAATTAGTGAATCTGATCAAGAAAAAGAACAAAAAATAGATATTTCAAGAGAAAATGCAATTCATATGCTGCACCCAACCACATTCACAGAAAAAGACATGCAGGATTTGAAAAACATAGAATCTGATGAGATCATAGAAGATGAAACTGAAATCATCAATTTGAAAGACAATCATTTGCCCAAAGGTTTAACTCCTTTGGAAGATCTTTTTGATTCAAATGACATTCCATTCAGACCTAAAATGGAACCTGTTAAGGCTGATATTGAAGAGTGCAACTTAGGAACCCCAGAAAATCCCAAAATGGTTAAATTATCCAAATCTCTACCAAAAGATCAAAAGGTTAAATATGTTGAGCTCTTAAAGGAATTCCAGGACGTTTTTGCCTGGAGTTATGAAGACCTTAAAACATATGATACATCCATAATTCAACACACTATACCTTTGAAACCAGATCAGAAACCTTTTAAACAAAAACTTAGAAGGATCAATCCTATTTTACTACCTTCAATTGAAAAAGAAATTAAAAGGATGTTTGAAGCAGGGATTATAGCTCCTATTAGGTTCTCTGAATGGGTTTCGAATCTAGTACCAACAAGGAAGAAGACTGGAGAAATTAGATTGTGTGTCGATTTGAGAAATTTGAATAAAGTTTCTTTAAAAGATAACTATCCTTTGCCTAAAATGGACCATATTCTACAGAGGGTAGTGGGATCTTCTAGGATATCTCTATTGGATGGATTTTCAGGGTATAACCAGATTCTGGTTCATCCTGATGATCAAGATAAAACAACATTTACAACACCATGGGGTACTTTTAAATATGTCAAGATGCCATTTGGACTCAAGAATGCAAGAGCTACATTTCAGAGAGCAATGGATATTGATTTTGCTAAAGAAATACATGATTTTCTGGTAATTTATCTAGATGATTTAACAGTTTTTTCCAAAACAGATCAGGAACATTTAGATCATCTAAGGCAAGTGTTTATAAAGTGCAGAAAATATGGCATTTCTTTAAACCCTAAAAAGTCATTGTTTGGTTTGGAAGAAGGAAAGCTCTTAGGTCACATTATTTCTAAAGATGGCATTCGAATTGACCCTGAAGGAATACAAGCCATTTTGTAGATACCTCATCCCAGAAATATAAAAGAATTGTAAGCCTTCATAGGAAAGATTAATTTCTTGAGAAGATTTATTTCTAGCTTAGCGGAATTACTTAGATTGCTTACTAACATGCTTAAAAAATATTCAAGCATTGACTGGACTGTAGAAGCCAAGCAATCATTTGAGGAAATTAAAATGGCTTTAACTAGGACACCAGTTCTTACCAGTCCAAAGTTTGATAGAGATTTCATTATTTTTTCATTTGCTTCTGAACATACAATTGCAGCTGTTTTACTACAAAAAGATGATCAGGGATGTGAAAAACCAATTGCCTTTTTTAGTAAAGCACTTAGAGATGCATCTTTGAAATACAATATCATGGAGAAATAGGCTTTTGCATTGGTAAAAGAAATTAAAGATTTCAGAGTTTACATATTATATTCTCATGTGATAGCTTATGTGCCTAATGCTGTAGTTAAAGACATCTTGACTCAAGATGGCATTGAAGGCAAAAGAGGTAAGTGGATAGCTACCATTTTGGAATATGATACTGAAATTAAACCAACAAAACTCATAAAAGGTCAAGGTTTAGCTCAACTTATGACTGAAACTAATTGCCAAGCCTTAGACATTAACGAACTGGATGACGAACAGGAGATGGCGACTCCACAGATCAGTCAAGCTTTCTTAGATTCACCCTGGTACACTGATATCATTCATGTTTTATTAAACCTACAAGCTCCTCCAGGGTTTTCCAGAACAAAAAGAAGATTTTTGAAAATGACATCCTTAAAATATTGTATTTTAGATAGCACTCTATTTTGGAAAAATCATGAAGGAATCTTATTGAATTTTCTATTGAAAGATGAAGCTGATAAAGTTCTTAATGAATTTCATGCAGGGGATTGTGATGGACATCTATACTGGAAATCAACTGCAGACAAAATCTTAAGGGCTGGTTTTTACTAGCCAACTTTGTTTTCAGATGTTAAGAAATTTGTAACAACTTGCCATAAGTGTCAGACCTTTGAGGGTAAAAGAAAGTTGTTATCCTTGCCATTAAAACCAATTTCCACAGAAATACCTTTTCAACAATGGGGGTTAGATTTTATTGGAGAAATCCATCCCCCTTCTTCCGAGCAACACAGATGGATTCTTACTGCCACAGACTACTTCACTAAGTGGATTGAAGCTATCCCATGCAGACATGACAATGATTCTGTAATTATAGGGTTTTTAGAAACCAATATACTTTCAATATTTGGATGTCCAAAGAAGATTATAACAAATAATGCTGCTGCATTTAAATCAAAGAAAATGATTATTTTCTGCAATAAATATCATATTACTTTAGGCCATTCAACAGCCTATTACCCTCAGGGTAATGGACTGGCAGAATCTTCCAATAAAAGTCTTATTAATATCATTAAAAAATTACTGGAAGAAAACAAAAAGAATTGGCACAAGAAACTGACCAATGCATTATGGGCAGACAGACTTACAACTAAGAAATCAATTGGGACTAGTCCATATGAATTGGTTTATGGTATTGAAGCAAGATTCCCATCATCTTTAGGAATTCCTGTTATGAAATTACTTCAGGAGGCTCAAGTGGAACCAAATGATATTCAAAGGAGAATTAACCAAACAATTCACTTGCAGAAAACTAGAGAAGAAGTGTATCAATGATCCCAAGTCTTGTAGGAAAAGTTAAAGAAAATGTTTGATAAAAGGACTAAAGCAGAAGATTTTCAACTAGGTGATAAAGTCCTAAGATGGGATTCTAGAAGAGAAGAAAAAGGGAAACATGGGAAATTTGATTTCTTATGGAAAGGGCCTTATATCATTCATGCGTTGCAGGGAAACAACACATACTTTTTGAAGAATTTGGACAATTCAGAAGCTGAGGAAGGACCAGTCAATGGTCGAATGCTGAAGCATTATTTTGATCCTATTTACTAGGATGTTTTGATTTTCCTAACTTGTACATAATATATCCTTTTTTAATGCAGTTTTGATTGGATGGTGACTTCTTGGAGTTGAAGCCCAAAGCGAAGGCCCTAAGCTTCAAAAGTTCCACTATCATATATACAATAAAGCTACCAGAAGAAGGAGATTACATGGTTTAGTTTGAAGACATTTTGAGGCAACTGACCTGCTGTTCTTAAATTTTCACAAGGAAAAGCCATCCCCAAGTGGAGCCAGTGTTAGACTCCTATACTAATAGGTGTCATTTTTCATGATTGTCTTGATTGAACTATGAAATATGTTCAAACCTTTTTCTTGAGAAAAGGTGTTCCATATTCTTGAAAAACCAAAAAATCAAAAAATTTAAAAAATGTAAAGAGGGTATACCCTAAAAGAAAAATCAAAGGGTAAGAAAAATAAATTGGTCAAGAAAATGAAAGAAATGAACCCCAAGCAAAAATAGACCAAGGAAAGTGTGCAAATCCAAATGCCACTACTATTTCATTTTTGTAATAAAGAAAATGTGTGCAGCTTGTCAAACTTTTGCCACAATTTATGAAAAGTCAAACTATTTAAACTTGAGTCATTCATGTTTCAATTTCATGTTGTAGAATAGAGAATAAATATCTAACCAAACAGTTTAATCTTGGCAGATAAGTAGATAGGTAGAGTTAATAAAAGGTGCTCAACAGTTTAATCTGAGCCCTTGGATGTAATAAGGGTAGAATTAGATAGATTTGCCTTGTAAAAGAAAAGAAGATTGATAAGGGTTTTTCAGTCTAAGTGCACCCTAATAAAGAAGAGAAAATGGTAGTGTAAAGTAGATAGGGTAGGTAGATGGTGTTGCAAAGTTTCATATGATGAATGATGGTGTTAAATGTGTTTGATCTTTAACTTTCATCACAAGTATTGAAGCAGAATATACATTGGAAAATTTACAGAAAGCAAAGTCAAAATCATTAACTTCCCACATCACTTTCTCCCTAAGAGTTTTACTAATTTCCCCAAAGTGCTAAGGTATTTGAAGATTAAAGGGGCTCAAGGCATTTCCTTGACTTTTGGAGGGACCGGACCCTCGGCCTAATGATCAAAAATACCTAAGTACTTGAAGTTATTTATCATTATAATCATTCACTTTTAACATTTTCCTAAGTAAAATCCAATTTTACTTAGGGAAAATCATGCCATATTTCATAAAATACCCTCAAAATTACTTGCTATGCTATGTTTAAGTGTTGAAATTAAGATGATATTATTTACTTCAGAAATCTTCACTTTCTTAGTTATAGTTAAGTGTTTTGAGTTTACCTTGTCCTTTGTCATATTAACTTCTGATCTATTTACTAAATCCCTAGTGAAAATACCTTATCCTATATATATAACTTCTTTTACATAAATATCCAAAAACCCATCTTATTATAAAAAGTTTAACCAAAGTATTTATTTCCCAATTTTTCATTAAAAACCCACATTATGTGCCCTTTGGTTAAAATATATCATTACATAATAGTTCCGCCCCTTATGTTAATTGAATTGATTTAATTTCATTATCATATAATAAAAATATGAAAAAACATTAAACATATAATTCGTATGTTTAAAACAAAAAATAAAAATAAACCAAAGTTTAATTAAAACTAAACATTGGAAATCCCGCGCGCAAAATTTCTTACCGCAGCCATTCACTATACCAAGGAGTTAATTAATCGCCAGGATTAATTATTAACCGAACTCCCAACCAATCAAAACACTCCCGGGATTATTAGTTAAACACCAATTACATCGGGCCCGCATGTTAACTTCCCCGTCACCTTTCGGTCTTGTCAACCGTCGGATCATCCGCTTACAGATCAACTCTCCACAGCGATTCCGCTAGCCTTCCAACGTCCTATATTTAATGCGCGGGGGCGTGGTGGTTTTGAAACCGTCCTCCGACCACGTGTCCATTGACCAATGGAATCGTTGCCCTCGCATTTAATACCACCATTGCCCATAAGTGGTGTGGGAATTACCGCTTACCGCTCGACCCCTGCCACATGTCATCCCGTACCATAATGACATCATTCCTCGATAAAATAAAAATTCCCTTTTGACTTTGGAAATAAAACAAAAGTCGTGTTTTTTTCAGTCATTTTCATTGCTGAAAGCGACTGCGCCTCCCACTGTGAAATTCAAATTTCCACTGAAAATTACTGTTCTATCCTATTTCGTTCAAGAATTTCGCTGGACCAGTGTTCGAGCATCTTCTTGCCACCACTTGATACCTGTTAAATCCCACTTTGCCTCCGAAAACAGGTATTTATTCTATTGCGCTACGAAATTCAAAAGAAACTCTGTGTTCCGTGTTTTTCACTGGATTAGTGTTAAAATCTTATCGCTAATATCATTCCCTGAGCTTTACAACTGTGAAATTGTTCCCCCAAACCTGCTACGTTGCCAATTTCCCTCATTAAAACTGAAATCATGCCCGGTCCATGAAGAAAACCAAGGAACTGCCATTTTGAACACACAAGAACCAAAATGGAAGCCCCAGTAGCGCTGAATGTAACCCCATTGAATGCCCCCCACAGAGAATTAGAATATTTGCCCTTAGTGGATAAGGACTTCCAAATTAAAGACTTAGTGTTTGATGAAATCTCCCTTCGAAGCTATTGTTGCTGCAGAGACGATTATTCAAAAGGATTGGATGTCATTGGGTTGTGGGAATCCAATTTTTCGAGATATCTCATCCCCTCAGTTCTTAATTTCCCAGAAATTATCCACTACTGTCATTCTAACTATGATCCAACTCAAAGAGCAGTAATGTCCCCTGACCAGAGTATTCTGTTCCCTATCACTCCTCAGGCCATCAATGCAATGCTACATTTTGAACCTGATCAAGAGCTAACTCCCTTGTCTATGGAAGAACTGATTGAAAATTCTAATCAACTGTCTCCAGAAAAATTGAAATCCATTTGCCAAACTTTTATGTTGCCTGAACATCAACCTAAGAGGCCACCTCCATATGGTTTTGCTTACTTTAACAAGTTGGGCAGACTTATCCTCAATATGATATCCTTTGTTATAGGTTTCAATACAAGTGAATATGTTGATGAAATAACCTTGGTATTGTTGTCTATCTTTACTCCTGGGCAACCTCCTGCAGTAAAATATGATTTTGCATCCTTCATTTCCAATAAAATCCATGACCAGTTCATGAGGCTAGATAATGAGAAAGTGTTCAAATATTCCTCAGTTATTTATCATCTCCTCATCTATTATCAATCAGAGAAGTTCCCCTTCCCTGTTAAAAAGCTTGATGCCAAGGGAAATCCTAGATCAGTTATTTTTTGGTCTTCCATAACTCATTCTTCCTATGAGTCTCCCTATTCATATGCTGAGTTCATCGATCCTTTTGTATATCCTGCAACTACCTTGTTGACAGGAATTCCTCCTCCAAGGCTCAGTAATGAAATCAAGAAGACTTTGCAGCTTTCAAGAACATATAAAGTTAGGGACTAGTATTTATATCAAAACCATTCAGTCATCAGAATCTATGGATGTGAATTGCATCCATTCAAGTTGCCAAAATATGTACCCATGAGACTTTTTTCCTTGGAATATTTCAGGCAAATGAATAATTCTGATATGATTCATTTTTGTAGTGTGAAAAAGAAAGCCCAACTCAGGATCAAAATTCAATTAGGACCCTTCATATGCAACTCTAGAGATGCTGAGCGAGAAGCAGAAGATATACTACAAAGCCATTGCAAGTTCCAAAGAAGTTTCCGTTGGGTCCCTTATGATCCATTTAGTTTTATCTGTGATAAAAGAATGAAGAAAAAATCTTCCCCTTATATTCACCACAGGATTCCTGATATAGAAAAATATGCCAACCAAGATGAATGGGTGGAAGAAACACTAGTTGAAGAAGAAAGTGAAGAAGACAAAATGAACAAAATTATGAAAGACCTTGAGAAAAACTTTGACTTAGAATCTTTTTCACAAGTGCAGGTACCTCACATTGGCACTTCCTCAGCAGGAAATCTACAACAGGGATTACAAGAAAGCAGTCCATCTATTGTAGTAGAGTCAAAAGGCAAAAGAAAGGAACCTGAAATACAGGTCATTGAAACTTTTATCATGGCAGAGAAACCTCAAACCTCTAGAGCACCAGATCAATCACAAGTTTCTCCCACTCAGGTAAATCATCCTGAAGCTTCAAAATTACAAACTCCATCCAATGTGGAAATAGGAAAGAAAAGGCAAGTTCCAGATACTACTCCTCCCAAAGAAACCTCAGAGCTACATCAAGCCAAAAAGCAGAAATCCGATCCACTTCCAGATGTGGAAATCATTGATGAAATGTTTGATGATGGAAGAGAAGATACTCAACTAACTGGTTCTGTTAGTATGACACACACAAATCAGAAAGGAAAAGAATTGCAAAAGCAATTAAGTACTGAAGTATCTTCTTTTAAGCCACCAAAAACAGATACAGGTGATATAAAAAGAACTTTCATTAATATAAAGGCAAAGAATGATCCATTGAGAATGAAGGTTTATGATCAATATCTGAAAATGGCTCCACATAATCAGGAAAGGTTAATGTCAGTATTTGACATTTCACAAGGAAAAATTATGATGACCCACTTTAAATCCAAGGTGCCCAAACCCATGACAGCAACTGATTATATTAGGACCAATTTTGAGGTCATGGCAAAATACATTCATCCCTTGGACCAGATAGAGCTGCATAAACAAACAGGGGAAATGGTGTATTCCACTCTTACTGATAAGGCCATGACAGCCCTAAGGCTGCAAGATTCTTTAAATAACACAAGCACCCAATTGCAAGTTGAAAAGGCCTCTTCTCAGGCCAAAGATAACAGAATAAAGTCTCTGGAAGACATAATTATTAGTTTGGGTCACAACCCCAAAGATATCAAAAGCATTGAGGCACTAATCAAAAAGAAAGATGATGATATTGTTGCACTAAGAAAGCAGCTGAAATTACCAGCCTCAAGACATCCCCAGACCCAAGAAGTTTTGAAGGAGAATTCACAGGAAGAGATAATGGAGTTGCTCTTAAAAATGACTGAGCAACTGAGTGAAACAGAGAAAGAATTGGAACAAGATTTACAAGAGAAGGAAGCTATCATGCAGGCATCAATCATAGAAACTACTACAACTACAGGTACTACAACAACAGATCAACAAACAGAATCAGCACAGGTAGACACTTTTGGTTTAAGTTCTGATGAATTGGTAAAACAAATGGAAAGTTTAAAAATCAGGGTCACAGAACTTAAAACCACAAAATTGCAGTTAGAAAACTTGGAGCAGAAATATGATATGTCCAAAAGAACTGTTGCAGATAATACCAGGGAAATTAAAAGATTGGAAAAATTGGTTAAGGCTTTAGAAAAAGATCTTTCATTAGAAAAGCCTTTGAGAGAAATAAATGAAATTCTTTGGACCAATATAATTGATTCAATAAAAAATATTTGGACTTTTGTTCAAACAATCTTTGAACAAAATGACTTGATCAAAGTAGCTCAGGAAGAAATAGCCAAAACAAGAGATGAATTAAAGAACAGACCTGAGCAAGCTAGTCAACTCATACAGTTTCTGAACACACGGACTAAGCAACAGCTTTCAAAGTTAGGAATTGATGATAGGACAGGCACTATCTTAGAAATAAAAAGAGTTTTTACCAAAAGAAATCTTATGCAGAATTTGGAAAGAAAGTGCTCAGACATGCAAGAAGAAATCAATGCTTTTAAAGGGAAATTTCAGGTTTTATTAGACAATGGGTTACCCAGTCCTATGCTAGCAGGTGACAAGGTAATGGACCTAGAAACCTATGTTACTAAAATAGACACACATGCTCATAACACAACTGTTATTTCTATCAATGCATCACAAGCAACATTGCCAACAGGGAGGAACCTCTATGACAGATTGAAGAATTTGTTTCATCTGGAGCATGAAATAAAGTATTTGTTCCCTAGTCAGCCCACTTTTTACAGGTACACTGAGGCCGATGAGACATTGAGAAAACTCAAAAGAACCGTAATAGCAGAAGATCAATGGTGGGACGACTTATTGGAAATTTTGTAAAATTTATTTTCAGACAGAGAATTTGATTTTTTTACCATCATGTAAAAAAAAAAAATAAGGAGCACAGGTTAAAGAGTATCAGTTGAACAGGTTAAAGAGTATCCGTAGAAACAAAGAGTATCAGACAAGCAAAGGAATTACTCAAAGGGACAGCATCGAGCCCTATTATAGCACCTGCCTCCAGCACATCCACAAAGGAAGGAACCAACACATCAGCAGTTACTTGTTATTCTGTCTACGAGACCATTTGTCTCCTTTTTATTTGTAAATTACTCATTAGTCACCCTAGATTATTGGCTAGGTTAGTGTGAGATATTTTCAATCATTTTTTGTATAAATAAACCCTCAAAGAGAGTATTGAGGGTGGATTCTAATACTTGGCTGTGACATTGATGTTTTTGGAATAAAAAGCGTTTTGGAGAAATTTATTTGTGGCTTACTGGATGACAATTTGAAGCTCAGGACTTTTTGCAGGATTCATGTGTCGGACTGCAGTTCAATAAGTCTTTCTATCCTATGTTTTAAGTTTTATATCTGTTTATAATATCATTATGTCCATTTTTGAATAATTTACATAAAGGATTGAATCAGAATTTACTTAATTGTACTCTGATTTCAGATGTGATTATTCTTAATGTTTTCCTCTAAATTGGTTATAAGCATGAATTCTTAAATGCTCTTGCTTTGCTAATTTAAACATTCTTGATTACTATAATAAATAATTCTTCATTGCTCTTTGTTTGTAGTCATTTCATTTCTTTCTTTTGAACATGGTGAAATATTCTTAGCTGCCTTTCATCCCTTCAAAATCATCCCATCCACTTTAAATTTTAAGGATTGTTCTCTGTCTGGCTATCTTGCCCTGCAAAGCCATCTTGTGTGTAGAATAGAAATCCAGTAAAGCCATCCTTTGACTCCATAGCCCAATGGACTGAAAATCTTCAACCTTGCCCCTAGTTTGCGGATTCCACCATTTTCAAACAAATTCTTTGACTTATAACTAGCCTAAAACCTTCTAAGAACAAAGATAAATCATAAAGAGAGAGCCCTCTCTGGATGCAGATTGGCTAGATTCTGCATCTGAAGGTTGTTTTGTGGTTACCTCGGGTATACTTTCCTTTTCCACAACTTCAAGGAAAACCTGAGTGATAACACCCCAAAATGTAATGCTTCCATTTTCGGCAAGCCTGCAAAATAAAATACA